>JAQPPZ010016744.1:0-1200000 GCA_028583015.1 Wollemia nobilis | reverse complement strand
TTATTTTAATTCATTCACATTCACCTAGTTTGGCCAAATGCAACTAATTGATACTACATGCAATATTTTTTGAATAAATATAATATAAAGTAGAATGTGGAAAATAAGGATGATGCAGTGCTAAATTAAAAGATATTAAAGGTTTATGTGACCTAGATATTTGATTTGGAATCCTTCTAACTAATCTAGATGATATCAAACATTTGTAGGGCGATATCAGACACCTGCTATAGTATCGGTTGATTTGATATGGTATCAAATGATCCGATATAGTAAAAAACCTACAACTTCACAAAATGATGCCAAAATATGGTTTCAAAGTATAGTATGCATTTCATTTAACATGGATTAAGCTAAGTAAGATTCATTATTAACAACACTTGAAGGAAATCAATGTGAATATATGCTATAATTACAAAAAACAATACAAATAAAATGCTATATTGATAAACACATGATATGATAAATGAAATATACACTTAGATAAAATGATGAACAAAAAATGAAATACTCTTAGACAAAAAGGTAGCATGATAAAAGCTACAAATAGTAATCGAATATTAATCCCAAGTGACCTGTAGATGATATTGGATGAGTCCTGATGATATTAGATGGGTCCTAATGATATCAAATGGGTCTTGATGATATTGGATGGGTCTTGATGAAATTGTAAGATCGATATCATATCATACAAGTCGATGCACAATTCCAGATCTTCAACCTAAAACAAAATAGAGGAATGGAAAATTTACATGAGGATTAGGGAATAAAAGGGGCTAGGGGAGATCCAGGAAGGGTGTTTGGATTAAATAGGTAGAGGAGGTTTTGGGAGGTTATGCTATAAGAAAAGGGAATTTGGGAAGTTGTGCTTTCCCTTATTTTGGATGATATCGATAGATTTGACATTGTAACATCTGCATCGTTATCTAGATATAGATAAAGAAGTTACAATAATTTTTTTGTCATTTTTGTTGTTTTGGGCAATTTTTTGTTTTGGATGAATCGAACGAGTTGATTTCATATCAAGCAAGTCTGATATAGTATCGAATGACCGATATCATTCAAATAGAACTAATACCATCAGGAAGTTTAAAATAAATTTGCTATGGGTATTAAAATTGGGGTAGTAAGTTGGAAAGAATTTATAATGAATTTTTGAATGTTTTGAACTTAGGGTAAATTTGCATGGGTCAATTTTATCCTATTATAATATTATTTGAAGTTATTGCTTTGGAAATAAAAGAGAAAAGTTGTATGTTATATTTTCACCCCCCTCTCAGTATAAGCTCGTGTTCTTCAATTTGTATCAGAGTGGGTTTCTTCATGAAAGCCTAACAAATTTAATGATCTTACAAGAACATACATGGCTAGCAAAGAATATTTTTTGCCAAACAAGGCTCCATTGTTTGATGGGATTAACTATGCCTTATGGAGCATAAGGATGAAAAATTATTTGATGGCACATGACTATGATATATGGTAATCCATTGAGGATGGATTCACATCACCTACAATGTCTCCCATGGATCAAAGTGGTAAGAAACAATATGAAAATAATACCAGGGTAATGAATGTATTATTAAGTGGATTATATGCATCATATTTTGTGAAAGTCATGCAATGCACTTCAAAAAAAAATATGGGACAAGTTACAAAGAACATATGAAGGAGACAATAAGGTTAAAATGGCAAAACTCCAAACCCACAAGAGGAATTTTGAAGAGTTGAAGATGAAATATGAAGAAGATATTACCCAATATCTACTCCATGTTGATGAGGTTTTCAACACCATTCATGGAATTTGAGAAAGTATTTAAGACTCTAAGATTATTTAAAAAATATTAAGGTCACTTCCCATGAGGTTTGATGCAAAAGTTTCAACAATAGAAGATATGAAGAATCTTAAAACCTTAAGCATGGATGAGCTACATGGAATTCTCATAGATTATGAGATGAGGATTGAAAAATATCAAACATCCAAATGGGAAGCAACATTTA
This sequence comes from Wollemia nobilis, assembly GCA_028583015.1. Taxonomy (NCBI): domain Eukaryota; kingdom Viridiplantae; phylum Streptophyta; class Pinopsida; order Araucariales; family Araucariaceae; genus Wollemia; species Wollemia nobilis. The sequence goes on along the minus strand of JAQPPZ010016744.1, from coordinate 1,198,002 downwards.
AAGCTTCAAGGAATACAAATAATAAGGAACCAAAATCAAGTTAAGAATCAAGCAGTGGATAAGAAGCTAACTTTATGAGAAGAAATAAGAAGGGTCCAAGAAAACACAAAGGTATGCATAGTATGCAATATTTTAATTGTGGCAACTTTGGTCACTATGCATCTAATTATCCACAATCTAAAAGTAGTAGCAGTGAAGAAGAAAAGGAATAAAAGAAATAAAAAGAAAGAAAATTTTATCATGGAAAGAAGGATATGCATCGTTAGAGTAAACATGAGAAGAAAATCTTTCAAAGATACAAGAAAATTTTTAATGTTGAAGAAGCAAGAAGTTCTTCTAGTAGTAATGATGAAAGCCTCTTCGATAGTGAAAAATAAGATATAATATTTTTTTCCATAGAACATAAAGAAGATGCTCTTGTTGTTGAAGACCAAGAAGAAGAGAAAGATTCAAAAAATGAAGAGGAAGCCACATTTGACATAGAAGAGAAACTTACTGTTGCTCTTGAAGAGTTGAGGAGGTTTAGAAAGAATAACTTAATATTGAAGGCTCAAGTACAAGAAGATGAGAAGATAAAGATAAAGTTGTCACAAGAACTCATTGACTTAAAATTTAAAATTGAAGAAGCAAGGATAATTGAAGAGGGTATGGCTAAACAATTAAAGGTAAAAGAAATAGAATGTGAAAGTGGGGGGGGGAAAGCCCCCCCCCCCGCCCCCCGGCCCCCCCGCCCGCCCCCCCCCCCCCCCCCCCCCCCCCCCCCCCCCCCCCCCCCCCCCCCCCCCCCCCCCCCCCCCCCCCCCCCCCCCCCGCCAAAACCCCCCCCGCCCCCCCCCCCCCGCCCCCCCCCCCCCCCCCCCCCCCCCCCCCCCCCCCCGCGGCCCCCCCCCCCCCCCCCCCGGGGCCCCCCCCCCCCCCCCCCCCCCCCGCCCCCCCCGGGGGGGGGCCCCCCCCGGGGGGGGCGGGGGGCAAAGGGGGGGCTTTTTTTGGGGGGGGCGGTGCCCCCCCCGCGGGGGGGGGGGGGGAGGGGGGGGGGGGGGAAAAAAAAAAAAAAAAGGCCCGGGCCGCCGGCGCCGCGGGGAGGGGGGGGGATAAAAAAAAAGGGGGGAGGAAGGGGGGGGGGTCTAGGGGAGGGACTTAAAAAATTCAATGATAAGATATATCAGTTTAGGAAAAGTTCAAAAATCTTAGATGATATTATCAAAGTACAGAGATCTCCATTTATAAAGACTGGACTTGGTTTTGAAGAAGGTCAAGAGAAATAAAAGGGGGATTCAAGCTCAAAAGAAACAAAAGCATCAAAGAAAGTAATTGAAGACAGGGTTAAAACCTATGCTAATGTGTTGAGAAGTGGAAGCATCAATGAGAAAGAAAACAAAGCACAATCAAGGAATAGGGACCATCATAGAAAAAGCAATGAGAGAACCATGCAACAATATCCTCCAAGGCAATTAGACAGGTTTCAAAATTTCTTCCATGGTCATTGTTTATCATGTAACCATTTTGGTCATAAAGATGTAAATTACAGAGTCCATGCTATGAATGATTTTGGCTTCACCAAGATAAATTTCAATTCATTTGCACCCATAATGGATTAAAATATCATTTGTTACAAATGTAACAAATTTTGGGCATACAACTACATGGTGTAGAACATTTTTCCCTAAATTTACAAAGTTAGAATGGTCAAAATGTTCAAAAGGGTATGAACTCCAAAGTTTGGAGAAATAAAATAGAGCAAGAAGAGGAGCATAGTAATTTGGAAGTTTCACTCCCATATCATAATTGAAGTCTTAAAGAAGAGCAAAGAGTGGGGGGTATTTTCAAGTGACTTATCTTACAAGCCCCAAGGAGCCTTTGCCATTGATGTCAAAGGAGGAGAGTATTTAGTAAGGGGAAGTAATAAGTCAGGGGAGAAGCTTGTGATCCTGTTCAGTAAAAGTCAGTTTCATTATAGGGTTACCATCAATGACAAAGGGGGATATTTTTGAAAATATTGAGTTATCATTAATGCCAAAGGCAAAAATATCTTCAATGATAAAATGTTAATCTCAAAGGCAAAAATATCTTCAAGGTTGAAATGATGAGTTATCATTGAAGTGCAAGGCAAATATCTTCAAATATGATTTAATTATTTAAATATTAAATAATAAGGTTTATATTTAAATCAAAGGATTTAAATATAGTGTAAACGTTTCAATATTTAAAATTTAAATATTAAATTTTTTTAAAATTCAAATGATGGACGACCTCCTTAAGAGCACCATGCAAAAGGGAATTAAATATTATGCGCCAACCATGCAAAATGTTCAAAATTCAAATATTTAAAAAAATTTGGGCCGACTTCATTGGGCATGCATGAAGAAGCATATAAATATGAGCTCCTAGGTTCACTTTGAATTATGCCAAGCAATTCAAAGAAGATCAATCGAGTAGAGAATGGTAGTGATAAGGAGGGAGGAGAGGAGCATAGGTCTTAGTGAAAGCACGAGGATACGGAAACAAAAAGGAATATGCCACAAGAACAAGAAATAATGTATGCAAATCAACACAAGATAAAAGCAATAGAAATATGGTAATCTCTTTTATTGATATGCTTTACAAATTGTGTTACAATACATCTCCTTCCTTTTTAGGGGATAGGAGAGTCAAATGTGTTTCTTGTCACAAGATCCATGGCTAACAATCCTTCTTCCGCATGCCCACATGTAATATGGGCGGACCAAAACATCGCTGCCACTATTGTATGTGATTATTTGCTCTTTCCTGCTCCTCTGCTGTTGGAAACCTGTATTCAAAGAAACATAAAATATTAATAATACCTGCAGACCAAATGAAACATATATTTCCCACAACCTATTGTCAGTGTATGCATGAAAATAATAAAATGACTATCAAATAAACTCTGATTGACCTGAAAATTTGATAGAAGCATAAAAATATCATCAGAAGACCATTGCAAAAAGAACAGTCTGAAAATTCCTCACAGATCTGTACTCGCTCCAGGGTGGGACGAATAGGACTATGAGAATTGGCCAAAAAAGCACCCTATTCAATGTCCTACTTAGGAAGCTCCAAAATACCTAAAAACTTGGGTTTAGCTAATTGGGGGCATTTTGGGATGACCCAGATGCTCATATTTCTCCAATTTTTCCTCTAGAACCCAGATTTTGAAGATGGCATCTACAAGTTAGTGAAAGCGGGAAACAACAATAACTCGGTAAAAAATGATCAGAATGACATGAAATTTGAACTGTAACCTATTTAACCTATCTAGAATCAGATGCAAAAGAAAAAAAAAAATAAATCTATCATAGATTTCTAATCATCCCGGGGTGGGGCGATTAGCACTATGATAGTTTGGGGAGCGCCCGGGGGCAGGACGCCCATCGATTGAAGCACTGTTTCGGCACCAATCCACTTGGGATGGGTCCAAAAATGGTTATAGGGTGTTTTCAACAAATTTTGTGGATAGTTGTGGTCAAAAATTAGGTTTTGGGTACAGATTTGCACCTCCAATAGTCACCCAATAACCTCCCTTTCGAATGAGATATTAAGGATGTAAAAGCACAAATCGCAAGTATGTAAATTGGCAGCACTTCGTTGCTCAAATGCTCCTTCTCTGTATATCTTTTGGGTGGTAAAACCCACCAATTTATAGACCTAGGGTCTCTTTGTTTGAATTGCGCATGCGAGGGCGCCTCTTGAGTTAACTGTCCTATTTTTAGAGAAAAGCTAACTCCTTGATAAAAAAGCTTCTTGCATGAGGTCTCTAAAATAAAGACATGCATGATAGAAGTATCTCCTCTTGAATAAAATCTATTCCTCACAATTGCATGGCCTGAAGCCTCAGTTAACTGGCGGAGTTGCCGAGGTTTGACTTTTTGCCAGTCAAACCTGCTATTTGTCCCACCCTAGAGCGATTGCTTAATCGTCCCAGGGTGGGATGAATACCAGTCTGAATTCATCCTTGGGTGGGACAAATAGAGAAAAAGGTGCCAAAAAGGTGCAAAATTGACTTTTGACCCTCAAAACTACTTTTGGGAGTGGTTAGGACCACTATTTGACCTCTGGGGGCTGCCCTAGGGGTTGTTTGTGTCAATGCGATCAACGCTTGTTGTCACATAATCGGATTGGTGTTATTTTGGTGTCTACACTTAGAAGCATTGTAGTAAAAAGAAAACTTTAAGCATTGGTTCATGCCACTTCTATCTAGACCAAGTGGTTAGACCAATTGGTAGCCTAGCTCATGCTAGGGCATTGTGTTGCAAGAGGTTAAGGGGTCGAATATCTTCAATGCAATTTTGCTAAAGTGTTGAAGATAGAGCTACAAAGGATTTAAATATTGTTTTTGCACCTTTGGTTCCATCCATTGGGGTAGCCTAGTCAGTTTCCCAGCTTGCGTGGAGCACTGTTGTGTAGGAGGTTAAGGGGTCAAATCTCTTCAACATCATTTTGTTGAAGAATTAAAAATAGAGCATCGAATGAATTAAATATTTTTTTTCACATTTTGGTTTCATGTGCTGCATTAGCATAGCTGGTCACTAGCCCAAGTTAGGATGCTTTGCTTCTAGAGGTCAAGGGATCAAATTCCATCCGTAGTTGTGCAAGGTATTTATAAATTTTATTTTATTAAATTTGATAAAAAGGGAGATATAAGGCATAGTATTGGGATTTGATTTTTGCAAATGGTAAAAGGGGATATATAAGGCATAGTATTATGATTTGATTTTTGCAAATTATAAAAGGGGAAATATAAGGTGTAATGTTGTGATTTGATTTTTGCAAATTATAAAAGGGGAGATATAAGGTGTAATGTTGTGATTTCATTTTTGCAAGGGAGATGTTGTTAGTATAAAGTTCTATTTTTGCAAATCATAAAAAAATATATAAAGAAGATGTTAGAATAAAGCTTTATATTGTAAGTTTTAAAAGGGAGATATAAGGAGTTATTTTTAAGATTTATTGTGTATGTTTTGAAAGAAGTTATAAGGGTTTAAAATTGGTTGATTTGATATTTAAATCAAGAAGGAAAAAAGAGAATTATTGTCCATATTTGAAAATCACATGCAAGAGGAAGATCATCATCACTGAGGCAGATTTGGAGGGCACAAATTTGGAACAAGTCAAGGTGTCAAGTACACATATTCACCCAAGCATTCAAATAAAAAGGAAGAAAAATTCAGCCATTTCAAGAAGAAGTAAAGGTACACATGATAGTGCAATAAGAGCAAGGTATTAGCATCTCCAAGTCAACACACAAGTAAGTTATCCAATGCTAGACTTAAGCTACCTTTAAAATGTAATAAATGTGAGATATGTGGAAGTAACAAACTTAATGAATGTGAAGAAAATATTGGTCATTTCAAGCTTTCTACATTAGTCCATATCATTCTCCAGATGTTCTTGAAGATATTTGGGTAGAATATGTGTGTATTGTTTTTAGTTGAAGAAGAAAAAAGAAAATTATAGATCATATTTGTATGACTGGATTTGGGAATAGATGAGCAGTGTTTGTGAGTAGATTTAAGCAATGTTTGTGAGAATATTTTGGAGTAGATTTGAGTGGTGTTTGTGAGCAGATTTGAGTAGTGTTTGTGAGTATATTTTAGAGCATATTTGAGTAGTATTTATGAGCATATTTTGGAGTAGATTTGAGTAGGTTTTATGAGTAGGTTATGGAACAAATTTGAGCAATGTTTGTGAGCAAGATTTGAGGATAGCCCTGAGTAGAGTTTTAACCAAACTTGAGAGAGGATATTGGTGTCTCCTATGGATTGGTGTCCATGAAATTGTATAGGGTATTGGTGTCTCCTATGGATTGGTGTCCATGAACTTGTATAGGGTATTGGTGTCTCCTGTGGATTGGTTCCCACAAAAATTTGATGAAAATATATAAGTAATATTTTGTTGTGGTTTTATCCTAAAAGGGTGTTTCCATGTAAAATATTTATCTCTCATATGTGTGATTATTTGTGCATTGTTTCATTATTGCATTTATATTATTTGAAGTTATTGCTTTGGAAAGAAAGGAATTTTTTTATATTATAATTTTCACCCGCACCCCTCTTAGTATAAGCTTGTGTTCTTCAAAGAAGCTATTTGGATTCAAAGACTACTAATAGAAATTGGATTTAACAACAATAAATCTATCACAATATTTTCTAATAAACAATATTCAATATAAAATAAACTTATATATTGCCCCACAAATGAAAACATTTATGATATTTTCACAAAACCATTAGTAGAATCTAAATTTTCTTACTTTATAAGTAAACTAGGTCTAAATGAATTACCCTCAAGGGGGAATTCATGCATAATATTGTGTGATGTAAATTACTTTAAGTATTTTGTAAGGTTCTATGAATTTTATGTTGATGGATGTTATATTTTCCCATGTTGATGGAATATGTGTGTACCATTTATTTATCCATGTTGATGGAATATGTGTGTGTGCCATTTATTTATCCATGTTGATGGATGTTATTTTTTCTATTGATGGAATATGTATGTCACTTGTTTATCCATGTTGACGGAAATATTATTTACATGCCATATTTTATATATATGACATTTATTTATCCATGTTGATGGATGCTATTTTTTCATGTTTATAGAATATGTAAGCCACTTATTTATCCATATTGATGGATGTTATTTTACCATTTTGATGGAATATGTATGCCACTTTTTTATCCATGTTGATGGATTTTATGTTTTCCATTTTGATAGAAATATTATTTACATGCCATAATTTATATATATGATTACTAACTCTATGATATTTTTCTTTTGTAGATCCATGTTGATGTATGATGCCTTACCTATTGCCACACAACTTGGAGTCTCTATTATACCATTGTTGAATAAATATTTTACAAAATGTATGCTCCTTGGTAAATCGGTTCTTTGGAACCTCACCTCTTGTAAAATTGTATTATAACCCTAAAATTAGATTAAAGGGAGGTGTTGGAACAAATAATATACTTTTAGGATTATATTGTAAATTCACCTAAGTATAAAGGTGAATAATAAAACACGGTATCTAGGATTTAATAATTTTTTTATTGATAATGGAGTTTTAATAAGATCCCCAAACCTTTACAACTAGCAAAAGGGAAAGGTTCCCAGCTAGGGTAAAGCCTTCATCAACCATAGAAATAGAAATCCTGAACTCCAAAAGGTAATGTTGAGTAGTATTTTCACCCGGTCGTGAAAGTACACTCTCCTTTAGGATTTGGGTTCCAAATCCTCTCTTTCAAATAAGTTAAACAAACAACTTCTCCAAGGTCTTCGTTGTATTAGCATTTACATGTGTGTATTAATAAATAAAGATATTCAATTTAAATGTTTGGAACACCTTAGTGATTGCAAGTAACTATAAACAAGGGGCAATGTTGGTTTATTTCATCATGAAACTTTAGCGATTGTTCATTGTTTTTTTTAGATTTTGATATTTTTTTAATTGTTTATTTTAATGCCTTGAAAAGTTAACACTTCTGGAAAATAAAAGAAAATGAAAAAAAATGCAGAAAGAATGAAAATTAAATGCAGAAAACTGAAAATAAAATGCTTTCAGTATGATGCAATCCTATTACGACAAAACCGAAGATGTGAGATTTCCGTGCATGCAACCTAACCTATTGGACCTGCAAACAAGCACAATTCGGATAAGCTAAGTGTTGGTTCCTAGGGTACAAAATAAAATTCAGATTTCAAATATTCGCCTAATGTAACCCAAAAAAACATGGCATTAACATTATCTATAAATTCGAAATCTGAAAGAATGAAAAAAAATAAACATTAAATCCATAGCATGCAAAGAAAGTCTCCTTCTTTCTTGCCCACAAGATGCAAATTTTTGAAAAACTTTTGCATTAAAAATATGTCCTTTCACAATAGTAGAATTTTTGGTTTTCCCAAACCAATCTGTAGAAGGAAAACAACTCAAACAGGTCCAGAATGGCCTTTCCGCCTTCAGCTTTGCAACTCTGCTCATAGCAGTTTCCAACCCTTTTTATGGAAGAAGAAAAACCAGTCTGATGTGGAAAAAAAATATCCAGAGAAACCCAGTGCTAAGGCCTTGCCTTCATTACTGCAATCTTCTCTAAAAATTTCCCCCCTCTGGCCTCTTTGAATGGCATATTTAAACTTTTTGAAAGAATTGTTTTTCCCTCCATGACGGTTCGTTTTCATTTTTTGATGGTTGTTCGTTTCACCTTCCCTGATTGTTTGTTTCACCTTCCCTGCATGCGTGTGCTTCGGTTTCCATTTTGTGGCCCTTTGCTATGTTTTCTCCACATAGGCTTGCGTCCATTTCCCTCCATGCGTAATGACCATCTTGGATGATTTCGAATCATTAAAGATCCCTTATGTAATGCTTGTCTTAATCACTAGATTTTGTCCTTATGTCCACGTCACTATGCAGGTCCATTACCTTGGCGAAAATGGAACATGTCGTGATATCATGACACTTTTGCCTCCTTGCTCTCCTTTGTTGCTTTGAATTGTGAAAATGGAACATGTCACGATATTGTGACACTTTTGGCCCCTTCCGTATTTTGTTGCTTTGAATCGCAAAAATGGGACATGTCACGATATCGTGACACTTTTGGCCCCTTTCGTCTTTTGTTGCTTTGAATCGCGAAAATGGAACATGTCGCGATATCATGACACTTTTTCTTTCTCTGCCTGTCTGCCCATTTTGAATTGCAAAAATGCAACATGTCGTGATATCGCGACACTTTTTCTTTCTCCTCTTTTCCTTTGCTTTGAATCACAAAAATGCAACATGTCACGATATCGCGACACTTTTCCTGTACGGCCGTGAAAACGCAACATGTCGTGATATCGTGACACTTTTATTTTCTTGTTCTTTCTTGTCTTGCTTGGTCGTGATGGAGCAACATGTAGCGATATCATGACACTTTTTCATCCTTTGCTTGTTTGCCCATTTTGAATCGTGAAAATGCAACATGTCACGATATCGCGACACTTTTCCTATATGGTCGTGAAAATGCAACATGTCGCGATATCGCGACACTTTTTCCTGTATGGTCATGAAAATGCAACATGTCACGATATCGCGACACTTTTTCATTTTAGCCGCAATGGAGCAACATGTCGCGATATCGTGACACTTTTTATTTTTAGTTGTGATGGAGCAACATGTCACGATATCATGACACTTTTTCATTTTCTGCCAAGATGGAGCAACATGTCATGATATCGTGACACTTTTTCATTTTTCTGTCGTGATGGAGCAACATGTCGCGATATCGTGACACTTTTTCATTTTTGGCTATGATGGAGCAACATGTTGCGATATCGTGACACTTTTTCATTTTTGGCCATGATGGAGCAACATGTCACAACACTTTTTCATTTTCTACCGTGATGGAGCAACATGTCGCTATATCGTGACACTTTTTCATTTTTGGCCGCGATGGAGCAACCTGTCGTGATATCGTGACACTTTTCCTCCTTGTGATATTTTGCTTTTTTTCTTGATCTTTAGCCTATGGGCCACTTCAGTCTTCTTGGAACACATGCAAAAAAGTTCGGTCCCCTATTTTGGGGTATGTTGTGGATCAGCCACAACAAATGGCAACTCTGCTAGGAAATGCTCTTGAGCATTTCGGTGAGAACTCAACTTGAAAACATGAAAACTCAAATACAAGCATTAGCAAATATCCCAAGAATGAAACTAGATGAGAAATACATGAAACATTAGAATTATTAATCATCAGCTCGGTGTGTGTAATGTGCTTCATTCCCTATCGTTTGAAATTGGTCAACATTCCATTTTCAGTTTCACTTATGATTCGTATGCAATGCTATGAATGATTTGTGCAGGATTTGATGTATGATGAAGATGCTAGAGATATAACAACCTACTTTGCAAAGACTCAGACCTTCTAGTATCATGAACAAACATATTAAAATTGTCAAACCCTCTTAGGACCAAATATATGTATATTGAGTTAATTTACTAGATCCCAAAGTTGGTTATGTGTCACTACCATCTTGAACCCGTGTGCAGGTGTAAGTGAAATTAGAGCTTTGGGGAATCATATTCCCAACCTAAGCGAGATGGGAATTTGATGTTGGCAATTTTGGGTACTTTGGGTACATTGCCTTTGCTCAAATGTATAAGTTGTCATTGATGTCAAAAGGCATTTTTGTGTTGATTTCAAAAGAGAAGAATATCTTGAGAAGCTTCATTATGTTAAAGGGTTTTTATTAAAACCATGGTGACAAGGCTAAAGGTTTTTCTTAAAACCATTTGGACTCATTAAGGGTTTTTATTAAAACCAAGCTTAACTTAATGCAAAGGTCCATGTGTATTATTAATAATTAAATTAACTCAAACCTTTGTCAAAGGTCCAAGTTTAATTTATTATTAATAAAATAATAATAATTATTATTTTAATTATTATTAAAGGGTCTTTCAACCCTTAAGCGTCGTCGATTTATTGCCATCATTGGAGGAGCGTCGACGTCAAACAATTGATGGAGAAATTGCTATATAAGTGGGCATGGTTTTCAAAAGTGAGCACCATCAGATTATTATTTGGACATCCGTGATTTGTGGTTCTCTATTTGTGATTTACGATTGGCTTTCTCGATTTATGCTTGGCTGTATCTTGCGATTTGTGCTTGGCATTGCTTCTACATCCTTCGAAAAGCTGCTTGGTGTCTGTCGTTAGTTTGATGCTTGCTCTGTGTTTGTTTTCGATCTTCATCGATGTCTTTGAGATCGTGCATGTTCTTGACGTCATGGAGATCGTGCTTGGCAATCTCGGTTTTGAGCTTGGGCTGATATCCTTACCTTCTGGCTTGATGGACAGTGGTTTGTTTGCATGCAGTTTGTGGAAGACGTTTACGTTTTCCAGGATCTTGGCGTCAAAGAAAGATAAAAGAGAGGGCAGCGGTTTGTTATTTCATTGGGCACTTGTGACCCAACGACGGTGGCGTTTAAGTGAAAGTGCTAGACGACAGAGGTGCTGAGTTCGATTCTCTTCGTTGGGGATTTCTTTTTGGTCATGGTGTGCATAGAATGGTGGTCGTGAATGCACGGGAGGTATAAGGTTAAGGTATCTTTTTGTTTTGACATTGATGTTTAATGTTTAATGTTTATGTGGAGTAATAAGGTGTAAAGAGGTTTTATTTTGTATGTTATTGTACTTTGGTGGTTTTTACTAAGTTGGAGAAATAAGGTGTTATATTTGGATCTTTATTATTGTGTATTATTGTATAGTTGCTAACTCTAATTTGTGGCAAATTGAGAGTTAGTGTTGTGACAGATTTTGAGTTCTCCTTCTTCATCAAAGTAAAGGTATGGGCAACTTCTTCCATGTATGTTGTTTATGGTATATTTTCTGAAATTGAGTTTGGAGTGAAAAGGTTGTCTACTAGGTATTATTGGTGTAAATCTTATTTTCTGGATATTGAAGATTGTTTATGCATTAAAGTTATTGTTGAATCTTTGGGTGAATGCATAATTTTGGTTGAGGAAGAAGAAGCATTTTTGCAATAGGGTTTATGTTAATAAGTCTTGCTACTTGCATTGAGATGATGAAACCCTAGTTGTTGGTGAAAAGAATATAAGCATCATTGTTATATGAGATATTGCATGGTTGGCAATTGTTGGGTTGTGTTTTATATTCTTGAGAAAAGCATACTACATCTATCTTATTCTTTTGAGATTGATTTTGAGTTGAGATTGAGTTGAGATTGATATTGGGAGTTAAGTATAGATCATATTGGGTCTCTAACAATTCTCTTTATGGTTCTATGAGATTTGAGTTTGAGATTGGGAGTTAAGTATAGAACATATTGGGTCTCTAACAATTCTCTTTATGTTTCTATGAGATTTGAGATTGGGAGTTAAGTATAGAACATATTGGGTCTCTAACAATTCTCTTTATGTTTCTATGAGATTTGAGATTTGGAGTTAAGTATAGAACATATTGAGTCTCTAACAATTCTCTTTATGCTTCTATGAGGTTTATGAATCACATTGGGTCTCTAACAATTCTCTTTGTGAGTTCATGCTAAGCAAGTTTTTCTTGGTGAGCTTGCTGAGGTTTTGGACAGGTTCTAGTGGGGACTTGTGAGCAGGTTTTGGACAGGTTCTAGTGGGGACTTGTGAGCAGATTTGGATAGGTCCTAGCAGAGGACTTGTGAGCTGAGTTTTGAGAGTTCTATCAGAGAACTTGAGGACAGAGGTGCATTGGTTCTTTGAGAAGAACCTGAGGATAGATTTGGCAAGTCTTTGAGAAGGCTTGTGTGTAGAGGATTGATTTGTTCATAGAGTTGGATAGATCTGACAGACAGAGGAAGACTTGTACTAGATCGACTGACTATGTTTGGTACAGGTAGCTGAGCTACTGTGGACGTGATCATAGAAGGCAGAGGTCTCTTAGGCTAAGCATTGAGGATAGGAGGTCTTCGGTGGAAAGGAGTTCCACGTGCTGGCAAGAGGTAGAGGCAGTTGATCTTCTGAGGGATCATTTCCAGAGCAGATGGGGAAGGTATCTCCTTTGAGCAGAGGCTCATAAATTCAGATTGGGGGAAGGTGTCTCCTTTGGGCCGAGGCTCATAAACATTGTAATTGGGAAGGTTTCCCAAAGAACTTTGAGATAACTTTTAGAGAAAAGTTTTGTGGACGTAGCCCAGGCCTTCTGGGTGAACCACGTTAAAATTGGTGTCACTTTGTGGATGATTTTGTGCATTGTTTTGATATTGCTTTGGGTATATTGCTTTACTGTTTTGAAGTATAAAGGAAAAAGTAAAAAGAGGTCTTATACTGTTCACCTCCCCTCTCAGTATAAGCTTGTGTTCTTCAATTGGTATCAGAGCGGGTGCCTTCGAAAAGTTTAACAGCTTGAAGGAAAAGCTAGTAAAGAACACAATGGATCATTCAAGTGGCAATGCAACACCTATTCTTGATGGGTCGAATTTTGGTCTTTGGAGTGCAAGGATGAAGGTTCATCTAATGGCACTTGGGAATGAGGTTTGGGAAGTGATTGAAGATGAGTACACTATTCCTGAACATGGTCCTAATACTAAAGAAGAAAGGCTCCTACATCACAACAATTCAAAAGCAATGAATGCAATCCTGAAAGGCTTACAGAAGCAGATCTCACCAAAGTGATTCACTACAAGACAGCTAGTGAAATGTGGAATCAGTTGAAGGTGGTTCATACAGGTGATACAAATGTCATAAAGGCCAAGTTGAGACACTTCAAAGGTATGTTTGAACAACTCAAGATGAATGATGATGAAAATATTAGTGACTACATGCTTCGTATGGATGAGGTTGTTAACTCCATGAAAGACTTAGGTCTTGAGCTTGCTGAAAATGATGTTTGTGATAAGATTTTAAGATCTCTTCCTAATAGATTTAGTGAAAATATTTTTGCTATTGAGGAAGCTAAAGATTTGGATAAATTGAAAAAGGATGAGCTCCATAGTATACTTGCAGCATTTGAGTTAAGAACTCAAGTGAAGGTTGATGTCAAGAAAGAGGCGACTTTCAAGGCTACCAAGAAATCCAAAGGTAAACAACTTCAAGAGAGTGATGAGTCTTCTAGTGATGAAGAGGCATATTACAACAAGAAAGGCAAGTTCTCTAGAAAGCACAAAAATATGAAAAATGTAAGATGTTTCAATTGTGGAAAATTTGGTCATTATGCTACTGACCGTATTGTTGCCAAGGATGAAAGTGATGAAGATAAACAGGACTGTAAGAGCAAGGATTCTAAAAGCACAAGCATCATAGGAAAAACAAAGATGAGCACAACAATCAAGGAAAGAGGTATTCTCACAAACACAAGAAGAGTTTCTACCTAGACAAAGCAAGTAAGTGTTCTAGTAGTGATAGTGAAAGTTCTTCAAGTGATAATGAAAATGAGATGTTGTTCATATCATAAAAAGAGGAAGAACCAAAACATAGATTCATTATCATGAAATGTCTTAGATGTGGAAATTTTGGTCACCTTGAGGATGATTGCACAAATAATGATTTGATTTCTAGTATGTATGAGGATGCTTCAGAAAACTATAAGGAAGATGCATGTATGGTTTTTGAAAAGGGTAGCACCTCTAGTGATAAGAAATCCGAAAAAGGCTTTGATGATTCTAATAGCAAACATATAGAGGAAGGTGAAGTAGATCTTAAAGGTGAACTTATTAGTGCTCTTAGTGCTTTGAAAAAGGAAAGAAAGAAGAATGCTAGACTCAAGGATAAGTTGGATGAATGTTGTATGGAGAGAGATGATCTTATAGAAAGTCTTGACTTCTCTATAGCTAAGACACAAGAACTCAAGGATGAGTTAGAGTCTAAGGTTCTTGAGTATAGTGAGTTAGAACAGAAAATGGCTTCTTTGAAAGAGGAAACTAAAGGGTACAAGGATAAGCTTCACAGGTTTCAAGATAGCTCCAAAAAGGTTAAGTCTCTCATCAAAGGTCAAAGAAAGACAACAGATAAAACAGGTCTTGGTTTTGTTAAGACTCACAAGGAACAAGTTGGAGAGTCTAGTAAGAGACTCCAAAAGGAAGAGAGTTCTGATGAGGAAAGTATTTCAGATCATGAGTCCTTGAATGATAGATGCACAGAAATAGAAAATAGAATTCAGAATGAGAAGAAGAAGTTTTCAAGACCCAAGAGGTCAAATAAAGGAAAGTTTCAAGGCAGATGTTTTGCTTGTCACAGGTTTGGTCACATAGCTTCACATTGCATGGCTCAAGTGAAGAAGGTAAATGACAGTTTCAGAGGTGGTAATTTCTTTCAAGGGTATTGCTACTCTTGTCAACAGTTTGGGCACAAGGCAGTTATTTGCAAGGCAAATATCAAGAACAGGTTTGATCAGAACAGGTTTGGTCAGAACAGGTTTGGTCAGAACAGGTTTGGTCAGAATAGGTTTGGTCAAAACAGGTTTGGTCAGAACAGGTTTGGTCAAAACTGGTGGATTCAAAGAATAGGTATGCCTAAAAGAAATAACATTGTTACGTGTTATAAGTGCAACAATGAAGGTCACACAGTCAGACAGTGTAGAGCTGAAATTCCAAAATACAGGAACAAGAACAGTGGCATGATCAGGTCCAAGGATCAAGGCATGGATAAAAATAGGGATGAGAACAAGAACAAGAACAATGACAGGAACAGGAATATGGACAAAGAGTTCAAGAGAAGGCCCGACAAGGAAGTTATAGACGCTGATGATGATCAGTGCCTAATGGGAGTTTTACTCCCACCCCGGAATTAATCACCTCATCGGGAGGTGGGGGAGGGACTAAGCTAAGAGGTTAATTCTTAGTCCCGAGCCCCAAAGGTGGCCCTTTGCCATTGATGACAAAGGGGGAGAGATATGAGTAAGGGGGAGAGCTTCAAAGTGAAGAGGAAAGCTTCAAGTCGTGGGGAGCAAAACTTCAAAGGAAGATTCTCAGTTGTTAGCTCAAATGGTTTTAGTTGGTTTCAGCTTTGGCTCTTGAGAAGTGTTTTCAGTAAAGGTTTGCCATCAATGACAAAGGGGGAGATTGTTGGCAATTTTGGGTACTTTGGGTACATTGCCTTTGCTCAAATGTATAAGTTGTCATTGATGTCAAAAGGCATTTTTGTGTTGATTTCAAAAGAGTGTGATGCAAGAATATCTTGAGAAGCTTCATTATGTTAAAGGGTTTTTATTAAAACCATGGTGACAAGGCTAAAGGTTTTTCTTAAAACCATTTGGACTCATTAAGGGTTTTTATTAAAACCAAGCTTAACTTAATGCAAAGGTCCATGTGTATTATTAATAATTAAATTAACTCAAACCTTTGTCAAAGGTCCAAGTTTAATTTATTATTAATAAAATAATAATTATTATTATTTTAATTATTATTAAAGGGTCTTTCAACCCTTAAGGGTAAAGATTCTGTCGCCGATTTATTGCCATCATTGGAGGAGCACCGACGTCAAATCGTTGATGGATAAATTGCTATATAAGTGGGCATGGTTTTCAAAAGTGAGTACCACCGATTATTATTTGGACATCTACGATTTGTGGTTCTCTATTTTTTCGATTGGCTCGTTCTAATTTTGATTGCTCGTATCTTCGATTTGTGCTTGGCATCGTTTTCTATTCTTTGACGGCTTGTCATATTGCTCTATATCCTTCGAAAAGTGCTTGGTGTCTTCGTTTGAGCTTGCTCTGTGTTTTCGATCGATCTGGTCGACATCTTTGAGATCGTGCTTGTTCCGTGTCTTGGAGATTGCACTTGGCAATCTTAGTTTTGAGCTTGGGCTGATATCCTTACCTTTTGGCTTGACTGACAAGTGGTTTGTTTGCATGCAGTTTGTGGAAGACGTTTACGTTTTCCAGGTTCTTGGCGTCAAAGAAAGATAAAAGAGAGGGCAGCGGTTTGTTATTTCATTGGGCACTTGTGACCCAACGACGGTGGCATTTAAGCGAAAGCGCTAGACGGTAGAGGTGCTGAGTTCGATTCTCTTCGTTGGGAATTTCTTTTTGGTCGTGGTGTGCAAAGAATGGTGGCCGTGAATGCGCGGGAGGTATAAGGTTAAGGTATCTTTTTGTTTTTGACATTGTGTTTATTGATGTTTAATGTTTATGTGGAGTAATAAGGTGTAAAGAGGTTTTACTTTGTATGTTATTGTACTTTGGTGGTTTTTACTAAGTTGGAGAAATAAGGTGTTATATTTGGATCTTTATTATTGTGTATTATTGTATAGTTGCTAACTCTAATTGGTGGCAAATTGAGAGTTAGTGTTGTGACAGATTTTGAGTTCTCCTTCTTCATCAAAGTAAAGGTATGGGCAACTTCTTCCATGTATGTTGTTGATGGTATATTTTCTGAAATTGAGTTTGGAGTGAAAAGGTTGTCTACTAGGTATTATTGGTGTAAATCTTATTTTCTGGATATTGAAGATTGTTTATGCATTAAAGTTATTGATGAATTTTTGGGTGAATGCATAATTCTGGTTGAGGAAGAAGAAGCATTTTTGCAATAGGGTTTATGTTAGTAAGTCTTGCTACTTGCATTGAGATGATGAAACCCTAGTTGTTGGTGAAAATAATATAAGCATCATTGTTATATGAGATATTGCATGGTTGGCAATTGTTGGGTTGTGTTTCATATTCTTGAGAAAAGCATACTACATCTATCTTATTCTTTTGAGATTGATTTTGAGTTGATATTGAGTTGAGATTGAGATTGGGAGTTAAGTATAGATCATATTGGGTCTCTAACAATTCTCTTTATGGTTCTATGAGATTTGAGTTTGAGATTGGGAGTTAAGTATAGAACATATTGGGTCTCTAACAATTCTCTTTATGTTTCTATGAGATTTGAGATTGGGAGTTAAGTATAGAACATATTGGGTCTCTAACAATTCTCTTTATGTTTCTATGAGATTTGAGATTTGGAGTTAAGTATAGAACATATTGAGTCTCTAAAAATTCTCTTTATGCTTCTATGAGGTTTATGAATCACATTGGGTCTCTAACAATTCTCTTTGTGGGTTCATGCTAAGCAAGTTTTTCTTGGTGAGCTTGCTGAGGTTTTGGACAGGTTCTAGTGGGGACTTGTGAGCAAGTTTTGGACAGGTTCTAGTGGGGACTTGTGAGCAGATTTGGACAGGTCCTAGCAGAGGACTTGTGAGCTGAGATTTTGAGAGTTCTATCAGAGAACTTGAGGATAGAGGTACATTGGTTCTTTTAGAAGAACCTGAGGACAGATTTGGCAAGTCTTTGAGAAGGCTTGTGTGCAGAGGATTGATTTGTTCATAGAGTTGGACAGATCTGACAGACAGAGGAAGACTTGTACTAGACCGACTGACTATGTTTGGTATAGGTAGCTGAGTTGTTGTGGACGTGATCATAGAAGGCAGAGGTCTCTTAGGCTAAGCATTGAGGACAGGAGGTCTTCGGTGGAAAGGAGTTCCACATGTTCTGGCAAGAGGTAGAGGCAGTTGATCTTCTGAGGGATCATTTCTAGAGCAGAGGGGAAGGTATCTCCTTTGAGCAAAGGCTCATAAATTCAGCAAAAGGGAAGGTATCTCCTTTGAGCAGAGGCTCATAAATTCAGATCGGGGAAGGTGTCTCCTTTGGGCCGAGGCTCATAAACATTGTAATTGGGAAGGTTTCCCAAAGAACTTTGAGATAACTTTTAGAGAAAAGTTTTGTGGACGTAGCCTGAGCCTTCTGGGTGAACCACGTTAAAATTGGTGTCACTTTGTGGATGATTTTGTGCATTGTTTTGATATTGCTTTGGGTATATTGCTTTACTATTTTGAAGTATAAAATGAAAAAGTAAAAAGAGGTCTTATACTGTTCACCCCCCCTCTCAGTATAAGCTTGTGTTCTTCATTTTTTTTTTTTTTTTTTTTTTTTTTTTTTTTTTTCTTTTTTTGGGCACGGGTTGACCCTATCCTTACTACTCTAATCTAGAGTTCATTACCTCATCTTGAACAAAATGATTTAACCTGTTATGGATGAAACTGTCAGGCTAGCCTGTCCGTTTGAGCAGTCAGTGGTCTTGCTTTTAGACAAGACATGTTGCCATGCATGAGCATACTCCACTGCCAGCCAGGCATCTATAGCCTCGGTGGAGATTAACCCCATAATCCAGGATTTGACTTTACTTTGATTTCTTGGACCTTGGTGATGACTACCCATCCTTGCAAGGGACATGTAGTACGATCCTTCCAGTCCAGTATTAATAAAGAGATGAAAAATATTTTCTTTTGAATTTCAAGTTCTTGAGTGGGCAAAATGGAAGCTTTGGGGAATCGGATTCTCAACCTAAGCGAGATGAGAATTAGACCCTATCCTTACTACTCCATGAAGGTCAAATCAGAGCTTTGGGGAATCGGATCCTCAACCTAAGCGAGATGAGAATTAGACCCTATCCTTACTACTCTGATTTTAGGCTTTAAGCACTATGGGAGTGGTAAAAACCACTATTTAAGGATTATGTTGCATGATAGGATAGACAAGAAATACTCCTTTCGCCTCACCTTTTCTTCCAAGTATGGTTTTGACCATTTTGCTCAAGATCCTCTTTAATATGCGTAGAACGTGCTTGGTTCAAGATAGTTCGGGCATCGGTTCCCAACCTTAGGATCCTTTTAATATATGTTATGTAATAACCCTAAGAGGATTCGACACCTTTTCAATGATTGTACATGAAATGAAGATGCAATTGAGATGGAATGTATATGCAATGCGGAATGTACATGAGATATGAATGCATTGCTCCTTTTGAAATGCGGATGGAGTATACCACCTACTTTGCCATAATTTATAAAACTGACAACTTCATGCATCACAAGTTCCAAACGATATTCTTTAATGTTTTTGTGATATTCGTGGAGCTTTCGCAATACAATTCCAATATTTCATATTCTTCTAGTCTTAGGCAACATTCATAAGGATATACGCTAACATCTCGCTTTATTATTATTATTATTTAAAAAAAACCCAAAAATGTCCAAAGGACCAACACACAACTTGAAACCAAAACAGAAATGCAAAACCAACATCAAAACCAAAAAATTAAATACGAATGTACAATATGATACAAATCTCACATGATTTAAGGGCTAAAATAATGCTTTAGAACTTGCCCGTTAACCGGTAACGTCAAATATTTCCCATCCAAAGTTCTTAGTCTGAAAGTATTCTCCCCTAAGATTTCAGAAATTTGATAAGGGCCTAACCAAAGACAATCAAACTTTTTGTGATCCCCTTTCTCCTCATGTTTTTTATCCCACAATAAGACCAAGTCCGAGATCCTGAAAGACTTAATTTTGGCTCTTTTATCAAACCATATTTTGACCACACCTTGATGTTTGCTCATGTGGAGCATGGCTTCTTCTCTTTTTTCATCAAGGTGCATTAGATGACTTAATCTAGCCTCAATGTGATTGTCAGTTCCGAGGTATTCTTGTGTGAAACGAAGGGTTTGAAGCTTCAAATTTGCAAGAAAAATTGGATCTTGCCCATAAACTAGATGATAAGGTGTATTCCCTATTGATTCTTTTTCTCTAGTCCTATCTGCCCAAAGAGCAAATTTTAATTGGTTGTGCCAATCCCGAGGATTCTTTTCCAATAACTTCTTAATGATGGTTAACAAATTTTTATTTGAAGATTCTGCCAAACCGTTGCCTTGAGGGTAATAGTTAGACGAAAACTTTAAACTCACCTTATTATCATATGCCCAATTTGCAAATTGAGTGGAAACAAAAGCCTTACCATTATCACTTACAATAGAATCGGGCATTCCAAACCTTGTTACGATATGATCTTCGAGGAATTTTATTACCACATCCGTAGTAGCATGCTTCGTAGGAATTGCTTCTGTCCATCTAGTGCAATAATCTGTAGCTGTGAGTATGAATTTATGGGAATCTGAAGAATTTGGGTTAATAACCCCGATGAAGTCTAATCCCCATTGTGCAAATGGTCTCATCTCAACTACAGGTTGCAATGGCATAGCTGCATTCCTTTCTCTATTGGCAACCATTTGACAAATATGGCAAGATCGCACGTGTGCATGTGTATCTTTAAAAATGTGGGGCCAATAATATCCCGCTCTCAGGATTTGATGTGCTGTTGAATTTGCCGAACCATGGCCGGTTCCGTATTTACCATGAAACTCTTGCAAAACATTGGTAGCTTCTTCTTGATTTAAGCATCGTAGGTAAATTCCCTCATGATTTTTCCTGTAAAGAACACCAGACCAAATATGATAATTAGCAGATTTAAGTCTCACGGCTCTTCTTTGGGTAGAATTAAGATGTGATGGACACTTACCATTTAATAGAAAATACACAATATCAACATACCAATCATCTTTAGAAACGCGCTCTCCATCTGAATATTGGCATGTGACTTGGGGATTGTTCTCAGCAATTGTTTTCACAAGTCCTTGTCCATGAACTAACTTCATGGGTTGAATTTCAAGGTCAAATTCCTGGATGGTAGAAATCCATTTACCTCTTCTCTCACCTAGCTCGTTTTGCACAAACATGGTTTTAACAGCAGGGTCCGGCACAATGGCAAAGACCCTACTATGCACAATGTAATGTCTGAATTTTTTTACTGTTTTGAAAAGTGCATACATTTGCTTATCGAGGATGGAATACCTCAATTGAGCATCCTTCAAAGGAGCGCTTAGAAAATCTATGGGATTTTCTGTGTTATCTTCACCTTTCTGAGTCAAGACACTCGCAAAAGAGTGTTCAGATGCGAAAGCATAAATAAAGAAAGGCTTAGAATAATTTGGACTTATAAGGACAAGGGCTCTAGAAATAGCATCCTTGATGCTTTGGAAGGCAACCCTACTTTCTTCATCCCATATGACATTCACATCCTTTTTGAGCATCTCATTCAGTGGTTTAGCTATCTCAGTGAAGCCAGAAATAAACTTCCTCACGAAATTGATTTTCCCAAAGAAAGATCTCAATTCCTTTTTGCTAGCTGGGAGAGGCAAGTTTTGGATAGCTTCTATCCTTTTCGGATCAATGGAGATACCTTCTTTTGAAATGATATGGCCAAGCAATCTTCCTTCTGTCACTCCAAAGATGCATTTTTTTGGATTTAAAGAAATTTCGTGCTCTTTACACCTTTGGAGAACCTTCCTCAAATCTTTCACATGATCTTTTCTTTCCTTTGAAAACACAGGAATGTCATCCACATACACAATGATACATTTACCTATGAGCCCTTTGAACGCATAATCCATGGCACGTTGAAATGTTGCGCCTGCATTTAATAATCCGAAAGGCATTCTTCTATAGGCAAAGGTTCCCCATTTGGTTGTGAAGGCCATCTTCATCCTGTCATTGGGATGAATAAGAACTTGATTGTATCCAGAATACCCATCGAGAAAAGACATCATTTCAGACCCATTCACCGCTTGCAAGATTTCATCAATTGATGGTAGTGGGTAATTATCCTTTTGTGAGGCTTTGTTGAGATTTCTAAAATCTATGCATAGCCTTATCTCCCCATTCTTCTTTCTTACTGGAACAAGATTAGCGACCCAAGTTGAGTGCCTAACGGGAAATATTATCTTTGCGTCCAACAACCGCTTGACCTCTTTCTCAATCAAGGGCTCAAGTAATGGGTTAACAAGTCGTTGTCTTTGTCTGAAGGGTTTGGAATCCGGTTTTAGAGGGATGGTGTGCATAATAACGTTTTGATCATACGTTTTCAACTCATTGTAATTCCAAGCAATGCAATCCATGTAATACTTTAGTGCACATATTATATTTTCCCTCTCATCAGTTGTACATGCCTTTGCGATGTACACTTCATGCGGATTATCCACACTCCCTATATTGATCAGGTCACAAGCATCTTTAGGAGGTGGAACCCTTTTTCCTTTTCTAGTTTTATATCCCATATCAAACACCTTCTCCAATGAAACGATGTTCTTAGGTATCTTGTTGGATTGAAATGTAACTTCGCTTTCTCCTTCTGTTTCTTCTTGCCACCTTTGATCTTCATCAATCACTTGGTTCTCAAAAATACCTGAATTGGTGACAAATTCGAAAATGTGTCTATCATTCTCAAAAACTTGCAAGTTTATGACGTTATCAGGTATCGATGGGCAAGGGACCAACTCAATGGAAAACTTCTTGCATTTTTTTATGTCAACTGGATTTAACATGCCTGTAGCGACCGCCAGAGAATCAGCTATACGATTTCCTTTCCTAGAAATAAGGGATATATTAAAAGCATCAAATTCCTCAATGAGGTCCCTCACCCTATTTCTATAAAGGCTCAATCTCTTATCGCGACAGGTATATTGTCCTTTAACTTGTTTGACAACCAACTCCGAATCTCCCAATACTTTCAAACACTTAACCTTCTTGCTCAAAGCCAAATGTAATCCAAAGATAAGAGCTTCATATTCTGCCACGTTGTTAGTGCAAGGAAATTGCAATCTATAGGCAACAAACATTGGTTTACTTCCCGGACAAGTGAGTTCCACTCCAGCTCCCGCCCCTTGTTTTGACTTAGATCCATCAAACTTGAGTAACCACACGAGATTATCTTCTTCAGAAGAGCTACAAGAAACTGCTTCTTTTTGAGGTTCTTCGGTAGCTCTTTCAACATCAAAAGCATAGACCCCTAACTCAGGTTCAGAAAATTGAACTTCATTTGGCTTGTTGAATTCTGTGATGATTTCCTTAAGCCTTGGCTCATTTTCCACTCTAATTTGATTAGCAATCCCTCTCCAGGGTAGCCACATGTGCGAGCAATCAGTGGCAAAATAACCATTCAAACTTTTCATCCAATCCCTAGCAAGTAACATTCCATATCGACTTGGGATATTGACAACCAAAATATCAACCACCTGTTGGACCCTAGGTTCAGAATTGAGTTGGATCTTAACATCGTAGAGGGTCCCTACCACATTTACCTCAGATCGGTCCAGTTGCAAAACCCTGCATTTAGCAGAAATAGGCTTTAGGCCTAGCATTTGACAAATTTCTGTAGGCATGAGGTTACTTGTGGCACCTGTGTCCACCAAACAATTGTGCAAATTTTTTCCAACAATCCTCACAGTCAATAAAAAAGGAGGGACATCCCGTCTTTCCTTTCGTAAAACCATGTGAGATTCAACTTCTTTTCCTTCCTGTATTTGACTAGATGAGCCCAAAGCCTTTATCAATGCTTCCTTTTGGCCAGGCAACCTAGCCGCCTCTAAAAATGAAAGGCTAGACTTGGACTTCCTTAAATCCTCCACTATGTCATAAGTTGACTTCTCAGGCTTCAATGTTTTTTGCGTGTCCTTAGACGTTTCTCTTCCAGATGGAGGAGGGGGATTATTATCAGCCTTAGCATCGAGAGGAATAATAGAATTGTTTGGTGGAGTTGAGGATGTTTTAGGGGTTTTGAGTTTACTCCTCAAATGGTATCCATGGTTCCCCTTTCTAAATTCTCTAAAAGCTTGCACTTCCTGTTCCAAGATTTCATCCTCTTCTTCCTCATTCCCACTCTCTTGATGATATAGAGTTTCCACCACCAAAATGTTGTCCTCTCCTTGTTGATGTTGGGGTGGACCCTCATTTGGCACAAGTTCCAAATCATCCACTTGAGCTTGGAGACAATGGGTATACCTAGCAATTTTGGGACAATTCCTTTCATTATGCTCCTTTGTATTATGCAATCTACACCCCTTTTCCCATGCAAAATCAGAAATATTAAGAATGGAACTAGAGTGACTTGGTCCTGCATAAGTATCTATCTGATTAGCAATAGGGGAAGGCACACCCCCATTGTTTGGCTTCGTATTCCACTTGTCTCCCTCTATTGTTGAAATTTTGATTTGGGTGAGAGGCATGGGATTCATACTTCTATTTTTGAACCAGATCATTACTCAATTTGTGAACTATCCTTTTGAGTTCTTCAACCTCTGAATAAATCTCTTTTGGTTGAGCTATGTTATTGCTAGTTCCAATAGGATTTGCGTGATTGGTGAGATCTTGACTCAACACTGGAGTTGGATTTTGAGCCACTTGATTTGCGTAGGGATTCACACTTTGAATCGGAATTGGATTGGGGAAAGGAACCATAGCCTGAGAATTAACCAGACTAGCTCCTTGCATAGTCTGTTGACTATTTTGCAAAAGAAAATGGGAGGAATGGATGTGATTGGTTGAATTGGAATGGGTGCGTAAGCGGGTGTTGATGAATATGGTTGTTGATAAGGCAAAGCATTTATGCCTGATATTTGTGGTGCCATGATCTGATTCATCATAGGAGTTTGACCATAAGGACCATATTGTCCTACCATAGGCATCTGGGAAAACCCATAACTCTGTGGTGTCATTTGTTGTTCAATGGTCATAGCTTCATTGTAGGCTAGAGCAAGCGTGGTAACTTGAGGATTTCGCCTTGCAAACATTGTCGTCATAGGATCCAATGCCCCAAAATATATTTGCAAAGCTACTGCGGGATCAATGGTAAAATGTCGAATTGCTCTATTATAGCACTTCTGAAATCTCTGATTAAAAGTTTGGATTGGCTCACCCTGGCCTCTTTTGCATGTAATGAACTGATTATAGATGATGGTGGGATCTAATGGTGACCTGAATTGGTTGACAAAAGCATCCTCCATTTGCGTCCATGACGTAATGGAACCAGTAGGTAAGCAAATATACCATTCGTAGGCCACTTGGTCTAGGCTCATGGGGAAGAGTCTACAAGCCACATCTTCATGTTGAACTTGCAATCTTATCAAAACATCCCTATAGGCCTGAATATGTTCTTCTACGGTCCTTGGGCCATCCGGTTTGTATTTGGGCAAAAATATCTCTATATTCTTAGGGATCTCGTGAATATCCCCTACAATATTCAAAGGAATGTTATTGGCTCCGTACCAAGGAGGTGGTGGAGGTTGGGCCATTTGATTCAAAATCGACGATGATAACCCTACAAGAACCATGGAAATGGTACTAATAATTGGTACACTAGTGGCAAATGACACCACCGGTGCAAGTCCGCTAGATGCGCCTGAAATAGAAGGATCTTTTGTAACAAGAATATCTGGCGGGACCACAATTTGCTCGGTTTTATTCCTTGGATTCCTACGAGTGAGTGGGAGGCTTTGGAATATGGTTTCCTCGGTTGTATTGGACCTAGTTGCGATGCGATGCGGTGGGTCCAGCTTGTAAATGAAACTACCCTGCAAAATCTGCCAAAACTCTCAATACCTCAAAGAAAACCTACGACACAAAGAAAATCCTGTAATTAGTGAAATTCAAAGAATAACTCCAAAACCAATTTGTTATTCGTGAATGAAAGAAGGAACCACGACAAAGCAATATTCTAAAACAATGCACAATCAAAACACCTTATTTAAAACATCTTATTCCTGTATGAACAATCAAAAAGCGTTAGGACAATGCATAGCAATTCATGTCCTCCTTTTAACACTACAAGGTTGTATTGTTAAAAGAGGGCTAAAGATAATAATCAATAGGGCATGAACTATTCAAAATTTAAATCCCTATAGCATTTAAATCACTCTGAAATAAACCAATTCAGGCCCTCCTTCTAGCGCCAATCTGTTGAGTGGTATTTTCACCCGATTGTGAAAGTACACTCTCCTTTAGGATTTGGGTTCCAAATCCCCTCTTGCAAAGAAGTTAAACAAACAACTTCTCCAAGGTCTCCGTTGTATTAGCATTTGCATATGTGTATTAATAATCTCAAATAAAGATATTCAATTTAAATGCTTGGAACACCTTAGTGATTGCAAGTAACTGTAAACAAGGGGCAATGTTGGTTTATTTCATCATGAAACTTTAGTGATTGTTCATTGTTTTTTTTTGATTTTGATATTTTTTTAATTGTTTATTTTAATGCCTTGAAAAGTTAAAACTTCTGGAAAATAAAAGAAAATAAAAAAAATGCAGAAAGAATGAAAATGAAATGCAGAAAACTGAAAATAAAATGCTTTCAGTATGATGCTATCCTATTACGACAAAACCGAAGATGTGAGGTTTCCGTGCATGCAACCTAACCTATTGGACCTGCAAACAAGCACAATCCGGATAAGCTAAGTGTTGGTTCCTAGGGTACGAAATAAAATTCAGATTTCAAATATTCGCCTAATGTAACCCAAAAAACATGGCATTAACATTATCTATAAATTCGAAATCTGAAAGAATGAAAGAATAAACATTAAATCCATAGCATGCAAAGAAAATCTCCTTCTTTCTTGCCCACAAGATGCAAATTTTTGAAAACTTCTGCATTAAAAATATGTCATTTTACAATAGCAAAATTTTTGGTTTTCCCAAACCAGTCTGTAGAAGGAAAACAACTCAAACAGGTCCAGAATGGCCTTTTCGCCTTCAGCTCTGCAACTCTGCTCGCAGCAGTTTCCAACCCTTTCTGTGGAAGAAGAAAAACCAGTCCAATGTGGAAGAAAATATCCAGAGAAACCCAGTGCTAAGGCCTTGCCTTCATTACTGCAATCTTCTCTGAAAAGTTCCCCCTCCCTCTGGCCTCTTTGAATGGCATATTTAAACTTGCGAAAAGAATTGTTTTTCCCTCCATGACGGTTCATTTTCGCTTTTTGATGGCTGTTCGTTTCACCTTCCCTGATTGTTCGTTTCACCTTCCCTGCATGCGTGTGCTTTGGTTTCCATTTTGTGGCCCTTCGCTGCGTTTTCTCCACATGGGCTTGCATCCGTTTCCCTCCGTGCGTAACGACCATCTTGGATGATTTCAAATCATTAAAGATCCCTTATGTAACGCTTGTCTTAATCACTGGATTTTGTCCTTATGTCCACGTCACTATGCAGGTCCGTTACCTTGGCGAAAATGGAACATGTCACGATATCGCGACACTTTTGCCTCCTTGCTCTCCTTTGTTGCTTTGAATCATGAAAATGGAACATGTCACGATATCGCGACACTTTTGCCCCTTCCATATTTTGTTGCTTTGAATCGCGAAAATGGAACATGTCGCGATATCGCGACACTTTTGGCCCCTTCCGTCTTTTGTTGCTTTGAATCGCGAAAATGCAACATGTCGCGATATCGCGACACTTTTTCTTTCTCTGCTTGTCTGCCCATTTTGAATCATGAAAATGCAACATGTCGCGATATCGCGACACTTTTTCTTTCTCCTCTTTTCCTTTGCTTTGAATCGCGAAAATGCAACATGTCGCGATATCGCGACACTTTTTCTTTTGGCCGCGAAAACTGCAACATGTCGCGATATCGCGACACTTTTCTTTTCTTGTTCTTTCTTGTCTTGTTTGGTCGCGATGGAGCAACATGTCGCGATATCGCGACACTTTTTCATCCTTTGCTTGTTTGCCCATTTTGAATCGCGAAAATGCAACATGTCGCGATATCGCGACACTTTTTCTGTACGGTCGCAAAAATGCAACATGTCACGATATCGCGACACTTTTTCTTTGGCCACGAAAATGCAACATGTCACGATATCGCGAACACTTTTTCATTTTTGCCGCGATGGAGCAACATGTCGCGATATCGCGACACTTTTTCTTTTTTGCCGCGATGGAGCAACATGTCGCGATATCGCGACACTTTTTCATTTTTTTGCCGCGATGGAGCAACATGTCGCGATATCGTGACACTTTTTCATTTTTTGTCCGCGATGGAGCAACATGTCGCGATATCGCGACACTTTTTCATTTTTGGCCGCGATGGAGCAACATGTCGCGATATCGCGACACTTTTTCATTTTTGGCCGCGATGGAGCAACATGTCGCAGACACTTTTTCATTTTCTGCCCGATGGAGCAACATGTCGCGATATCACGACACTTTTTCATTTTTGGCCGCGATGGAGCAACATGTCGCGATATCGCGACACTTTTTCTCCTTGTGGTATTTTGCTTTTTTTCTTGATCTTTAGCCTATGGGCCACTTCGGTCTTCTTGGAACACATGCAAAAAAGGTGGGTCCCCAATTTTGGGGTACGTTGTGGATCAGCCACAACAGGTAACCACCACAGTCACCTAGTAAAAAAAAACTAGATATCAAACTGAAAATGAACAAC
This sequence comes from Wollemia nobilis, assembly GCA_028583015.1. Classification (NCBI taxonomy): domain Eukaryota; kingdom Viridiplantae; phylum Streptophyta; class Pinopsida; order Araucariales; family Araucariaceae; genus Wollemia; species Wollemia nobilis. The sequence continues at coordinate 1,169,437 of JAQPPZ010016744.1, read as the reverse complement.
AAAAACACAATGAAGAAGGTCCCAAGGCCTACAAAAGGAATGATGACAGAGAAGGTCCACAAAAAAAAATTGAGAACCCATAATGTAGAGATCATCCCACTTAGTCAGAGACGTGAATCTGGTCCATGAGCTCATCCTCAACATTAATCTCATCCTCAGTCTGCTTAGCCATCATACGATCCTTGATTTGGTTTATCAACTTCCCTACACGAAGAAGCATGGTGGTGGCAAGGGAAACAATTTCACCCAGGTTGACCATAAGGTCAATCTCTTCACCGAATAAAATAGGTATATAATTAATTTATTAATATGTATATATATACCTAGGTTAGACTAATATATATTAAGGTATATGGATAAAATAAATATATACCTATATTTATTTTATCCTACATATTAATATTATTATTCCTACAATTACTAAATTAAAATATTTCCAATATCTAGTAGAACTCTATTCAATTCAAAGTCAAAGGTGATATGACATGTGACTTGAGTGTGGTGGCATGTGTGGGGCACATAATGGAATGTGGCATGAGTGTAGTGGCATATGACATAGGTACGATGGAATGAGTGTGGTGGCATGTGGTATGAGCGTGGTGTGGTGGCTCATGTTGTGGATGGTCTCCTCCATGACTATTTTCCAATGGGAGGATAGCCCAAACTATATATTTGGACTAAATTCCTTGTATTTATGGGCATTGTATTTATGAGCTAACTTATGAGTTTATGCTAACAACTTAAATTTTCGACTAGGTTTGATTTAAAATGGGCATTTCTTTATATGAGCCAATATATTTTCTTGCATTTACTAAGTGGTTCTTTTCCTAAGAAAGTAGAAAAAACTTGAAACACACTAGAAAATAAAACATGTGCTATGAAAGAAAATTTTGAAACTACACAGATCTATAGCTAATTTAACAACTTTCTAGGTTGACTATAGTCATATTACTCCTAACTAATGTTTGAAAAGATAACAAATTAACTCCTAATTGATAGCTAAAAATAATTCATTCAAAATAATATAACATTTTAACTACCTATTTTAATCTAAGTTTAACAAGAGAGAGGTTTTATGGACTGTCTAGGTTTAGTGGGCCCTTGCTAAACCTACAACAACATAAAATATATTTCTTAGTAGTTAATAAGTCTACTTTAGAACATTAAAATTAATTACACATCATAATACAATGATTAAACACATCACATGGACCAAAAAATAATTTTTATTCCTTAAAAAAATCAAATTCTATCATTATTAGAAATACATAGTCATGATAGTCAAAGACTATAATATAAAAACCAAAATGAAAGACTACGAAAATTTGATTTATATTATATAATCCCTAAATACAATACTTGAGATAGTATTTATAATGTACCAGGCTCTTTATTTTAGAACATACTCTATTAATTTTAAAAGCTAAGTGAAAAAATAAAGGCAAGAATAAAGGTCCTATTATAGTCAGATTTAGAAATAAAATCATGACTATTGCTAATAAATAGGAGAGGCAAAACATATCCTATTGTTTGTTTATGGTCAATAAAAAATATTAGCTATCTTTACCATTACCTACTATTTCCTACCTTTCTAGGTGTTTTATTGTTGTTACATATATTTTACCCTGCTATATTATTGTTGATGTCTAGGGTCACTTTTTCTTGTGTTGCTAAACTTGTATAGCCTCCATAATTTCAGAAATATCTCACTAAATTATAGGAGGTTCTAGATCCATTTTTCTGGAAAAAACATTCCATGTTTTTGAGCTAGTTCCTTGTCTATCCAAATTTGTAGGAGTCTCTATTTTTTTAGAATAGGCCTATAGTTGCAAGTCTTATTGTAGTGCCTTTCACAGTAAACTAGAAATGACCTGTTTGCAATAACAAAAGTCCAAACCAGAAAAATGCATAGAAATATAGCATATAACAGCCATAAACATCACATTTAGCTTTTACATCTACTCCATTAGCATTCAAATGTAAAACATTTCATTTAAGAAAAACTATTAAAAATATCCATAAAGTTCTTAAAAAATAATCAGTTTGGGTGTAAAAGTAAGGCTAATGAATGTAAACTCCTAGCCTATTTTTCTAACTCATCATTCCCCCCAACTGACTCAATTGCATGTCCTCATGCAATTTTATTCATCCTATCAATCACTAATGTTAGCTTTCTTTTTCTTGACTATTTTCTTAATAGTCTTTGTAGAGGTTGTTGGTGCTAGTTTGGTTGGAGGAGGTGCTAGAGTAGAAACCTACTTTTCTATGCCAATTTTGGCTGGAGATTTTTTTTTTCTAAAATACTCTCATTTTTTGGAGTGTCTTTTCATGCATTTGGATTCACATCCCATCTCTTTTTTAGTGCCTTTAATTACATGTGGTCATAGTTCTTCTTAGCTATATTTTTAGGCCTCATTTTGATGCCTCTTATTTGGGTTGATATTGATGTTGTGGCTTTTTCTTCCTTTTGTTGTATCTTTGTAACTGCAAGGGTTTTCTATTTTTATCTAGGAGTTTTCTACTTCTTTTTTGTTGGAGTTTTCTTTGCACTGTCTTATTTATTTTCTCCAACATTTCCTTATTTTCCTTATCCTTCTTACTACATGTGTTTTTAACAATAGATTATGGAATCTTAGCTTCTTTTTTAGCAATATTATTTTCCTCATAAAAAGTTGTAGTATTTGTATACATTGTTTACAAGGTCTCTGTTTCCTCCAAATACATAAACCATTTCTCTATATCAAAAATATTTTCACCAGTTTTCTTCTTTAGCTCCATTAATTCCTCCTTAAGTTGTTGCACTAGGATTACTATGTTTCATTTTTTTTATCCCCTATTCTTCTTGTTTATCCTTTTCTATATTCTTCATTTTGATCAAAGGCTATAATTTTGTGTTACTAGAATTAGCAATATCAATTAGTGTAGTTCATTTCTTTGGATATTCTTGGGTTATCTATTTTCTAATGGAATCCCTAGTTCTAGGAGGAGAAAGTCTTACAACTGGAGCTTTAGAATTAGGAGTTACCTTGGGTCTAGAGATTGTTTTGGGAGGTGCCTTTTTCACACCTAGGATTTCCTTCTTGCCATACATTATTCTTCTCCCAGTGACTAATATCTCATGGTTGTTCTTTTTATCCAATTACTCTTAGATAAGTCTATAGGAGTGGCAACCTCAGGTGTTGAATGTAAGGGTGACAATAGGGTTAAGGGAGCAACATATTCTTCTAAAGAAGAAAGTGTTGCTTTTTGTTTCCATTTTTATCTTCTTATTTATTCATCATTGTTTTCTCTTAAATTATATTCTACCTCTGTCTCTTCTTTATTAGACCTTTTTTTTTAATAAAGGGGGTAATAATTTATTGGTAAGATGACAATATTACATAGTACAATGAAGCACCCAACCAAGACTCAAATAAACAACAAAATAGACTAAAACCACCAAACATGATTAAAACTTGAAGAAAAAAAAAATAGAAATCCACATTAAGTTTGAAAATCCTTGTGGATCAACTCCCTAGAGGTACTGAGAGTCCCCAGCTAGGAGATTTTCCCAGTTATCCATAATCTAAGGACATGAAATCTCAAAAGACCTTTTGGCCAAATAATCAATAAACTCATTCCATTCCCTTGGTATGTGCACAAAGGAGATAAATTTAAACTCTTCACTAATTATAAGAATTTGAATGGACACAGATACAAACTACCAATTAACATCTTCCAACCTTTTGTTTTTTAAAATATTAACAAAAATTTGAGAGTCAAACTCATAGATGCTCCTACACTAGCCAAGATAAAACCACCTCAACAAGGCCTTGAGAATCGTAAGAGATTCTATAAAATTGGAGTGGAAACCTTTATAAATAGAAAAGAAAAATCTGACCATGCTAGTAGAGTCTCTCCCAACACCCCCAATTCTAACATGTCCAATATTACCCCTAGATGACCCATCAATATTAATTTTTAAAACTCCTCCAGGGGGCGGCCTCCACCTACCATATCTCTAAAATTTCTTATTGGGCTAGGTAACCCTAATAGGGTGAGAAGATTTTGCACCAACCCCAAAGAGACCAAGGGCCTACCATACCTTCTCCTCCCTAGAGTCCAAAAGAGGATCCACATCACATTTTCTATGGATAGTTTTTTGAACCATACACAAGATCCTTTGCCAGATCTATTGAACAGCCAAATGTCTACCTTGAAAGATGTGATGGTTTCATTCAATACAAATATTCTAGATGATGCAATAAGGGCCAAAATTACAAGCCACCTAGTGGAAGAGGGTATTTTCTGGAGTTTTGCTTAGATTTCTTCAAAAATCCACTAGGGAGAGCACATGAAAACAAGGATGGTTCCAGGAACTCTACCAAAGGTTCTAAATATCTCTGGCAAGGAAACATTAGAAAAATAAATGAGAAGAGTCATCCTGATTATTACCACAAAGGACACCAAAAGAGGGACCCTAAAATCCCCTCTTCCTCATATTATCCCAAGTGATGCATTTATTACAAGTGACCAACTAGATAAAGAAGTTATATTTAGGCCAAGAAAATCTATTCCACACCTTTTTCCATCATGTGACATGGATGCTCCTAAAATTTTACATATCAAGAACTTGATAACCATAGGCTATAGAGTAGGCTCCCTTAGGATCAAGCTTCCAAGCCAAAATGTCTTTACCCCTTAGCAAAGAGTAGGGTATCCTTGCAAGAATAAGAGAAATCACATATGTATCCTTGGCCAATCCACCCTGGGGCCATTCCTACATATATTTCTACTTGTACATCTCCAAATTACCAAAAGGCTATATTATTTTAATGTCCTCCACACGATACCATCCTACTTCCAAGAAAAAAATGCTTAGGTAATGTAACCTGAGATATTGATTCAAGATAGGAGGGTGGCCATCCCAAGAATCCTCCTAGAAAAGAGCATCTGATCCCCGATTGCAAATCCAAAATAAACCTTAATTAAATTAGCCCCTCTTTTTAGAGTATTCCAGATAATCAAAACTTTCCCAAACAAGTTGACTCTAGGAATATCAGCCTCAAAAATACCTCTCAAGTACATACAAGATAATATTTTATCCCAAATTTGATCTTGAGAAGTACACCATCTCTACTCGAGTTTCACAACCAAATCCTACCCAAAAATTATTGTCTATTGTAACCCAAGGCCTCCCTCTTGAACTAGTCTACAAAAAAATCCCACCTAACCAAACTCCATTTATATTGAGCAAGTTTTCCAAACCATAAAAACTATCTTGACAAAGCATCCATGTCCTTGATAAAATAAGAGGGAGTTCTTTGTACAAAATACTTGTAAATAGGTAAAGATTGAACAACAAATTTTAAAAGAAACACTCTACCCACAAAGGAGAGCAATCTGATAGTTTAGTGATTCACCTTCCATCTAAACTTATCAAGCATAGACTACCAAGAAGATCTAGATAGAGGATGAGATGAAATCGGAATACCAAGATAAATAAAGGGGGGAGTCTCAACTTGAAATCTTAGAATTCTAGAAATCTTGGCTTGAATAAGAGGAGGGGTATTGAAGAAGAAAATAGAAGACTTGTCCTCATTAATAAACTACCCAAAAGAACCAAGATATATTTAAATATATCATCTAATGTTGCCAACTTACCTAGTAGTAGCAACTTCCAATAAAGTTATATCATCAATAAATTGAAGGTGGGAAAGAAGTGGTGAACTGCAATCCCACTTACAACCCTAAATGAGATCATGTTTAACCTAATATTTGAGCAATCTTCCCAAACCTTTTGCCATAAAAATAAACAAATAAGGAGATAGAGGATCTTCTTGCCTCAATTTCCTCAAGGCCTCAGCTAGCTTCGACAACTCATTATTAACAAGAATAGAGAATGAGGAAGAAGAAACATAGCTCATCACCCATCTAATCCATTATTACTCAAAGCCAAAAGTAGCAATAATTTTTTGAAGAAAGGATCATTTGACTTGATTATAGGATTTGGCCATGTCCAACTTAATGAACATATATTTCTCCTCAGAAGTTTCCATCGAGTGAATAAATTCCACAGCAATAACAACCCCATATAGGATTTATTGGTCAACAAAAAACCCACCTTGATCCTCAAAGATTATTTTGCTCAACCATATCTTTAGCCTCTCAACAATAATTTTTGTGATGATCTTATACACAACATTACAGAGAGCAATAGGCCTGAACATATCCAAAGAATTCACTCCCTTTTTTTTGGGAATAAGCACCACAAAGGTAGAATTTAGGGCCATTAGAATATTTTTATTCTTTTGGGACACATCGACCACCTCCCAAAGATCAAATTTTATTAACTCCAAAAACTCCTAATAAAAATCAATCAGTAATCCATCTAGGCATAGGGATTTCCATTTTTCATATTGAATATAATATTTTCCAACTCCTCAAGGAAAATTAGGTCCATAAAATGTTGATTCATCTCTCTAGAAATAATAAAGAGAATATATTTTATAATAATATTTTCATCCTCATCATCTGATAGGGATTCCTCCTTGAAGAGAGAGGAAAAATACCTCCTAGTCTCTTCTGAAATCTCCTTGAAATATGAGAGAAGAGCACCCTGAGAATTCACAAGAGAGAAAATAAGGTTACCATTATGGTGAGCCTTAATTGAGTTAAAAAGTAAGGCCGGGTTCCTATTCCATTCCTAAAGCAAATCCACTCGAGCTTTTTGTTTCCAAAAAATTTCTTCCCTCAACTCCCATTCAACAAGTTCTTTCACAACCTCATATTCCTCAAAGAGAAGCTCCTCGATGAGTCCATGATCTCTAATCTTCCTTGAAGCTTCTTCCACCTTATTAAGAGCTACCAACTTAGCCAAGGAAAAGTTCCCAAAATTTAGACTATTCCACCTCTTCAATTTATGCTTAACAAATTGTAGTCACTTCATAAAGGAATACATAGCAATGCCATGAGAAGGTTTGCCATTGGTCCACCAACCTTGCATGAAATCATAAATATTAGGATCTCGAAGCCACATAAGTTGAAAATTAAATGAAGGATTCTTATTTAACCCAAACTCAAGAGTAGAGAGTTTGATAGACCAATTATCAGATTCCCTACCCTCAAGAATCACAAAACTAGAGCTTATGTTATTACCAATCCAAAAACTAGAGATCAAAAACTTATTCGATCTCTCTAATATGGAATATTTCCCACATATTCTATTGTGATAGGTAAATATCCCATTATCTAGATTGATGTTAACCAAGTTCAAGTCCTGAATATGAGCATTAAATATAGAATAAAAAATCTTCATATGATCAAATCCACTATGTTTCTCCTCCAGAAAAGTGATAGAATTAAAATCTTCAACCAAAATCCATGGGTACAGTGTAGCACCCTAAAATTGGCGCAGTTAAACCTTAGTAAAAAGATAAAAATTTGAATTTTAACCCAAAACCACCTGTTAACCGCCCATTACCCGCTCCCCTTATTTTTCATGCCATTTTTAGGATTTGTTTTGACCGTTGGACGATATCATCAACGATCAGACGAAATCATCCCAAATCTGACGAATTCGTCTAGAACAGAACATCCAGACGATTTCGTCCCAAAATCAAATTTTCATAATTAGCTTCTATTTCAATAGCTTCTCTAACTTGGGCAGAAAGCGTTTCTACGCATTTAGAGTCTCCCCCGTTGGAGATCTCCCAAATTGGGATGATCCCCAACCTCCTAACCTCCCCTAATCCTATATAAATTGGGATTTTCTTAGTTTATCCCCCTGAGCTCACTCGATTTTCCCTGCAACTTTAGTTTCTTATGCATTAGAACATCTTCACACCATCGTTTGCATTATGTATTTCAAGTTTTCTTGCAGGAATTTTACTGTTTTTCAGTCGAGCAAGCTCGGATCATCGCTGATCGATTCCAGACGATTTCGGACGATCCTGTCGAGGATCGGTGATGATCTCGTACGATTGGAGGTGATCCCGACTGTAGTCCAGATTGGGGGCAATTAGAGCCTAGAGTTTGCATTTCTTTATCTTCTCTCTTCATTTCTTTATGCATTAACTTAGTTTATTCTATTTTTGCATCCTGGAGTTCACCTCATTTAGCATAGATGCATGATAAAGTTAAAATAAATTATTAAAACAATGCATTTCCTTTAATTGTTATTTGGATCTATCATTTAGGCAAATTTACTGTTATTTCTATCATTTCCCCTTGCTTTTGCAGTTGCATTTTTGGTCTTTGGTATCTGTTTTTGTGATTGTAGGTTTTTGATGAATTCGTCAGATCGACGATGATCTCGTCTGATCTCAGATGATCGACTATGATCTGAGATGATTATGTGCAATTTCAGATGATTATGTAAGATTTGAGATGATCTGGACTTCTACAAACCTTAGAATCTTCATCAGACATCCGGAATCAGGTATATTCTGTCTTATTTAGCACATTTTCTGTGTTTAGCATTTATTCATGTTTTCTATATCCATATAAATCAGCATTGGCATATAGAATAGCTTAGATTCATCTTGGCCAAACCTAGGAATTGAATGATTAAAGTACAAAATGAACACATCAAACCCACTCTCAACCTAGGTGTGGAAACTGCCACTCAAAATTTTCTTGGTGAACCCACCATCCATCAAAAATTCACCCTTATACCCCTCCCCCGAGATGCGGGACCTTCAAAGGGCCTCTCAGTCCGAGGTATTGTCCCATCCTTCTCGCATCCCCCTTTCGGGCGCGGATCCTATAGCCTGAAGGTAAGGATGCAAAAAATTTGGAGCGATACATTTTGGTGAACCCGACGTGAAAACTAAAACCTTTTGAAAACAATCCAAAAAAAATAAAATAAATGCATTTAGAATCATCAGATAAACAATTAAGATTGCATATCATATTTAGATGGTAGATTATAATAAAAGACGAGTTGTCACCATTAATGTTGAAAATCAATTAGCAGCCATAGAGATTACTTCTTTGCTTAGAGTATCTCAAACATATAGAGTCCCACCTTTATGGGATGAACTTAATAGGAGATTGAGTATTATTTCATCTAGATCAATCGAACTTAGGCAAATCAAGAGGTTTGTCCTAGATAGAATCCTGGATCCTGATCAAGTGACCTTATATCATGAACTTCAGAGAGCTTGCCATAGGTGGTTAGCAGATAAAAGAGCACTTGTGTCTTTCGAGTTGTACACCTTTGAGGAATACCTCGACAATGCAATTGTAGTACATAAATTTCTATCTCGTATAGAGGATCAAGAGGTCGTTCTTACGGATAGAAAGATATGGAATAGAGTTCCTAGAGCTGTGTTATATCGAGAGTATTGCCATGAACTTTATTTCTACAAGTCAAAATCTGAAATAGATAATATCACTATAGCACACTTTGTCAAATTCTTGAAAAACCATTTCCAATTTGAAGAGGAGCATTTCATGACTCCTGATGAACTTGATCCCATCAATGACATCTATAAACTATTTATAGAAAACTAAGCCATTCTTTTATTATTATTATTTCTTGCATTTAGTATGTTGTTTGTTGTCTTTATAATATATATCATAAAAACAAAAAAACAAAACAAAAAAAAACAAAAACATAACAAAAATTAAAACGTTTTCTTTTAAGTATTATAGTAGGTATATAATTAAAATATATACCTCCCAAACTTGTCGCAAATATATATAAATATATATTTGCTAAAATCTAAGTTTAAGCATAATGACTAGACTCAGGAATGGAAAATAGACTGAAGTAGAAGAAGATTGGTTAGGAAAACCAATAAATAAACCAGATGTCCTTCCTGAAGACCCAATTCAGGAAGAAGGAACCCTAGACCAACAAGAAGAAGAGTTTGCTGAAGGAAATGAACAAAGAGAAATTGTTAGAGAGGAAGGATCCTCATCCCCTAAAATATCTCCGAGAGGAGCTATTACTTTTGAGAACATGGAACATTTTTGGAAGTTCCTCAATACTAATATTGGCACTCTTAATAGAGCAGTCCATATGGACAAGGATCAAATTAGTGACACTCAAGCAACCCTAGAAGAAATATATCACACACGCACTAATCCCTTGTCCTTCGTTGATCAAGAAAGTGATCAAGCTGGACCATCCAATTTGGATATGGCCGCTATAATCCAGAACACGCAACAACAACAGGTTACCCAACCACCTAGAGTGCCTGTTACCAAGCCTAGAGTTATTCCCACACAAAAGAAACCTTCATTCATTGCTCTATTTCGCCAAGCTATTGATCAACATACCTCAAATCAACAAAATCCCAAAACAAAACCAAATACCAATTTCCAACAATATGGGATACAACATAATGCTACTACAAATCTTCTTCATAATACTCTTCCTACCAACCATTTGCATAATAGCAATATAGCATCTAATCCTTACGTCATGCCATCATACGCTCACATACCACCAAACCAATATGGTGGACAAAATAGTAATCTGGAAGCCATGGTGAAACAGTTAGTCTCCCGCATGGACCAGATAGATCCCTACCATCCCTCGTACAATTATCGAGAGATGTGTAGTCAACCTCTAGATCCTATAGTTGTAGCACAACCATATCCTAAACACTTTCCTATGCCTGTCCTACCTATATACAAAGGAACCAAAGATCCCATAGAGCATCTTCGTATGTTTAGGATAGCATGTCATGATATATCACATGATGACTTGTTATTACTAAAAATGTTCCCAAAAAGTTTAGGAGGAATGGCATTGGAGTGGTATTATCAATTACCCACTCATTCTTTGAGGAATTTCGAAGAAACAGCCGAGTCTTTTGTTCATCAATTTAGTGCCTACATTGAAAGGCATGTAACCATTAAATATTTGTACAACCTAAAACAAGACAAAGATGAATGTTTTGCTGACTTCCTAGCTCGATGGAGGCAGTTGATAGGAAAATTACACTTTGTGTTACCTTATCGGGAAATGTTGGATATCTTTATCAATAATTTACAAGAACAACTATCCTATGAGTTATCAATTGCTACCTTGACCACCTTCGATCAAGCTATAGACTTAGCTCAAAGAGTGGAAGATGCTCTCATTAGGAGAGGTCAACTTAAAAAGAAATATGATGAGAAAACATCCAGAAATCAATATAAAAATAAACAAGTTGTGGGTGATGGAGTCACTGATAGCAGAAACATTGCTAATGTTAATACTACGAAAACAACAAAGAAGTTCATATTGAAACCTCCTGATAAACCACCCCAAGAATTTACTAGGTTAAATCAACCTCTATCAACCATTCTCCCATAATTATTAGCATGAGGTTTGATCCAATTACCAAATATCCGGGAACCTAATCCAACTATACCCGGATACAGAGCTGATTTACACTGTGATTTCCATAGAGGACCTGGACACGCTACCAACTCTTGTAAAATATTAAAACATAAAATACAAGACTTAATTGATAACAATGAGATGGAGGTGCAAGCCTTTCAACCTAAACAAAATCCTCCTAATAATGCTCAAAAGAACATCCCCCAAAATCAGAATCAGAATGCCAATCAATCATTGGACATATTTCAACATCCTTTACCAAAGCATGGTAAAGAGGTGGCTAATCAAATTGAACATCATAATGTTCCCCCTCCTACCCGATATGTAGGAACTATTAGTGGACATTTACCTACTCATGATTTGGAAATATTTGACACAAATTTATCCATGGTTACGACCAGACCTCTATATAATATTTAGACACCTGATCTTAGTGATACAGAATATGAGACTAAAAGTGACATGGAAATCACCTCAAATCAATCGAATAGCTCTGAAGATGAATCAGATCCTATTCAACCTATCACAAGTTCTATGGTTCCAGAAGAACCATTTCCAAGAAGAGTCACTACTAGACCATCTTCTCACCAATTACTTTCTAATGAACAAGCCATAAATGCTAGACCAAGACCCATTCATCATCCACAAAATAATATTGTAGGTACCATCGGAGCTGTTACTAGACAACAGGCTCAAAATTCTCAACAAGATCAAACTCAGAACGATGGATCAACTCCATTTGTTTTGAAAGTTCCTAATAAAGGGAATCATGCGCCTAATGTTCAACCTAAACCTCCTTATAATATTAATGAACAATTATCAAATACTACAGCTAGAATTTCCCTTTTGGACCTTTTAAGATCTTCTCCTACACATAGGGATGAATTAATGCTCACATTAAGCCAAATGATGGTACCACAAAATATTCAACCTAAAGCCATGGCCAATACTATCATAACTCGAGAAGTCGATTGTATTGACTTTCGAGATAGAGATATACCACAACATAGTTTACATAAGGATAACCCCTTATATATTACTGCCCTAATTGGAGATGTAGTAGTTAAACGAGTCTTGATTGATAATGGTTCATCTTTAAACATATGCACTTTTGACTTCTACCAAATATTTGGGTTTAGAAGTGACGAAATGAAAAGAACTGATATGATCATAAAATCCTTCAATGACGAAACACAAGAAACATGTGGAGTTATTACTATCCCATTGCAAGTTGGTCCAAGAACCTTAGACATGATCGTGTTTATTGTACATTGCCCTGCATCGTACAATATACTCTTGGGTCGCCCTTGGATCAACGCGATGCGAGTTGTTCCCTCAACTTTACATCAGTGTGTTAAATTCAAATTTAAAAATCAGTTGGTTACCATTCATGGTGATCCTAGACCCTTTGATATGTGTGCTTTGGTAGAACTTGTTGGAGTTCAATTTTGCCCTGCTCTATCATCCACACATCCTAATTCTCATCATCCATCTAAACATGTGAAACACACACCCATAACATCATCTACTTTTTCTCCATCAACTCCACCTCTACATATAGTTCAACCATCTTCCAAACAAACCACATTAGGACCTCAAAAAGATCCTAAACCCACAACCAATGCTTCTTGTTTTACTCCTATAACTTCCATACCTATAGAATCATCCATCGATATCTCTATAACATCTACATCCACTAAAGGCATACTTTTCCACATCCGACGATGTAGGAAATGTTCCTTCTACCTCTTATGCTCTTACTGATGAGCTCTTACCCGATTTATCTAAAATTCTTATATCAAAACAAACAAACGTTGCTATGCAAGATTCCCTTATTTTAAATAAACTCCCACCCTCTCCTCGTACCTTGGGCCTCCCACAGCCTATGGGAAGTATTTACCAAGTCGAGAGTTGTGCTTTTATTTATAAGGGATATGACTCGGGAAGAATACCTAGAAACATCAAGACACATTGTGATGGATATGCCTGATGCTATTTTGCTAATGAGTATATTAAAGCTAAACCTATAATGCTTAAATTGGGATATAAATGGAAATATTTGGGACCTTTCCAGAATGGTATGTAAGAACCTTGAGGAAACCATCCTTTCCTATTTCTTTATCACTCCAAATTTTTTGCACCCTTACCTTCAGGCTATAGGATCCATGCCCGGAAGGAGGATGGGAAAAGGATGTCACGGTACCTCGGACTGAGAGGACTTGCGAAGGTCCCGCCTCTCAAGGGAGGTGTATATTGGTGATTTTTCGACGGATGGTGGGTTCACCAGGAAACATTTGAATGGCAGCTTCCACGCCTAGGTTTGGAATGTGTTTTATGTGTTCAGTTTTAGCCTTAAACATTCATGTCCTAGGTTTGGCCAAATGAATCTAAGTTGATCTATATGAAAATGCAGATTAAATGAATACAAAAAATAGATTTAAAACTAAAAAACAAAGAAATTACAGCAAGATTACAAATGAAGACATACCTGATCCGGATGTCCGATGGAGGTTCTGATGCTTGAAGCAATCGAGATCGCTCCGGGATTTGACAGAATCGTCTGAGATCAGACAAGATCATCTGAGATCTAACGAATTCGTCAGATGAATTCATATAAGACCTACAAACAGAAAAATAGGTGCAAAATACGAAGAATGCCACAATGCATAATAGAGGGAAATAATGCAAAATGACAATATGAATATTAAGCAATAATTCAAAATAGAAATTCAAACAAATTATGCTACATTATAGTGACAAATCATGATCTTAATATGCAATCTAAACTAGATGGGTGAACTCCAAATGCAAAATAGTATAAAATACTAAATAAAATAGCTAATTACAACATAAAATAACAGAGAAAAGGGAGAAAAATGCAAACTTTAGGCACTGATTGCCTCAATGTTGACTGCAGTCGAAATCATCTCTGATTCGACAGGATCGCCTCCGATTTGAATAGGTTCGTCGACGACGATGAAATCTTGCTTTGACTGAAAAACACTAATGTACCTACAAAAAAATTGATATAGGACTACTGCAAGTGGGAATTTGGGATGTTTTAATGCGTATGAAGTCGAGTTACGAGAATTTCAGCGAGGGGGTTGGGAAGGGAAGGTCCTAAGATTAAATAGGCTTAGGAGGGAAGTTAGGAGGTTGGAGATCATCCCTATTTGGGAGATCTCCAATGGGGGAGGGTCTCTAACGACGCAGACACGCTTCTACCCGGATTAGAGGCCCGTTGGAACAGAAGCTAATTGTGCAAAATCAGTTTTGCGACAAGATCGTCTGGACGTCCTAGCCCAAATGAAATCGTCAGATCTGGGGTGATATCGTCTGATCGACGACGATATCATCAAACGGTCAAAACAACCTCTAAAAATGGCATAGAAAAGGGGGAAACGGATTACCCGACGGTTAACGGGCGGTTTGGGAGGTTAAAATTTGAATTTAAATTATTTACTAGGGTGAATGTAATTATTACAATTTCACTGCGCCAATTTTAGGGTGCTACATTTTGCCCCCTCTTTAGCGAATTTTCTGAAGAAAATGCGTTAAAGATGAGTTCTTCTCGATCTACGAGAAAGCAAAAATTATTCCCATTTTTAGGCGACGATTCTTGGTCGAATCGTACAACTTACTATGGTGCCCCCTCCGTGTTTTTACCCAAATCGAACGTTTGAGGTAAAAATGCGAAAAAGAAAAATTATTTTTGAATAAAATTAAGAAAAATAGGGTAAAACCCTAATTCATTTTTACTGTTCATTTTTCTTGGTTTTTAGAGCTCTGAAGCAAAAATGGTGGAGACGATGCACAGATCAACAGAGGTCCGGTGCGGTCTACGGGTAAGAGTCTAGACTTAATTTAGAATGCTTTAATTTGATTTTAGATGCTTTTTAGATAGATTTTAGATGAATTTTGAGCATCATGGCCGTTTTTGGGCCGTCGACATCGTCGGGACGAAATCGTCCCGATTTCGATGAAATCGTCTCAATTTCGTCTAAGGGCGAAATCGACGAAAGGGGGACGATTTCGTCAAATTAGAGATGATTTCAGCTTGCAAAATCTGAGACGATTCTGCTCAAATTTGGGACGATATTGTCCAATAGTGGGCGATATCATCAATTGCTTAAATTGAACTTATTTTAACTTGCATTTTTAATTACTTGAATTGTTTATTAATGATTGTTTGTTGTTTTGTTGTTTATGTTGCAGAGAGGATTACTAAAGAGCAGAGAATGGAAATATGGAGGGTTGAGAGATGACTTGGCCACTCTTACACAGGTAGAGTGGGATCAGCTAGCATAGGTCGGCTTACAGCATGTGGCAGAGATGCCACAGGTGTCTACAGACATGGGGCTACTGACAGCCCTAGCAGAGAGATGGTATCCGAGTTCTTCATGTTTTTGACTACCGATAGGGGAGATGACTCCCACTTTGGAGGATGTATGGAGGATTCTAAGAATCCCCATACAAGGACGATTGATCACTCCTATGACCAATCAAGGCCATGCTATGGGACGATTGTGTGGTGACCCAAGCTTCGCCCTAGAGAAGGGCGAAGTGAACATCGAGGCACTGCGTCAGATGCCTGGGGCATCTAGACTCACACGGGTTCTAGATGGAGTGGTTGGTGGACTTCTGCTGTGCCACCAGAGCGGATGCAGGGTGTCGTGGATGCTAGCAGATGTGATCTATGACATGCGAGACCATGGGTATAGGTTCTCTTGGGGCAGCTTTGTACTATGTCGATTGTATAGGATCCTGTATGGGGTCGTGTACAAGGGCGGCTGATGTCTAGTGATGACATCGCTCCTACAGGTTTGGTGTTGAGAGCACATTATAGTGCGGAGGCCGATAGGGCTTCCACTGATAGGGGTTGACGAGGAGAGGCCCCGAGTCTTCTACTGGTGGCTCCGAAGAGGGTCACAGCGATGGATAGACCTTCCGATGTCTCGGAGACTACTAGATGACCTAGTCCCGGACCAGATCACCTGGAGGCCATGGAGGGAGCATCCAGGGTGGGCCGAGGATGGACAGGAGTTGGCTCACATTAGGCGAGTTTGCTAGCTACAGATGGAGAGGGGAGAGGTGGAGCTCCACCGCTATGACCGAGTTTTGAGTCAGTTCGGTCTGTAGTAGGGGATCCCATCTCTCAGGGATTACGAGTTTTCCTGGACTATCCGGGATAACACCATAGTTAGGGGGCTCTAGACATGCAATGATTCTAGAGTCAGGACACGGATGATGCCCCCATTCAGCTAGTGGATGGGGACGACGTAGGAGTAGCCGATGGCTATGATGCCTAGTACGTAGGCATCCGCCCTCCTCGGATGACGAGGGCTCAGGGTTCGATACATGCAGTTGTGCATCGGATAGGGAGGCGACACCAGGCGGCTATGGAGGTGGCCTAGGGTCATGACGGGAGAGAGCCGAGGAGGCCACAGGCATAGGAGAGGCCATGGCAGAGGGAGAGGAGGGAGGCGAGACCCCCATCTCCATAGAGGGAGAGGCCACCATCGCCCGATAAGGGCAAGGGCGTTGACATAGGGGAGAGTAGTGAGACGGCTACTCTCCGAGCAAAGAGAGAGCATCTCCAGGCATAGGTGCAGACATTACAGGATGAGGCTACACACCACTGAGCTGAGGTGACACAACTTCGAGATGAGATTGCACACCTCAGGGCATGGGTCGGAGGGGCAAGCACTAGGGAGCTGACACGGGCTATTGCCCAACTTACATTCTACCGGGCTTTATACTACCAGACGGTGCTAGAGGTGGAGAGACTACTCCTGCCGCCAACATCGCAGATCCGATCAGGATCGGGTCATCGAGGACCTCATCCCGATCGACGACTAGGACTCACGGTACCACACAGACTACTGTGATGGGGCCACCTCGTCCACCTCAGGGCGAGGGAGGAGATGAGGCGAAGAGCTCGAGGGGCTCTCGAGGCTAGAGGACTGCACGTTGTACTATTGACATGAAGATTGTATTATTTTTTTTGTTGATAGAGGATTGAGTATGCCGAGATGTACGATTGTGGCATACCAATCCAAGTTTTAGATATGATGTACATATATCGTTGATATATATATGAGATGATATATTTTTTATCATATGACTTGTGTTATGTGTATGTTTATGATGCTTTTATGTTTTGATGTGATTGATTTGATAATTCATGTAATTATGTCGTTTTGGAAAATATTATAATTTTGATGTCATGTTGTAATATTTTAAATGAAATAATCTGATGTAACAAATTGGTTGTTTGTGATGTAATGTGATAAAAAATAAAAAGAGACTTCTAACAATAATTTCAAAGGACATTGTCGCTATTATAGACCATTTCATGGAGTCGTCTGCTCACTCGGTCGTCAAGCTAATCCCAGTATAGAAATATTGTTAAAAGTAAAAGAGTGCTTAAGAGACTTGTCTTAAGACTTTGGTGCGATGGTGCAAATGATGATGAGTGATGGTTTGTTTTCAGATTTCCATGAAAATAGTATGCATGAAATAATGTTAAAAATGATTTTTGCTAGGCATAAATTCCTAAGTGTGATAAAATTTTTGAATAATTCCTTAGGAATTATACCATCATTGCAAAATTGAAGGTTGACATAATGACATGAAATAATGATAATGTGCATGCTTTTGTTTAAAAGCATAATTGTATAATAGAATGATTTAAGTCATATGGTTTTTATGATTTTTAAATAAATGGGGAATAAAAATTGTTACAATGGTTTGCGCTAGGCATAGAATATGTAGGTATAGACTTATACCATCATCGCGAAAATCCAAAGAAGAGATAGTTTTATTGCATGGTTGATTTTTAATAAACAAAAAAATATGAAGATGAGGACTTGCGCTAGGCATAAAATTCCAATTTTGGTTTTGGAACTATACCATCATCGCGAAAGTCAACCAGATATATATATTTTGATTGTATAGTTTTGAAAGAAATTTTGATTTTTCTATTATATAGTTGTCTTTATGCTAAACAACTGTACTAAGAAATGAATTATTCCAAACAGGTTGCAAAAATAATATTTCAAAGTATTTTGAAGACAAAAGTTAGATTTATAAGGAATCCCATGTGCATATGTGAATTCATTTCCAATCTTGATTTATCATAATGATACACAAAATCTCTCAAATACAAATGTGTGTGCAATTGCTTTGTTCATTTACCAGTTTTGAGCAAGATAATATGATACAAGTGATTTGAAGAAACCAAATAAGTGTTCATTAACCATGATGTAGATGCATATAACCATACTAGACTACTATGTAGGTCGGATTATCAAGAGCTAGCTAATCCATAAGAAGACATAGGTCTGTACAAAAGAAGGTCGCTAATGTGACAGACATATCGCCATGCTAGGAGTTACCCAAGGCCAAGCAGGTTGGGCACAAACCACCTGTTATGGGGCTTACCTCACAGTTTTCGAATAATTGAGAATTCCAAGGATTCAAGCTCATCAACCCTTCTTTTCTTTTCAAAGGGTAGGGAAAGGGATTTTATTGCTTTTGCTTTTGCTTTCTTTTGCTTTGCTTTTCTTTTTCTTTTTTTTGTATTTTTGTTTGCTTGATTTTTGAGATAATGCTTGAAATATTGCTGTAATGATACAAAATAACATTTTTTCTTTTCTCTTTTTCTTGAACTTTTCTTTTTCTTTTCTATGCTAGGGATACTTGCTCGGATTAGCTGTAGAGCAAGGGATTTTTATTCTAGGTAGGGGTGAGCTTGTCCTTTTGCCAATTCTCAAAGATTCTAGACCATGTGCATGATAGGATAGCAGGGAAACTTTTCGCTCAAGAAATCACTTCTACTATGTAGCAAAACATGGAAATTACAAATATAATCATTTTATTGTGAAAAGATGTGCTTGGTTTAAGTAAATAACAAGATCAATTCTCTATGCTCAAACTTTATTTAATTGAATTTTGTGGACTTTGATATAAGAGAGATTAGTAATCATGCCGGATAAAATCAAGATATTTATTTTTGTGAGTGTGCAAGTGAGGGATTCCAAATAAATGCTAATTTATCCAAAATAATTTGAAACATATAACTGCAATAATTGTAAGAAAATATATATAAACATTTTGAGAAGTTTTGAGAATTTTGACTCTCTCTTTCTTCTTTATATTGTTTTGGTTTCGAAAGAGTCAAGAATATTGTTGTTTTGATTTTTATCATTATTTTGTTTTTGAAAAACTTAACAAGTGCCATAAATAAATACAACAAATAGTTTTGAAGATTTTGATGATTTTGAATGTTTTTGGTGTTTTTGAATTTATAAATTGAAAGAAATACAAGATAGTGATTTTGAACAAATATATACATGGATGAAATGACCAAATTTATACATAGTAACGTTTAAGATGCAAAATATTCATGGGTTCTTTAAGTTCTTTACCATCTAAGGTAGATAATTTGTATGCTCCAGATTCAAATTTTGAGGTAATAATGTATGGTCCAAGCCGGTTGGGCTCAAATTTACCTTTAAGGTCCTTAGTTGCATTAGTATTTTTTTGAAGATTTTGAGGATTTTGATTTTTTTGTATTTTGATTTTAATTTATGAATTGAAATTGGTGGTATATACAAGATGATCTATATACACTATACAAGGTTATTTGAGTATAGCATGTCTAAGGTTGCTTCAAAATCAAAGGAGGTTTTGAAGGATAATCTGGTTGAGGTGAAGGTAAGAATAGAAGGTGATGAATAAAAGGTAGTGATAACAAAAGCTTTGTTATAATGTAGAATAATGTAGCAAAAGATTTGACTTTTATATGTGTAAAATTGATCATGTTACAAAATAGAATGTAAGAAGGATAAGAAGGTTCTTCATTCTTATCACTATCTTCCAAGTCTTGATAAGATGGAGAGAGCATATATGAAATATATGCATGGGTGTTATTTGGTAAACAAGGATGATCATATATGGATGAAGAAAAGTGATGGATAGAAGATAATTGTGACAATAGAGAATGTATAGAACTTGATGTTTCAACCGTTAAATATTCTTCAAATAGTGTTGGGTCATTATGTATGGTAACACTTTTATTTGCAAGTTCAAACTTCAAACATTGGTGAAGAGTGGAAGGGACAACCCTCATCGTATGAATCCAAGGACTTCTGAGAAGTAGGTTGTAAGGTGAAGGACAATATCCTACATAGAATAAAGTATCCAGGATCTTGGATCCAATATTAAGGGAAAAATTATAGTACCTTGAGCTTCTTGAATTTCATTGTTAAAAGATTTTATAATAACATTTGATTCATTAAGATCTTCTTCCTTTAATTTGTGTTTTTGAAATAATTGATAAGTGCATAAATTAAGAGAGGAGTCATTATCTACCATGATAGTTTTAACAAGTGTTTCTTTACTAGATCTGATAATGTAAAGATAGGAGTCTTCTTGTGGAGTAGAGGAAGGAATCTCCTCATCATAGAATGAAATATGGTTAACCTCAAGAGGGTTTATACCATTAATTATGTTCTTAGAGAAAATATGATGAGGAACAAATTGTTGGCTAGGTATTTTGAACAAAATTTCCTTGTGATAAATTTGTAATACCTCTAAAAGGGATATCTTTGCTTGAGGATTAATCACTTGTTGTTGGCTATCAAAGTGGATTTCAGATTGAAATTTTGATTCTAAAGATGAGCTTTCTATGCTTACATTCCATTTTGTATCATTCTCTAGAGCCAAAGATAGTTTTGAAGGTTGGTCAAATGAGGAATCCATCTCTTGAATATCAGATTGAGTTGATTGAACTTGAGGTTGCTCATTTGTAGTTTTTGTTACAATATTAATAATATCATCATGATGGGACACATTAACATGCAATATTTGATTGGTTTCTTGTTGTTGATAATTGAATAAGGGTTCTTGGGAGATCCCCATGTCTTGATTGATTATTGGTATTTGTTGTGTAGGAGTTTGATTGTTTATTGGAGATTTATAATCAGTTGTAGATTGTAATTCCTTTATATTAAAAAGATCCTTATCAATCAAATCTTGAATTGCACATCTTAAATCTTTACAATTTTGTGTCATATGTCCATCTACTCTATGATATTCACAATGTAGCTCAGGTTTAAACCAATCTATTGTGGTATCAAGTTGTCTTATGGAAGGGAGTTCAATCCTATTTGTATCAAGTAAATACTTGAGAATTATATCCATTGGTTGATTGAGCTTAGTAAATTTACGTGATGAAGGTTTTTGAGAGGTTTTTGATAAATGCCTTAGGAATTTCGTCATAAAAGGACCTAATGGTTTCTCACCTCTACTTTCTTTATTATGGGTAGAATGATGACAGGAAGATTGCGAAGTATGAGGTGAGTGCATGGTAGAATTGGAAGAATAAGTATTTTCTTGTTGAAATGGATGTGTTGTATTGAAAGAAGAATATTGAAAGGGTGGAGGAGGATTATATGTGGATTGATAGACATAATATGGATATATGGGAGAATAGATAATATCGTTATGAAGAGGATTGGCAAAGGGATTGTCTTGTTGGGTTATGGATGAAAAATGAGAGAAGTGTGATGGAGGTGGTGTTGAATAGGGATGAGGTTGGTCATAATCAACAAATGTATTTGGCTGAATTCTTCCAAAATTACTGATGGGCTCATATTGATTTGAGTAAAAACTCATGGTTTCTTTAGTACTTCTAAAAGTAATATTTAGCATCTACTATTTAGAATTGAATCTAAAAACATACAAACTTGAAATGATGATTTTTTTTTTTTTTCTTGTATACATATATATATTTTTTGTTTTTTTTTCAAAAGGTTTATACCTATGCTATTCACGTCGGGTTCACCAAAATGTATCGCTCCAAATTTTTCTGCATCCTTACCTTCATGCTATAGGATCCGTGCCGAAGGGGGATGGGAAAAGGATGGTGGTACCTCGAACAGAGAGGCTTGCAAAGGTCCCGTATCTCAAGGGAGGTGTATATTGGTGATTTTTCGATGGATGGTGGGTTCACCAGGAAACATTTAATGGCGGTTTCCATGCCTAGGTTGGGAATGTGTTTGATGTGTTCATTTTTATCCTTAAACATTCATATCCTAGGTTTGGCCAAATGAATCTAAGTTATTCTATATGAAAATGCAAATTAAATGAATACAAAAAATAGAATAAGACAATAAAAATAGAGAAATTATAGAAGATTAAATGAAGAATACCTGATTCGGATGTCTGATGGAGATTCTGATGTTGAAGCAGTCAGGATCATCTGGAATTTGATAGGATCATCTGAGATCAGACAAGATCGTCTGAGATCTGACAAATTCGTCAGACGAATTCATCAAAGACCTGCAAACAGAGAAATAGATGCAAAATACAGAAGATACAACTATGATAACAGAGGGAAATAATATAAAATGACAATAAGGACGTATCAAACTAATACTTAAACATAGAAATTCAAAGAAAATTATGCTACATTAAATAATAGATCATGATCTTATTATGCAATCTAAACTAGATGGGTGAACTCCAAATGCAAAATAGTATAAAATACTGAATAAAATGAGCTAATTGCAGAATAAAATAGCAGAGAGAAAAGGTTGAGAAATGCAAAATTTAGGCACTGATTGCCTCAATGTTGACTATAGTCGAGATCATCTCGCATCAGTACAAAATCATCTCTGATTCGACAGGATTGCCTTCGATCTGAACAGGTTCGTCTGCAACGATGTAAGATTGCTTCAGCTGAAAAACACTAATGTACCTACAACAAAATTGCTATAGGACTAGTGCAAAATGGAAATTTAGGATGTTTTAACATGCATGAAGTCGATTTACAGAGAATTTTAGCCAGAGGGGTGCTAAGGGAGGGGCTTAGGATTAAATAGGCTTAGGAGGGAGGTTAGGAGGTTGGAGATCATCCCTATTTGGGAGATCTCCAACGGGGAGGGTCTCTAACGGCGCAGACACGCTTCTGCCCGGATTAGAGGCCCGTTGGAACAGAAGCTAATTGTGCAAAATCAGTTTTGCGACAAGATCGTCTGGACATCCTAGTCCAGACGAAATCGTCAGATCTGGGGTGATATCGTCTGATCGATGATGATATCGTCAAACGGTCAAAACAACCTCTAAAAATGGCACGAAAAAGGGGGAAACGGATTACCCGACGGTTAACGAACGGTTTGGGAGGTTAAAATTTGAATTTAAATTATTTACTAGAGTGAATGTAATTATTCCAAGGTTTCATCGCGCCAATTTTAGGGTGAAAAAGAGGAAGGAGCAGGTGGGGGGGGGGCCGGGCGGCCGGGGGGGGGGGGGGCCCCCCCCCCAAGGGGGGGCCCCCCCCCCCCGGGGGGGGGGGGACCCCCACATAAATGACCAAGAATATGGGGAAAAAGGGGGTGTCCCGCGAAAAAAAAAAACCCCCCCCCCGAAAAAAATCCCCCCCCCCCCCCCCCCCGGGGGGGGCCGGCGGCCCGGGGGGGGGGGGGGGGGGGCAACCTCCCTGGTGTCCCCCTGGGGGAACTATTACATCACAAATTTTATTTCGATGGCTCTACACCTAGTATAGCCCAACTTGAGGCCACGAATCCTCAAGACGAATTATCCAAACTAACCTTGGAAGAATTACAAGAATTGGGCATTTCACCCGCCCCACCTAATTTTGAGAGAGATCTACATATGGAAGTAGAAAACGTCATAAAAATTAACATTGGAACCAAAGATAACCCTCACATAATCAACATTGGATCAGAATTGAGTCAAGAAAAATAAGATAAATACATTGCATTTCTTAAAGAATATGAAGATGTCTTTGCTTGGACATATGAAGATATGCCAAGATTAGACCCTTCTGTAGTTATGCATCACCTAGTAGTCCATCCGGATGCTAAACCCGTTAAACAGAAACTTAGAAAAATGCATCCTAAAGTGGCCTTACTAGTCAAAGGGGAATTAGAAAAACTCCTGAAGGTTATTTTTATACAAGCCATTGATTATGCTGAATGGATCTCGAATGTAGTTCCAGTAACTAAGAAAGAAGCTACCAAAGTTAGGGTTTGCATAGACTTTAGAGATATTAATGTTGCATGCCCTAAAGATGATTTTCCTCTTCCCAACATGGATCAGATCATTGATTTTACTCGTGGGAGTGGAATGATATCCCTAATGGATGGATTTTCTAGTTATAATCAGATCAGGATAGCTCCTGAAGATCAGGCTAAAACAACCTTTATTACCCCTTGGGGGACCTTTTGTTGGAAAGTGATGCCATTCGGTTTAAAGAATGTAGGTGCAACATATCAACGAGCCATGACTTATATATTTCATGATATGATGCATGATATTCTACATGATTATGTAGATGATATTATAGCTCGTTCCATCAAAGAAGATGATCATTTAGATGACTTGAGAAAAGTATTTGATCGGTTAAGGGAATATCTTATCCGACTAAATCCAACCAAATGTATATTCAGAGTTAAGTCCGATAAATTATTGGGGGTTATAGTTTCTTTACGTGGCATTGAAATTGACCCTCTCAAGATCATGGCTATCATTGATATGCCCACACCCACAAATATATCTAAATTATGAAGTCTACAAGGTAAGCTTCAAGCTATTCGTCGCTTCATCGATAAGTTGGCGGACAAAATAGGACCCTTTCTTAAGCTTCTTAAGAAAGATGTCTCTTTTCATTGGGACGACGAATGTCAGGAAGCATTTGAACTCCTCAAACAATATCTCCTTAACCCACCTGTGCTTTCACCACCTAGATCTGATCGCCCATTTATCTTGTACATTTTTGCTTCAGATTTTGCCTTAGGAGCTATGTTAGCTCAACTTGATGATGAGAAAAGAGAACGTGCTAATTATTATATCATTAGAACCTTAATCAGTTATGAAACTCGCTACACAACATTAGAGAAGTTATGTCTAGCAGTCATATTTTCTACATAGAAACTATGCCATTATATGCTCAGTCAAAAAATGTATGTTATTGCTAAATTCGATCCTTTGCGATATCTCATGAGTCGATCGTACTTATCTGGTCGCACAACAAAGTGGGTTCTTGTGCTAAGCAAGTTTGAACTCACATTTATAGGACAGAAGTTTGTTAAGGGTCAAATCATAGCAGATCAATTAGTTGCTGCACCCTTAGAGTCTACCCATCCCCTCATCATTGAGTTTCTCGATGAATGCCTTAAATTAGAGGCAGACCATCCAGAGCAATGGTCCCTATACTTTGATGAAGCCCGATGCATGAGTGGGGCTAGTGCAGGTATTATTTTAATATCTCCACAGAAACATATTATACCTCTGTCCTTTAAATTAACATTTGCTTGTACTAATAACACTTCTGAATATGAGGCTCTAATCCTTGGATTACGAGCTGCCTTGGCACTAAAAATTAAAAATTTATTGGTTTTCGATGATTCTCAACTTGTCATAAATCAAATCAATGATGTTTATCAGACCAGAGATGATAAATTACATCCATATAAAGCATATGTCTTACAATTATTATCTTTATTTGATCAAGTTACCTTGGAAGCTATTCCTCGAACTAGCAATCGTGCGGTTGATGCTATGGCTACAGTTGCATCTCTTTTGCCCTTGGAGTTAGATGATGAATATGCTACCATAATTATTCATCGACTCCAGGAACCCACTTCAAATAAATCATGCTTAGAACCTTTGGATGTGTTTCTAATCAATGAAACTACTCTTGAACCTTGGTACACTGATATATTTAATTTTCTTCAAAATGGGACCTTCCCTGAAGGTTGTAATAGCAACCAACGCTGGTTATTACGTAGACGAGCAAGTCACTTCATAATTATTGGTAATACCTTGTATAGGAGATATTTTGAAGGCATCCTATTGAGATGTTTGAATCTAGAAGAATCTAGATCAGCTTTGAGTGAAGCCCACGATGGATCTTGTGGGGGACATTTTAGTGGTAGCGCCATTGCTAAGAAACTCCTTAGGATAGGATATTTTTGGCCTACCATGGAGAATGATGCACATGATTATGTGCACCATTGTGACAAGTGCCAAAAACACGCTGACCTTGTCCATGCGCCTGCACAAGAGCTACAAGCTATTTCATCTCCTTGGCCCTTTTCAAAATGGGGCTTAGACATCATTGGAAAAATCAACCTTGTGTCATCTGATGGACACAAATTCATCATAACCGCCACCGAGTATTTCACGAAGTGGGTTGAAGCTATGCCCTTAGCTTCTTGCACTAGAACCCAAGTTTCCAAATTTATTTTTAATCAAATTATTTGTAGGTTCGAAATTCCTGCAAATCTCATCTCAGATAATGGAACTTGTTTCAAAAATAAAGATGTCAAAAAATTATGTCAAAAATATAAAATTCAACATCGTTGGTCCACTCCCTATTATCCTCAGGGTAATGGCCAAGCAGAAGCATCTAATAAAACATTAATCAAAATCCTCAAAATATTGGTCAATAAATCTGGCCGAGATTGGCACATCCAATTATATCCTGCTTTGTGGGCTTATCGAACTAGCGTTTGTACTCCCACGGGCACTTCACCTTTTGTTTTGGTTTATGGCGCTGAAGCAGTTTTTCCCTTTGAATTAGAAGTTCCTTCTTTGGCTCTACTACTTCAAGATACTGAAGTAGGAGATGAATATCGTGCTGGCAGATTTAGTCAGCTAGAACTCCTAGATGAGAAGCGCATCAATGCTTTGGAACATCTTCGTGCCTACCAAAACAAGCTTAAACGAGCATACCTCAAGAAAGTTCATCATCGATCCTTTGAGATCGACGACCTTGTCTTAAAAGAAAATCAAAAAAATACTAATGCAACTAAAGATCTTAAAGGTAAATTTGAACCCAACTGGCTTGGACCATATGTCATCATTGCTAAATTTGGATCGGGAGCATACCGATTAGCTACCTTAGATGGTAAAGATCTTAAATAACCTATGAACATTATGCATCTTAAATGCTATTATGCATAAAATTTGGTCATTTCATCATTGTATATATTGTTATTTTGCATATTGTTTCATTTTAGTCATCCATATAAAAATTTCAAAAAACAATCAATAGTATTTCTTCTTGCAATTCATCAATCAAAATCAAAATATAAAAAACTTCAAAATCATCAAAATCTTCAAAAACATCTTTTATTTTCATACTTGTCAATTCTTGAAGTATTGCAGTTATATTTTTAGTTATTTTGGATAAATTAGCATTTATTTGGAATCCCGCACTTTCACACTCACATGAATAAATATCTTGATTTTATTTTGTATGATTATTAATCTCTCTTATATCAAAGTCCACAATTGAATTAAATAAAGTTTTGAGCATAGAGAACTGATCTTGTTATTTACTTGAACCAAGTATATCTTTTCACATTAAAATGATTTCATTGCAAATTCGATATGATGCTACATAGTAGAAGTGGTTTCTTGAGCGAAAAGTTTCCCCTGCTATCCTATCATGCACATGGTCTAGAATCTTTGAGAATTGACAAAAGGACAAGCTCACCCCTACCCGAATAAAAATCCCTTGCTCTACAGCCAATCCGAGCAAGTATCCCTAGCATAGGAAGAAAAAGAAAAGTCAAAGAAAATGAGAAAAAGAAAAATATCATTTTGTACCATCGCAGCAATATTTCAGCATTATCTCAGTATCAAGCAAAAATACAAAAAAAAAAAAAAAAGAAGAAAAAGAGAAAAGAAAAAGCAAAAAGCAATAAAATCCCTTTCCCTACCCCTTGAAAAAGAAAAGAAGGGTGAATGAGCTTGAATCCCTAGAATTCTCAATTATTCGAAAACTGTGAGGTAAGCCCCATAACAGGCGGTTTGTGCCCAACCCGCTTGGCCTTGGGTAATCCCTAGCGTGGTGATATGTTTGTCACATTAGCGACCTTCTTTTGTATAGACCTATGTCGGCTTATGGATTAGCTAGCTCTTGATGACCTAACTTACATAGTAGTTTGGTATGGTTACATGCATATAAATCATGGTCAACGAACACTCATTTGGTTAATTCAAATTACTTGTATCAAATTATCTTGCTCAAAATTGGTGAATGAACAATACAATTGCACACACATTTGTATTTGAGAGATTTTGTATCATTATGATAAATCAAGATCGGTAATGAACTCACATTTGCACATGAGGGTTCCTTATAAATCTACATTTTGTCTTTGAGATAATTTAAAATATTTTTGCAACTCTTTTGGAATCATTTCATCTTCTTATTTAAGAAACATCTGTTTAGTATAAAAACAATTACATACATTGTTTTCAAAAATCCAAAAATTTTCTTTCACAACATATTCAACAATCTAGCAATAAAGTCACATTTATATATTTTTTCTGTTTATCTCAAAATCAAAAATCAATCATGCAATAAAACTATTATATCAATTTCCTTTTTGGATTTCGCGATGATGGTATAAGTCTATACCTAAAATTCTATGCCTAGCGCAAACCATTGTTCTAATTTTATTTCCCATTTCATTATTATTCATAAAAACATATGGCTTACATCATTATGTTACACAATTGTGCTTTAAAAAGAATGAACACATTTTTCTATTTCATTTCATTATGTCAACATTCCATTTTGCAACCATGGTATAATTTCTAAGGAATTGTTCAAAATTTTATCACACTTAGGAATTTATGCCTAGCAAAAATCATTTTTAAATATATTTCATGCATAATATTTTTATGAAAATCTGAAAACAAATCATCACCATCATCATTTTCATCATCACAACACAAAGTCTTAAGACAGTCTCTTAAGCATTCTTTTACTTTTAGCAATATTTCTATACTGGGATTAGCTTGATGACCTAGCGAGCGGTGACTCCATGAAATGGTCTATAACAGCGACAATGTCCTTTGAAATTATTGTTAGAAGTCCCTTTATTTTTCATCAAATCACACCAAAACAACCAATTGTTTACATCAGATTATTTCATTTAAATTTTATGGCATGACATAAAATTATAATATTTCCAATGACATAATTACATGAATAATCAATCAACAAATCCAAAATTAAAGCATCATACAACATATACACAAGTCATATCATCAAAAAGACCATATATATATATATATATATATATATCAACAAATTATGTACATCATATCAAAACTGGATTGGTATGCCACAATCAATACCCTGGCATACTCAATCCTCTCAAAAAAAAAATAATATATGCAATCCAGTCTATAGCAGCTAGCCTCGAGAAGCCCTCGAGCTCTCAACCTCATCTCCTCTCCCGCCTTGAGGTGGAGGAGGTGGTCCCATAGAGGTTCGGGCTGTGTCTCGGGTCCTCGCCGTCGATCGTGAGGATGTCCTCGATGATCCCATCCTGATCGGCTCTACAATGTCAGCTGGTAGCTACAACCTCTGGCCCTCTGGAACCAGCTGGAAGTATACTCCCTGGTAGAATGTAGTATGAGCCATAGACCATGCCAACTCCTGCATGCTCGCCCCTCCACTCCGAGCCCTGAGCCATGTAGCCTCATCCTGTAGTGTCTGCACCTAAGCTCGGAGGCAGGCATTCTCAGCCCGGAGAGCCACCATCTCGTTGCTCTCCCCCACCTTGACACCCTTGCCCTTATCGGGTGATGGTGGCCTCTCCCCCTATTGAGAAGGGAATCCCTCCTCCCTCCTCCCTGTCCATTGTGGTCTCTATGGAGCCCATGCCATCCTCTGGCATCTCTCCTATGGAGACCGTCATTGCTCTCTCCCTCCGCGACCCCGCGCTACCTCAATGGCAGCCTGGCATTGCCTCCCCATCCGATCGCACCACCGCGTGCACCAGACCCTATGCCCTCGTCATCCGAGGAGGGCGGATGCCTGCGTACCATGCATCGTATCCATCGGCAACCCTAGCATCATCCCCATCCACTGGTTGGATGGGGGCATCATCCATGTCCTGGCTCTAGAATCGCTGCATATCGGAGCCCCACTCGGTGTGGTATTATCCCGGATAGTCCAGGAGTACTCGTAATCCTTGAGAGAAGGGATCCCCTATTGTAGACCAAACTGTCATAGAACTCGGTCGTAGCGGTGGAGCTCTACCTCTCCCCGCTCCATCCTCAGCCAGCAGACTCGCCTGATGTGAGCCAGCTCCTGTCCATCCTCTCCCCACCCTGGGTGCTCTCTCCATGGCCTCCAGGTGATCTAGTCTAGGATGAGGTCATCTAGCAACCTCTGTGACATCGACAGATCTATCCACCACTGTGACCCTCTCTGGAGCCACCAGTAGAAAACCTAGGGTCTCTCCCGGTCAACCCCTATCAGTGGGAGTCCTACCGGCCTCTGCACCGTGATGTGCTCCCAACACCAAACCTGTAGTAGCGATGTCAAAACCAGACATCGGCCTCCCTTGTATACGACCCCATGCAGGATCCTATACAAGCGGCATAGTACAAAGCTACCCCATGCAAATATGTACCCATGGTCTCTCATGTCGTAGACCACATCTGACAGGAGCCATGGTAATCTGCACCCACTCTGGTGGCACAGCAGTAGGCCACCCACCACCCCTGCCAAAACCTGAGTCAACCTAGATGCCCCAGGCATCTGCCTCAGAGACTCGATGTTCACTCCGCCCTTCTCCAGGGTGAAGCTCGGGTCTCCGCATAGCCTCATCATAGCCTAGCCCTGATTGGCCATAGGAGTCATAAACCGTCCTTGTATGGGGATCCTCAAGATCCTCCATACGTCCTCTAGAGTGGGAGCCATCTCCCCTATCGGTAACCGAAAGCAGGATGACCCCGGATACCACCTCTCTGCTAGGGCTGTCAGTAGCCCCATGTCTGTCGGTACTTGTGGCATCTCTGCCACATGCTGTAGGCCGACCTGTGCCAGTTGGTCTCGCTCTGCCTGGTCGAGCGTGGCCACATCATCCCTTAGCCCCTCGTATTTCCACTCTCGACTCTTTAGTAATCCCCTCTGCAAAACAAACAATAAAACAACAAAATTCATTAATAAAACAATTATTAAAATCAATTAAATGCAATTCAAACAAGCTTAATTTCATAAAAATGATGATATCGTCCACCATTGGATGATATCGTCCTAAATTGGGTAAAATCATCCTTTGTAGGATGAAATCGTCTCCGATTTCGCAACTTGGGGATCGCCCCTTGTTGGACGGGATCGCCCCTATTTCATCGATTTTGCCCTCAGACGAAATCGATGATCTAGGGACGATTTCGACGAAATTGGGACGATTTCATCCCGACGTCGTCGACGGCCTAAAAACGGCCACGATGCCCCAAAACAGTCAAAATTTCAAACAAAAAATTACACAAATCAAATTAAAAACATAATTCACTAGGTTTAGATCCTTACCCGTAGCCCGCGTCGGACCTCTGTCGATCTGTGCGCTGTCTCGACCATTTTTGTCTGCAGAGCTCTAAAAATAGTAAAAAATGAACAATAAAAATGAATTAGGGTTTTACCCTATTTTTCTTAATTTTATTTTAAAAAACCAACATTTTTTAATTTTGCTTTTCCACGCTTTTACCTCAAACGTTCGATTTGGGTAAAAACACGGAGGGGGCACCATAGTAAGCAGTCGTACGATTCGACCTAGAATCGTCATCTAAAAAATTGAGTAAATTTTTGCTTTCTCGTAAAATGGGAAGAACTCGTCTTTAACGCATTTTCTTCAAAAAATTCGCTAAAGAGGGGGCAAAATGTAGCACCCTAAAATTGGCACAGTTAAACCTTAGTAAAAAGATAAAATTTGAATTTTAACCCCAAAACCGCCCGTTACCCGCTCCCCTTGTTTTTTGTGCCATTTTTAGGATTTGTTTTGACCATTGGACGATATCGTCGACGATCAGACGAAATCATCCTAGATCTGATGAATTCATCTGGAACAGAATGTCCAGATGATTTCATCCCAAAACTAATTTTTCATAATTAGCTTCTGTTTCAATAGCTTCTCTAACTTGGGCAGAAAGTGTGTCTGCACGGTTAGAGTCTCCCCCATTGGAGATCTCCCAAATTGGGATGATCTCCAACCTCCTAACCTCCCCCTAATCCTATATAAACTAGGATTTTCTCAGTTTATCCCCCTGGATGACTGATTTTCCCTACAAATTTAGTTTCTCGTGCATTAGAACACCTTCGTACCTTCATTTGCATTGTGTATTTCAAGTTTTCTTGCAGGAATTTTACTATTTTTCAGCCGGAGCAAGCTCGGATCGTCACTGATGATTCTAGATGATTTCGGACGATCCTGTCATAGATCGGCGATGATCTCGTACGATTGGAGGCGATCTCGACTACAGTCCATATTGGGGGCAATCAGAGCTCGAGTTTGCATTTCTTTATCTTCTCTCTTCATTTCTTTATGCATTAACTTAGTTTATTCTATTTCTGCATCCTAGAGTTCACCTCATTTAGCATAGATGCATGATAAAGTTAAAATAAATTATTAAATTAATGCATTTCCTTTAATTGTTATCTGGATCTATCATTTAGGCAGGTTTACTATTATTTCTATCATTTCCCCTTGCTTTTGCAATTGCATTTTTGGTCTTTGGTATCTGTTTCTATGATTGCAGGTTTTTGACGAATTCGTCAGGTCGATGATGATCTCGTCTGATCTCAGATGACCGACTGTGATCTGAGATGATTCTATGCAATTTCAGACGATTATGTAAGATTTGAGATGATCTGGACTTCTACAAACCTCAGAATCTTCATCAGACATCCAAAATCAGGTACATTCTGTCTTATTTAGCACACTTTCTATGTTTAGCACTTATTCATGTTTTCTGTATCCATATAAATCAGCATTGGCATATAGAATAGCTTAGATTCATCTTGGCCAAACCTAGGATATGAATGATTAAAGTACAAAATGAACACATCAAACCCATTCTCAACCTAGGCATGGAAACTGCCACTCAAAAGTTTCTTGGTGAACCCACCATCCGTCAAAAATTCACCCTTATACCCCTCCCCCGAGAGGCGCGACCTTCAAAGGGCCTCTCAGTCCGAGGTATTGTCCCATCCTTCTCGCATCCCCCTTCCGGGTGTGGATCCTATAGCCTGAAGGTAAGGATGCAAAAAATTTGGAGCGATACAATAGGGAAGCCAAACTTCTCACAAAGCTAATGTTCTCCCACAAATTTAATTTACCATTGTAATCAACAAAAGCATACACATTTGTAGGTAGGATGGTTTCACTAGATTCATTATCATCCCTGATCATCGAAATAGAACATCTACTAGAAATATAAGAGGAGATATCTTAATTGGATTCTATAAACAAGTAATACCACCAACATATCCACATGCACCAATACACTGGCATTGACCCCTTCTCCACATATTGGGATAAATATTAAACATACTATTAGTAGCCAATTTAGTCTCCTGAATAAATACCATATCCAAAGAATGTACATGAATCAAATCATGAATGACTTTTTTTCTAGGGATGTTGTTCAACCCCCTTACATTCCATGAGAGGATAATCATTTTTGGGGGTTAGAAAAATGGGATTCCAATATTCTCACAAAAACTAACTCCACCAAAGTCTCCCCCATAAAATTAATTTTTTCATGGAATTTCTTTCAATCCACCTTTATATTCTTATTTTAAGAACCTTTTTTAATTATTTTCTACTGCAATCCCAACATCATAGGATTTGTATAGTCCAAGGATGACTGCATCAGTACCTGAGTAGGATATATCACAACTATATTTGTGTCACTTTACAAAATAGTTTTCCTTCCAGGGCTAGATCCAACCATATCATCCATACTCAAATCCAAAGCCATATGTTCTTCATTTAAACCCACTAGATCTGATTCCTTAGGTTCCACCTCAAGAAGAGACATCTGATTTAGCCTTGTTATATTTGCATCAAGTAGTGACTTTTTAGGTAACTCCATGCACTAATCAAGATAATCTAGTATCTCAAAATAGTTGAGTAGAGCATCTGGTTGGCTATCCTTAAGGGCTCCTTTTACCCTTCTTCCTCTCTTTTGGGGTTTTACAATAATAAAGCGTTCTTTATATCGATCCTCTTTATTTATCAAGGCTTTTTATTTATCTATATTTTGTGTAGATCAAGAGGGCCCAATATTTGAAGCCATGGGTAGGACAAACTTAGGACATTTTATTTGCATGTGGTTGTATTCATGATATATTCGATAATAAAATGGAAGAGCTTAATAGTCAAGTTGCTAAACCCATGTAGATGATCCAAACTATATTTCAATAGAATCTAGAATAGGATTGTTTAAATCAATTTCAACATAGATACAGGTAACAAAAATTACCTTTTTCTCCATCATATATTGTGATGGTCCAACCAAATTCCCAAGAATAAGGGAAATCATATGTAAGATGTTATTTCTCTAGAATTTCAATGGAAGCCACAGGAGCTGAACCTACACTAGAACCCATGATGATTTCTCCTTTGACTGGTTGAAAACCACATGCCCAGGTTTAATAAAGAGTTCAAATTGGTTACAGAAATAGAGACCCATTCAAATGCTTTTTCACAATCCAAAAGATAAAATAAAACCACCATAAAATATCTATTCACACTCAACATCAACTCCACATAACCATCAGGGTTCCAAGTCTTCATAACCCAAGCCTCCACAAAGGGAAGAGAAATTTTGATGCCCATAAATTTACTAATAAGTGTATTATTAGTTAAATACTCCACATTTTATGCCTCTGAGTCTAGTTGAACCACTAGAATCATCCTGGCTTCACATCGTTCTAAATATCCATTGTTCTTTAATAAATGATTCTCGACATGCATTGGGAAATCTTATTCCTTCCAATCATTTTTAGATAAAAAATTGTCACTAGTATGCATGCTCTGTGATGGGTCCAAAACCATCATAGTATTTCTCCAATCCATTTCAATCAACCCATACTCCTCTTTATCATACCCTTCTTAATCTTGCTCTTCCTCATTTTTTATATTGATTGCTTCTTCTTGTACTCCTTCTTCATATTTTTTCTTAGTTTCTTCCTCTTGCTCCATTTCTTTATTATATTCCTCTTGATTTTCTACGTCTTCTTACTCCTCTTGGTATCCCTCTTCATATTCCTACTATGTTTCCTATTATGAATCTGATGCACAGGTCGTAGCTACCATTTTGGTCCAAGTTAACTTGGGTCTATTAGAAATAGAGTATATTACATCATTTGGATCATGTAAATGTATCTTCCAAGGTACATACTTAGGACATTAGATTACTTTAGGGGGAAGTTATCTAGTTACTTCATGCAATGTAATAAATGCACAAGTGTCAATGTGCAAGTTGTATATGTACAATTTATCCCTTGCATAGCTAGGTAGAGTGTTGACCAAGGAACCTATTTTTCCTATATAAGAAATGCCTCATTGTAATACATACAAAGAGTCAGGGAATATAGTTAGATAGTGTTGCTTAGAGCATAGTACATTTCTATGTAGATCACCATCCATTGGTGATGGGTGCAATGTAGTTTAGTAACTTTATTAATGGAGTGTTCATTTCCTTCATAGCTACATTGTATTATTTTATGTCATTTCTATTTACAACATATTTTAGTCATCTAGCAGATTTAATTTCTTTCATATTATTCTACATATTTTGATTTCTATATCCCAGTGCTCATTACATCAAAATCTAACAGTGGTATCAAAGCCATATTAGATCTAGCCATAGTAGTCAATAGGAAAACCACCATTATTATTGAGTCTGAGTTTTTTGTCAACCTAGTATGCTTCTAGACCAACCACTATCAAAAAATCTTAGAAGAGTCTATGTGGTAGAATTAGGGAGAGCCCAAATGATGATTGAAAGAAACCTCAATTCTAAAAATAATGAGATTACATTTAACTAGAGTCTTTTCCACAGAGTTGCAAGAAAAACTTGTGAAGACTAGGATTCAACATTCAATCCATTAAATTGACAAATCATCTAGTGAAGATCATCCAGGATATCTAGAATTTGCTAACTATTACCTAAATTTTCTTTTGTTACAAAAAAATAATTCTTAGAGGATTGGGACTCCTCCTACAACAAAAATCTAGGAGAATCCAACTTTGTTACCCAAAGATCAACATGCCTTCATAGTACAGAGATTAGTTCCTTATGCAAGATATGAATAATATAAAACAAGACTTCTAGTGAAGAGTCATGGTGAAGTTGGGAGATTGAATATCTCCATTGTTGGATTGAATAACTTCACAGTTGAAGAGTAGGCCATAGAAGCCTTGATACAAAAAATTCCATAGATGCCTTGAAGAAAAGGTCATAGAAACCTTGAAGAAGAATCCATAGAATCCTTAATATTGAAAAGGCCACAAAAGCCTTGATACTAAAATGGCCATAGAATACTTGATACTAAAAATACCATATAAGCCTTGATACTAAAAAAGTCATAGAAGCTTTGATACTAAAAAGGCCACAGAAGCCTTGATACTGAAAAGACCACAGAAGCCTAGATATTGAAAAAGGCTCCAAAAGCCTTTATATTAAAGAATAATTCAAAAATAATATCTAATTCAAAAATAATATCTAATTCAAAAGTAGATTAAATATTTTAGTACTAGTATTTTTGTTGTAGGGAAAGAAGATTCAATGAGTTGGGAAACTTCCTACAAGAAATTTAGGAAGAATATCTTCTTTAGAATCAACTCAGTACCTAAAGCAAAAATGAAGAGATCAGGATAAGATCTCATTGAAGAACTTCCAATATTAGAAGGAGAAGAAGAAGGACTAGGATATTCCTGCTCACATTTAGAAGCAATGGAATAAAATATTGAGAAGATCTCACCACCAACACTTCTAGGAGTAGAAGATTGAAGAGAAGATCTCAAGGAATACCAAGAGAAGTTGCAAGATCAAATACCTTGAGAAGATCTCAATTAGCATCCAGTAAAATTCTAGGAGAGCCTTACTAAAGAAATCATAAAAGGAGAACTCATTGGAGAAATCCACTACCAAGGAGAAGCCCCTGATAGTGAAAGACTTAGGATAATTATCACAATATGACAACAAGCCCAAGAGAAGAATAATTTGGCAAGGAGTACCAAATATAAGAAGGATAATTTTGCAAGGAGTGCCAAATATGAGAAGAAGAATTTGGCAAGGAGTGCCAAATCTTAGAAGAAAAATCCAGTAAAGATCTCAAAGCATTCAAAATTATTAAAATATCTTGCTTGAAGTTAGAATTCAATAAGAAGACTTGAAGATAGAAGAAGTTTATCAAATCTAGGAGATTTGAAGATTACCTCTCACAACAATAAGGCATCACTTTAGAGATAAATACTTATCTAAATCTATAGTATAATGAGGAAACCACACGAGGAGAACAAGACATAAAATATTAGGCTTGTGAAAGAAAGTTTGATATCATCTTTTGATGAAGGAGTTGTTCAAGACAGTCTAAAAAAAGCTACAAGATCCTACTCAAAGAAAAAACTTGGTGATATTAGACACAAATATTCACATACTCTATAGGAGCAGGAAAATAACTATGAAAGCTTTAAAAAGGTAAGAAAAAATTGGTGCAAATAAAATTGTTAATTTAATTACTTATCAGATTTGTTATAGCACCTTAATCTATAATAAAGTTACAATAAGAAGAAGAACTGGATTACAATATTCAAAAGTGCAAAAAGAGAAAAAGTTATTTTTAAGGTTCATTTCCATATTAATAAGGAGCTGATTAGATTTTAGTTTTACATCTATCAACTACAATCATCTACTTTAGAAATAAAAAGAAGACTAAGTCCTACAATATTGATTGTAGTGAAATTGTAGAATAATTATTGATGGTTTATTTCAAATTATTCTTGATTAGTTGTAGAAAATTTATTAAGTCCATTACCTTGAGATTTTATTGGAGTGATAAGGTGAAATTTTTAGTGCATTAAAATTGAAATATTATTATATTCATTTGCACTATTCTATTGCTCTAAAAAGGATTAGTTTTGTGTACTTGAGAAGGGCACAAAATCTGATTTGAATCAAGTGTCTAAAAACACTATTAAAGCATAGAAATATGCAACACATAGTGGCCAAGGTAAGCCACAAAAATAATTTAGTACAATCCAAATAGCGACTAACTAAAGGTAGAAAAATAAGCTTCAAATATTGAGACTTGTTGAGTCTCAAATCCAAAGCATTGCAGGGTTAATTGCTTGGTACAAAGGGAAGAAAATTACAGCTACAAATAATATTCTATATACATCATTAAGGGCTTGTTTTTATCATCAAATTATCCAAGAAAAAATGGTAAGGAGTATAACCAAAGAGACATTCTCAAAACCCCCATATTTGCATTCAAAAATCTACTACAAAATCAAAATTTCAGACCTGCAAAAGAGTGCAAGAAAAGGTGCAATAAATAAGGTTTTATATACATATAATTTTACATGGTATTGCACTTCTACAATACATTATACACAGGAAGAGAAAATATTTGAAGGTTCTCCAAATGGAATAATATCTACAAGGTAAGCTAGACACGGAAGGATGAACATTAGCACTCTTCTTCCATAGAAAAAGAAGTCACTCAAAGGCCTCACTCTCTGCATATCTTGGATAGACAAACCTAGAAAATCAAGGCCCACATAAGGCTATTATCAAGATGTATTTACCTAGACAAAAAGAGTGTTCATATACAGGTTTCAAAATCTACTTCTACCAACATGGGATGGACAACATAACAAGAGGCTATCTACACTATAAGAAGCACATGAATCAACATGTTGAAGGTATATAATACAAGGAGAAAATATGCCACATTCAAGGTCTTAAACTTGGAAAATATCATCCACCAAAGGAAGCACTAAAATTGTCATTTGAAGCTCCATAGCACCTCATAAATTCACCTACAATAGAAAATATTTATTTTTGTCCAAGAAACAAAGAAATCTAAATAAAGGCATACAAAAGGAGTTATAATATTCTCCTTGTAAGAATTATAACAAAGGACTTCATACAAAGAGCTTGAATGCCACTTGGCATAAGCTTTATAAGGTGCCATTTCATCTCTCAATGCGTATCAAGCAAGTGGTGACACTTTTTATCTTTGGAAAGCCTCACACAAGTGCCCACATGAGTAATCATACATTACAGAGTGACCAAGAAGTGTTAAAAAAGAAAATCTACACATTAAGAAAGGTGGAGTGCTCATACGTAACGGATGTGAAACTTGTCACAAAGTTCAAGATCTTTCTTCCATAAAAAATTTCTCAAGTTCAAAGCATTCAAGAATAGGAAAGCACAGTCAAAGCATAGCAGTGTGCAACCTGGAAGGAAGGAAGAGGAAGTATTAAATTATCCTAGTCTTAAAGGTCAAACCTATCCATATTTGCAGCACATACATTCCAGCATTAAAGACAGGAAATTCAAAGCATAAACATTGTTTCTAGCACTGAAGGAGGACATTAAAGTGTTGTTATATTCAAATGAAAAATATGCTAAACAATGTAGTGATACAACGTTCAAAGGTAAGGTTTAAATTCCATTTATTATTGCTTTCACTTT
Source organism: Wollemia nobilis (assembly GCA_028583015.1). NCBI lineage: Eukaryota > Viridiplantae > Streptophyta > Pinopsida > Araucariales > Araucariaceae > Wollemia > Wollemia nobilis. The sequence goes on along the minus strand of JAQPPZ010016744.1, from coordinate 1,129,569 downwards.
AGAGAGATATAAGGATTATAAGCTAAGGTCAAATCTTAGATTTTGAAAGCAAAAACCATAATGTATAACTTATCAAATTAAAATAATATTTGTGATTTAACATAGGAGAAATAAGGAATTCTACTTGGGATTAAATTTTTTTATTTTTTGCAAATATTATTAATTTTCTAATTTTCTAAATTTGGGAGTGATAAGGGTTACAACATCAAATTAGGTTATTAGAAATTAGAAACACTTGAATAAAATCCTAAGGGTTACATAAGAGGTTATTAAGATTTTTTTGTTAAGGTTGGAAATTTATAATTTTTTTGTCTCAAAATTTCTCAAAAGGGACAAAAGAAATCCAATATTAAAACCTCTTCAAAATTGAAAAGTTCTTAGTTCAATAGGAGTAATAAGGTGTTAGAAAATTTGATTTTTGATCTTTACAAAAACTGTATAAAATCAACCAAAATTGAACTATACTTTACAAAAGCACTATATCATACTAAAAAATCATTAGGGATTCATAAGCTATTCTACAAAACTTGATAATAATAATATCTATCAGTAATTATCAAGTTGGGAATATATAAGCTTTCTTCAAAATCTAAAATTAGGTATTCATACTCTCATTACTAGGGAGATATAAGGAAGCCTACAAATCTAAGGATTGATATTAGGAAGATTTAAATGGCATAAAATAAATTCTTCCTAGTAGAATATCAACTACTCAAGGGTCCTAATTATTTCTCTTGGAAAAATAAAGTGAAAGCAATCTTAGTATATGAAAAACTTTGGGATGTTGTCAAAGGTAAAACATAGAGACCTACCACAGGTTAAATTGAAATCCTAAAGTTTGAGGAAAAGGATTCAAAATCTCTAATGATAATAACCTTTGCTATCACTTATGATACTCAACCTTATATAAGTTCAGCAAAAACATCTTCAGATGCATGGAAAAGCCTAGAGAATATATTTGAAGGAAATAATAATAAGGTAACTATTCTTCATATCCAACCTCAAATTCACTCATTAAAAATGAATAGTGGGGAAATGATAGAACTTTTCTTAAGTAAGTTATCATATATTAAAGGGAAATTGTTGAACTTAGGAGAAAAAAATAAGGATGAACTACTTACTCAAGTTACCATGAGAGCACTTCCAGACAACTATAAGAATTTTGTAATATCTTTACAAGTAAATATACTTCTTTTGATGCCTTAGTCAATATACTTCAATAATATGAAGTAGAAATAATTGTGAAATATGAGATGAATAACACTGCATTGGCATAAAAATATAATCCACAGGGAAAAATTGCTTCATCAGCAAGAGGATGGAAAACAAGGTATTGATAGATATGCAGAAAGAGAGGTCACAGTACCAGCTATTGCAAATATAATACTAAAAATGGGAACCAAGGAAATCATATGAATAATGGGAATCAGTTTCAACCTCGACAATATCAAAGGAACCCTCATCAATAGCAATCTCAGCAACCAACCAATTATACTCAACTAGAATATCAAAAGAGAAATAAAAAAGGACACTTAGTTCAGAGGATAGAATAAATTGAAGAATTGGAAGAACCCATAAATGACTATGAGGTGAAAGCTCTATAAATAAATATAACATATTACAGAGACACTAACTATTTTATTGAACATGTTACAAAGAATACAGAAGAAGAGTACAAATTTCAGGATGAATAAGAAGAAGATCCATATTAAAGACTAAAGTCTTCAATACCCAAATAATGTAATACAAGGGGTGTTAGAAATAGAGTATATTACATCATTTGGGTCATGTAACTGTATCTTCCAAGGTACATACTTAGGACATTATATAAATTTAGAGGGAAATTATCTAATTACTTCATGCAATGTAATAAATGCACGAGTGTCAATGTGCAAGTTGTTCCCTGCAAAACTAGGTAGAGTTTTGGCCAAGGAACCTATTTTTATTATATAACAAAGGCCTCATTGTAATATATACAAAGATTCGGGGGACATAGTAAGATAGTGTAGCTTAGAGCATAGTAAAGTTCTATGTAGATCACCATCTATTGGTGATGGGTGCAATGTAGTTCAATAGATTTATTAGTACAATGTTCATTTCCTCCATAGCTACATTGTATTATTTTATGTCATTTCTATTTACAACATATTTCAGTCATCTAGTAGATTTACTTTCTTTCATATTATTTTGCATCTTGTGATTGTTATCTATCAGTACTATTTACATCAAAATATAACAAGGTCTATTCCCAATCTAATTTAAAATGATCAACTTAATCAAGCCTAGGTGAGTGATGGCCTATGTGTTACCATTATTTACATTCATGACCATAGTCTTGATAGATTTCTTTAAATAATAGGGTACATCAATGTGATTTTCTAGATTTACATAATTTTTAAGAGCTAGAAAAAATCTATATGGTGTCCATAAAATAAACTAAATTGCCTTTCTAGTGTAAAATATCACATTATGGCCATAATTATATCTTTCCAAATGGGTTCTAAGGAGGTCAAGTAAATACCCTTCATTGATTTATTTCTTTCTCTGTTATACCACACTGAAATACCCAAATATTTCACTACCTTAGTGATCTTGACATTGGTCATCTTGTATAACTTTTTCCCTTTTTATGAGAGCTCTAAGAATCTTGTTATGTTCTTTGTATATACCTCCATAGTTACCCCATAACTCAAATGGGCCATCCTACTCTTTAAATGTAGTTTTTGCACAAAATCTTCAATGACAACTATATCATAGCCTTAAAACTTGTGTATGGCTTGGTACCATTTAGGAATAGAAAATTTTTGGTTAGTTTATTTTGACAATTTTAGGGATTCAATATTCTCTAATTCAACATGCTTAATAGTGCCCACCATTATATCTTATATTTGTAGGGATTACATTTGAAACAAAGGATTATTAACAGGTGGTAGACATAAGGAAATACAATGACTTTGGTTGGAAGAAATGCATAGAAGGACACAAGGATTCTAATTTACAATAGGTATTTTACCAACTAGTGGTAGACATAATAACATGCAACACATATAAGAAATTTGCAATAGGGGTATATGAGAAATAACACCAATGTAAAAATATATCAGTGCCGAGGTTGAGAAGTCAGTGCATGTAAATTGATAAGGGAACTTAGGATCTGGTTAAGTCATTCATGAGAATATGATGATATAGGATGGTACAAAATTCTCATGCATGTGGATAATATTAATAAAAAAATCAATAATCAAGAGGGCCTAGGGAATGAAATGATGACTTGGTATACCAATTACCCAATTTGGAAGTCTCACCTAATGTGGAGCAAAGATCACCCACTTTTGGCTTGTCCAAGTGTCACCACAACATGTAGAATTGATTTTTCTAAGGGTCCCATAACACCTAATTATTTCTCTTCATATTATTTATTTGTCCCTATTAGGCTCACATTGGAGCATATATATTGAAACTCACCTATCCATGCCACTAATATCCCTATGATTTTGAATTGTTCCTACTAACTTAATGCCTCATAGAATATCTCCCTACCAACTTATCATTGAATTATGATGACTAGGTAACTAGATGATATTTGTGGTGGATAAGTCATCCCTATTTTCTGACTTGGTCAACTTCATTTGACCACCAACTTGTCTTGTTTAAGCTCACTTATTCTGCCAAAAATCTTTCTACAATAGCCCTCCAAACTTGCTCATAGAGTTGTTCTAACAAATGAGAAAAACTTACATGACTATCCATCTCCCCCAACTAAATAATATTCCACATCCTTGTAGAAAATAAAATAAATACATATGGAATAGGTAAGGGTGGAAGGAAGGAATGGATAATATTAATAGATTTTACAAAAATAAAGTATTTATAGTTGAAACAAAATTGATGAGATGAAAAGGTACCTGGACTAGTATATTGTTTGCTAGAGCTATGAGCACTATTGGAGGACAATGCACTAAGGATATCCAAGCTTAGATTCATACTACATAGACCTATCAACATGAAAAAGTTTTGAATTGGTGTTGTTTATTTTTTTCTTTTTTTTTTGTTGTAGATAATTCCTGCTAGCAAGATGGTTTTTAAAAATTGACTGTTAAATTGTGCTAATAGGCTAGTTTTACAAATGGATTGTATTTTTGCAAGGGTGAAGAGCCAGTAAATAAGTTTTCATCTTCCTCTTTGGCCCTATGGCTATTGGAGATATTACATTATTTGGTCCCCCTTGTAATATTTGTTTGGTAGGTGATAATGTATGTAGCAATATGAGAAAAGTGTAAAGAGAGTATGAATAATCACATGATATATGGCAAGTAGAGAGCTTTATATTTTTTAGAGGAACATGAAAGGTTGTAACTCTTGGATGAAAAAGGATAGCAAGAGTTAGGAAACCAAAAATTCATGAAAAAGGATATATTGGAGGTAAAGCTCCATGCATTGTAACCAAGTTATATCATTAGAGAAATATATGTATACTATATTCATTTGTGTTATATTTCATGAGATATTATATTGTAGTTATTAATTTTAATTATTAGTAGTATTGATTTGATTTATCTTTACATCTTGATTGAATATTTTTGTAAGTTAACCTATTCAAAAAGCTAATCATAGTATCAGAGCTATGGATAACAAATTGAATAGTTTTATGACAACAAGAAAGAGGAGAAGAAATCAGATTTTTTGGAGTAGCATTTGAAGGTTTTTGAACCACATATTTGGGTAGCATTCTATAAAGGAGAGAGGTTGCAAATTTCTACAAGATTGGACAATAATACAAGTAAGAAAGCAAGTAAGTAAGCTAGAAGGAGATTGAAATAAGACTGCAAATTTATGTCTAAAGTGCATTTTGTTTAAGCATCAAGAGTTGTTTATAGTAAATTTACAAGCACTATATCCAAGATTGAAGAAGAAGAATTTTATACTACTGCGAATCAAAATTAGAGAAGAATGTGAAAGGAATAGCCAACTGAATGTTGTTAGAAAAGAAATAATCCTAAGATTGTTGCTTTATAATATTAATAAGAATAAAATGAAGATAGCAAGGAAATATTTGATTCAAATTTGAGAGAAAAGTTCTCATGGAAATATTATATTGAATATTTTTCATTGAAGCGGTGGTAGTACATGTTATCGTCTTTGTTCCAATAAAAATCAGTGTTGTTCATAGTGATTTTTGTGGAGGCTAAGGGATCAATGACATGGTAACTACATAGAAAGGACATATTGTCTATTGGGATTGCTAAAAATAATGTAGTAGGAGGACTGTAGGGGTTGCAGATCAACACCACCATCATAGGAAATTACAAATACTTGCATCCATCCAAGTTGTAGCATAGAAGGTGACCAAAAATTGTATCATTGCAAAGGAAGAGGTGATCATAGAGGCATATAATGGGTAACATTTTTGTTGTTGTTATTTAGAAAATGTAAGATTTAAATACCATAGTGGTTTGTAAGGAGCTTGGCAATATTTGAACTGAATACATTTTTGTGAATAAAATATGTGCCTATGAACTGAATAATAGATGTCTTCTTGGGTACACATTTTTGAGTGAAGACGATCCATTATGTGCATGGTCATCGACTCCCATTAACAAATAAATTGAATCTATCAAGGTTGTTTTTAACATGATTTTGCATTCATCTCACACTAATACTAGTCATTGGACATGCATTCATAAATAAGCTTAGATATAATGTATGCGGTAAGAAATAGTCCATTACTTTCTCATAAACCGTTGTGCTATTTTTTCTTACAACTGCTTGTGAAATCTAAAATATCTCACTAGAATATCCAAGTAGGAAATATTGAAGGTTGATTGAGATTCATGAACACATCCAAAAATTGCAGTGATAGGAGATGTTTAGTGTGGTAGGAGTGGCCATGTGGAGAGTAACACAATGAATATTTGAATTGTAGCTATAGTAAAATAAAGGGCATTAGCTATTTGTAGCCACAATTGATCATTGAGAGCCAAGGGCGGGTGTGGAGATTCAAACTGAAATGATCTATGGCAAAGAGTGGCAGTGGAATAGATGTTGTAATGGTAGGAGTCCACATCAATGACCATGTCAAACACTAACAAGAGCACGATGATAGAGAAAACATGGAAACATGAAAGGTGTGGTTGAATAGGTTCTACGAGTGGTCAAGAACAAAGAAAAATCAAATTTACAGACTTCATCATTGTAGGGTGCACCAGTGCACATTACGCAAAAATAAGATGAGCTCCTAGAGGTAAATATTTTTTAATATTTTAATTATTTCTAAAGTTTTTCACTTGAAGGGATAAGGTTAAAAATAAAAAAGAATTCAAAATTATAATTTGAATTAGGGTTTTTTGATTTTATCTTTACAGTAATAAGGTTTAACAAAGTTTTTGCTTAATTGCTGAGGAGTAATGAGGTTTTATCTTTAATTTTTATTAAAAGGAGGTATTATATAAAGTTATTTCTTGATTTTCAAAGGTTTGGATTGAATTAATTCAACTTATCTAAGGTTATATTTGATTAATTCATTTCAAGTCAAATTAATTATATTGAGGGAGAGATAAGGAGTCTAATTGAGAAGATTAAAACCTTAGAAAGTTTTGAAGCTAATTGAAGAATCAATTTGAATTTGTTTTGAATTATTTGAAATTCAAGTTGAATAGAATTTTTTTGCAAACTATTTAAGTGTGGAGATAAAAGGTAGTCTACATCAAATATAGAAATATTATTTGTAAATTTAGTTTCTAAATAATTAGGGAGACATAAGAAATTTAACATCATAGGTTTTGTGAAAACTTATAAACTTGAAAATTATTATTCAAAACTTAGGGAGATATAAGGTTGTCAAATTCAAAGGAAATAACAAATACAAGAATATTATTTTATGAATCACAATTATTAAAGGGGCCTAATTTTACCCCATGGAAAAATAAAATGAGATCAATACTTATTATTGAAAAAATTTAGGATGTAGTAAATGGACAAAGAAATATTCGAATAAATAAAACATGAATTCAAAAATTCAAATATGATGATGCTAAAGCTTTATGTTAATTCTATTAGGTATATCAGATGAAATTCAAGCACACATTAGTGAAAAAAAAACTTAAAAAATAGCTTAGGAAAAATATGTATGATATTTGAATAAAAGAATAAGGTAACCATTTTACATCTACAATCACAATTGTATACACTAAAAGTTCATGATGGAGAAAATATAGAACAATTTCTTTGAAGGATATTAGAATTAAAATCAAAATTACACACCTTAGGAGAAAAGGTTGAAGATCAATTTCTAGTCTTAATTGTACTTAGAGCACTTCCTGAATCATTCAAAGTGTTGGTCACATCTCTTCTAGTATCAAACCAAAAGGTGTCATTTGAGGAATTGATAAATATTATTCAATAATATGAACTCAAAAATTAATTGAGAAATGAGTCATCCTATAAGTCTCTTGTATTAGAAAAATAATTTTGCACTTCATCACAAAAACAAAAATAAATGAAGTATTGTCATATTTGTAAAAACGAATGACATAATACAAAATCTTGTAAGTATAATGCATTGACAAGGAAAGATCAAGATAAAGAATATCCTAAAGGAAATCAAAGAGATCAGAGTAATCAACTAGAGTATGTTTCTAAATAAAAATTTGTACATAGAAATCTTATGGTAAATGAAATATATTTGTTATCAGGTAATGAGAAATCCAATAAACACTTAGAACCTATGATAGTAAATGCTTGTTGTGACACAAAAAAAAAGATATAGATTATAGCTCAAATTATTTGAGTTCAATTCATGATTAGTCAGGGAAAAGCTTATGCTATTAGAATTGATGATGATAAAAATTCAAATGATGATAGGAATAGTGATGGTTAGAGTTGTATTTATATTGATAGGAATGAATCTAATGATATTTTTAATTATTTTGAAAAATATACTAAAGGAATTGGTTCAAAATTGTTAAATCAAATGGGATACAAAAACACAGGTTTAGGAAAACATGGACAAGGAATAAAAGAGCCAATTGTACTAGAAATAAGACCAAAATATGAAGGTCTTGGATATACAGGATAGACTAGCAATAATGAGCAAGAGACTAAGTTTGTGATAGAAAATAGCAACATAAAATCTATGACAGGGATTGATAGAATTAGTTGCAATAAAGGATAGAATGGTAAAAGAAATTTTGTAATAGAAAATAGATGTTGTCATTGTGGTAGATATGGACATAAGATAGAAAGATGTTGGAATCTCCATTGTTGTGAAACTTGTGGAGGACATAATCATTCTCAAAAATATTGTTTATATAAAGAGAAGGAAAGTAAAAAATTGAAAATATATTGTGGATGGATAAGTATGAATTAATGGAATAAGATGAGTAATGTTGTATGGTTTCTAAAAAAGAAAACCAAGTGTGATGAAAATTCAAAATACATTAAATGAAAATAATTATATTGATATTATAATGAAGAAATATGAAATAAATGATTATGATGCAAGCATGACTTGGAAGGTAACCTAGATTAAAAGTAGTGAAAGCAATGAAAGTATTTGTAATGATGATCTTATAGCGACAACAACTTTATGAATATTCTAGTAGATGACCTAGAGATAGTGATTATCTAGAGGTGACCCAGAGGTAAAGTTCTAAAGGTAGTGATCTAGTGTAAGTTACCTAGAGGTAGAGACCTAGAGGCAGAACCAGTGGTAGTGACCCAGAGATAGAGACCCAAAGGCAACTTAGATACATTAATCTAGAGGTAGACATAAATTATTTATCTAGCCATGATAGATTCATAGATGATGATTGAAGAGAATGAAGAATCACAAATTGAAGACAAAAAGCCTTCTTACAAAATAATGTAATATGCAAGGGTGTTGGATATATTACATTATTTGGCCCCCCTTGCAATATTAGTTTGGTAGATAATGTATGTGGTAATATGATAAAGAGTGTAAAGTGTCAAGAGAGTATGAAGAGTCACATTATATGTGGTAAGTTGAGAGCTTTATCCTTATTAGAGGAATATGAAAGGTTGTAACTCCCGGATGAAAGAGGAGAGTAATAGTTAGGAAACTAAAAATTCATAAAAAAGGATATATTGGAGGTAAATCTCCATGCATTTTAACAAAGTTATATCATTAATGAAATATTTGTATATTATGTTCTTTTGTGTTATATTTCATGAGATATTGTACTGTAGTTATTGATTTGATTTATCTTTAGATCTTGGTTGAAGCTTTCTGTAAGTTAACCCATTCAAAAAACTAAAAATGGTACCAGTAAGGTTTTCACCATAGAACTTTATTGATTTTTTTTTTTTTTCAATTATGCTTGCTAAAGGAAATATATCAAGCATTGGTAAAAGACTGCAAGTCAAAAATGAATTACAGTTATACTTTCTAAATCACTTGCTTAATGATCCAGTTTTGATAGAGGTTTACGGTACAATTTCAATCTATGGTCATTAACAAGTAAGCCACACGAGGTGTTATCAATGGTTTTTAATTTGATTGTACTATTACCATAGACTAATTCAATATCACAGGGACCCAAGCATCTTGTAAATAATTACCTTTAAAATATTTAAACATGGAGTCATAGAGTAAGGTCCAGTCACTTATTTATAAAGTCCTTCAAATGATATATTTATTTTATCATTGCTTTCACTATGCTTGCAATAGTTTAGTATGCTAAAGAGAATCACTATGAATTTCATCTAATGCATTCAACTGTAAGAGTATTTCTTGTTGAGCAACAATGAGATCAATTCCAACCTTAAAAGTAGTGCATAACATCTAAATTTCAAACTCAATTGGTATGATAGTTGTCTTCCTATAGACTATTTCATAAGGTGTGAGTCTTGTTATTGATTTCCAAGTAGTTTTATAGTCCCATATTGCCTTCTTGATCCTACACATCCAATATACCTCATGTGAAGCAACTTTATTTATCAAAATATTATCAATATCTCTATTGGTAACCTACACCTGACCATTAGACTAAGGATGGTATGATAAAGATTTTATATGGGTTAGTTGATATTTATGTACAAAGGAAACTATTACATCAAACATTAATTGCGGTCCATAATCTAACACAATATCCTTGGGTGCTTCAAAATGTTAAAATATGTTGTCATACAAGAAATTAAAAACTTTTTTTTATGCCTATTGTAATGTCGTTACTTCTACCTATTTAGTGACATAATTTGTACACACCAATATGTACTCATTGAATTCACTTGGAGGGATGATAGGTCCAACAAATTCTAATCCCCACTTCTCAAATGGTTCTAAAACCACTTGAGGGTGAAGGGGTATCTCTATTAAAGGATTTTTTTTACCCATTATTTGGCATGGATCACATTGAGAGACATATGTAGGTAGCAAATCCACCTCCCAAAAGAAGAAGTAAAAATTGGATTTGCATAATTTTGTCAATTTGGTAAATTTTGTTGAATGTACAATTTTTTAAAATGTACAAATATAGGGTTTTGGTCTAATTATACAAATGTGAGTTATAAAACATGCAATTGGGTGTAACTATATGAATTTCATAAATGTGCAGTTAGAAATTAAGTGAAATGTGCATTTAAGGTGAATTTGATAATAATCAAATTAGATTTAGGAGAACCTTAATGCAATTTGGTTTGTTTATGAGGTGGTAGTTGTAAATAGTGGTTGATGGAGAATCCATATTGTGTGTTCTATGCAAGTATGGCTAGAATAATGTGGAATATGGATGTTGTGGCAATGGAATTACACTAATTATGAACCCTTAACCAAGGAGAATGGTAAGGAATTTATTATATGTATTTTTATTACTGTATAGAAATATTATTATGCTATTTTATGATTTTTTGGAAATGTTTGTGAGGATATTAAATCCATGGTTATGAATTAGGGTTTGCATGTTATAAAATTATGTTGGTAATTGCACTAGAAAGATAGCCCAAATCTCTCTTGGAGAAGGATGGTGTGCAAATTAGCAAATTTGTAAGTAAATAATTTAGTAAGTATTTGGTGAAACCATACATCCTGATCACCAAACCATACAATTGATCATTTTCCCAATTTGGAAGTGTAATTGTGTAGTTTAAACTTTCCAATTAAGGAAAATCGGGAGAATGATTACAAACTTGATCAATTTGGATTACGAAAATGACTTTTAACAAATTGAAAAATTGGTAAATCATACATGCCAATCTATTGTACAATTTAGGTCATGCAAATATATGATTTTAAGATCGTAAAAGTTGTTTTAGGGTACCTAGGAATATATATTTGGGGATATATTATTATATTGTATAAGGGTTAGCATGGGCCACACATAACCCAAGGTTGATTGTATTATATAATATTATAATATAATCAACCTTGGGTTATGTGTGGCCCATGCTAACCCTTATACAATATAATAATATATCCCCAAATATCTATTCCTAGGTACCCTAACAAGTTGTTTTGTGAAAGTTGCAATTTTTTCAAAAGGTAAATCGTACACTTGTATGATTTGGATAAAAGTTATTACAAACATTGGGATCCATATTAAAACATCCTAAATCACTTCTATCTCTAGTAATACTTCCACCTATACTACATTTGGAATTTTTTATTATAAAAATTGCTTCAAATTGATGCAATTTAGAAGAACCTATGGCATTGTGACAAGTGGTGAGTAAGAACCAATTAGAGGTGAATGAAAAATACAATTTCACAAAGATGTGGGAGACAAAATCAAGTAGAGGAGTAGATTCCAATTATAAGGAGAACTTGATTTGCTTAAATGGATACCAATAATAACTCTACAAATGAACCAACAAAAGAACAAGTATGGACTTTAGAAGAAGGAGATACTAAAATGTGGGATACATTGTTGATAAATATGAAAGAAAGGGTACAAGAACCACCAAGAGTTGATGATAATGTTAACATAAGAGAAGATGAAAGTATGGGAGTTAGGAAGGTTGCAAAGGGATGTAAATTATGGGAGTTAGGCACCAAAGAAATAGGGCATGAGGTCTCATAAAGAAGAACCAGGGCCACAATCGATATTCTGATGAAGGAGGTCATGAAGTGAGGATGTGTAGGAGATCGAGAGATGACTATTTTGTAAAAATAAGGTACCACAGATAGAAACATATTATGAAGAGTAGCATAGTGGATCACCCACCCAAGGAAGGAATTAGTTAAGGATTTTGGATGATATCTCCTCAAGTGATGAGGAAGAAAATCCAAAAATGGCTAGTGTAGCTATGAAAGCAAGGAAATAGAGATGTCCATCCTTCATGGGGGAAGGGAAAGAGGACACGATAAGACACATAACAACATGCATAACCATTTGGAAAGTAAATGGTGTGAATCAACCAAATAAATGGTTGTAATTATTTCCTACTACACTATGAGGACTCGCAATAGATTGGTATCTAAAGCAAGAGCACACAACACAATTAAAAGCATGGAATACAATGAATAATACCTTCATCAAAGAATTCAAACCCTTGAGAGATGATAGTGATATTGTCACTAAGATATACACCATGAAGTAAGGTGTCGATGAGGATGTAAATATATATAAATGACAACTAAATTAATTGACCGATAAGATGCAAATACCACCAATAGATGCACTAGTGAAGCAATGGTTTCTTTATGGATTACTACCAATATATAAAAGGAATATGAAGGTAGTACCATCCTCAACATATGAGGAAGCTCTAGAAAAAGTAAATAATTTTGAGAGTGAGGTGAAGCAGACAATAGTAGGAATTGTGGCATATACTAGGCATGGAGATTTAGATAGAGGTGAAGAAGATACAATACATCAGACCATTCAATCATTCTAAAAGGAATTTTATAAGATCATAAGAGAATCCAAGAAAGATACACGATGGGATAAAAAAGAGATCTAGTGTACAAAATGTAAGATCGAAGGACATTCAAATATAAATTTTTCTTGAAATGAATATTATCACATATGTAATGTGCTAGGACATGAAGTGGTAGAGTACCCGTTGAATGTGAAATTTGATAAAAAAATCCTCACAACTCAAGATCAAGAAGATAAATCGAATCCTAAAGGGAGTGGATAGGCTACAACCAATATAGGTTTTAGGAATAGTTGAAGAGAAGGAAATCCAAATTAGGGTAATCGACAAGGAAGCTAGAGCTAATTATAGTATGATTTGGAAGGAATAACCATCATACAATATCACAATTGACAAGAGTGAGGGTATTTTATGAATAATTATCATTATCCTCAGATGGAGTTGAAAAAAATAACACTACACATATGTGTAGATGGTGTGGTCCAAGGAACCACAAAGAAGTCAACTATCCTAAGAAAGTGAGTTCAAGTGGCTCACAGAATGTAAATTTCTTGGACATTGATGTACCCTCAATGAAGGAAGAGAAAACTAAGGAATAAGTACTAGCCATAACACAAAGTAAGGCTAAGAAATATACTTACCCTGAACCTACCAAAGAAAAATAAATATGGTAGGTGGTGAAGAAGGTACTTGAAGAAGAAGCCAATAAGACTAAGTAGGTAAGGCTTATGGAGCATAATGAGTTAAATAAGCCTTACATATTAGAATATGGAGCAATTGTATAGAATTTGGTAGCACAAATTTTGAATACAACCATCAAGATAAATATGGATAGTCTATTGGAAGCCATACCATCATTACATAAGGCAATGTAAGAAGAGATACAACCATAGAAGATATTGGAGGTCCAGAGCCAACCAATACAGAAAAAAGAAAAAAACATTCATGGATTTTACCAAACTAATGATTGATGTTGGGAAGAAATCAACATTAATTGATATGGAGGTACTATAGAGAGGAGAAACCACCATCAAACAAGAGAAATGCCAAGACAAAGAGAGAAAATATATAACAAATTTTACTATAGATATAAGATTTTTCAATCATGAAATACAACTCTTTGTATTTACAAATTATAAATAAGCCCTCAAGGTCTTAATATAAGGAAGATGGTGTTGATGTTTCTCTCCTACAAATGAATGCAATCAGGACATATTGTTTGAGTGTGTGTGAAAGTGTAGGATCTTCCAAGGGCTGGTGTAGATGGATGAGAAACCTACACACAACAAACAAGAAAGAGGTTATTACCTAAATTGGTCCACTTAAGTTGGGTCTTTTTCATGTAAAATATAAATCATAGTAAAATGAAAGTTAACTAATGCTAAATGAAACCAGTGTAGGAAACACAAAATATATACTTGTTAAGTGCTGAAATAATAGCAAGGACATTAATGTGTGATTTGTTCCCTATCAGAGAAAATACAGTCTCAAGGGAGGTGGTAGGTAGTAGGCAGAACCATCTTAGGGAAGGCGGTCTCAAGACTATTATCACAGACTATAAATTGTCAAACTTGAGATCTTGTAAGCATGTGAAATGGGATCAAGGGGATCTTGGGACAATGTTAACGACTGCAAGTAGATGTGAAATTGACTAAGGAAAGTATGTGGAAGGATTTTGGTAGCATAACACTAGCTCAAAATGGGCTCCCTCCCCTTAGCCATGGCTAGGGGTATTTATAGTATTTTTAGGGTTGGGTGAGTGGGATGCCACATAGGCTCCACTTGGCTTCCACATGTGCAAGGTAGGTGAGGGAAAAGTCTAGAAAGTGGTGAGGTGGAGGGGGTTGGGTTGGCATATTAAATTGCCTTGGGAAGAGGCATCCTAGGGGGAGGAAAACTAATTTTAAATTATTTTCCCATGGCTCATGGAAGAATGTGGCATGAATTAAAAATTGTAAGAAATAATGAGGTGGCTATCCTATGACTAGGTGGGATAAATACTCTTGTTGACTTGTCATTATTTTTAAAATTTAAAATTCTTTTTTATGGCTTGGGTAAAGTGCATGAGGGATGGCATATTAATGTAGAGAATTTTTAAAAATATTTGGGAGGGATAGATTTTCTAGGCTTATAGAGATTTTTAATAAATGCATTACCTTGAATATTGTTAACCTTAATTAAGGGGCTTTAATAGTGTATTTAATTAATGATAATTAGGATTATGATTATTTTATTAATATTATCATTTTCTATGTAGGAGGGGCTATAAATGGGGTCTATGATGGTGATATTAATTATGTTTTATTAGCATAATCTTGGGTTTAATTTATTATAAATGACATATGGGGATGGGTAGGAGATTATTATTATTTATGTATTTGTATTTTATTATATTTTTTTATTTTTGTGGGTGTAGGAGATATATTCAAAATTTGATTTATTATTAATATTTATTACTTGTGGAGTATTACTAAGGTTTTGTTGGGCATTATTAGGGAATTTAGATTAGTTGTAATTTTATAAGGTGACAAAGAGGAATATTTGGGTATATTAATTTATAATTTATTATGTTACCAAAAATACTAATTTCCAATGTCTATAGTTGTCCCTTTTTGAAATGTGTTGTTTGTAAAAACAACATAGTACAAAAACTTGTGTCAAAATTTTATTATGTGTTGCCCTGGTAAAATTATTATCTCCATGGGAGTATGTTTGGAAACCCCCTCAAGTGGTGAGTGTGTAGGTGAGGTCACGAGGTCAAGGATGAGCCACTTGATAAAATTGGATAATGGTAGGGGGAGGGGTGGTGAGTTAGAGTGATTAGTTAGGGTAGATGGGGGTGGAGGTAGGAAAATAAATGGGAAGGTGAGGGGAGGATAAAGGAGGGTAATATGGGGGGTAAGAGAGTGAGGTTTAGACTCTTGGGGAGAAGGATGAGGGTAGAAGGAGGTTTTCAAGGGGATGCAAGGGAGTATAATGCAACCATAAAAAAGAGTAGACCCAAAAGGAAAAAAATAATATGTGGACTACATAAAAGAGGTAAAGAAAAAAATAAAAAATGTGTGTAGCCTAAGGAGGCTAGTGAAAAGTGCATAACCCAAGGGGGCAAGTGCAAGAGATATGCCCAAGGGGGCAATGTGGAAAAGGGTTCCCAATGAGGTAAATGTGAAAAAGGGTGCCTAAGGAGGCAAATGTGAAAAAGGGTACCCAAGGAGGCAATGTGAAAAAGGGTTCCCAAGGAGGCAATGTGAAAAAGGGTGCCCAAGGGGGCAATGTGAAAAGGGTGCCCAAAGGGGCAATGTGAAAATATTTCAAATAATCTAGTGATGCACTCTGGGAAAAAGCATATTCCAATCAAATACCATTTTTTGAGATAACAAGTGACGAATAAGCAAGTCAAATTGGAATATGTTACTAAAAAAGAACAAATTGTGGATATTTTCACTAAGCCACTTCCAAAAGAAACTTTTGAGTATATTAGAAGGAAATTTGGAGTAGTTTTTATCCCACCCCAAAATTAATCACCTCAAGGAAAGGAGGTGGGGAGGGGGTTGAGCTAAGAGTCTTATCTTTAGCCCCAAAGGAGTCCCTTTACCATTGATGTCAAAGGGGGAGAGATTTGAGTAAGGGAGAGAGCATTCAGTTAGGGGGAGCAGTTTCTTAGGGGGAGAAGATTTGGAATCAAATGGTTTGAAAAAAGGAATTTTTAGAAAAGGGTTCCATCAATGATAAATGGGGAGATTGTTGGAAATTTTGAGTAATTATGTTTTCATTGATGTCAAGTGTTAGATGTAAGCAAAATTCACCTCAATGCAAGGGAATTGATAAAAAGAGGGTTAAAATATTTATATTTTAATCCCAAGAGATTTGGAATAAAAGCTCCACATGGTTGGTTAAAAGGTTGAAGGCCCTAGTCTAAAAATACCAAAGGAAGAAAATATCTAGGCTCAAAAAGGAAATAATATTATAATATTTAATATTATAATATTAAAGTTATAAAGTTAAGCCTAAGGTTCAATTATAAAATAATTATAATATTTATATTATATTATTTTATAACCCTAAGTAGGGTTTGGCACCAACTTTGAAAAAGAATTTTTAAATTCTTAAAGCATCGTCGACATCCTTAGCATGGTGGTAAATCCATATTTATATGGTAATGTTTGATGTCCTAAGGTGGAGAGTTCGATATGCATTTCGAGTGATTAATGCAAATTTTTGGCATGCGCAATTGTGAGTAAGAAAGATAATTTTTTTAAGAAGAAAATACCTTGGACAAGTATAAGGATAAGATCATGGAATCTTATCATCGACCAGATGGTTGGCCTAGCGGCAAACTAGGCAGTGTTAAGATGCGAGGCAGATGACAGGTTCTATGTTTGAATATGTGCGGTGATATTTTGTTCATTATTTTCATTGGCAAGGAATTTGAATGAAAGTCAAATTGTGCATCGTGATTGTTCATCCTCATGTGGGCAGTTGGCCTAGTGGCGATCCAAAGAGTGCTAACATGTTGGCAAGTGGTAGGTGTTGTGTTCGAATCTCGCGTGGTATTTTTGGTAAGAATTAATAAATTTTAATTGCCTAAGGTTGAAATTTAGGCGCATGTGGTGTATTTGATTATATGAAGTGTTGTTGATTGGAGAAATAATTTTTAATTATTTCTTGCATTTTCTTTTGAAGAAAAATATTATAAAATATCTTTTTGCTAAAAAGTGATTTTATGGAGCAATAAGAATTTTTTATTGTATTTTGATGATTGGTTTTTGAAATTAAGAGGGAGTTAAAAGGTGTATGAAGTATTTCTATTGCTTGTATTTTACTTCATTTTGAAGGGCTTGGTTTTATGGTTTAATGCTCTAGTTTGAGAAACCAAGAGAGTTGGTTTGAAATTTAATGGTGCACATTTGTTGAGAGATTTCCAAATATATGAAAATATATTGTGCTAACTTTTATAGTTGCAAAATATATTATGTGTAAGACAAATTTTTGAAGACATATCTCCATAAGATCAAGCTAAGAGGTATGGGCACATATTTCCTTATTTAAGGTGTTTTGTTGAGTGAATGTTTCTGAACATAAGATGGAGTGAAAAGGATTGTTTGATAAGCATTGTTGGAAATATTTGAGTTAGGATTTATGCTTCATGGTTGAATGATTTTGGAATCATTTGAGATAGATTTTGAGAATAATATTTTACTTGCATTGTTGAAAGAATTTGAGATATTCATATTAGATATTTTGAACTACTTGTGCTAGGATTGAGGACAAGTTTTGTATTTTTGAGAAATCATTTTGAGCATGAGTTATAAACTATTATGAGCATGTCTTAGAGTAGAATTGAGTAGATATTGTGAGCAAGTTAGAGGCAGACTTGTGAGCATGTTAGAGGTAGACTTGTGAGTAGGTTTGAGGCATATTTTGAGTAGGGTAGAGGTAAACTTGTGAGTATTCTTGAGGTAGATTTTGAGTAGGTATGAGGTAAATCATGAGCAGGGTAGATGCAGACTTGTGAGCAAGCTTGAGGTATATTTTGAGCAAGTTTGAGATAGACTTGTGAGTAGGTTATATGTAGACTTGCAAGCATGTTTAAAATAGTGTGGTGAGTAGATTTGTGAGCAAAGTTGATCAGAGTTGAGTAGAGTAGAGGGGATAGAGTTCTTCTATGGAGAGATATCCATGAACCAAAGCAGAGGGGATAGAGTTCTCTTGTGGAGTAAGATCCATGAACTAGCTGGGGAGATAGAGTTCTTCTTTGGAGAGAGATCCATGAACTAGTTGAGGAGATAGAATTCTCCTGGATCAAGTTCCATGAAACAGATCAAAGGAGAAAGTTCTCCTATGAAGGGATATACGCAAATCAAAGCATAGGGGATTGGTGTCTCCTTTGGACATAAATCCTTAAACATTGTAATAGGGATTGGATTCCTAAAACATTCATTGAGAAAAGTTTATAAGAAAAATTTTCTCTGAGTAGCCCACACTCGGTGAACCACATTAAATCATGTCTCTCATATGTGTGATGATGTTCTCTACTTTGATATTATTACTTTTATCATTTGGATTGAAAAGCAAAAGGTTTTATATTATACTGTTCATACCTCCTCTCAGTATAAGCTTATGTTCTTCAATGGGGAGATAAGGCACACTCCTACACCTACCCCTGTTCTACTTTGAGCACCATAAAAGTATAGCTTCCATAACCTAGCTACTATTTTCTCTTATTTGGAAATTCTTGGGATGATGATATTTTCCTCTTGAATTATATATATCCCCATGCCTGTTTACCTATAATAAGACTCATATTTATGTACACCATCTTGTTGATCCATTTGTTTTATCTTGGCATCCTGATATAACTCTTAATAAATTTCATTTATCTCTATTTGTATTTGATTATATGAAGCGTTGTTGATTTAGGGAGGTGTAAGGAGAAATAATTTTTAATTATTTATTGCATTTTATTTTGGAGAAAAATATTATAAAATATCTTTTTGCTAAAAAGTGATTTTATGGAGTAATAAGGATTTTTGATAGTTCTTTGATGATTGGTTTTTGAAATTAAGAGGGAGTTAAAAGGTGTATGAAGTATCTCTATTGCTTGTATTTTAATTTAGTTTGAATGGCTTGGTTTTATGGTTTAATGCTCTAGTTTGATAAACCAAGAGAGTTGGTTTGAAATTTAATGGTGCACATTTTTTGAGAGAGGTTTCCAAATATATGAAAAGATATTATACTAACTTTTATAGTTGCAAAAGATATTATGTGTAAGACATATTTTTGAAGACATATATCCATAAGAGAAAGCAAAGAGGTATGGGCACATATTTCCTTATTTAAGGTGTTTTTTTGAGTGAATGTCTCTGAAAATAAGGTGGAGTGAAAATGATTGTTTGATAAGCATTGTTGAAAATATTTGAGTTAGGATTTATGCTTCATGGTTGAATGATTTTGGAATCATTTGAGATAGATTTTGAGAATAATATTTTGCTTGCATTGTTCAAATAATTTGAGATATTCATACTAGATATTTTGAACTACTTGTGCTAGGATTGAGGACAATTTTTGTAAAATTTAAGAAATCCTTTTGAGCATGAGTTATAAACTTTTATGAGCATATCTTAGAGCAGAATTGAGAAAATATTGTGAGAAGGTTAGAGGCAGACTTGTGAGCATGTTAGAGGTAGACTTGTGAGCAGGTATGAGGTAGATTGTGAGTAGGGTAGAGGTAGAATTGTGAGTATGCTTGAGGTAGATTTTTATTAGGTATGAGGCAGATTGTGAGTAGGATAAAGTTAGACTTGTGAAAAAGCATGAGGTAGATTTTGAGCAGGTTTGAGATAGACTTCTAAGTAGGTTATAGATAGACTTGCAAGCATGTTTAAAATAGTGTGGTGAGCAGATTTGTGAGCAAAGTTGATCAGAGTTGAGCAGAGCAGAGGGGATAGAGTTCTTCTATAGAGAGATATCCATGAACAAGAGTAGATGGATAGAGTTCTCCTATGGAGTAAGATCTGTGAACTAGTTGGGGAGATAGAGTTCTTCTTTGGAGAGAGATCCACGAACTAGTTGAGGATATAGAGTTCTCTTGGATCAAGTTCTACGAAATAGAGCAAAGAATAAAGTTCTTCTATGGAGGGAGATCCACAAATCAGAGCATAGGGGATTGGTGTCTCCTTTGGATAGAAATACTTAAGCATTGTAATAGGGATTGGATTCCTAAAAGATTCATTGAGAAAAGATTATAAAAAAAAATTCTTCATGGAGTAGCCCACATTGGGTGAACCACATTAAATCATCTCTCATATGTGTGATGATGTATGCATTGTTCTCTACTTTGATATTATTTCTTTTATCATTTGGATTGAAAATTAAAAGGTTTTATCTTAGACTATTCATCCCCCCTCTCAGTATAATCTTATGTTCTTCAATGAGGAGATAAGGCACACTCCTACACCTACCCCTATTCTACTTTGAGCACCATCAAAGTATATATTCCATAACCTAGCTACTATTTTCTCTTCTTTGGATATTCTTGGGATGATGATATTTTCCTCTTAGATTATATATATCCCCATGCCTATTTACCTATAATAAGACTCCTATTCATGTACACCATCTTGTTGATCCATTTTTTTTCTCTTGGCATCCTGATATAATTCTTAATCGATTTATTTTATCTCTATTTGTATTTTATTATATGAAGCGCTATTGATTTAGGCATGTGTAATGGATAAAAATATTATAAAATTTATTTTTGCTGAAAAGTGATTTTATGGAGCAATAAGAATTTTTTATTGTATTTTGGTGATTGGTTTTTGAAATTAAGAAGGAGTTAAAAGGTGTATGAAGTATCTTTATTGCTTGTATTTTGCTTCATTTTTAAGGGCTTGGTTTTATGGTTTAATGCTCTAGTTTGAGAAACCAAGAGAGTTGGTTTGAAATTTAATGGTGCACATTTGTTGAGAGAGGTTTCCAAATATATGAAAAAGTATTGTGCTAACTTTTATAGTTGCAAAAGATATTGTGTGTAAGACATATTTTTGAAGACATATCTCCATAAGAGCAAGCTAAGAGGTATGGGCACATATTTCCTTATTTAAGGTGTTTTGTTGAGTGAATGTTTCTGAACATAAGGTGGAGTGAAAAGGATTGTTTGATAAGCATTGTTGGAAATATTTGAGTTAGGATTTATGCTTCATGGTTGAATGATTTTGGAATTATTTGAGATAGAGTTTGATAATAATATTTTGCTTGTATTTTTGAAAGAATTTGAGATATTCACACTAGATATTTTGAACTACTTGTGCTAGGATTGAAGACAAGTTTTGTATTTTTGAGAAATCCTTTTGAGCATGAGTTATAAACTATTATGAGCATGTCTTAGAGCAGAATTGAGCAGATATTGTGAGCAGGTTAGAGGTAGAATTGTGAGCATGTTAGAGGTAGACTTGTGAGCAGGTATGAGGAAGATTGTGATCAGGGTAGAGGTAAACTTGTGAGTATGCTTGAGGTAGATTTTGAGTAGCTATGAGTCATATTATGAGTAGGATAGAGGCAGACTTGTGAGTAAGCTTGAGATAGATTTTGATCAGGTTTGAGATGAGTAGGTTATAGGTAGACTTACAAGCATATTTAAAATAGTGTGGTGAGCATATTTGTGAGCAAAGTTGGTTAGAGTTGAGTAGAGAATATGGTTTAGAGTTCTCCTATGGAGAGAGATCCACAAACCATAGCAAATGGGATAGATTTCTCTTGTGGAGTAAGATCCGTGAACTAGCTAGGGAGATAGAGTTATTCTTTGGAGAGAGATCCACAAACTAGTTGAGGAGATAGAGTTCTCCTGGATCAAGTTCCACAAAATAGAGCAAAGGAGAAAGTTCTCTTTTGGAGGGATATCCACAAATCAGAGCATAGGATATTGGTGTCTCCTTTGGACAAAAATCCATAAACATTGTAATAGGGATTGGATTCCCAAAATATTCATTGAGAAAAGTTTATAAGAAATATTTTCTCCGTGGAGTAGCCCACATTGGGTGAACCACATTAAATCATGTCTCTCATATGTGTGATGATGTATGCATTGTTCTCTACTTTGATATTATTGCTTTTATCATTTGGATTGAAAAGTAAAATATTTTATCTTATATTGTTCATACCCCCTCTCAGTATAAGCTTATGTTCTTCAATGGGGAGATAAGGCACACTCCTACACCTACCCTTGTTCTACTTTGAGCACCATCAAAGTATAGCTTCCATAACCTAGCTACTATTTTCTCTTCTTTGGATATTCTTGGGATGATGATATTTTCCTCTTAGATTATATATATTCCCATGCTTGTTTACCTATAATACGACTCCTATTTATGTACACCATCTTGTTGATCCAATTGTTTTACCTTGGCATCCTGATATAATTCTTAATCAATTTATTTTATCTCTATTTGTATTTGATTATATGAAGCACTGTTGATTTAGGGAGGTGTAAAGAGAAATAATTTTTAATTATTTCTTTCATTTTCTTTTGGAGAAAAATATTATAAAATATCTTCTTGCTAAAAAGTGATTTTATGGAGCAATAAGAATTTTTTATTGTATTTTGATGATTGGTTTTTGAAATTAAGAGGGAGTTACAAGGTGTATGAAGTATCTCTATTGCTTGTATTTTACTTAATTTTTAAGGGCTTGGTTTTATGTTTTAACTCTCTAGTTTGAGAAACCAAGAGAGTTGGTTTGAAATTTAATGGTGCACATTTGTTGAGAAAGATTTCCAAATATATGAAAAGATATTGTGCTAAATTTTATAGTTGCAAAATATATTATGTGTAAGACAGATTTTTGAAGATATATCTCCATAAGAGCAAGCTAAGAGGTATGGGCACATATTTCCTTATTTAAGGTGTTTTGTTGAGTGAATGTTTTTGAACATAAGGTGGAGTGAAAAGGAGTGTTTGATAAGCATTTTTGGAAATATTTGAGTTAGGGTTTATGCTTCATGGTTGAATGATTTTGGAATCATATGAGATAGAGTTTGAGAATAATATCTTGCTTGCATTGTTGAAAGAATTTGAAATATTCATACTAGATATTTTGAACTACTTGTGCTAGGATTGAGGACAAGTTTTGTATTTTTGAGACATCCTTTTGAGCATGAGTTATAAACTATTATGAGCATGTCTTAAAGCAGATATTGTGAGCAGATTAGAGGCAAACTTGTGAGCATGTTAGAGGTAGAATTGTGAGCATGTATGAGGCAGATTGTGACAAGGGTAGAGGTAAACTTGTGAGTAAAATTGTGAGTATGCTTGAGGTAGATTTTGAGTAGGTATGAGGCATATTATGGGGAGGATAGAGGCAGACTTGTGAGCAGGATTGAGGTAGATTTTGAGTAGGTTTGAGATAGACTTGTGAGCAGGTTAGAAGTAGACTTGCGAGCAGGTTTAAAATAGTGTGGTGAGCAGATTTATGAGTAAAGTTTATTAGAGTTGAGCAGAGCAGAGTGGATAGAGTTATCATGTGGAGAGAGATCCACAAACCAGAGTAGAGGGGATAGAGTTCTCCTATGAAGTAATATCCATGAACTAGTTGGGGAGATAGATTTCTTGGGAGAGCGATCCATGAACTAGTTGAGGATATAAAGTTCTCCTAGATCAAGTTCCATGAAACAGAGCAAAGGAGAAAGTTCTCCTGTGGAGGGAGATCCACAAATAAAAGCATAGGGGATTGGTGTCTCCTTTGGACATAAATTATTAAACTTTGTAATAGGGATTGGATTCCCAAAAGATTAATTGAGAAAAGTTTATAAGAATTTTTTTTTTTTGTGGAGTAGCCCACATTGGGTGAACCACATTAAATCATGTCTCTGATATGTGTGATGATGTATGCATTTTTCTCTACTTTGATATTATTTATTTTATCATTTTTATTGAAAATTAAAAGGTTTTATATTATACTGTTCATCCCCCTATGAGTATAAGCTTATGTTATTCAATGGGGAGATAATGCACACTCCTACACCTACCTCTGTTCTACTTTGAGCACCATCAAAGTCTAGCTTCCATAACCTAGCTACTATTTTCTCTTCTTTGGATATTCTTGGGATGATGATATTTTCCTTTTGGATTATATATATCCCCATGCCTATTTACCTATAATAAGACTCCTATTTATGTACACCATATTGTTGATCCATTTGTTTTCTCTTGGCATCCTGATATAATTCTTAATCAATTTATTTTATCTCTATTTGTATTTTTCTTGTTGTTCATATCACTTTCCCTTAATTTCTTTTAGATGTTGTCTTTGCTCCTTCATGGTCATTATATCCCAAAGTGGTACAACTACAATGGTTTTTGGAGGTATTTTAATATATTCAAGGATTTAGATAATTACTCACATATACCAAAAATTTAAGTTTTTAAAAGTTTGTTCTCCCTTAATGTTGATAGCTGACAATACTCTAGAATAATACCATCCACAATTTTAGGAATTTGTGTGGAGGTTGTGGTATGTGTTTGCATATTATACATTTTTTTATTATTTGCATCTCCCTCCTCTTTAGCTATATGGGATTCCTACATTGGGGCTCCTATTCCTTTCCTTTTGACAAGTATCCTTGGCATAATTAGTTCCTCTTGAGCTATTAAGAGTTGCTTAGAGAGACCCCATCTATGAAATGTTGTTAATAGTTTTGAGTCTTTGTTGAGACACCTATCAAGATAGTCATGTTCCTTTTTATATTCTTCTAAGGTTTTTAATAATTCTTCTATTGCATGATTAAAAATTCTGTTAGATGGACTATAAGTCATATGTAGAGGTGCTACTGGTTGTGGATATGTGTTCTAAAATTTTGAATGATAATTTTAAAAGGGATATAGTAGCTTGAATGGAAATTTTCCTATTTGTATCAAGTTATTTTCAGATATGATAGTTATTTTGTATACTTCTGGTAGGTAACCTCCTTACATTGCTTTTATCATCATAGATATTTTAGGATTTAAATATCAAATAAAAATTCACTACCAAACCTGGTGGGGGAAGATCAGTTTTGGTATCCTATGCTACTATTTATGAAACCTAAGTTTGAAATCCCCCATAAACTCCATGGGATATCTTTTTATTGTTGATAATTATTCCAAGAACAATACCCCATATGCATTCTCTCTAAATATTTTGACAAAATTTTTGCCTATTTGGTCCCAATTGGTTATCAAATCAAATTAGAGTGTGAGATACCATTATCTAGCTCTTCCCCTAAAATAGGTTGCTAGTAATATTAGATCTATGTTCTATTTTGATATATTATGTATTATGCATAGACTTACCAGACGGTTTACATTCTCAATGGGGGTAGTGAGATCCTCCCCAATGAAATAGGTGAGATACTTTAGAGCATATTGGGGTATCTCATCCCATACTTTATGTGGCATTAGCAAAGCCAAAGGACCTCTATCATTTTAGGTATGTAATTTTCCACAAGGTGGTGGTGGAACAGACATATTATGGAATACAAATCTTCTTATTCTTCTCAAAGTGGTTGTAGGTGGTGGCAACAACTCTTATCAAATTTTGATCGGCAAAAATCTAATCATATGTACATTATCTAGCTATTTATGGGTTCTTTGCTTAGAATGGAGTTGTGAGGTGAATTTAACTTATGCTCTAAAATTAGATAGACTAAGTCCTTCATAAAAACCTCAACCTAATGTCTTAAAATAACAACATCTAATATAATTTTTTTAGTTCATTATTGGGTGAAGAACGGGACTGTAATGCCCAAGCAAAGGACTCTCTCCTTCAATTCATTCCACAACTCATTGATGAAATGATTAACGAGTCTCTTACAATAGTTTTTTTAGAAGAAGAGATCAAGGAGGCTTTGTTTAACATGGATCTTGACAAAGCTCCTGGGCCGGATGGGTTTTCATCACGGTTTTTCCAAGTTTGTTGGGATATTGTTGGAGTAGAAGTTATTGCTGCAATCAAGGAGTTCCAAAGTTTAAATCATATTCCAAGGGGTTTCAATTCAACTTTCATTGCTTTGATCCCTAAAGGCCCCAACCCCAAGACTATGGCTGACTTTAGGCCGGTTAGTCTATGTAATATATCCTATAAAATTTTCTCCAAAGTTTTAGCCAACCATTTGAAGAAAGTTCTACCGGTTATCATTGATCCAAGTCAAGGAAGTTTTGTACAAGGAAGATCAATCTTAGATGGAGTTATTACTGTTCATGAGGCTCTTCATACATCCGCTTAGACCAAAAAAGCAATCATGGCTTTAAATTTAGACATGAACAAAGCTTATGACAGGATAAATTGGGAATTCCTAGAGGTAGTTTTATTAAAATTTGGCTTCAACATGAAATGGGTCAAGTTAATAAGAGAGTGTATTTCTAAGCCTTGTTTTTTAGTTTTGGTTAATGAGTCTACTGTAGGTTTTTTTCAAAGCAAATGTGGTCTAATACAAGGATATCCCATAAGTCCTATGTTGTTCATCATTGTAGTTGAGGCCTTGGGAAGAACCATTAAGGCAACAACGATAGCTGGACTCATATCAGGTATCAAGGCCACGTCGCTAACTACCTCGGTGACACATCAACAATTTGTTGATGATACATTGCTACTGACTTTGGCTTTTGTGGTTGAGGCAAGAAGGATTAAAAATATTCTCATAATGTATGAAGAAGTGGTTGGATAGAAAGTGAATTTTGATAAGAGCAAAATTTATTTCATCAATACCCCCATTCCTAGGCAAAACAACATAGCAAGGATCATGGAATGTCAGATTGCATCCCTTCCCACCTACTATTTAGGTCTTCCCCTATTTATGGGGAAACTCGAAGGATCAATGTGGAACATATTTCTAGAGAGGATCCAAAAAAAGCTAACAGGTTGGAAAGGACATCTATTATCTCAAGCAGGCAAAGCAGTTTTAACTATGGCTTCACTTCAAAGTATACCCATTTACTTCCTATCAATCTTCAGAGCTCCTAGTAAGGTGTATCACAAAATTGAGTAGCTTCAAAAAAAATTCTCTGGTCAGGGACTAAGGATAAGAAAAGGATCCATTTAGTAGGTTGGAACAAGGTTTACAAACCTAAAGCTGATGGGGGGTTAGGATTGAGGAGAGTTGCTTGTCTCAATACAACTATGTTAGCCAAAAAAGCATGGTAGTTATTGACTAAGGTCAATAGTGAATGGAATGCCATAGTTAGGAGGAAATACCTCCAAGGTGTGAACTTCCTTAATGACAACTTAGAAAGTACAAGGTCTACTTTTTGGAAGGCAATCCTCATGAGCAGGGATCTTGTCAAGAAAGGTCTTAGATGGATTCTAGGAAAGGGGCAAACAATAGACTTTTGGAAGGATCAATGGGTGAGAGCTGAGGAGTTATCCCAGATTCCTCGTTTGGCTAGGATTCAAGAGCATATGGAGCAACATATTGGGAAGAAGGTTGCAAATTATATGTGGTAGGATATAAATATCAATAGGTGGAAATACATTAGAGTACAGGGTTTTGAAGCGGAGTCTGAAGAGCTTCATAATATTTTAACTCAACAAATTATTCCCTCTGGAGAGGATGAAGATCACATTGTTTGGGCTGAGACTAAAAGTGGTGACTTCATAGTTAAGTCTACCTATAATTTTCTTCTCAATGTGGAAGGTCAATAATTTCAACCGAGTTTGGTTTGGATCAAAGGCTTAATTCCTAAAATATCCTTTTTTTCATGGTCGGTGATTCAAGGAAAAATCCTCACTATGGACAATATGTTATCCAAAGGTATGGTTATTGCTAACTATTGCTACATGTGCAAGGCAGGATGGGAGACAACCCAACACTTGTTTTTGGAGTGTCCGATAGCGGAGTCCATCCTGGATGAAATTTTCCAAGCCTTTAGGATCTTGTGGGTTAAGCCTACTCTTATATCTAAAGTGTTCCATCAATGGCCTCAACCCTTTGTTAGCCTAAAACTTAAGTACCTATGGAAAATCGGTTGGCATCATTTTCTCTGGCAGATTTGGCTAGAAATGAACCATAGAGCCTTTAAGGATACCATTCACAACCCAAAAACCATCCTCAATAGGATTATTGTCTTTGTGAAAGAAAACCTTAGCACCTTAGTGGATGAGAACCACTCAATTCTTCCCCAAGAAAAACAATTAGCTCGGGCCTTAGGTATTGAGGACAAACCTTCCATTCCTTTGCCCAATCCCAAAAATGGGATTTCTTGGGAGCCACCCCCCCGGGGTTGGTTTAAACTAAATTTTGATGGTGCAGTCAAGGAGAACCCGGGAAGAGCTAGAGCGGGAGGAATAATCGGGGATCATCAAGGAAATCTGGTCAAGGCCTTCACTGAACCATTGGGAATCGGAACTAATAATGAAGAGAAAGCTAGAGCCCTTTGGAGAGGGTTGCAAGTAGCCCAAGCAACTCAAGGTAACTTGATGATTGAAGGTGATTCTATGAACATCATCAACCTGTTAACCAATGGCAAAAAACCTCCATGGATAATCGAGGGAGTCATCCATGAAGTGAGGATCCTTTTGTGGCAAGATAGAATAGGAGGGCTCGTCACGTGTACCGTGAGGCCAATAGGTCATATAACAAATTAGCCAACATAGGTGTTGATGTTGGTAGTTTGGTGACATGGACACAAGGTGTGCCACGTGAAGTGGAAAATATTATTAGTCATGAAAAGAAACCTACCCATTAAGGAGAAAGATGAATGGGTGTTCTTTTCCCATGGAGCTGGTAATAACTATGGGGTTTCCCTCTAAATCATACCAAATTGGAAATGAAGGTAACAGGGTGTAAGCCTTGGAATATTTCAACAGAGAATAGGAAATAGGCAAGCAACAGGTTTCACAAGTGCAAAGTTCCAAACTTTAATTCCTATCAATGTAAGTAATGTTTACAGTTATGTTTAGGTATGGGTGTGCTTTGTTAGTAAGGTGTTGTATGGGATTCAACACAATTTATGGTAAGAAAGTTTCAAGGATGACTAGGATCTACAATCTCAGCAGAAGGATGGATATTGTAATAGGTTTTGGGTTAACCTGCAAAACTCGATAATTAATGAAGACTTTTATTTACCAAAAAAAAAAAACATCTAATATATGTTTTGAAGTAGAGTTGCCAAGTGAGTTGGAGATGCTTCAATATGCATGGGTAGGTATATACCCTCACCAAGTATAATCCTAACTTGTTGCAATTATAGTGCTAATTATATGTTATTGGATTCCCATAAGTTATTCCTTTAAAATATTATTATCTTTGATTATCCTAGTCAGAACAATCATACCTCACATAGAGTGACACAATAGGGTCATAATTAAGATCATGGGGTTCATCTCAATCAGGGCCTCTATAGTTTTTACTAGGTTAGATTATTGTTAGGAAGTGATATTTAGGTACACTTTAAGTCAGGGGGGAGGAAAAAGAATGTGAGAAAAAATAAAATAACTCAACAAAAGAAAAGGGTGGTGATGCTCCAAAATATCCACTAATATCTCCTTGCACAAAAGGCCTAAACACTATGTTCCAATGGTGACCACTTCCTCTCCTTGACATATTTAATCATAGATTATTTTTACCAATATGTATGTGCATAAATAAATGGTTCAATGGATAACCATAGATGGCTAGTCCAAAAATTGACATAGGCTTCTCACACATACATGCAAGAAAAACCAAAACTAGGTAAAAACATAAACACATACACACATATAGAAATGGGTTAGTGGAGAACCACAGATTGTTAGTCCAAACATTGATACATGCCTTCATATGTATGTGTGTGCAAGTAAATGTTTTATGAGGAATGTGCTAGAAGTGGGTGTTTGATTTACCTACAAGTTGTTCAGGATCTGATTGCTCTATAGAAAAAAATGAAATAAAAGCTTACAAAAAACTACAAATGCAAACTTGTTGATCCTTTTATGGTCTAGACTATTGATATTTATAGATTACAATAGGTAAAATTTCCTTCCAAAATTTTCTACATGTGGATCTGAAAATTTCAACTACCTCTTCTTTGGATCTTGAAAATTAAATGAGGTACCCTTGGTCATAAAAACTATTAAATTTGGTACTGCCATCACCTTAATTATTTTAAATGAATATCTTAGCCACTTAATCAATATGTCATCTAGTAGGTGGTCATAATAAATATCTCTTTGGTGGTAAGCCAAGGGTATGAAAATATTTGATCATCAATGTTACGGCCTAAATGTTGAACTATCGATTCTCTTTTCCCCTTTTAAAAGTACTTTAATATCCCCCACTTTGATCCCAAATCTTGAGACCACCCTATATTAATGAGGAGAGGAACTATGATTCATTACTTTGAGATGAATCAATATCTTTCTTTTCCTAGGTGATAATACATTAATTTAGCTCACATACCTCTGCATAGTTTCACACACTTTGACTAGACCAAGACAATGGTGATAGGTCAAAATTTTCTTATGTGCCCTTCGCTCTTTCAAAACTCAAGGTCTTCCTTGTCATGACATTTATTGTTGGTGCTTAGTCAGAGACCACAAAACTTCCACTATAAAATTTGCATCAAAAGGAAAAGACTCCTCCAACTTTGTTTCCTCATCATTGCATTTATTAAGACTTTTTTTTCCTTCACTTAGAAATATTCACATAACCTATGACTACAAGAACTCATTTTGGTTTCCTCATCTTCAACATATATTGCATATTTTTAGGGGAAAAGGTTTGTTCCCGTGGTTCATAATCTTTCTAAAGTTTTGATTGCTTGTGATTGGAACTTTTCCTCAGGCACAAATCAGTAGTGAAAAGTCATTAGAGGTCTATAACATCATACACTATTTTAACCTTGTCTCTTATAATTTAAACCATTACATTTCCATGTGAAATACAACTATGAAACATTATCTTTTTATATCCTTGTTGAGTGATAATTTTCCCCAATTACAAAACCACACTCACATTTAGGATTTTGATCACAAAATCCTCTCTTGCAAAGAAGTCAAAAACAAAAACAACTTCTCCAAGGTTTCGCTATATAAGCATTGCACATGTGTATTTGTAATCTTGTAAAGATGTGTTAAATGAGTGCTAGGAATACCTTAGTGATTTGCAAGTAATTGTTAACAAGGGGCCTGTGTTGGTTTATTTTATTATGCTATGCTAGTAATTGTTCATGAAACTTAGAAGAAAAGTAAAATGTGTAAATGATGCTCGCTATAATCTTCTAAATGCAAATCCATTTGGTTTCCATTGCTAGTCTAGGGAAATCCCCATAGTCTTCCATTGAAGGTTCGTCATTGCCACCCATGAGGTCCATATCCGTTATGTCCCTAGCTCCATGTAGGTCCATCATACGCTGCATGGATATGTCCCTAGCTCCATGTAGGTCCATCATACGCTGCATGGATAGGTCCATATCAAGTGTTGAAAGCCCAAAACAATGTGATGCTTCTCATCCTCCGTGAGATTTTTGCACGCTATCGTCATCCAACTTGGTCACCGCTACCTATCCATTATGTTAGGAGTTACGATATGCCGAATTATCCTCCACGTATGCATGATGATCTCAAAGAATTCTTGTCCCATCATCGTGTCATCAACCTTCAATGTAAACCTATGCTACATCTGATTCTATATCATCACTATCTGGTTTGTGCTTTCAGAGTCATTTGATAGCTTCACTGTTTGCACTTGACTCCATGTTCCATAGCTAGTTGTTGTCATATGCCCGATTCCATCGTATACACCTATTCACCGCTTTTTGCTTGTCGTCTCTAAGCGTCCCCATCGTCAACTATCATCCACGTGTGTTGGGAGTTCATGGCTTGTCATCACACGAACTGCCTTTCATTTTGCTTGGTATACGGTGATCAATAAGGAGTACACAATCTGAAGGGGCCAGCAAACCTACGTCAGCTTTCCCCTCTTCATTATTTCGACGTCTTGTGTCCAGGTGCATATTACACTAATCGCCATCGTCGCTGGGGAGAGTAATGTAACTCCGAAAGATATTGATGGTTGTCATGTGCCCTTATACCTCTCCTGTCTTATGTCCAAATTCATGTTATTTTTTTATCTCCGTCGTCATCGCATTAATCGCTAGCTGGCTGATTCAAAGTCCACATCAGTGATCGAGAATCCATCTTCATCATGACGTAAATCTCTGTCCCCACAGAGTTCACTGTTGTCTACGCTTGCCAAGTAGGTGCCAGATCATCCATGTCATCAAGGCTTTCATTATCACTGTCCATTCAATCCACACTACTGCTTTGTTGTTTGTTGCAGGGTCCACAACAATTGATGCACGCCGCACATAACCCATCGGCATTTTGAAATATTTTGCTCACAACATCTGCCGTGTCGTCCAACGCCTGTTATCCATGCATCTATGTGTCACTTTGTTTACGTCCAATCTGTCCCGGTGCTGCCACGCGGGAGCTGTCCTATTTGGTTACCAACGTCCGTGGTTCAAAACCTGCATATTAACAAGCTTTGCACTGTTATAAGTCACAAAATATTTATAACTAAAGGTGAAGCTTTTATAACAAAATGAAAACCTTTTTATTATGAAAAGTGAAAGCACATTGCTAGATTTATTTTCTTTTTATTTTGTTTCTAATTTTTAGATGAAATTATTATTTTTTATTAATAATAGAAGGGGTTTTAAAAAGGTCCTCAAACCTATTACAAGTAGGGTTTTGAAAGGCACCCTCGAACCTTAGATCTAACAATAAGACCTCAAGAAAAACTGAGCTGGATTTCACAAATCAAACCCGAAAATCCAATGAAACAACTTCCTAGCAAATAAGCCACAATTTTTTATCAAGAAAATACAAGAGATTGTCCTATGGTCAAACCATCGTGTGCTCTAAATCTAAAGCAACAGAGAAAAATAGTAGAATAATGAAAATGCTACTGATTAAAAATAAATTTACAAAAAAAAAAACTGCCCAAATCGAAGCATTTTTTGCCTAACATGAAAGGAGAACATTTTATGTCTAACATGAAAGGAGAATAGAGGAATCCTATCATCACAATCAACAAATCTATCCAAAAAAGCACATAATAGGAGAACCCCTCATGAGAATAGTTAGTTTAAGAAAACAACACTAGAAATACCAACCAACAAAATCCATAGCATAAAAACCATCCAGGAGATCTACACAAGAAATTCCATGAAACCCGTAAATCCCGCTGGATCCAACCAAAAAAATTTCAAGAACAATCACTCTCAGGTACAAGAAAAAGGAGATAGCAACATGTCGCACCGCACTTGAGAGGGACAAAGGTAATATCTCAAAAAAATAAGCCTTAGAACCTTGGGATCAAACACACGACCACTACTGGAACTGGAGAAAGAGATCTCTGCATACCGTCGAAGCTAAGAAACCCACAAGAGACATGGGGCCAAAAGTCGAAAACCATTGTAGCATAATAACCCACTTTCACCTCAATTGGTTGAGGTCGATGTTTGGACCTATCTCCCCCCACTTTCACCTCAACTGGTTTGGGTCGGTAGTTGGACTTGTCTCCCCCCAATTTCACCCCAACTGGTTTAGGTCGGTATTTGGCCTTGTCTCCCCGAAACAACCAAATACAACAAGAAATTACCGAACCTAGAATAAAGCGGCACAAACCATCCATGAACCCACTACTGGTAGAGAACCCTACCAACAAAGCCATCCAAACACCATCCAACCAGAGTAGCCAATCCATTAAAGCTGAAGCTAGCCAAGGAAACACCATCATATTTCTACAACCCAACATTATACCAATCTCACCCCAACGGGTTTGGGTCGGTAGATGGACCTTTCCTCTCCCTGGAAAGCCATAAAAAATATGAAACTATTGAACCTAGAAGAAATGTTGCATAATCCAACCAAGTCCTCAAAACTAGAAAACAAGTCAAGAAATGCAACCACCCAACACACACCAACTAGAGCGAGAGCCAGCCAAGGTGTTAATAGCCAAAATTTTCCACTGCACTATAACAGTCCAAGATCACCCCTACATGTTTGGGTCAGAATTCGACCCTCTGCCCTAAATAAGAATGATAATTCTAAACCCATAAGAGAGCAGAACATACCAGCAAAACCCCTAGCAAGTAAAACTCCTTGGTTATGAACCACAACAAAGAAACTAAGCATGACTAGCAGCCAAATATAGAATGGAATAAAGGGGACCTCCCACTCAAAGGGTTTCAGAGTGGCGAAGCCAGAGCGAGAGTGAAACCCTCACAAAGGAAGCCCTCATAGAGGAAACCCTCATGGGCTCTCTCTGCCATGGTGAGGCTTAGGCCCTCTCTACCATGGTGAGGCTCAGGTCCTCTCAGGCCCTCTCTACCATGGTGAGGCTCAGGCCCTCTCTACCATGGTGAGGCTCAAGCTAGAGGAAGCCCTCATAGAGGAAACCCTCACGGGCCCTCTCTGCCATGGTGAGGCTCAAACCCTTTAGATTTTATTTTGTTTTTCTTGGTATATATATAATATATAGATATAAATATATATACTTATATATATATATATATATTTTTTTTTATTTATGTTTTATTTTTTAAATATTTTTCATTTTTATATGTTTATGAATTTTTAGGTAATCAAAAACATATGAAAACAAAATTGGTTATATTTTTTTTTATTTTTATTCATTTAAAATTTTATTTAATTAATTGGATTAATTAAATCAATGCTAAACTTAACCAAACATTAAAACAAATAAAGCAACAATCAAATTAACTAATACTAGATCCTTGAAAAGAAATTGAAAAGGATACTAACTGAAAACAAATGTTTGGACACTACCTTACAAGATCATGGGTGAAATCCTTTGAAAGCTATCCAAACTAGCACTAAAAAAAAATCGAAATCCTCAAAACAGAACTTAAAGGTAGGTCCCTAATATTTGGGGGTGGTTGTACAATGGCCACAATAATTCTATCACATCAAACAACATACCAAACAACATTCCACTATAAGGAATAGATTTCAAGTAAATTATCATCTAGTTTTAAGTAACTAATATTTCTTCATAATCACTCATGACATCCAATGCCATTAAATCATAATTTTAGTTATCCCTATGTATAATGACCCAAATTATTCTATTGCATGGTAAAAAACTACATTCATCCATACTCTCTAGCAATGTTTTAGTAGGATTACCATGCATTCATTCATTTTATATTATTAGAGGAGAAGTAAAATGATCAAGTCAAATAAAACCCAACATATAATCTATGATGAAATCAATATATAGGACTTCATATAGAAATAGAAAATTTAAATCTATTTTAAAATTCTTGCATATTCTAACAAATTTATATCAATATACTGTAGGTTCCTCAATCCAAACATACATTCTTTGTCATTTCATAAAGGTAGGCTAAAACAACCTATAGATAAATTTGGGGCTCTTTCATCAATGAGCTATTGAGAATATTTGTTACCAAAACTAGGACCCTTTTTATTCCTTTTCTTAGGTTCTCAAACATTCACATTGTTCAAATTTTTATTAGGATGGTAACAAGCATAGACCTATTCTAATAAGGCTGTAGAAAAAGGAGGGACATGACTAGTTATAATCCTAGTCATAGTTGGCTTTGAGAAATTATAGTAAGAACTAAAAATCTATCACATTCTTTTTAAATCTAGGAATACATCCCTTGTTATTGTTTATTCAAAAATTATTTTTTTGAGCATTTAAACTCTGATAAGAGGATATATTACTATATTTTTAATATTTTCATATGATTTGTGCCCAAATTTTTATATCATACAAAGAATCAATACAAAAGGTATCTATCTTACTACGATTAATAATATCGTAGTTTACTTCACAATAACCTATAAGATATATATATTTTTTAATTCTCTATATCCAAATTAGTAGGTAACTAATATTCTTTTATTCCTATGGAAGTTCATCCTCATAATTCATATTCTACTCTTCAATTATCATGCTAGAATATGAGGAAATTGAATGATTGACATTTTACTGAGTTAAAATCTCTTGGTCATGGGCTTATTTTGAAATATCACGAATATCATTTTGTAGTGAACCTTATCCTCTTATAATATATTTATATTATATTATTTTCTAATATTATCTTATATATATATATATATATATATATATATATATATATATATATATCACTTACACTATTAATAACTTATTTAATGGTTATTTAATAAGGGATGGGTATGAAGGGTTATGAACCTTTATAATATAATCCTTGGATATATCTATCTATCTACACACACAGATATATAGGGTATGTATGTATGTATGTATGTATACACACACATATATATTTTGTAGAAATGGAAAATTGACCCATCAAAATGAGTTATTTTTCCCTTAGATCCTTAGGAAGCCACTCAAACTTGCTAAGTGCAAAATTGAGCTCCTTTTACCCTTTTTCTTTGTCCCTTTTTTATAGCTTTACTAAATCCATCTCTCGTCCTTATGGGGTACAAATTTTGCTTGCCAAATTCGCACCTTGTATGGACGGTTCACAAATTTGGCTTAGGATTTTATTCTTTCAAAATCCTTACCTCGTGTCAAATCTCTATGATGTTGGCCCTTGTCCATGGTTAACTTACATTTTTCTACCTTTTGAAGCCCTTCAAACTTCTTATAAATATGAGGATTAGATCCCATTTTTTAGCATCTCATGAATCTTCTTTTTTTTTATTCTTTATTTGTGATCTCACTCAATGATTTTCAAGTGATATTTTGTTGTTGAAATATTCAATCACTATTTTGGTGTTTCTTAGGATTATTTTATCTTCGTGAATAAGTGGAGGAGCATTGAATATAGGAGAGATCTAACTTTTTGGTCATTACCTTCACTTTATCATTGCTCCTTGCTCTTTCCATCAATTAATTAGGTTCTTGCTTGCATTATTAGTCATTTAGAACTATTTTGCTCTATTTTGGACTATATGTTTTGGTGTTTTGTAAACCAAAAAATATTTTAAAACAAATTCATGCCTAATCTATATAGGGTGCAAATTTTGTAAGCCAAGTTCATGCCTTGGTCAACTAGGGCTTGGGGGTAATATTTTTCTCCCAAAACCCTAGTTTACACTTTGCATACTTCCTTTCTATCATGCTCATTTTGTTTGCACTTTATTTTTGTTGTTTTATTGTATCTTTCTTTGTTTGTTCCAAAGGTCAAAAATCATTTTATTTTCAAATGGTTAGCTAAAAGGACCAATGGGGCTTGATTTTTGCACCTTCAAACTCAATCATATAGTGGCCTAAGTAGTGCCTCAAACACTAATCAATTTTCCAAGGATTTTGAAGTTGTTTGGTAGGCTTTGAAGTTATTGGACATATTGGGAATAAATCTTGCTAGAATCAACCAATGGATCAAGTATGCGCTTTGATAGATATTTATATTTTTTTTTAGTGTCTTTTGTCCATTTCTATTTTAGATTTATATCATAGAAAAAAAGAAAAATATTTGACTCTATTTCTAGGCATCAATAAAGAAAAGCATGTAGTTTGCATCTTAGGTTAAATATGTTTATGTATTTTCTTGAACCCTTATTAAAAGAAAATATTTACTTATTTGTAAAATTAAGTTTATAGTTCTCATTGAAATAAAAAATCATTCTAGGATAGTTTCTATTTTCTTGCATTACTGTTTGCTCTACATAACCTTTTAATTATTCCTAGTTTAGGTCTTAGTAAGGCCAAATATAGGTTCTCAGTTCAAAATAAACACATCAAGAATTTCCACTCTAGACTTGGAATGAGTCCTTAAACCATTCCTAGTGAACCCTTCAATCCCTAAGCCCTCGAGTGTAGAGGAATCAACATACCCTTATGGTCACCTTGACTCCTAGTGGATCTAGTTGAGAATTGTACATAGTAGGGAAATTTTTATCATGATACTATAGATTCCTAAATCCAAAAATATTGTAGCGACCCCGGGACGCACACACCATTCTTTTAGTCTACTTGAAATGTTATTAAAAAACCAAGATGAAATAGAAGACAATGAAAAAGCATATAAAATGGAAATAACAAAGATGAATCTCTTTATTTGTATTAAAACTCGGTTACATGTCAATCCCTCTTAGGGATACCCATTTTGAGACAATAATGTTACAAATAGGTAAAGAGTGCCCCTTTCATGAAGAGGTGGTGCCCTAAAAAAGCTTCTCGATTCTGCACATGGAAATGTATGAGGGCTTATAGATGCCTCCTTCTCCAAGTTTGTTTCCTAGAGGGATCCCTTTTGCTCTTGTATGTTGTAGATTTCGTCCGATGAACCTATGGCTATGTAAGCAATGAAACAACAACACACACTTAGATGTCCAAGAATACCTCCCCGAATGAGGTTGTTAGTACTGAATATAACAAATGAAAGCAAATGCAAATTAGACTAATGCTATGAATGCGAACGAATGAAATGATGCTATGCTAATGATATGCTAAACAAAATAATGAATCTAATGTCTAAAACCCTAAGCTAAGCCTACGGGCCATTGTCCAAGATAGCAGTTGCTAAAGTGACTCTCGTCTTCTTTGCTCCAAAGCTATGGACCAAAGCTTGTATCCGATGTTGAAATAATGGTTGCTATGCTCTTCAATTCGTCAAGGCTTCGTCGTACACGTAATATCCAATGTAAATCTCCAAGTTTCAAGCTCTTCTCAATTACCAAGATTGAATAAAGATGTATATGTCCTCTCTCTATATGTCCCTTGGTGCTCTTAGGCTTGCACCTTTTATAGTGTGAAACCCTAGGTCTATGTCCAAGCCCTAGGAATGAATTTATCATGCGTAGTGTAAGTTAGCATGAGAAGCTTCTTGTCTTTTCTATGTTTGGAAGCCAGTTATCTAAAATATAACTGCCAACTTGAGTCTCTTATGCAAATTGATCATTAGCATGAGAAGATTTTGTCCTTTTTTATTCTTGGAGGTCAGTTAACTAAAGTTTAAATGCAAAATCAAGTCTCCTATGTGAACTGGTCATGAAAAGGAATGCAAAATTACTCCTGTTCACCTTATTGTATGCAGACTACCACTTTTGCTCGTGATTAGGCCTGTTTATTGCTAAAACTAATTTTAGGGTTTAGCCGCTATTATCTATAGTGACTAAGATCTGGCCACTGTAGTTTTCAGTGGCTAAGGTTTGGCCACTTTAGGCTTGAGCGGCTAGGATCTAGCCGCTCTTGGCTTGAGCGGCTAGGCTTGGATGGCTTGAAAAGGCCCCAAATGAGTGGTGATAACCACTGTTGATGCTTGAAAATTCCAAGATTATGTCTTATGATATTATGAATGTGTCTATGTGAGCAGCTCCCCTAAGAATGACACAATTTAGGTGTCTACAAATTCCCCTTTTTGTGACGTGTTGTGTGGAAAACACAATGTTGAGCAAAAACATAGACTTATCTTCTTGTAGGGTGTATGGTGATCAATGGTCTGATCAATGTTGGATGGCCCAATCATGCAATATGGCATGCATCCCTTGAATCGTTGTCTCAACATTTGGAGGACTTAGCTTAGTGGTTTGGGCATGTTAAATTGCACTCATTCCTCAAACTCAATCGGGTAGCTTCAGCTAATACAAAAATTTTGATCAATAGGAGAGCTACAATTGAAGATGTCAGGTATCCTTACATTCCTAGCAAACAATGGAATTTTGTGATTGTTGTATGCAATGATTCGTAGGATGAACATGATTTTGTTATGATCGAGTGATCTTTTGTTGATTTTTATTATGATTATGTTGAAGTTTTGAACTTTTATTCACACAATGGATTGGTGAAGAAATGACAATGAATGAAGCGACAAGTCACTTGACCAATATGACTAATCTGGTTCCTTTGTAGCACTTGTTGCTTTTAATGGGCAATCCCACATCCAAGTGTGCTTCCAATTGTTTATGATAATCATCTATCCTTATCTCGAGGAGCGGTTCAACTATCAATAGCCTTATTAGGGAGTTAGGATGAGTGATTATATTTATGTTTATATTGTATCACTTTGGCTTAATATTTTTGATGTCACAAGGGAATTAAAATGATCCTTTCGCACCCATGGAGCAGTCTGACCATATTGGTCTTATTCGGGATTGAAGGGTGGCACATCGTAATTCCAAAATGAGTTGTTTTTTCCCCAAGTGACCTTATGGTTACCTAATCATATCATTGAAATACATGGAGTGCAAATCAATGCAATCATCGAGTGGATAGAGTAAGTAACTAGGTACGAGGCCTACCTAAGATTATGATTTTTTTGTTATTTTGGTCATTAAGATGACTTCAATTCATAAAAATGAGTTTATTTATTATTTTTGTGGGATACCTCAAGGAGGAAGTCCCTTATTTTGATCTGTGGATATGGCCACTATCAGGTCCAATGGCCTTTGAGTTCTCGCTTGTGGCTATTGTCACCTTGATCAACCACAAATTTTGGGTCGTTGATGTCAGCAACGACCAAGGCATAATTAAGGAATATAAAAATTATGCTTTCTAGGGTTTGACCTTTCACTTTCACTATTTTGAAGATTCACTTTGGGAGCTCTGGTGTGACAGCGATGGTTACAACTTTAGAGTTTGGTGGCATTGAGGACATGGCTGCATAGGGTGAAACATCAATTGCTGGAGGAGCCGGAGCTTCTCGGGTATTTCTCTTTTCCAAACCCTATCATTGTTT
Source organism: Wollemia nobilis (assembly GCA_028583015.1). Classification (NCBI taxonomy): domain Eukaryota; kingdom Viridiplantae; phylum Streptophyta; class Pinopsida; order Araucariales; family Araucariaceae; genus Wollemia; species Wollemia nobilis. The sequence continues at coordinate 1,088,563 of JAQPPZ010016744.1, read as the reverse complement.
TCTTTTGTCTGAGTAAAACTATGCATGGGGTAGGTCACTATTGGATAGCGAGGAGTCTATCATCTATGCATGGGGTAGGTCACTATTGGCTTAGTGCTATGATGAGTTGTACCACATCTACAAGCGAGGAGGTGTCAGCATTATTTGCAACTTTATCCTATAGTTTTGGGGATGGAAGCATATTAATGTAGATCACCCTAAGGGGCTCCCAGTCGAGATTATAGTGATCGACGCTCGAACATAGTGCTATACTGCTAGATGGTCTTGAGAGCATGAGGAGCGCAAGAGCCACACTTTCACAAGGGAGTTATCTCATTATACTTATGCTTTTACTAGACTTTTGGCCGAAGATGTCGTATGGTACCCCTATCCTACTTGGGATGATCCAACTAGCTTTACTACTAGGACACAACATGAGCAATGGCTCATTGGCCTTAAGGTTACCATTCGGAAGTACTTCTACTCTCGAGTTCTTCATCAGTACGAGTTGCAGCAATATGTACCCCTAGTACCATTCTTGTATAGGCATATCATAGCAGAGAGGGATCTACCTCCATGGTAGATTACAAAGATTTAATATGAGGATGCCCTAAATTTTGACCCTAGAGTGGCTGGGAGAGTTACAGAGGCATACACTCAATGGTGGGGTGATCGGATGTGGCATGGTTTTGGTAGCCTAGGGCGTGAGGATGATGACAGGGGTGATGGTGTAGATCTAATAGGATGTAGAGTCTGAGCCAGGACTGAGATATGGGGCCAACCAACATAGCAGGTGGTAGTGGAAGATCCTAATGTTCCTGAGGAGGAGGAGGTAGAGCCTGAGGAGAGAGACTCTCCTCTGAGAGCATAGCTACATGAGGTCGAGACTGATCTTTAGGCAACTAAGATCTAGGTACAGCAACAAGATGCTACCATTGAGAAGCTCAAAGTACAAATACAGAGCTCTACAGGCTACTATTGGGGGTGGCAATGTTAGGATGTAGTTTTTTGTTCCTCCTTCTACACCACAGGAGGTTCCGATGATAGGTTCAGGAGTAGATGTGGGACAACTTTAGTATTTTTTGGATGAGTATGAGGAGCGGATCCGAGGACATGTAGATCACATCACCATTATTCAGATGCAGCTCAGGAGGCATAGGATTTTCCCTAAGGAGACACCCATTATGGGTGGTTCGTAGGTCAGTGGGCACTCCACCTTGGGGTATTTTTCTGCTCATCCTAGCCAAAGGAACCAGACTCATATATATATACTGACAAGTTCACATCATTCGACTTGCAACACCACCATAGGGGGAGGTGGCACTAGAGAAGGTGATGTAGGGGGCTCAGGCCTAGAATTTTATTGATGCTTTATTTGGTCCTTGATTCATTTTTGAGGTTGACTGACCTATATGACTATAGCCCATCAACATTTTTGTACATCCATGGACTTGACACACATACTTTTATGATACCTTTGCATTATGACTTATTATGTGTATCGTTTATTGCTCATGTTTTTGTTGTTATTTTTTTTTATGATATGATGTGATGATGGTATTTTGCTGACTTGATGAATATGTTAGATGATAGATGATATTGTATATGCTTATATGGATGTGTAAATGCTTATATGATTTTATGATATGACGTGATGTACTTTGATAATGAATGATGAATTCATGATTGTATGCAAATGGATATTGCCTATATGTTTTATGATGCGCTTTATGATGTGATGATGGATGATTCATGACTTGTGTTTGTGAATGAGATGTTATTTTTAAATGTATGTTTAATTTTGCTTTAATTGTATGCATCTTACTTATGTAATGAAATGGTATAAACGAACCTGTATGATTTAATCACTTAAAACATAAGGAATGCATATGACATTGAAAATATTAATGGGTGATACCACAGAAAGTAAAAAAATAATCATGAATTTAAATAATCACTCTTATCATAAGAATTGATTAGGTTTTCATATATGATGTGTAATGGTGTGTAATGTGTTTTGTTAATAATTTTTTGTAAATTAAAAAATATAAAGTAGTCAGTTGTCATATATATACTATTTCTAATATATATGCGGTATCTGTCCTACTATGTTGATACCCCCTAATTTATAGAATCTTATAAAGAAAGTGATGGTGTGAATGATGTTATGATTTGTTGCTATGTGATAATTTTTGGGGCTTTTAGGAGGTTCAAACACTCTAGTTACCCTATCAATAGTTGTCTACTGACCACTTATACTTTTGAAAAGTAAGGCTTTTACCATGGACCTAGTTTTTCATGATCTTTGTGTGTGCAAGTGATTTTATAATTTGAGATAGAATTCAAGTATTTCATCTAATGTCAGGTGGGATTATTTCATTCCATTGCTAAGATCAGGGATCCTCAAGTGTTCATCTCATCCTTATGTTGGACTTAGTTGGAATATACCACTAGGAAATATTGGGTTACCTAAGCTAGCTCATACACATTAAAACATTGGTCTACACAAATTGCATGAAGCAATTGTGGTAGACATATCATCATGCATAAGGATTTCTCCTTCCAATTTTGTACAATGCTAATAATTCCAAGGATTCAAGTTTTATTTCCTTTTGGCTTATTTTTGGCTTTTGGATATTTGCTCATATGTAGTGATGGAAATCACTATTTATTTTAATTGATTTTTTTTTTGAGCTAGGACTTTTGTAGTGATGATAATCACTATTTATTTTGCTCATATGTAGTGATGAAAATCACTATTTATTTTTTATTGATTTTTGAGCGATGTTTCTTTGAATTTATGATTTTGTGTATCGGATTATTGCTTTGAAATCTGGACTGTATGCTTGGCCTTTTGAATATGTACTTTGCTTTGGTATTTTTGCTTATTTTGATGTAAGCAAGGGATTTGTATAGGGTAAAGCTTGTCCTTTTGCCAATTCTCAGCACCTTTAAACTGGTTGCACAGGGGGATAAGCAAGGAAGATCCTTTTCACTTAAGGTAACCTAGATCGCTTTGCAACTTTCATATTTTCCTTGTACCAGCTAGGATTTTAGTGTTTCAATTAGTGATGGGATATTGAATATCCAAGGTATTACCACAGCTAGACCTTACCTTCTACTAATCATAGTTTTCCATAAAAGTTGATAAGATCACTAGGTGTGGTTGATTAACCGAAGAAATCTCAGTATATTATGTATAGCAACAATAAAGGTTGTGTTAAAAAAACACAATTACACACTGGTGTTTGATGGAGGTATGGATTTGAATGATTTGTGTGACAAACTATGGTATCAATTTTAAAGCTCTCATGACATGCAATTGTAGTGGATATGAAAATGTAATGCAATTATGTGGATGCAATATGTGAGATGTAATTGTTTTTGTATTTTAGTATTTATATTATTTTTTGTATTTTTGATTAATTTGACAAAAGGGCTTTAAGATGCCTTTGGAGCTTTTGTTTGATTTTTACCAAGCATATTGGGTACCCTTGGAGCATTTTTGGTTGAAGTTGACCAAGCGGTTTGAACACCCTTGGAGAGTTTTGAATTGATTTTGACCAAGCGGCTTGAATACCCTTGGAGCCTTTGATTGATTTTGACCAAGCGACTTGAATGCCCTTGGAGCATTTGAATTTATGTTTGATCAAGTGGTTTGAATTACCCTTGGAGCTTTTTGAATTGATTTTGAACAAGCGGGATGAATTACCCTTGGAGCCTTTGATTGTATTTTGAAATTTTATGTTTTTATGATTTGTTTAGTGTTTTTGAAATATTGATTTTTTTTTTTGTTTTTATGATATATTTGAATGTTTTTATTTTTTTGACATATTTGGATGTTTTTGTGTTTTTGACATATTTGGATGTTTTTAAATTTTATGTGTGAAATGCCTTTAGGTGAATGATATTGAGAGGTTTAGGATCTTCAACACCATCTAATGATATAAGGCGATATGCTTCAGGATCCATTCTTTGTGAAATCATGTATGGGCCTATCCAATTTGCCATGAACTTGTCTCATAGGTACGGCGACAAATCCGAATTCTATTGGTTTTCTTTGAGCACTAGATCTTCAACCTTGAATTCCCTTAGGTGGAATTTACTATTGTAATCTCATCCAAGATGATCTTGGTAAACGTGAATATGCCCTAAAGCATTTACTCGATGTTCATCAAGAATCATCAATTGATCAAGGTGGCCTTACCACGCGGTATCATCATCTATGAAGTCCTTTAATGTTATGCATAGAGTCGAAATTTCCAACTCTAGTGGCATGATGGCCTCAATGCCATATACTAGTGAAAATGGTGTTGCCCCAGTGGGAGTCCGTATACTAGTCGTGTATGCCCATAGTGCAAGAGACAACTGCATGTGACAATCCTTGTGATTATCTTGCATCGTCTTCCTAAAAATGGAGACTATTGTTTTGTTTGAGGCTTTTGCTTGTCCATTTGCTTGTGGATAATAATGCATTGAAAAACTGTGTTGAATATGGTATTTTTTAGTTAAAGCATGCACATTTTTTTTTTGAAATGTGGCCAATTATTCGATATTATCTTAGAAGGGACCCCAAAATGACTTATGATATTGTGGAGTATAAAATCTGCAATCCTTGGTCTAGTTGTTGATGTTAAGGGGATCTCTTCCACCCATTTAGTGAAGTTTTTTGTGGCTATTATGATGCATGTGTGTCGGCCTAAGGATGGGGTGAGATATTTCCTATCAATTCTAGTCCCCATTGCAAGAATGGCCATGCTTCTTGGATGGTTGCAAGGCTTGTGATGGCAAGTGCATTATATTTGTATGATGCTGACACTTACTGCATTTCTTGACATACTCATGGTAGTCTTTTTCCATGGTGGGCCAATAGTAGCCCATTCTAAATATACGCTTAAAAATGGCCATGCCACTGAAATGCCCTCCACATGTACCATCGTGAGCTTGCAAAATTATCTAGGATGCTTCTTGGGGTTCAAGACAACAAAGTAATACTCCATCATATCCTCGTCTGTAGAGGATTTATCCTAAAAATATGTATCTTGTTTCTCTCTATTTGAAAGTTCACCCTTCAGTATGCGATAAAACTTGAGGGACTACTCCAAGCTTTAGGAAGTCACATAGTTGGGAAAACCAATCCTAATAAGCCATGACTTCTATAGAAAATATAGCTTGCTCTTTCTGTATTTTTGAGCTGGTGAACACATATTGAGGAACAACTCTATGGTGTATGGTTGCACCACACTCCGTAGGTCCTTGGGAGATCAAATACCCCCAAGGTGTTGTTTGCAAGAAATATCTAGTTGTGAAGAACCAATCCTAATTTGGGTTGATGTTGATCATGTTGACTGATTCTTGATTATCAAAATATTCACAGTGTATTGCTGAGTGCGAAAGCACTTTCACATGAACGGTTGTAAAAATAGCAGACAAATTTTAAGGGATTAAGGATCCCAAAGAGGCCATAGTGTCTTAAAATCTATTCGATGTATGAGGGATTGCCTTGATGTCATACCATTCCAACTGGGCTAGGTAAGTGTCAACAAGTTCCTTGTAAGTTTTCAGGAGTGGGCACTTGCATTGGAATAGTATTTTGACCTAGTTTACTATGAGCAAGGAGTCACCAAAGATATTCAATCTTTTAATGCTCATTACTATGACTTTTTGGAGTCCTAGGATCAATGCTTCATATTCTATGTTGTTGTTTATGCATGGGAAGTCTAGTTTGAATGATAAGGGCAATGGAATACCCTATGGTGTGATAAAGACAATCCTTGCTCCGCCCCCTTGTTCACACTTTGAACCATCAAAGAACAATGACATGCATATTTCTTTATTAGGTTCTTCGAGTTCTGGTAGATCTAATAATGTAAATACCGCATCATCAGACAATTCTATAGTGAGAGGCTTGTTATCCTAAAGAGGCGCCTCTACTAATTGATCTGCTATGACTTGTCATTTGATGGAATTCTAGATTATGAACTCTAGATCAAATTCTATCAATAGCATTATCCACTTTGTGGTACGTGTATTGTGATATGTCTTGATCATCATGTAATACAAAGGATTTTGTTTTGATATGACGTAGGTCATATTTCTCAACATGTAGTGTCACAAATTTTGAGTTGCAAAGACCACTGCTAAACAAAAAAATTTGACATACGCATATCCTAGCTCATAACTCACCAAGGTGCAACTAATGTAATATATGGCTTGCTCTTTGTCTTGTGCATTATTTTGGGTTAACATGGTGCCCAATGTGAAATTAGTAGCTGATATATACAGTAAAAATGGTATGTTTGGCCTTGGTGGAGCCAATATTGGTGGTGTGGCCAGATAAGTTTTGATCTCTACAAAGTCTTTATGGCATTATTAATCCCAATGAAAGGGGACCTCCTTGCGTAGCAACTGATTCATATGTCGACATTTGTCTGATAATTGCGTGATGAATATTTTGATGGAAGCTATCTTATCGTGTAGGCTCTGCAAATCCCTAATGTTGGTAGGGGCGGTCATTTCTAGTATGGCCTTTACCTTTTTAGGATCGACTTCAATGCCTCTCTTGGATATGATGAATCCCAAAATCTTACCAGAAGTAATACCAAATACACACTTCTTAGGATTCAATCGAACGTTGTGTTATATGAGGCGATCAAAGAATTTTCTAAGGACTTCGACGTGCTCTTGCCATAATAGGGACTTGGCTAGTAATTCATCCATGTAATCCTCTAAGATATTATGCATATAGTCATGGAATATGTATGTCATGGCCCGCTGATATGTGGCACCAATATTTTTGAGACTGAATGGCATCACTTTGTAACATAATGTTCCCCACAAAGTAATGAAATTAGTTTTATGTTGATATTCGGGCTTCATCCAGATCTGGTTGTATCTAGAGAAACCATCCATTAGGGAGAGCATTTCATGACCTACGGTTGCATCTACAAGAGCATCTATGTTTGGCAACAAGAATGAATCCTTTGGTGTTTCCCTATTTAAATCTCTGAATTCTATGCAAATACAAACTCTTCCATTGGGTTTCCCCATGGGTACCATGTTTGACACCCACTCAAGGTAGTCGATAGGAACTATGAATACTACATCTAGTAGTTTTTTAAATTTTTTCTTCACTATCAAAGAGACGGTTGGATGCATTTTCCTCAGCTTTTTCTTGATTGGCTTCTTCATGGGATCTAATGAAAGGTTGTGAACAACTAACTTTGGATCTATCCCTGACATGTCTTTGTAAGTCCAAGAAAAAATATTTTACCTCTCTTTGAGGAGAGGAATTAGGATGGCTTGTTCCTCTAGAGATAGAATTTCTCCAAATTTGACTTTTTGTGGTTAGGTAGGATCATCGTTGATGTCCACCTCAAAATTTGCTTCTATAGCCATATGTGACCCATCCTCTAGCTAATGAGGCATGGGTATCAAATGAATGTCATCGGTGGGATTTATAGGACCTACTGACTCAGGTTCCAAACCAACATAGAAGACGTCATACGTACAACCTGATGCAAAATGAAATGCCTATAACATCTCTTTGTTGGGGAAGAGGTCTTATAGCTCTATGGACGAATTAGCATGATCCCAATCAATAGCCTCTATATCAAGATGCAATGATTTGGTAGGATCTGCTAGATTATGAAGTGGAGTGGTCAAATCAATGGAGATCATGTTGATGGATGGAATGAAGTCTCCAGGACCACATGGGTGCAATCTTGTCTTAGGGGTTTCCCTTCCATACTCATGATGAGGTTCTAGAGAAATGGAAATTTATGGTTCTAGCCCATGAGCAGGGAAGACAATAGGATAATTGGGCTCTAATCGCTCTCTTAATGTAGGTGGAGGGGATTTGACCATCCGATGAATGGTAGCTAGGTCAACAGGTCTCCCAAAAAATCATAGATGAGGGTCTATGGCATAGAGTGCTGCCTCTCTCTACTAGCTCATTGACTTTCTATAAGTGGTGAGGCCCAAGATAAGCCATCTCGGTCTCATATTCAAAGTCATCATAACTTATCCAGAGACTATTAGCATTGGTATGGGACCCTAATACAATGGGCTCATGTCTTGTCCCTAACTAGGCCATCTCTATTTCATATTCATACTCTTCGTCACTTATGAATAATCCATTTGCATTTGTTTCTTACCCCAAAGTTAGGGGTTGATGGCTTAGGGATAAGTAGGTTCTTTCTGTTGAGTCTTCTGACTCATAGTCACTTTCATCTGATGTACACCCACTCTCATCGTGGATGGACCATGTGAATATTTGTAAATAGCGGGGCCCCTAGTAGGCTAAGCCAAGTTGTGCCTCATCATCACTTACTTCATATCCATTCTCCTCATCCCATGAGTTGTACCCTGTTGTATGGAATCAATTGAGATGTTTGGATGATAAATTTTTGGTGGTGGTATGTTTACCATGGCCACTTATCTATTACTCAAATTTCTTGTTCTTAGGGGGTGATAAGGAATGAAATCAATATATTCTCCTAACCCTAAACTTAATCTATCCAACGCTGCTGCAAGAGAGTCATATCGACCTCTTATATAATAGCCTAAGCAAAATCTATCATAGGGAAGCTAATATTGTGGCTCGTATGGCTACCTGCACCCCTGATCATATATGCCAAGGGCATAGCCATGCCAATGGTAATGCTCAAATTAGCTTAGAGAAAAATTGGGGTTAGAGAGGTAACGAACATTGATCATGAATAATTCATCACTTTTCGCTTCTATATCTGAAGACTTATGGGCATAATCCAGGACGTCGTAGACAAAATTGGGTTGTTTGGGAGGGATTCTAAGTGGGACCACTATTCCCACTGGCTATCTCAAGTCCTTAGACCTTCCCATGTTTTGTACAGACTCAATGATAGGCATAAAGGTAATGTTTTGCATAAGGTACTTCCCTATGCCTGTGCTTGCCAAGTGTATTGATGCATACGATGTAGATGATCCTATGGATGACACTGGCAACACAGGGTGATAATAACTATCTTTATCTTGATCTTGAAGATCTTCTTCTTCCATAGGACTTGGCATTTCAACAATGGCTACAGTCAGCACTTCCTTAAGCCTCTCTTCCTTAACTAAGGGTGCCTTTAGCTTTTGGTTGTCTTATTTTTTGCATTGATGGTACTTTAGAAGCATTGACTACTTTGAGTGCACCAAGAGGTGTTGAAGTGCATGGGTCTTTTATTACCCCTTTGTCTTCATTATCCATTTGTGTGGTTGGGGATGAAGGTGCTACGTATAGGTGGGTAGAAGGGATTACAAATTCTCCTAGAATGTCTACCTGATTGAAGTATTTAAAAGGCTCTTCATAGGCTAGAACCACATAGACTTTGTTTTCATGCACATACTTGACACACTGGTGTAAGATCGAAGGCACACACTTCATGCCCCTTATCCAAGGATGCCTTAAGAGGATTTTGTATTGCATATCTCCTTACAAGACATGACACATCATAGGGATGGTCTTGTGCCCCACCTTGATGGGTAGGACTATTGTTCCCACAATATTGCATAAAGCATCATTAAAAGCTCTCAATGTGTAAGCTCTTGGAATGATATTGGACTTGGGGATCTTGAGGTGCTCTATTGCAGTTCTTGTAATTATTTTTTATCAATGAATCTATATCGACCAAGAACCTCTTGAAACATAAGTTTTTTATTTTTGCCACAATATTTAGTGGAGGGTCTGGTAAGGCTGCAGGTACTGTCTTAATCTCATGATCATAGAATCAAATTATAGGCTCTTGGCAATCTTGTACTTGTTCAAAAAAGTGAGTGAATACATTCACATATTATGGTTGGAGCTCAATTGTCCTTAATATTTCCATTAGAGTCTCCCTATGCTTTGGGGACTATTGTATGAGCTTATAGATGGATAACTTAGCTAGAGTCATATGTAGGTTTTGCTCCAATCTACTCCGAATAGTTACCACAGGTTGTGTTGGTGGACCTGGAAGGTTGTATTGCTTTTGCATAGGAGCGGTTGGGATGTTCATGGGCTGCAAGCAGTTGCAGTTGACCATACTTCCTAGTCCTTGTTGCTATGTTAACAATCTCAACCATCCCAATGCATTTGTGGGTCGGTATGTCAGCTTGAACCTGATTGAATTGGACCCCTTGCTCTCAAGGGGCCTCATGATTGGGCAATGGATTTTTGTATATGTCCATGTATCTATTATCGGGAGCCAATGGGTTGTCAAATTTTAGTTCTCATACCTCAATCATATTTTGCACTTGATGCTTAAAACCAATGCAAACCTCAATGTCATGCCATGGTATCCTATGATAAGGGTAAAATTGATCTTTTCTATATGCTTTTGGCTTAGGATAGTTGGGATATATAAGAGGTATATCAAGAAATCTGATCCTCCTGGCCTTGCTCAACTGATTAAATATTGATTGGATTAATTCTATCAAAGGCGTGAAATAATGAAGTGGCTTGCATTCTCGATTTCTTCCCTAATTATTCTTTTGGTCGTAATTAGCTATAAGAGGATGTGTTTGATAGTTCTAGGATTGTTGTGCACCCCCATCCTTGGTTGTAGCCAATACGACTTGATTGACTTGAGCAGGATTGCATTGCTTCTGCTTGTACTTGTCATTCTTACCATTCTTGTTCCACTCCTTTTTGTTTTAGATTTTAATGGTTCCATCATCTACTTTATTTCTTCAATGATCTAGGTCTGTGCCAAAGCTTCCTCAAACGAAGGATACTGCTAAAGTTGTAGCAAGATGGAGATGGGTTTAGAGCAACTTTTGGTGAACATGAAAATGATCTCTTTTGTGGGAATGGAGAATGATAATTTCACCATGAATTTTCTCCATCTATTCCCATAATCCATTACTGGATCATCATCATACTATTTCAAGTTGGCTAGGTCTGAAAGGTTCATTTTCTTCTTAGCATCAAAGGAGAAATGCTTCAGGAATGCATTTATGAGTTTTTCAAAGTTGGTTATGTTATGCTTAGGTAGTTGGTTAAACCATTGAGTAGAAGCATTTGAAAATGTCATTATGAATTTTCTTAGCATAAGAGCATCATTGTTTTCAAGATGAAAATAGGCATTGATAAAATTGGTGACATTCTCTTGTGCATCCTATTCACCCTTAAAAATTTCTAACATAGGCATATCAAAGTGCTTAGGATATGGAGGGCTAGGGATTGATAGGCACAATGGTTGGTTGTGTATTTTGCTTAATGTTGGCAAGTTCCCAGCTGCCTCTTGTTTCTCAAAGGCTTTCATCTTTTCAGCAAGCTCTTGAAATGCCTTTGATGCATGGATTTCCTCCTCTTGTAGGCCTACCCACAGTGGAAATGAAGGTAACTATCTATCCATTTAATTCATTCATTTTCCTCCCTCCTACGAGGGGACTCAGGATTGTGATCCTGGTTTGTTGTGTTTGCCCTTCCCCGCTAGTTATATTTTTTTCATGATTTGGTAGGTGATTTTGTTATGAGATATCTTATCTAGTGTGCCTCTCCTTAGGTGATTCAGTGCATATTTTTCTTTTGTGGTCACCACCATTTGTCTATAAATTATTAAGATCTAATCGCTCAGTCTACTCTCTTAAATGTTGCTCTTGTTTGCGCAAGAGTATTTCTCTTTGTTTATCATGTTCGAGAGCTTCCACTAGCTCTCGCTCCCCATGTAGTGCATTTCATAATTGCCTCATTTGGTCAGTTTGAGTTATCACTAAATAATCATGTTTATTTGACTCTGTTCTTGTTATCTTGACTCGCAGATTCCTCAAGGAGGTTTTTGCTATATTTGTACTCTTGCTAGATAATGTGACTTGTTCAGTGTATTGTTGGGCATCCCTACGATCGAATTCTGTGCATCTACTACATGATCGCTCTAAGGTACCCATAGACTAAGAGATGTGTTTAGAAGTAATAGTTTGTGAGCTTCCAAATATAGATTTCTCAATAGCTATAGTTCTTTGAGTTGGTCACGTAGGAAATCGATCTAACTCGTCTAGCTATCTTGTTTTCCATGGCTGGTCTTGCAGGGTGCCATTCATTCCTATGAGGTCATAGTCTATAGGAATATTTCCTTTTGCATGAAGGGTGATCTAGTTTCCTGCCCTTTAGTGGGAAGACCCATTTCATATGTTTCTTGTGAGTCTTGAGGTGTTGTAATTCTTGTTTGCCTTCTTGATGAAGAGGGCTTTGTGGTAACATGTTTTCTCCATGTGGATGGAGATGTAGTAGTATCATCATCCCTATGTGAAGAATACATTTTAGAACCTTATTTATGTCCATATGAGGAGGAAGCTCTTGAAGCTTCCTCATGTCTTTGAGGTGTTTCTGTGTGTTTAGAGGAGGCCCTTGAGGTCTCCTCATGTCTCCTTGATGAGGATGGATGTGAAGCCTCTTTTTGTTTATGTGAATTTTTTCCATGATGTGGTTCCTTGCTTGTGGTTTCTCGAGGAGATCCTCCAAGGGTTGAGTTATCACCCCTTAAGCTCATGGAGCTATGTCTCACGATCTTACAGGTAGGTCATTCAATGTTACTATGACTCTGCCTATTGGTATGAGTTGCTTCAGTCTCTCCCTCAGTGTCAAATCGAGGGTGCTTACTTGTTGTTTTGACCATGTTGTCTATGAATTGATATTTTTTGTTGCAATTTAAGAATAACCACACAATACCAAACAAATTTTTATCTTGATTACCTATTTAAGTGTGCCCTAAACTGTTTGGTGTGTTTTGATGTGTTGTTCTTTCGATTTCTTGCTCTTGTTCTTGGATTAAGAATGAGAAGACTCATCCATAGTGACAATCAAGTATACCTATGCCAAACATAATTTTCTCAAAATAAGCTAGGATACATTACTAAAGATCCAGTGGGGGGTTCGCTTAGCTCTTCCACTCTAAACCAATGATTGTTCCAACAGTGGGAGAAAATTTGACCACAAGTAACTTAGTGTCACTATAAGTAAGTTTATCAATCCATTTATAGGAAGATCCAGGGGGTAAACTAGTGGAAGGAGATGAATTCCAATGTCACTGGATTGAATTGAAGGTTGGTTATGAAATCCAACTCCCCAATGTTTAAATGAGACGTGCATGTGTGCTGTTCATTTTAAGCTTGCATAACATAAAGTGCATAATATAACAGTAATGAATATTTCCTATATGCCTAAGTACATAAATACATTTCAATATTCATAAAGATGCATGAACTACTATGATTTATATGAGCGCACTTTATTTTACGTAGATATGGCCTCTAGCAGGGCCTCAAATAAAGTAAACAACATACAATGTCTAGCATGTTGGATTCTAGGGAAAACTTTTTAGGCATAAGTTGTTCCTAAAAATGCCTAGTGGAAAATTTAAAAGAAGATCTAGGATATGTGAAATGCTTAATTCTTTCTCTTTTTATTCTTTTAATTTAAAAACATAAATGTGCCTTAAATTCTTTGTCTTCGACACATAGAAGTAGATAGAAAGCTATAAAATATCAGATAAGCTATACCAACCTTTGATCTAGCTCAGAGAGTCGATGTTTTAACCTTTGCTGCACTCCAGTTCTGGTCGTTGTTGACTAGAGCGGTTGGTTCTTGGCCATTGTATCTTAGAGGGGTTAAAGCTCTATTGGTCACTATAGCTAAGAGTAGCTAATTTATGGTTGTTGTAGGTCAGAGAGGCTAGAACTGTACACAAAATTAAGTTAGTATTTTTGTAGCACATAAAAAATTAGTAGAGGTCCCATTGTGATCGCCATCTATAGCGACCCCGAGATGCACACATTGCTCTTTTACTCTACTTGCAATGTTATTAAAAAACCAAGATGAAATGGAAGACAATGAAAAATCATATAACACAAAAATAACAAATATGGATCTCTTTATTTGTATTAAAACTTGGTTGCATGTCAACCCCTCTTATGGATACCCATTTCGATACAATATGGTTACAAATAGGCAAAGAGTGATCCTTTCACAAAGAGGAGGTGCACTAAAAAAGCTTCCAGATTCTACACATGGAAATGTATGAGGGATTACAGATGTCTCCTTCTCTAGGTCTAATTCCTAGAGGGATCCCTTTTGATCTTGTATGTTGCGTATTACGTCCAATGAACCTGTGGCCCTATAAACAATGAAAGAACAACACACACTTAGATGTCCAAGAATGCCTCCCCAAATGAGGTTTTTAGTACTGAATATAACAAATGAAAGCAAATGCAAATTAGACTAATGATATGAATGTGAATTAATGAAATACCCTCTGTGGGCCACTGTCCAAGATAGCGGCCACTAAAGTGACTCTCATCCTCTTTGCTCCAAAGCTTGTATCCGATGTTGAAATAATGGTTGCTATGCTCTTCAATCCGTCAGGGCTTCACCATACACGTAATCTCCAAGGGAACTCTCCAAGTTCAAAAGCTCTCCTGAATCACCAAGATCGACAAAATATGTATATGTCCTCTCTTTGTATGTCTCTATATGTCCCTTGGTGCTCTTAGGATTACACCTTTTATAGTGTGAAACCCTAGGTCTATGTCCAAGCCCTAGGAATGAAATTCTCATGCGTAGTGGAAGTTAGCATGAGAAGCTTCTCATATTTTCTATGTTTGGAAGCTATTTATCTGAAATATAACTACCAACTTGAGTCTCTTATGCAAACTAGTCATTAGAATGAGAAGATTTTGTCCTTTTTTTATGCTTGGAGGTCAATTAACTAAATTTTAAATGCAAAATCAAGTCTCCTATGTGAATTGGTCATGAAAATGAATGCAAATTTACTTTTGCTCACCTTTATTGCATGTAGACTACCACTTTTGCTCGTGATTAGGCCTGTTTGTTGGCAAAACTGCTTCTAGGGTTTAGCCACTATCGTCTGTAGTGACTAAGATCTGGTCGCTGTCATTTGTAGCGGCTAAGGTTTAACCACTCTAGGTTTGAGTGGATAGGATTTGGCTACTCTTGGATTGAGAGGCTAGGCTTGGATGGCTTGAAAAGGTCCCAAATGAGTGGTGAGAACCACTGTTGATGCTTGGAGAGTCCAATATTATGTCTTATGATCTTATGAATGTGTCTATGTGAGCATCTTCCCTAAGCATGACATGATTTAGGTGTCTACACATATAATGTTTTTCATTTCATAAAGATAGGCTAAAACAACCTATAGATAAATTTGGGGCTCTTTCATCTATGAGTTTTTGAGAATATTTCTTACCAAAACTAGGATCCTTTTTGTTCCTTTTCTTAGGTTCACAAGCATTCACATTGTTCAATTTTTTAGTAGTATGGTAACAAGCATAGTCCTATTATAATAAGGCTATATAAAAAGGAGGTACATGACTGGTCATAATCATAGTCATAGTTGGATTTGAGAAATCATAGAAAGAATTAAAAATCTATCACATTATTTTTAATCTAGGACCACATTTCTTGTTATTTTTAATTCAAATATTAAATTTTTAGCCAATTAAACTCTAAACAAAGTACATCTTATTATATGTTTAATATTTGTGTTATGCTCTATGCTGAAAATTTTAGATCATATAAAGAATTAATACAAAAGGTATCTATCTTACCACGATTCATGACATTGTGGTTTAATTCACAATAACCTATAAGATTTATATATTTTTTAATTCTCTAAATCCAAATTAGTAACTAATATTATTTTATTCTAATGGAAGTTCATTATCATCATTCATATTCTACGCTTCAATTGTCATGCTAGAATATCAAGAAATTGAATTATTGATATATTATTGAATTAAAATCTCTTGGTCATTGGCTTATTTTGAAATATCATGAATATCATTTTTTAGTGAACCTAATCGCTACCTTATTATATCCTCTTATAATATATTTATATTAAATTATATTCTAATATTATAGTTTATATATATCACTTAACCAATTGATAACTTATTAAATGGTTATTTAATAAGGGGTGTGCATGAAGGGTTATGATCCTTTATAATATAACCCTTGTATAATATATCTATCTATCTATGTACATATATATATCAAAATATGTATGTGTGTGTACATATACAAATGTATATACACACATATACAAACATATATACATTAATTTAGCTCACACATCCTTGCTATACTTTCATACACTTTGAATTCATCAAGATATTGATGCAAGCTCAAAATTTTCTTGTGTGTCTTTGGTTATTTCAAAACTCAAGGCCTTCCTATAGATTTATGAAGACTTTTTTTGTCAGTGCTTAGTTGGAGATCACATAAGTTCCAATCTCAAAGTTGCATCAAAATGAAAAGACTCATCCAACTTTGTTTCCTCACTATTGCATCTATTGGAACTTTAATTTCCTTCACTTAGAATATTTTGCATAACCTATGACTATCATAACACATATTGGCTTCCTCCTCTTCAAGATATTATTATATTTTTATGCAACATGTAATGGGAGATAGCAAACACAAGATGCAAAATAATATGAAATAAAGTAAATCTGTGAGATGACTAAAAATATACTATAAATAGAAATGATGGAGATGTTTACAAAAGTAGGTGTGGAGTAAATGAACACTATGAATACAACTACAACTCAAGAATAGACACTGAGCATATTACACCCCATAACATCACACTGCTACATCATGTCTCTCTGGTCTATATGACTATATCTCACAATGACACATCTATTCTATACCTATGGCCCTTTATATAGGAAATAAGTTCATTTGCCAACACTCTATCGAGATGTGCAAGGAATAACTTGCACATGTACATATTGCACTTTGAAACTTGTGCATTTATTACATTATATGTAGTAACAAGATAAATTCCACCTAAAGTAATCTAGTGTCCTAAGTATGTACCAAGAAAGGTACATTTACATTATCCAAATGATGTAATAGTCTATTTCTAACACCCCCTGTATTACATTATTTGGATATTGAAGACTTTAGTCTTAAATGTGGATCTTCTTTCAACTGATGACTTTGAATTATTCAGGCTCATCATCATTGTCTTCTATCCAACCACTTTTATTGTTCTCTTTACAAATATATTCAGGAATTTTGATTATTGAGTAGAGATTGTGTACTTGTTCTCTCATCTTATTGATTTTTATTTTTCTATGCTTCCTTATTTGATGTTCTTGAGTCTTTTCCTTTGAAAATATATTAGCATCATTATGAAACATCACAATACTCTATGATATTTCCATTGAATCCATGATATATGTATTTTTATAAATTCCTGTTGCTTTCATTTCACCTTATTTCATAATGAGACATGTATTGATTCCATCCATTTATTCAAAGTTGATCAATAAATTTCCATTCATCCATATCATCTTGGGATCCAAATTAAACATCCATATCATCTTGGGATCTAAATTAAACATCCATATCATCTTTAAACTTGATGTAAAATGTGTTTAATTTAATTGCAATGATTGATTTATCAATAAATTTTATTGTTATATTGTTTGTTTTGCATAAAATATTACTAAAGAGCCAATAATAGAAATACGATAGGCTGAGAGATGACTTAGCTGCTCTCGACTAGGAAGAGCATGACCAACTAGCACAGGTTGGGCTACAGCATGTGGCAAAGATGCCATAAGTACCGACGGATATGGGGCTATTGATAGCCCTAGCAAAGAGGTGGTATCCGAGGTCATCCTACTTTCGGTTAGTGACAAGGGAGATGGATCCCACTCTAGAGGATGTATGGAGGATCATGAGGATCCCCATACAGGGACGTCTCATGATGCCTATGGCCAATCAGGGCTAGGCGATGATGAGACTGATTGGAGACTCGAGCTTCACCCTGGAGAAGGGCGAAGTGAACATTGAGTCTCTACGATACATGCCTGGGGCATCTAGGCTGACTTAGGTTTTGGCAGGAGTGGTAGGTGGCTTACTATTGTGCCACCAAAGCGGGTGCAGACTACTGTGGGTGCTTTCAGACATAGTTTGTAACATGAGAGACCACGGGTACAGGTTTACATGGGGTAGCTTTGTACTCAACCGCTTGTATAGGATCTTGCATGAGGTCGTATACAAGGGAGGTCAATGTCTGGTCTTGACATCGTTGCTATAGGTTTGGTGCTGGGAGCACATTGTGGTGTGGAGGCCGATAGGGCTCCCACTGATAGGGGTTGACCGAGAGAGGCCTCAAGTTTTCTACTGGTGGCTACAAAGGGGGTCACAGTGATGGATAGATCTATTGATGTCACAGAGGTTGCTAGATGACCTCATCCCAAACTAGATCACATGGAGGCCATGGTGAGAGCACCCCGGGTGGGCAAAGGATGGGCACGAGCTAGCTTGCATTAGGTGAGTCTGCTGGCTAAGGATGGAGTGGGGAGAGGTAGAGCTCCACCGCTATGATCAAGTACTATGATAGTTTGGTCTACAATAGGGGATCCCTTCTCTCAAGGATTACGAGTACTCCCAAATTTTTTAGGATAGTACTACATTGAGCGGGGCTCCAGACATACAATAGTTCTAGATTTAGGATGCTGATGATGCCCCCATCCAACCAGTGGATGGTGATGATGCAGGGGTTGCAGATGGCTATGATGCCTAGTATGCAAGCATCTGCCCTCCTTAGATGACAAGGTCGCAAGGTCCATTGCATGTCATGGTGCACCAGATGGGGAGGTGATAGTAGGCTATGATTGAGGTAGCGTGGGGTCACGGTGGGAGAGAGCAATGGTGGTCCCCATAGGAGAGACACCAACAGATGGGTCAGGCTCCACAGAGGCCATAAGAGATAGGGCGAAGGGAGGAGATACTCCATTCACAGTAGGGGGAGAGACCACCATCACCCGATAAGGGCAAGGGTGTGGATGTAGGGGAGAGCAGTGAGACGACGACTCTCCAATTTGAGGTTGTCCACCCTAGAGCTCAGGTGCAGTCACTATAGGATGAAGCTACTCAGCTTAGAGGTCAGGTACAGACACTGTAGGATGAGACTACATGGCTCAGGGTGCAAAGCAGAGGGGCGAGTAGGGATGAGCTAGTGTGGTCTATGATGCAGACCACATTCTACTAGGGGGCATACTTTCAGCTGGCTCTAGAGGGTCAAAGGGTATCATTGCCAGCAAACATTGCAGAACCAATCTAGATGGGATCGGCGAGGACATCCTCATGATCGACAACGAGGACCCGAGACACAACACATAATACTATGGGACCACCTCCTCCACGTCAGGGTGGTGGAGGAGATGAGGCTGAGAGCTCGAGGGCTTCTTGAGACTAGTAGGCTATAGAATGCACATAGATTGTATAGATTTTTGAGAGGATTGAGTATGCCAGGGTATAGATTGTGGCATACCAATCTAGTCTTGATATGATGTATATAATTTTTGTGATATATATATATATATATATGATCTTTTTGTGATATGACTTGGTCATATGTTTTTATGATGCTTCAATATTGGAATTGTTTGTTTGTTTGATTGATGATTCATGTACTTATGTTGTTTGGAAATATTATAATTTGATGTCATGTTGTAAGATTTAAATGAAATAATCTGATGTAAACAATTGGTTGTTTTGGTGTGATTTAATAAAAAAAATAAAAAGAGACTTCTAACAATAATTTCAAAGGACATTGTCGCTATTATAGACCATTTCATGGAGTTGCCGCTCGCTCGGTAATCAAGCTAATCCCAGTATAGAAATATTGTTAAAAAGTAAAAGAGTGCTTAAGAGACTGTCTTAAGACTTTGTGTTGTGATGATGGAAATGATGATGGTGATGATTTATTTTCAGATTTTCATAAAAATAGTATGCATGAGATACTAAAAGAAATATGATTTTGCTAGGCATAAATTCTTAAGTGTGATAAAATTTTGAACAATTCCTTAGAAATTATACCATGGTTTGCAAAATTGAATGTTGACATAATGAAATGAAATAGAATAAGTGTTTGTTCGTTTTAAATCATAATTGTGTAACATAATGATGCATGTCATATGTTTTTATGAATTTGTTTTAAAACAAATGGAAAATAAAATTAGAACAATGGTTTGCGCTAGGCATAGAATTTATAGGTATAGACTTATACCATCATCACGAAATCCAAAGAAGAAAAATGGATATTTTAGTTTTATTACAAGATTAATTTTTGACTGTTGATAAACAACAAAATAATAATATGAACATGTTTTTTGAAATATTTTTGTGATTTTGTGAAACAAAGTATATAATTGCTTGAAAACAAAACAAAAATTCTGAAATAAGAAGATAAAATTATTCCGAAAAGAATTACATAAATATTTTAAATTATCTCAAAGACAAATGTAGATTTATAAGGAATCCTCATGTGCAAATGTGAGTTCATTACCGATCTTGATTTATCATAATGATACAAAATCTCTCAAATACAAATGTGTGTGCGATTGTATTGTTCATTCACCAATTTTGAGCAAGATAATTTGATACAAGTAATTTGCCTTAACCAAATGAGTGTTCGTTGACCATGATTTATATGCATGTAACCGTACTAGACCACTATGTAAGTCGGGTTATCAAGAGCTAGCTAATCCATAATCTGACATAGGTCCAGTACAAAATAAGGTCGCTAATGTGACAAACATATCACCACGCTAGGAATTACCCAAGGCCAAGCGGGTTGGGCACAAACCACCTGTTATGGGGATTACCTCACGATTTTCGAATAATTGAGAATTCTAGGGATTCAAGCTCATTCACCCTTCTTTTCTTTTCAAGGGGTAGGGAAAGGGATTTTATTGCATTTTGCTTTTACTTTTTCACTTTTTTTTTCTTTTTTCTTTTTTTTTTGCTTGGAATTGGAGATAATGCTGAAATATTGTTGCGATGGTACAAAATAATATTTTTTTTTTCTCATTTTCTTTGACTTTTCTTTTTCTTCCTATGCTAGGGATACTTGCTTGGATTGGCTGTAGAGCAAGGGATTTTTATTCTGGGTAGGGGTGAGCTTGTCCTTTTGTCAATTCTCAAAGATTCTAGACCATGTGCATGATAGGATAGCAGGGGAAACTTTTCGCTCAGGAAACCATTTCTACTATGTAGCATCATATCGAATTTGCAATGAAATAATTTTAATGTGAAAAGATATACTTGGTTCAAGTAAATAACAAGATCAATTCTCTATGCTCAAAAATTTATTTAATTCAAATGTGGACTTTGATATAAGAGAGATAAATAATCATACAAAATAAAATCAAGATATTTATTCATGTGAGTGTGAAAGTGCGGGATTCCAAAATAAATGCTAATTTATCCACAATAATTGAAAATATAACTGCAATACTTCAAGAATTGACAGGTATGAAATAAAAGATGTTTTTGAAGATTTTGATGATTTTGATGTTTTTGTATTTTGATTTTAAGTTATGAATTGAAAGAAATACAATGTGATTGTTTTTTGAAATATTTTATATAAGTGACTAAAAGGAAATAATATGCAAAACAAATATATACAATGATGAAATGACCAAATTTTATGCATAGTAGCGTTTGAGATGCATAATGTTCATAGGTTCTTTAAGTTCTTTACCATCTAAGGTAGATAATTTGTATGCTCCCAATCCAAATTTAGTAGTGATGACATATGGTCCAAGCCAGTTGGGCTCAAATTTACCTTTAAGGTCTTTAGTTGCATTAGTATTTTTTTGATTTTCTTTTAAGACAAGGTCACCGATCTCAAAGGATCGAGGATGAAATTTCTTGAGATATGCTCTCTTAATCTTGTTTTGGTAGGCACGAAGATGCTCCAAAGCATTGATGCACTTTTCATCCAGAAGCTCTAGCTGACTAAATCTACCAGCACGATATTCATCTCCTACTTTAGTATCTTGAAGTAGTAGAGCTAAAGAAGGAACTTCTAATTCAAAGGGAAAAATAGCTTTAGCGCCATAAACCAAAACAAAAGGTGAAGTTCCAGTGGGGGTTCGAACACTAGTTCGATAGGCCCACAAAGTAGGATATAATTGGATGTGCCAATATCAACTAGATTTATTGACCAATCTTTTGAGAATTTTGATTAATGTTTTATTAGATGCTTCTGCTTGGCCATTACCCTGAGGATAATAGGGAGTGGACCAACGATGTTGAATTTTATATTTTTGACATAATTTTTTGACATCTTTATTTTTGAAACAAGTTCCATTATCTAAAATGAGATTGGCAGGAATTCCAAACCTACAAATAATTTGATTAAAAATAAATTTGGAAACTTGTGTTCCAGTGTAAGAAGCTAATGGCATAGCTTCAACCCACTTCGTGAAATACTCGATGCCGGTTATGATGAATTTGTGTCCATCGGATGACATAGGGTTGATTTTTCCATTGATGTCTAACCCCCATTTTGAAAAGGGCCAAGGAGATGAAATAGCCTACAGTTCTTGTGCAAGCACATGGACAAGGTCAACGTGTTTCTGGAACTTATCGCAATGTCGCACATAATTATGTGCATCATTCTCCATGGTAGGCCAAAAATATCCTATCCTAAGGAGTTTCTTAGCAATGGCGCTACCACTAAAATGTCCCCCACAAGATCCATTGTGGGCTTCATTCAAAGCTGATCTAGATTCTTCTAGATTCAAACATCTCAATAGGATGCCTTCAAAATATCTCCTATACAAGGTATTTCCAATAATCACGAAGTGACTTGCTTGTCTACGTAATAACCTACGCTGGTTGCTAGTACAACCATCAAGGAAGGTCCCATTTTGGAGAAAATTAAAGATATCAGTGTACCATGGTTCGGGAGTAGTTTCATTGATTAGAAACACATCCAAAGGTTCTAGGCATGATTTGCTTGAAGTGAGTTCCTGGAGTCAATGAATAATGATGGTAGCATATTCATAATCTAACTCCAAGGGCAAAAGAGATGCGGTTGCAGCCATAGTCTCAACCGCAAGATTGCTAGTTCGAGGAATAGCTTCCAAGGTAACGTGATCAAATAAGGATAATAATTGCAAAATATATGCTTTGTATGGATGTAATTTATCATCTCTGATCTGATAAACATCATTGATTTGATTTATGACAAGTTGAGAGTCACCAAAAACCAATAAATTTTTAATTTTTAGGGCCAAGGTAGCTCGTAATCCAAGGATAAGAGCTTCATATTCAGCAGTGTTATTGGTGCAAGCAAATGTTAATTTGAAGGACAGAGGTATAAGATGTTTTTACGGAGATATTAAAATAATACCCGCACCAGCCCCACTCATGCATCGGGCTCCATCAAAGTATAGGGACCATTGCTCGGGATGGTCTGCCTCTAGTTTAAGGCATTCATCAAGAAACTCAATGATGAGGGGATGGGTAGACTCTAAGGGTGTAGCAGCTAATTGATCTGCTATGATTTGACCCTTAACAAAATTATGTCCTATAAATGTGAGTTCAAACTCGCTTAGCGCAAGAACCCACTTGGCTGTGCGACCAGATAAATACGGTCGACTCATGAGATATCACAAAGGGTCAAATTTGGCAATAACATACGTTTTTTGACTGAGCATATAATGTTGTAGTTTCTGTGTAGAAAATACAACTGCTAGACATAATTTCTCTAATATGGTATAGCGAGTTTCATAGCTGATTAAGGTCTTGCTAATGTAATAATTAGCACGTTCTTTCTTCTCATCATCAAGCTGAGCTAACATAGCTCCTAAGGAAGAATCATAAGCAAAAATGTACAAGATAAATGGACGATCAGATCTAGGTGGGGAAAGCACTGGTGGTTTAAGAAGATATTTCTTAAGGAGTTCAAATGCTTCCTAACATTCGTCGTCCCAATGAAAAGAGACATCTTTCTTAAGAAGCTTAAGAAAGGGTCCGGTTTTTTCTGCCAACTTGTCGATGAAGCGACAAATAGCTTGAAGCTTACCTTGTAAACTTTGTAATTCTGATATATTGGTGGGTGCGGGCATATCTATGATAGCCGCAATCTTGAGAGGGTCAATTTCAATGCCACGTAAAGAAACTATAACCCCTAATAATTTATCGGACTTGACTTCGAATATGCATTTGATTGGATTTAGTAAGATAAGATATTCCCTTAATCGATCAAATACTTTTCTCAAGTCATTTAAATGATCATCTTCTTTGATGGAACGAGCTATAATATCATCTACATAATCATGTAGAATATCATGCATCATATCGTGAAAGATATAAGTCATGGCTCGTTGATAGGTTGCACCTGCATTCTTTAAACCAAATGGCATCACTTTCCAACAAAAGGTTCCCCAAGGGGTAATAAAGGTTGTTTTAGCCTGATCTTCAGGAGCTATCCTAATCTGATTATAACCAAAAAATCCATCCATTAGGGATATCATTCCACATCCAACAGTAAAATCAATTATTTGATCCATGTTAGGAAGAGGAAAATCATCTTTAGGGCAGGCAACATTAATATCTCTGAAGTCTGTACAAACCCTAACTTTGGTGGCTTCTTTCTTAGTTACTTGGAACTACATTTGAGATCCATTCAGCATAATCAATGGCTTGTATAAAAATGACCTTCAACAGTTTTTCTAGTTCTCCTTTGACTAGTAAGGCCACTTTAGGATGCATTTTTCTAAGTTTTTGTTTAACAGGTTTAGCATCTGGATGGACTACTAGATGATGCATAACTATAGAAGGGTCCAAACCTGGCATGTCTTCATATGTCCAAGCAAAGACATCTTCAAAGTCTTTAAGAAATAAAATGTATTTATCTTGTTTTTCTTGACTCAATTTTGATCCAATATTGATTATGTGAGGGTTATGTTCGGTTCCAATGTTAATTTTTATAACATTTTCAACTTCCATATGTAAATCTCTCTCAAAATTAGGTGGGGTGGGTGAAACACCCAATTCTTGTAATTCTTCCAAGGTTAGCTTGGATAATTCGTCTTGAGGAGTCGAGGCCTCAAGTTGGGCTATACTAGGTATAGAGCCATCAAAATAAAATCCATTATGTAACAATTCCTCAACGGAGACATCATGGAAGATATCCCCTTCCAACTCATCGTTGGATTCGGCAATCATCTCAGGGTAGGCTATGGATAGCATATTACAGGTAAAGGGATTATTCTTTGAATGCAAAGAATCTTGTTTATCTAGATAATCTTGGTAACATATAAGATGGTCATCCTCCTCAAATGGGAAGGGTTGACCTTTACTAGGAAATAGGCCCACACCACATCAGGCAGGCCACGGTTCTACCTCAATAGGTTCTTTCATACCATTTTGGGAAGGTCCCAAACCTTTCCCTTTATATCCCAATTTAAGCATTATGGATTTAGCTTTAATATACTCATTAGCAAAATAGCATCTAGCATATCCATCACAATGTGTCTTGATGTTTCTGGGTATTCTTCCCAAATCATATCCCTTATAAATAAAAGCACAACTCTCGACTTGGTAAATACTTCCCATAGGTTGTGGGAGGCCCAAGGTACGAGGAGAGGGTGGGAGTTTATTTAAAATAAGGGAATCTTGCATGGCAGTGTTGGTTTCTTTTGATATAAGAATTTTAGATAAATCGGGTAAGAGTTCATCAGTAAGAGCATAAGAGGTAGAAGGAACATTTCCTAGATCTTCCGATGTGGAAAGGATGTCTGTAGTGGATGTGGATGTTATAGGGATATCGATGGATGAGTCTATAGGTATGGAAGTTATAGGGGTAAAACAAGAAGCATTGGTTGTAGTTCTAGGATCTTTTTGAGGTCCTATTGTGGTTTGTTCGGAAGATGGTTGAGCTATATGTATAGGTGTAGTTGAAAGAGTAGATGATGTTATGGGTGTGTGTTTCACATGTTTAGGCGGATGATTAGGATGTGTGGATGACAAGGTAGGGCAAAATTGAACTCCAATAGGTTCTACCAAAGCACACATATCAAAGGGTCTAGGATCACCATAAATGGTAACCAACTGATTTTTAAATTCGAATTTAACACACTGATGTAAAGTGGAGGGAACCGCTCGCATCGCGTTGATCCAAGGGTGACCCAAAAGTATATTGTATGATGCAGGGCAATGTACAATAAACACGGTCGTATCTAAGGTTCTAGGACCAACTTGCAAGGGTATAGTAATGACTCCACATGTTTCTTGTGTTTCATCATTGAAGGCTTTTATAATCATATCCGTTCTTTTCATTTCATCACTTCTAAACCCAAATCTTTGGTAGAAGTCAAAAGTGCATATGTTTAAAGATGAACCATTATCAATCAATACCCGTTTAACGGCTACATCTCCAATTAGAGCAATAATATATAAGGGGTTATCCTTATGTAAACTATGTTGTGGTATATCTCTATCTCGAAAATCAATACAATCGACTTCTCGAGTTATGATAGTATTGGACATGGCTTCAGGTTGAATATTTTGTGGTACCATCATTTGGCTTAATGTGAGCATTAATTCATCCCTATGGGTAGGAGAAGATCTTAAAAGGTCCAAAAGGGAAATTCTAACTGTAGTATTGGATAATTGTTCATTAATATTATAAGGAGGCTTAGGTTGAACATTAGGCACATAATTCCCTTTATTGGGATTTTTCAAAACAAATGGAGTCGATCCATCGTTCTGAGTTTGTTCTTGTTGAGAGTTTTGAGCCTGTTGTCGAGTAACGGCTTCGATGGTTCCTACAATATTATTTTGCGGGTGATGAATAGGTCTTGGTCTAGCATTTATGGCTTGTTCATTAGAAAGTAACTAATGAGAAGATGGTCGAGTAGTAACTCTTCTAGGAAATGGTTCTTCCGGAACCATAGAATTTGTGATAGGTTGAATAACATCTTTTTTGTTTTTTTTTTTTTTTTTTTTTATTTTGGGGATTTTGGGGGAGGGATTTTTTTTTTTGTTGGTTTTTTAGTGATGAGGCCTGGAAATGCCTCAATCATAACATGTTTTGAACACTAAAAATGCCTATAAACTCTTATGTTTTATCTGATATGTTAGTTAAGTTGATTCAATATGCTGTATATTAACCATTTTGCATGATCAATGTATTTGGAATATTATATGCTGATTTTATAGATTTTTGCATAGTTTTGTGTTATTTTTGATATGATTTTCTAAAATGGGATATGCTTAGAATAATAGCAGCATTTCACTAATCATTTTTTTATTTTTCTCAAGCAATTATTTCACCTAAATCTGGCAACAGTGCAAGCAAATTGTTCGTTGCGTGACAAAAATTGGTCTTTCCCATGTAAATTCCAGCCACTTGTCCATAAATAGCAAGGCATGGAATTCACATGAGGAAAGGGATGAAGACCATTGGAATTTGATCTTAGGAGATAACCCACCTAGAGATGCAGAAGAAATCACTGGAAAAGCACACATTTTTTCATTCCGAAGTATCTTCGGAATGAACAGATATCTTCGAAATGAGAGAACACAACATCTTCGGAATGAGCGGATCTTCAAAATGAAGAATGCATTATCTTCGAAATGAAGGGTTGCAGTATATTCAAAATGAAGGATTGCAGTATCTTCGAAATGAAGGATTGCAGTATCTTCGGAATGAGCGATCTTCGGAATGAGAATTACATTGTCTTCGGAATGAAGCCACTTATCTTCGAAATGAAAACATAATGTGCTTTTTGACTTGTTGACCAATTTTTGAAGCTAAAAAAAGGGAAATAAAGGTTGGAAAAGGTAAAGGAAAATATCTTCCATCTGTCTTTGCCATCATTGCTGACCAAAGCCATCATTAAGGGAAAGATCAAGTTTTAGTCCTCTTCTAGGATAAAACCAGAATTTGTTGCAGCATTGTAGGATTAGATCTTTTGAGATATTCTTTGTTTGTAATCAGACCATAGGACATCTATAAATATTGCTCCCATTCAGGTTGAGTGAGGTAGAGTAGTAGCAGCAGGAAGTAGAAAGTAAGGAAGCTAGGAAGAAGCAAAAAATAGGTAGAATTTGACTGTTACAGTCCTGTAACAGGTTTTCAGCAGAATTATTGTAATCATGTTCTTTAATCAATAAAGTGCACCAGTTCTATTTCATATTTCTTGTAAATGAGTGTGATTAAGATTTAGAGAGAGAGAGAGACTTACACCTTCTTCTAGACAAAGAGGCTAGCCACTTCCAGACCTAGGAGGAGGACTAACAAGCAGGTTTTTATTCTGATTTTGCTATAGCAAAATGAGTTGTAGAACTTGTTATTTCAATTGCTTGTAAACAGCTGACAATATCTGCAGTCTTAGTTTATTTATGCTTAGATTAATCTTGTGCTTAATGTTTTAGCTGTAATATTTACCTTCAACAAAGCTTCCACTTTATTTCAGATTGTTATTTCTAGAATTTACTATTTTTTAGCAATTTCCTACATTTTATGTTTTGCTATCAAATCCTGCACAGAAGATTGACAACCTTCTATTACAGAACCTTGACAGTTTTCATTTCCACATTAGAATTAGACTTTCATTTCTGCAAAAGTAATTAGATTTCCTTTCTGCAATTAGGATCAGACTTTCAATTCTGCAACTATTATTTCTGCAATATAATTAGGTCTTATTCTACAATTGTAATTAGGACTTCATTTCTGTAGTTAATGATTAGTTTCCAATTTTTCAACTTAGATTAAGATTTAATTCATGCAATTTAGAGATAGTAATGTCCCAAAACCCCCCACATAATCGGTTCCACCAATAAGACTTGTTGCTCTAGATTGACCTAAGTTATAGCTGTTTCACTTCTTCTTTCGCAGATAGCCTTGTACACTACCCTAGATTGACAAATTCATTGAGAATTAATGATGGTATAATGACTACGCATCATTTTGGTGTCGTTGTCTGGGGAATAGTGTTGCTAGAAGAAAACAAACAGTCCAATAGCCATAATCAGACTAAGCTATGAAAATTCAGGGTAAAATCTGAATACAACAGCTGAGGAAGATAACAACTATTGACTTAATTTATGTCATTTAAGAGTAAACATGAATGAGTAAGTCTAGGGATGAAAAAGGTAGAACTACCCCAAAGGATCCCTGGCTTGTTCCATTAAGGAGATCTTCACGCCTAAGGGGTGAATCACCTGTGTTTGAACTACCAAAAATATTGATAGAAAAATCACCAGTCTCACCATCACTAGAACATTTTGAGATAGGAAAATCACCAATTTTATCATCATCAGAATATCCTAAGGAATAAAATTCATCAGACTCATTATCAACAGAGGGTCTTGGACCCCTTGAGAAGACAATTTGGGAAGCTTTAACTTCTCCCAACAAACAAGAAACTATGGTAGAAGGAGGCAATATAGATGGCCAACATGGCTATGTTCATAATGAAGGAGATGATCAGGATATGCCCCAACCTTCCAGAACATTTGAATATCCTATTCATCTGAATCCAACACAAAACTCTCCCATGAAGACCATTTCACCTTCAGTACTTCCAACCTTTCGAGGTGTTGTATCTGAAGATCCTGATCAGTTTTTGTTTGAATTCAAGGTAGTGTGTCAGACCTATGATTATATAAATGACAATAAAAAACTTAAGGTTTTTCCTTCAACTCTCAAGGATTCAGCATTACGCTGGTTCATGAGCTTAGAGCCAAATTCCATAAGAACCCGGGATCAAATGGAAACCGTATTTTTAGACAAATATCAAGAATATTGTCGTGTAAGGAATAGGAAAGATGAGTTATTCAGAATCAAGTAGGAAGATGATGAGACCTTAGAAGATTATCTTGATAGGTTCTCCTTTGTTCAAAGGAGATGTGGACTTGTAGAACCAGAATTATGTAAAACCATATTTTTGAGAGGATTGCAAGATGAATCCAGAGAAGTTCTGGACTTGATGGGAAAAGGGGATGTAACCACTCTCAGTAATGATGAAATTATGGATCTCTACAGGAATTACTCTCGCACTAAGCAAAGAAGAAGAAAAAGCCACACAAATGGCACTGATGTGAAGGACCTGATAGAGGAACTTGCAAATTTCAAAACTGATATTCTAGTGCATCTAAACACTACTTTAGGGGAAATGTCTGCAAAAGCAAAAAACACAGAACCTTTGGCAATTTATTGCCCAAGATGTAGAAATAAACATGCTTGGTAGAAATGTCCTTTGAATAAAACATCTATCTCAGCCATTTGTAGTATCTGTTCAAAAAGGCATTCAACTGATCAATGCCACCTGCTACCACAACTCAAAACTATGTTAGAAAACCAGATCGAGGAACTCAACTATATTGGACCAAAACAAGGGGGAAATTTCTCTCAATACCAAAATCCCCCTTGTTTTCCTACAAATTGGGGGCATAATCCTAGTACTATGCCTTGGGGACAATCAGAACCACCCCAACATCCTTGGAATTATCCTCAATGGACAAATTCCCAAGAATGGCCACAAGCAAATTGGAGTAACCCAGCCTAGAATCAAAATCAAAACAACCCCTCATGGAATCAAAACAACCCATCTTGGAATCAAAACAATCCAGCTTGGAATCAAAATCATACTAATCCACATTGGATGCAAAACCAACCACAGTGGAATCAGCAATACCAGTCCTATCCAAGGCAGCAAAGGAATCAAGGTCAAACTCAGCATTTGTTGCCTACACCTAATCAAAATTTTTAAGAAAAACAGTAGCAAACACAGCAAGTGAAACAACCTCAATTGCCAACTCAACTAGTCACTAGTCCAAATAGTGTGAGACAAACACCTCCTGTCTATGTGGCTAAAGCTGAAGAAAATGTTGAAATTAATGTTCTTGATTGTAGTAACATCCAACTTCGTTCAGGAAAAGTTGTACCTAAACCAATTTCAAATGAAATCAAAGAAAATGAAGAGCAAGAATCATCGGAACCAGAGAAATTCCAACCAACAATGGAGACAGAAGAATCATTGGAACCAAAAAAAATCCAACCAACAATAGAGAAAGAGACAAAATCATAGGCAGAACAATTACCAAGGATAATTCCATATCCTAAAAGATTCAATGCAATACCAGAAAATTTTGAGTCATAATTGGTCAAAGAACTCAAAAAGTTGACTATATCATTGCCCTTATTGCAAGCTATTAAGGAAATACCAGAGATTAATAGTACTGTCCAAAATTTGTGCATTAAAAGAGTAAGAAGAAAAAAGAAGGCATTTCCCAAAACTATGCAGGTTGAAGGGAAGATAGCTGATCTCTTATCTGGAAAACTACTACCTCCAAAGTATAGTGATCTAGGAATCCTAGTTATCATAGTCACCATAGGTTCAGTACCAATATCAAATGTTTTAGTAGATCTAGGAGCTGCAATAAATGTCATGACCAAGGATACAATGGAACAATTACAGCTCAAACATCTTAGCCCCACATTTACAGTTTTAGAAATGGCTAATAGGTCAGTTGCAAAACCTAAAGGAATCATTGAAGATGTCCCTATAGAAGTTTCTTCTTGGGAATTCCCTACAGATTTTTTGGTTTTACAACCAAGAAATTTAGCACATGGATATCCCATTATTTTGGGAAGACCTTGGCTTGCAACTGTAGCAGCCTTCATAGATTGTAGATATGGAAATATGACTATTTCAAATGGTATTGATCTAAAACATATTTCTTTATATCCTCCTGCAAAACCATCTAGCAAATTTTTAGGTCAGTTATGGTTTTTCGACTCAGAGGAAGAACCAGAAGAGGTCATTTCTACACTAGCTACCTTAGTAGTAAGAGAACACATAGAAGACCTCAGTGACATAGAAAATTTAGAAAATGAAATAATCCTGATGAATGTTCTACATGAACAAGGTTTAGAATGGGAAGCAACAAATATCCAACAGTTGATAAGTAATGAGGAGAATAAAAAATCTGAAGATGAACCATCTGTACTATCATAGGGAAACTCTGTTTCACTACCACATGGATGGCACCATCATCTGATTTTTCCTTCTCACTGTTCCATACAAGATATGCTTCCCTCAAGCAGTAATAAAATAGAAACTGCTTCTTTTCTCCCATCTCAGCAATGTCCTCTTAATCCCTTAATCACCAGGTATGAAGGAGTGAATTCAGTTCTTCTAAATACAAAGCAAATAGAAGTCCAGCCAGGCAAATTTTTGAACATTTATAGCCAGCTTACTAGGGAAGAGGAAGAAAAATTGATAGTTGTCTTGCAGAAGTATGTTCATGCTTTTGCTTGGAACTACAAAGATATGTCAAGAGTTCATCTTGATATATGTACCCACAGAATCTATACTGAAGAAGTCAAGCCAGTCAGACAACCTCGAAGAAGATTGAATCCTGCCTTAAGAGATATTGTGAAAGAAGAAATTGAAAAACTCTTGGAAGTAGGATTCATTTACCCATTTTTTGATAGCCAATGGGTTTCTCCATTGGTAATAGTTCCTAAGAAAAATGGAAAAATTAGAGTATGTGTAGACTATAGAGAGTTGAATAAGGTGACATACAAAGACCATTTTCCATTACCTTTCATAGATCAGGTGTTAGATACTCTTGCTGGAAAAAGATACTTTTGTTTTCTTGATGGATTTAGTGGATATAATCAAATTCAAATTGCACCTGAAGATCAAGAGAAAACAACTTTTACATGTCCATGGGGAACATTTGCCTATAGGGTTTTACCTTTTGGTTTGTGTAATGCCCCAGCAACTTTTCAACGAGCATTCCTAGCAATTTTTGCTGATCTAACCACCAAAAGTGTTGAAATATACATGGATGATTTCACAGTATGTGGACAAACTTTTGATTTTACATTGGAAAATCTTGACAAAGTCTTAACTCGTCGTGAAACATACCACTTATCCTTGAATCCGGATAAATGCTTCATGATGATGAAGGAAGGGATAGTTCTTGGTCATCACATCTCTCCTGAAGGGATCCAAGTTGATCCAAAGAAGGTTGAAATTATCAAGAATCTCCTTCCTCCTAAAACTCAAACTAATGTCAGAAGCTTCCTAGGACACATTGGTTTTTACCGCAGGTTTATTCCCAACTTTAGTACAATAGCCAGTCCTATGTTTGCCCTATTGACTAAAGATTCTAAATTCTCCTGGACTGCAAAGTGTCAAGAAGCATTTGAAGCTCTGAAAGAGAAATTGATAACTCCACTTGTGCTCAGAGGACCTAATTGGACATTACCATTTCACATACAGACTGATGCCTCCAATACAGCAATTGGAGCAACATTAGGAAAAATTGACAATGGTGAACACTATACCATCTACAACATTAGCAAGAACTTGATAAGAGCCTAGAAAAATTATACAACCACTGAGAAGGTATTCCTAGCAAATAATATATGCCATCAACAAATTCAGGCATTACATCACAAGTTATCAAATATTTATTCACACAGATCATACAACCATTAAGTATTTGATGAATAAACCTATGGTAAGTTCAAGAATTATTCGTTGGTTGTTGTTGCTGCAAGAATTTGATATCACTATAATCAACAAACCAGGAAAAGCTAATGTTGTGGCATATTTCTTGTCCAGGTTGTAGAACATAGATGAAGGGGAATTAGTTGATGACACTTTTCCTGATGAAAAACTATTTGCTATATCAGTTCAATCACCTTGGTTTGTAGATATAGCCAATTATTTGGTCACAGGGAAAGTTCCTCCACATTTCACTTCAAAACAAAAAAAACAATTGATCAAACAGAGTTCTTCTTTTGAATGGATTAAGGGTATGCTTTTTAAGTGCAGTCATGACCATGTGTTACGTAGGTGCATCCGAAAGGATGAAGTGTATGATATCCTTAGAGCTTTTCATGATGAACCCTCAGGTGGACACTATTATGTAAAAAGCACAGTTAGGAAAATCCTAAGGACAGGATATTATTGGCCATCTCTTCACAAGGATGTGAAAAAGTACATCAGGCATTGTGATGCATGCCAAAGAATGGGGAAACCCACTCATACAAATGAGATGCCACTGCAACCTCAAATGGTTTTAGAACCATTTGAGAGGTGGGGGCTTGATTTTGTAGGACCTATTGATCCACCTTCTCAAGGAAAGGTGCATATTCTAGTATGCATTGATTACCTGACAAAGTGGGTAGAGGTGTGTGCTTTCAAACATGCTCATGAAGAGAAGGTCGTTGATTTCTTGTATACTCAGATTTTTCAGAGATTTGGAGCTCCATGGTCTATCACCACAGACCAAGGACCCCAATTTGCATCCAAATTCATAAAGGCATTTACAGAATTGTATGAAATCAAACATAGGAAATCATCACCTTACCACCCACAAGCAAATGGCCAGATTGAGGTAACAAATAGGGAACTAGAACGCATCTTGACAAAAAAAAGTAGCTTTTCATAGGAGAAATTGGCTAGATAAATTACCTGAAGCAATTTGGGCCTACAATACTACTTGGAAGTCCACTACTAGATTCACACCTTATGAACTAGTCTTTGGTAAAAATCCTCTCTTACCTATTGAATTTGAGCTACTAACATTGCGCACAACACTAGAAATTGGAATTGAATTGTCGTAGGCACAAACAGATAGGATTCTATAGCTGAATGCATTAGATGAACTTAGATTGGATGCTCTACACAAAACTGAGGTAATTCAGGAGCAGAGGAAGTTATGGCATGACAGTCACATTCAACAGAGGAAACTTCAACAAGGAGATTGGGCTTTACTGTTTGATTCTCGCTATGAAGACTTCCCTGGAAAACTGAGAAAAAGATGGTTGGGACCTTACTAGATTGAGGAGGTATTTGACAATGGAGCAACTCGTCTATCCCCTATTGATGGGTCACAAAGAAAGTTGGTAGTGAATGGACATCGCCTTAGGGTATACCATACACCTCTGACTAAAGAAGAATTCTTGCAGCAACTTGATAGTTTGGATACACAACAGGTGGAAGAGATTCCCTCTTCCACTTCAAAACAATCAACATGATCATGGATTTCAAGAAAAAGCAGAAAATACAAAAAAATCGAAAAAAAATAGAAAACAAAAAGATGAATAAATTTTGAGTATGAATTCCTTCATGGGCATGGTTTCAGGGAAATCATGAAATTCCTTCATGGGCATAGTCAGGATCAAGAAAAAAAAAAAAAAAAAAAGAGATAAAAGGAGAGGTAAAAAAAAAAAAGGGGAAAATCAAGAAAAAAGAAGAGAGAAACATGAATAACTCAGTAGTGAAAACCTTTTCTTAAGGCACTACTGGGTTGGTATGCATGAAAACTAGTTTTTTGGCATGCATAACCTTGAGAAATTTTTGAACCATCATTGTACAAATTCACCAAGTGCACTTGTTTTGAAATGTTGCAAAAAATCTCGGCAGAATATCAACAAAGGCAGTCATTCTTCAAAACTGGCATTAACTGTTTTTATCGAGTATATATTTCTTACATTTCTTCATTGTAAAATGATTGGTATATAGTATGTGACAATTAACCATTAGCATAAAAGGTATTCATAAGAGTTGGCATACTTAAAACATGTCTTGAGAATGAAAATATTGATTTCTGCCTAATCTTCGAAACAAGAATGCCAAAAATAGTGCCTACTGTATTATCTTCGGATTGAAATTGTCTTCAGAATGACAAAAAAATGAATGTTGCACTTTGTATTCAAAAAGAAACTTTGTCTTCGGAATGACAATTTGTCTTGAAAATGAAACTTGGTCTTCGGAATGATGACTTGCTGCATCATCTTTAGAATGAAGATCTGTCTTTAGAATGATGATTTACCTTCGCAATACAGCCTGATCTTCGAAATGAGGATTGATATTCGGAATGAGGATTAATCTTCAGAATGAAGATTTAAATTTGCAAAGAGGATTTGTCTTCGGAATGAAGACCTATCTTTGGAATGAAGTCATAATCTTCGAATGAGGATTTGTCTTTAGAATGAAGACTCATCTTTGGAATGAGGTCATAATCTTTGGAATGAAGTTTTGTTTGCACAATAAGTTATAATCTTCGAAAAGAGCATTTCCACGTGGCATCCAAGAAGACAAGGTATGACAAAATCAAACTCTTTTAGTTGCATACGATAAAGGAACATGTGTCAATCAGCACATGGTTTGTTTTTGCACCCATTGGAAAGTACCAAAATTATAAAGGACGTGACCAACCATATGCCACCAATTTTTAATGCCAATAAACATGCACATGAGAATCTATGAATTGAAAAAAAAAATTAAAACCAAATGAGTTGGATCTGACGGCAAGGATGTCTAAGCAATCATTGATAGATAGGTGTTCGGTGCAATAGTAGAAATGTGTGCCACCTTTCTTTTCAAAGACGTGTTTGCAAAGTACAGTGCTCAGGTTACGGTTCATTTCGAAGAAGAAGACGAGAAACAAGGCAACGAAGGTTTCAAACTAAAACTCTGCAAATCTACAACATAAAAAAACTAGATATCCAACAGAGAAATAGCAACAATAGTAAACAAAAAATATGGGGCTAAAGATCAGAACATAACCTACAGATACCACCTACCTCCGAGAAAATCTGGTAGTCATGTAGATTTTTGAAGATGGAGGGTTTATGCCATTTTTGGATAAGTTTAATGGGTCTTCTGAAGATTTGGCTAGCATGTTCACCCATACATTCAGAAATAACCAAGCACATGTAAACGACATGACTATTGAGGTAAGCCCTAAAATTTTAAGTCAGATTACTGAGCTGCCATTAGAAGAGATTTCAATTTCTAGATCTGGTAAGAATACATTGGCAAATGTAGTGAATCAGTTTGTAAAAGAAAATGATAGAGAGCCAGAGTATTTAAACCATAACAACACATGTAAAGGGTTAAAAAGGGCCAACCTATAGGAACCCTGGGGTGAAGTAGCCACCTGGGTAATAAAATTCCTAACCTATGAAGGGCAGTATGTGCTGTTGTCAGGGCATCATCTACAAATTTTGAACCATCTCAAACATGGTGAGCCACAACCAAAATTTAGGGTAAATCTTCCCCTGTATCTGTATCAAGAATTAAAAAACATGACAAAGAGATATCAGGAGGACAAAGGAAGCCTTCGCCACCATGGCCTCATCAAATTAGTTTTCCAACACCATTTTAGAGGAAACCCTAGGAGTTTTGATAGGTTTTACTCTACCCTAAATGATGTCATTTTTAGGGATGGAGATGAGGAAGAAGAAGAACCAGATACTGTTGATGTTGCTACAGAAGAAGAAACAGTTGCTGTAGAAGATGCTACAAAGGAAACTGCAGAAGGTGCCCCTAAAGCTGTTATAGAACCACACCCAACAATAGTAGTAGAAAACCTTGCTCCTGAACCCTCAACTTCATGAGCCAAGAAACAAAAGAGAAGAGGATCTCGAACTGGCAACAGAGTGTAGCACCCTAAAATTGGCACAGTAAAATTATAAAATTTACATTCACCTTAGTAAATAAATTTAAATTCAAATTTAACCTCCCAAACCGCCCGTTAACCGTCGGGAAATCCATTTTCCCCTTTTCCATGCCATTTTTAGAGGTTTTTTTGACCATTTGACGATATCGTCGCCGATCAGACGATATCGCCCCAGATTTGACGATTTCATCTGGACTAGGACGTCCAAACGATCTTGTCGCAAAACTAAATTTGCATAGTTGGAATCTGTTCCAACGGGTCTCCAATTTGGATAGAAGCGTGTCTGCGCCATTGGGACCCTCCCTCGTTGGAGATCTCCCAAATTGGGATGATCTCCAACCTCCTAACTACTCCCCCTAAGCCTATTTAACCTCTAGGATTTTCCCTCCCCAACCCCTGGCTGAAATTTTTTGCAAAGTGATTCCCTCTACGTCAAAACATCCTAATCTTGCTTTTGCACTAGTCCCATAGCAATTTTGTTGTAGGTACATCACTGATTTTCAACCGAAGCCAGCATCCATCATCGTCGATAAACCTATTCAGATCGGAGGCGATCACGTTAAATGCGAGATGATTTCGTACTGATGCGAGATGATCTCGACTACAGTCCACATCGAGGCAATCAGTGCCGGAGTTTGCTTTTCTCAAACCTTTTCTTTGTCATTTTATGCTACAAATTAGATCATTTACTCAGTGTTTATATTATTTTGCATTTGGAGTTCACCCATTTAGCTTAGATTGCACATTAAGTTCATGATTTGTTGTTAAAATACAAAAATTTGCTAGGATTGCTATTTTAAACTATTGCTCAGTATTCATTTTATTATTTGGTGTAATTTGCCTCTGTTAGCACAGTAGGAATTCTTGTATTTTGCATCTATTTTCTATCTTGCAGGTCTCTGACAAATTCGTTTGACGAATTCGTCAGATCTCAGATGATTCTGTCAGTCTCAGACGATTTTGTCAGATTGCAGACGATCCTGTCAGATTGCAGGCAATTCTATAGAATTCCAGACGATCCAGAATACTTCAAATGTCAGAATCTTCTTTAGACATTCGGATCAGGTATTCCCCATTTTCCTCTTGTAAATTCTCTATTTTTTGCTTCTTCAATCTGTTTGTTGTATTCATGAAAATTGCATTTTCATGTAGTTTAATTTAGATTCATTTGGCCAAACCTAGGATATGAATGTTTAAGATTAAAACGAACTCATCTAAACACATTCCAAAACCTAGGCATGGAAACTGCCGCCAAATGTTTCCTGGTGAACCCACCATCCGTCGAAAAATCACCAAAATACACCTCCCTTGAGAGGCGGGACCTTCGCAAAGTCCTCTCAGTCCGAGGTATCGCACCATCCTTTTCCCATCCTCCTTCCGGGTGCGGATCCTATAGCCTGAAGGTAGGGATGCGAAAAATTTGGAGCGATACATTTTGGTGAACCCGACGTGAATGCATCATAACCTTTTGAAAACAAAAACAAAATCAAAAACAAAAAAATTAAAACAACTAAAACTTAGATTCATTTTAAAACATTTAAGGTTTAAAGTCATGTTTAGATGGTAGCTCCTAAAAAGAGGTTAGCAGTTACTATAAACGTAGAAAATCAATTGGTAGCTATAGAAGTTAATTCTATCCTTAGTATCCCTGAAACGAGTAGAAATCAATCCTTGTGGGACGAACTTGACAGGAGACTTAGTATCATCTCATCTAGGTCCACACAACTTAAGCAAATCAAGAGGCTAGTCCTAGATAGAATCCTGGATCCTCACCAACTAGTTTTTTATCATGAACTTCAGAGAGCCTGCCATAGATGGTTAGCCTATAGGAGAGATTTAGTATCCTCAGAGTTGTTCACCTTCGAGGAATACCTCAAGAATGCAGCCATTGTGCACCAATTCCTAGGCCTTGTAGAAGACCAAGAGGTTGTTCTTACAGATAGGGAAAGATGGAATAGAGTTCCTCGTGTTGTGTTATATTGAGAGTATTGCCATGAGCTTTACTTCTATCAACCAAAGCATCTAAGACAGATAATATTACCATAGCCCTTTTCATCAAATTCTTAAAAGAAAACTTTCAATTTGAAGAAGAACACTTCATGACTCCTGAACAACTCGAACCTATTAATGATATTCATAAATTGTTCATAGAAGACTAGCTCATTTACTTTCAGTCTTATTATTTTGTGCATTTATTGTGTTATCTGCTGTCTTTATTATATCATTTCAAAAAAAATTAAAGAAAAAATTAAAAATAAAAAAACTTAGCAAAAACTTAAACATTTCATTTTCAAATATTGTAGTAGGTATATAGTAAATATATACCTCTTAATTTGTTGCATATATATATATATAAATATATATATATTTTCTGAAATAAAAACTTAGCACCATGCCTAAACTTAGGAATGGTAAAGAAACTTTAGGAGAAGGAGAAGATTGGTTACAAGATACAACTGAAAATCCAAATGTCCTTCTTGGAGATACAAATCCGGAAGGAGAAACTCTAGGTCAATCAGATGAAGACTTAGGTGAAGATAAGGAACAAGAAGCAAATGTTAAAGAGGATGGATCCTCATCCCCTAGAGTAGCTCCAAATGGAGCTATTGCCTTTGACAATGCAGAGCATTTCAAGAGATTTCTCATGGAAAACATTGATGACCTTAATGTGGCAATTCGCCTTGATAAAGGGAAAATTAGTAAAACTCAAGTAGCCATGGAATATATATGCAATATGCAGACTAACCCCTTGTCTTTCATTGATCAAGAAAGTGACAAGGGTGGACCATCCAATACGGATATGGTCACTATAGCCCAAAGCATGTCAAAACAACAGGTTACCCAACCTCCTAAGGAACTTGTTACTCAACCTAAAATCACTCCCGCACAAAAGAAAATTCCCTTCACTACTTTGTTCCGCCAAACTATTGAGAAAAATGCTTTAAGTAAACAGAAACCTAAAACAAATCCAAATACAAACTTTCAACAATCTGGAATACAACATAATACAGCTTCAAAGTTCCTCCATAATACTTTTCCTACCAATAATTTACACAACAGTAACATGGCATCTAACCTGCATGTTCCCCCATCATATGCCCATAACACTTATGTCAATGCCCTACCAAACCAATATGGGGGCAAACTAGTAATCTGGAAGCTATGGTGAAACAATTGGCTTCACGTATGGACTAGATAGATCCCTACCATCCCTCGTATAATTATTGAGAGATTTGTAGTCAACCTTTGGATCCCATAGTTGTAGCTCAACCATATCCTAAACATTTTCCCATGCCTGTTCTGCCTATATATAAAGGAACCGAAGATCCCATAGAGCATCTTCACATGTTTAGGATAGCATGTCACGACATATCGCATGACGACTTGCTATTACTAAAAATGTTCCCCAAAAGTTTAGGTGGGATGGCATTAGAGTGGTACTATCAATTGCCCACTCATTCTTTAAGAAACTTCGAAGAAACAAATTGAATCATTTGTCCATCAATTTAGTGCCTACATCGAGAGGCATGTAACTATTAAAGACCTATAAAATTTAAAACAATATAAGGATGAATGCTTTGCCGATTTCTTAGCTAGATGGAGGCAATTGACAGGAAAACTGCACTTTGTGTTGCCTTATAGGGAAATGTTGGACATTTTCATCAATAATTTACAAGAACAAATTTCTTATGAGTTATCGACTGCTACCCTAACTACCTTCGATCAAGCTATAGATTTAGCTCGAAGAGTAGAAGATGCCCTCATTAGGAGAGGCCAACTTAGGAATAAGGATGATGAGAAAACATCCAAAAATCAATATAAAAACAAACAAAGTTGTCGGTGACGGAGTCACTGACAGCAGAAATGTTGCTAATATCAATGCAACGAAGACAACAGAAAAATTCATATTGAAACCTCCTGACAAGCCTCCTCGAGAGTTCACTAGATTAAACCAACCTTTGTCAACTATTTTACCTCAATTACTCGAAAGAGGTTTGATCCAATTACCCGCTATCCGGGAACCTGACCCAAGTATACCCGGATATAGAGCTGATTTGCACTATGATTTCCATAGAGGACCTAGACATTCTACCAACGCTTGTAAGAGATTGAAACATAAAATACAAGATTTGATTGACAATAATGAAATGGAAGTGCAAGCCTTCCAACCTAAAGAAAACCCTCCTAATAATACTCAAAAGACCATTCCCCAAAATCAACATCAAAACGCCAATCAAACTTTAGACATATTTCAACACCCTTTACCAAGACATGGTAAAGAGGTAGCCAATCAAATTGAACATCATAATGTTCCCCCTCCTACCCGATATGTAGGAACCATTAGCGGACAATTACCTGTTTAGGATCCTCAAATATTTGACACGACCTTATCCTTGGTTACGACCAGGACCTTACATAATTTTTAAACTTCTTATTCTAGTGATATAGAGTCAGATAGTGAAAGTGAAGTAGACATTACTTCAAACCAATCGAATAGTTCTGAAAATGAATCAGATCTTATTCAACATGTCACAGATGATATGGTTCCAGAAGAACCATTTACTAGAAGAGTCACCACTCGACCTTCTTCTAATATATTCCTTTCAAATGAACAAGCCATTAATGCTCAACCGAGACCAGTTCAACGTCTTCACTATAAAATCGTAGGTACCATTGGAGTCGTTACTCGACAACAAGCTCAAAACTCTCAACAAGAACCAAACCAGAATGATGGATCAGCTCCATTCGTTCTAAAAAACCCCAATAAAGGGAATCTTGCTTCTAATGCTCAACCTAAACCCCCTTACAGTATTAACGAACAATTGTCCAATACCACGGCCAGAATTTCCCTCTTAGATTTATTAAGATCCTCTCCCACCCATAGGGATGAGTTGATGCTTACATTGAGTCAAATGATGGTACCTCAAAACATTCAACCTGAAGCTATGGCCAATACTATCATCACTCGAGAGATTGATTGTATTGACTTTCGGGATAAAGATATCCCACAACATAGTTTACATAAGGACAATCCCTTATACATTACTACTTTAATTGGAGATGTAGCTGTCAAATGAGTTTTGATTGATAATGGCTCATCTCTAAACATTTGCACCTTTGACTTCTACCAACGATTTGGCTTTAGAAGTGATGAAATGAAGAAAACTGATATGATCATCAAAGCTTTTAATGACGAAACACAAGAAACGTGTGGAGTTATTACCCTCCCATTGCAAGTTGGTCCTAGAACCCTAGAAACAACCGTGTTTATTGTACATTGCCCAACATCGTACAATATACTTTTGGGTCGCCCTTGGATCAACGCCATGCGAGCAGTCCCATCAACTTTACACCAATGTGTTAAATTTGAGTTTAAAAATAAGTTGGTCACTATTCATGGTGACCCTAGACCTTTTGATATGTGTGTTTTTGCAGAACCAGTTGGAGTGCAATTTTGTCATGCTCTGTCATCCACACATCCTAGTTCTTCTTTTTCATCTAAAACTGTGAAACATAAACCCATAACTTCCCCTATTCCTCCTCCATTAACTTCATCCTCCTATATAGATCA
Source organism: Wollemia nobilis (assembly GCA_028583015.1). Taxonomy (NCBI): domain Eukaryota; kingdom Viridiplantae; phylum Streptophyta; class Pinopsida; order Araucariales; family Araucariaceae; genus Wollemia; species Wollemia nobilis. Next base: position 1,045,739 of record JAQPPZ010016744.1, on the reverse strand, counting down.
ACAACCCTCTAAACAAATTATTCTAGAACCTCAAAAAGATTTTAAATCTACAACCAATCCTTCAACTACTACCCCTACAAATTCAAAACCTCTAGACACATATATCATACCTTCCACATCTCAAGACATAGGTAATAATCCTTCTACATCTTATGCCCTTTCTGAAGAACTATTACCAGATTTATCTACAACCTTAATATCAGAAAAAATGAATGCTTTCATGCAAGATTCAAACCTTTTAAATAAATTGCCGCCATCTCCTCGTACTTTGGGCATCCCACAACCTATGGGAAGTACTTACCAAGTCGGGAGTTGTGCCTTCATTTATAAAGGATATGACTAGGGAAGAATACCTCAGAATATCAAAACTCATCATGAGGGATACGCTCGGTGTTATTTTACCAATGATTATATTAAAGCTAAACCCATGATGCTTAAAATGGGATATGAAGGGAAAGGCTTAGGACCTTTCCAAAATGGCATGAAAGAACCTTTCGAGGTAGAACCATGGCCTGCCCACTGTGGTGTGGGTCTATTTCCTAGTAAGGGTCAACCCTTTCCTTTTGAGGATGATGATCATCTCATATGCTATCAAGATTATTTGGATAGGCATGTTGATTTGCCTCTTAATAATCAGTCGTTTTCATGCAACATGCTATCCATAGCATACTCTGAAATGATTGCTGACCCCGATGAAGAATTGGAAGGAGATATCTTCCATGATGTCTCTGTTGAAGAGATGTTGCACAACGGGTTTTATTTTGATGGTTCGATACCAACTATAGCCCAACTTGAGGCCACTGATCCTCAGAATGAATTATCTAAGTTAACTTTACAAGAATTACAAGAATTGGGCGTTTCACCTGCCCCACCTAATTTTGAAAGAGATTACACATGGAGGTAGAAAATGTCATTAAAATTAACATTGGAACTGAGGACAATCCTCACATAATCAATATTGGAGCAGAACTAAGTCAAGAAAAACAAGAACAATACATTGCATTCCTTAAAGAGTATGAAGATGTCTTCACTTGGACATACGAAGATATGCCAGGTCTAGACCCTTCCGTAGTCATGCATCATCTAGTGGTCCATCCGGATGCTAAACCGGTTAAACAAAAACTTAGAAAAATGCATCCCAAAGTGGCTCTGCTAGTCAAATGGGAGTTAGAAAAACTCCTGAATGTTATATTTATACAAGCTATTGATTATGCTGAATGGATCTCAAATGTAGTTCCAGTCACCAAGAAAGAAGCTACCAAAGTTAAGGTTTGCACCGATTTTAGAGATATCAACGCTGCATGCCCTAAAGATGACTTTCCTCTTCCAAACATGGATCAAATTATTGACTTCACTGCCGAAAGTGGGATGATGTCCTTAATGGACGGATTCTTCGATTATAATCAGATCAGGATAGCTCCTAAAGACCAAGCTAAAATAGCCTTTATTACCCCCTGGGGTACCTTTTGCTGGAAAGTGATGCCATTTGGCTTAAAGAACGCCGGTGCAACTTATCAACGGGCTATGACCTACATTTTTCATGATATGATGAATGATATCCTACATGATTATGTAGATGATATCATAGCTCGCTCTCTTATTGAAGATCATCATTTGGATGATTTGTGAAAATTTTTTAATCGATTACGAGAATTTCTCATTCGATTAAATCCAGCAAAATGCATATTCGGAGTTAAGTCCGACAAATTATTAGGGGTTTTAGTTTCTTTACGTGGTATCGAAATCGACCCTCTCAAAATTGTGGCTATCACTGATATGCCCGCACCTACTAATATATTTGAATTACGAAGTTTACAAGGTAAACTTCAAGCTATCCGTCGCTTCATTGATAAGCTGGCGGATAAAACTAGTCCCTTTCTTAAACTCCTTAAGAAGGATGTCCCCTTTAATTGGGACACAAAATGTAGAGAAGCTTTTGAACTTCTCAAATAGTACCTCCTTAATCCGTCGGTGCTTTCATCGCCTAAATCCGATCGCCCATTTCTCCTATATATTTCAGCTTTAGATTATGCCTTAGGAGCTATGTTAGCTCAACTTGATGATGGAAAACGAGAACGTGCTAATTATTACATTAGCCGAACCTTCATCAGTTATGAAACCCGCTATACAGCATTGGACAAACTATGTCTAGCAGTCATTTTTGCTACGCAAAAATTATGACATTATATGCTTAGCCAAAAAACGTATGTCATTGCCAAATATGATCCCTTAAGGTATCTCATGATTCAACCTTATTTATCGGGTCGCACTGCCAAGTGGGTTATTGCTCTAAGCGAGTTTGATCTCACATTCATAGGACAAAATTCTATTAAGGGTCAAATCATAGCAGATCAATTAGCTGCTGCACCCTTAGAGTCTACTCATCCCCTCACCATCAAGTTTCTAGATGAATGCCTTCAATTAGAGGCAGACCATCCTGAACAATGGTCCTTATACTTTGATGGAGCCCGATGTATGAGTGGGGATGGTGCGGGTATTATTTTAATATCTCCACAAAAACATCTTATTCCTCTGTCCTTCAAACTGACCTTTTCTTGCACCAACAATACTATTGAGTATGAGGCTCTAATCCTTGGATTACGAGCTGCTTTAGCACTAAAAATTAAACACCTTTTAGTTTTTGGTGATTCCTAATTGGTTATAAATCAAATTAATGAAGTTTACCAAACCCGAGATGATAAACTGTGCCCATATAAGGCCTATGTTTTACAACTAATGTCCTTGTTTGATCAAGTCACCTTGGAAGCTATTCCTCGAACTAGCAACCATGCAGCTGATGCTATGGCCGCAACTGCATCTCTCTTGCCCTTGGAATTAGATGACGAATATGCCACTATCATTATTCGTCGGCTCCAGGATCCCTCTTCAAATAAGTCATGCTTAGAGCCTTTGGATGTGTTTTTAATCAATGAAACTACTCCTGAACCTTGGTATACAAACATATTTGATTTTCTCCAAAATGGGACTTTCCCTGCTAATTCTAATAGAAACCAGCGTCGGTTATTACGTCGACGAGCAAGTCGCTTTGTAATAATTGACAATACTTTATATAGGAGATCTTTTGAAGGTATCCTATTAAGATGTCTAAACTTAGAAGAGTCTAAACTAGCCTTGAATGAAGTCAACGATGGATCTTGTGGAGGACACTTTAGTGGTAGTTCCATTGCTAAAAAGCTCCTTCGGATAGGATACTTTTGGCCTACCATGGAAATGGATGCACATGAGTATGTGCGCCATTGCGATAAGTGTCAAAAACATGCTGACCTTGTCCATGCGCCTGCACAAGAGTTGTAGGCTATTTCATCTCCTTCGCCCTTTTCTAAATGGGGCTTGGATATTATTGGCAAAATCAATCCTGTGTCATTTGATGGACACAAGTTCATCATAACTGCCATTGAGTATTTCACGAAGTGGGTCGAAGCTGTGCCTTTAGATTCCTGCACTGGCACACAAGTTTATAAATTTATTTTTAATCAAATTATTTGCAGGTTCGAAATTCCTGCCAACCTCATCTCTGACAATGGAACTCCTTTCAAAAATAAAGATGTTAAAAATTTATGCCAAAAATACAAGATTCAACATCGCTGGTCCACTCCCTATTATCCTCAGGGTAATGGTCAAGCGTAAGCTTCTAACAAAACTTTAATAAAAATTCTCAAAATATTAGTCAATAAAACTGGTCGTGACTGGATTTTTCAATTATATCCAACCTTGTGGGCTTATCGAACTAGTGTTCGAACCCCGACGGGCACTTCACCATTTGTTTTGGTATATGGTGTCAAGCAGCTTTTTCCATTTGAATTGGAAGTTTCTTCTTTGGCTCTGCTACTTCAAGATACCGAAGTAGGAGATGAATATCATGCTGGCAGACTCAGTCCACTGGAACTCCTAGATGAAAAACACATCAATGCTTTGGAGCATCTCCGTGCTTACCAAAACAAGCTTAAAAGATCATATGCTAAGAAAGTTTGTCATCGATCCTTTGAGATTGGCGACCTTGTTTTAAAAGAAAATAAAAAAAATACAAATGCAACTAAGGAACTTAAAGGTAAGTTTGAGCCCAACTGGCTTGGACCATACATCATTACTGCTAAATTTGAATCAGGAGCATATAAATTATCTACCTTAGATGGTAAATAACTTAAAGAACCCATGAATATTTTGCATCTTAAACGTTACTATGCATAAACTTGGTCATTTCATCCATGTATATATTTGTTCAAAATTACTATCTTATATTTCTTTCAATTTATAAAAAATACAAAAACACCAAAAACATTCATAAATCTCCAAAAATCTTCAAAAATTATCTATTGCATTTATTTAAAGCACTTGTTAAAATTTTTTCCTGCTCAAAATCAAAAATCAAATCAAAATCAAAATAAAAATCTAAAAAAACAGCTATATGCTTGACTCTTTCGAAACCAAAACAATATACAGAAGAAAGAGAGAGTCAACATTCTCCAAACTTTCTCAAAAATCATTTATATATATTTTCTTACAATTATTGCAGTTATATGTTTCAAATTATTTTTGGATAAATTAGCATTTATTTTGAATCCCTCACTTGCACACTCACAACAATAAATATCTTGATTTTATCTGGCATGATTACTAATATCTCTTATATCAAAGTTCACAAAATTCAATTAAATAAAGTTTGAGCATAGAGAATTGATCTTGTTATTTACTTAAACCAAACACATCTTTTCACAATAAAATGATTATATTTGTAATTTCCATGTTTTGCTACATAGTAGAAGTGATTTCTTGAGTGAAAAGTTTCCCCTACTATCCTATCATGCACATGGTCTAGAATATTTGAGAATTGGAAAAAGGACAAGCTCACCCCTACCCAGAATAAAAATCCCTTGCTCTACAGCTAATCCGAGCAAGTATCCCTAGCAAAGAAAAAGAAAATTTCAAAAAAAAAATTCAAGAAAAAGAGAAAAGAAAAATGTTCTTTTATATCAGTACCGCAATGTTCCAAGCATTATCAAGCAAAAATACAAGAGAAATACAGAAAGAAAAATAAGCAAAGTTCAAAAGAAAGCAAGAAAGCAATAAAATCCCTTTCCCTACCCTTTGAAAAGAAAAGAAGGGTTGATGAGCTTGAATCCCTGGAATTCTTAATTATTCAAAAACTGTGAGGTAAGCCCCATAACAGTGGTTTGTGCCCAACCTGCTTGGCCTTGGGTAACTCCTAGCATGGTGATATGTCTGTCACATTAGCGACCTTCTTTTGTACAGACCTATGTCTTCTTATGGATTAGCTAGCTCTTGATAATCCGACCTACATAGTAGTCTAATATGGTTATATGCATCTACATCATGGTTAATGAACACTTATTTGGTTTCTTTAAATCACTTGTATCATAGTATCTTGCTCACAACTGGTAAATGAACAATGCAATTGCACACACATTTGTATTTGAGAGATTTTGTCTATCATTATGATGAATCAAGATTGGAAATGAATTCACATATGCACATGGGATTCCTTATAAATCTAACTTTTGTCTTCAAAATACTTTGAAATATTATTTTTGCAATTTGTTGAAATAAATCAAGTACAGTTGTTTACTACAAAGACAACTATATAAATAGAAAAATCAAAAATTTCTTTCAAAATACACAAATCAAATCATATATATCTGGTTGACTTTCGCGACGATGGTATAGTTTCAAAACCAAAATTGGAATTTTATGCCTAGCGCAAGTCCTCCTTTTCATATTTTCAGTTCATCAAAAAATCAACCTTGCAATAAAACTATTTTTTTGGGATTTTTGCGATGATGGTATAAGTCTATACCTACATATTCTATGCCTAGCACAAACCATTGTAACAATTTTTATCCCCCATTTATCATTTATCAAAAAAAACCATATGACTTCATTTATTATGTTACACAAATTATGCTTTTCAAAAGCAAACCCATTTTTTTCACTATTTTATGTCATTATGTCAACCTTCAACTTTGCAATGATGGTATAATTCCTAAGGAATTATTCACAAATTTTATCACACTTAGGAATTTATGCCTAGAAAAAATCATTTTAAAATATTTCATGCATAATATTTTTCATGAAAATCTGAAAACAAACCAATCATCATCATCATCATTTGCATCATCACACCAAAGTCTTAAGACAGTCTCTTAAGCACTCTTTTCCTTTTTAACAATATTTCTATAAATGGGATTAGCTTGACGACCGAGTGAGCAGCGACTCCATGAAATGGTCTATAATAGCGACAATGTCCTTTGAAATTATTGTTAAAAGTCCCCTTTTATTTTTATCAAATTATTGCATCACAAACAAACACTTTGTTACATCAGATTATTTCATTTACAATGTTATAGCATGACATTCAAATTATATTTCCAATGACATAATTACATCCAATTATCAAATCAATCAATCAAAACATAAAAGCATCATAAACATCACAAAATACATAACACAATATAAGTCATATGATCAAAAATATCTCATCTATATATATATCACAAAAAATATATACATCATATCAGCTAGATTGGTATGCCACAATCCATATCTTGGCATACTCAATCAAATACCCTCTGTGTAGTGTCTCGAGAGCCCCTCGAGCTCTCAGCATCATCTCCTCCCCCCCTGAGGTGGAGGAGGTGGCCCCATCGCAGTCCATGTGGTGCCGTGAGTCCTAGATGCCGATCGTGATGATGTCCTAGATGACCCCATCACGATAGGCTCTGCAATGTGTGCTGGTAATGGCACCCTCTGCTCTGCTGGCACCGCCCGGTAGTATAGAGCCTGATAAAAAGTGATATGGACGATAGCACGTGCTAAATCCCGAGTGCTCGCTCCTCCGCCCTAAGCTCTGAGCCGTGTAGCCTCATCCTGTAGTGTCTGCACCTGAGCCCACAAGCGGGCAACCTCAACTCGGAGAGTCGTTGTCTCGTTGCTCTCCCCAGTGTCCACACCCTTGCCCTTATCGGGTGATGGTGGTCTCTCTCTCTGTGGAGATGGGGGTCTCTCCTCCCTCCTCTCTCGCTGTCATGGCCTCTCCTGTGCCTGTGGCCTCCTTTGCTCCCTCCCACCGTGACCCTGGGTCGCCTCTATCGCTACCTGGCATCGCCTCCCTATCCGACGCACAACCGCATGGATCGGACCCTGTGCCCTCGTCATCCGTGGAGGGCGGATGCCTACGTACCAGGCATCATAGCCATCGGCTACTCCTACATCATTCCCATACACTGGCTGGATGGGGGCATCATCTGTGTCCTGGCTCCAGAACCGCTACATGTCTGGTGCCCCACTAACAGTAGTGTTATCCCGGATAGTCCAGGAAAACTCGTAATCCCTGAGAGATGGGATCCCCTGCTGGAGACCGAACTGCCTCAAAACTTGATCATAGGGGTGGAGCTCCACCTCTCCTCTCTCCATCCTCAACCAATAGACTCGCCTGATGCGAGCCAGCTCCTGTCCATCCTCTGGCCACCCTGGATGCTCTCTCTACAGCCTCTAGGTGATCTGGTCCAGGACTAAATCATCTAGTAGTATCTGGGACATCGGCAGGTCGATCCGCCGCTGTGACCCTCTCCGGAGCCACCAGTAGAAGACTCGGGGCCTCTCCCCATAAATCCCTATCAGTGGAAGCCCTATCGGCCTTCGCACTGCAATGTTCTCCCAGCACCAAACCTGTAGGAGCGATGTCATCACCAGACATTGGCTGCCCTTGTACACGACCCCATATAGGATCTTGTACAATCAGCATAGAACAAAGCTACCCCAGTAAAACCTGTACCAATGGTCTCGCATGTCACAGATCACATCTGTGAGCATCCATGGTACCCTACATCCAATATGGTGGCACAGCAGAAGTCCACCAACCACTCCAGCTAGTACTCATGTGAGTCGGGATGCCCCAGGCATCTAGCGTAGTGCCTCAATATTAACTCCGCCCTTCTTCAGGGTGAAGCTCGGGTCACCACACAGTCATCCCATAGCGTGGCCCTAATTGGCCATAGGAGTGATCATCTGTCCTTGTATGGGGATTCTCAGAATCCTCCATACGTCCTCTAGTGTGGGAGTCATCTCCCCTATTGATAACCAGAAATAGGAAGACCCTGGATAACATCTCTCTACTAGGGCTGTTAGAAGCCCCATATCTGTGGATACTTGTGGCATCTCTGCCACATGCTGCAAGTCGACCTGTGCCAGTAGATCTCTCTCTGTCTGTGTCAGAGCGCCCAAGTCATCTCTCAATCCTCCATATTTCCACTCCCTGCTCTTTAGTAATCCTCTTTGCAAACATAAACAACAAAACAATAAACAATCATTAATAACAATTCAAGTAATCAATAATGCAAATTAAAAAAAAAAAAATCAATTTTGTGCAATTGATGATATTGCCCACTATTGGACGATATCGTCCCAAATTTGAGCATAATGTCGTACGATTCGACCAAGAATCGTCGCCTAAAAATGGGTATAATTTTTTGCTTTCTCGTAGATTGAGAAGAACTCATCTTCAACGTATTTTCTTCGAAAAATTCGCTAAAGAGGGGGCAAAATGTAGCACCCTAAAATTGGCACAATAAAATTATAAAATTTACATTCACCTTAGTAAATAAATTTAAATTCAAATTTAACCTCCAAAACCGCCCGTTAACCGTCGAGAAATTCGTTTCCCCCTTTTCTGTGCCATTTTTAGAGGTTGTTTTGACCGTTTGACGATATCATCGCCGATCAGACGATATCACCCCAGATTTGAAAATTTCATTTGGACTAGGACGTCCAGACGATCTTATCGCAAAACTAAATTTGCATAGTTGGAATCTGTTCCAACGGGTCTCCAATCTAGGCAAAAGCGTGTCTACACCATTGGGACCCTCCCCCGTTGGAGATCTCCCAAATTGGGATGATCTCCAACCTCCTAACTACTCCCCCTAAGCCTATTTAACCTCTAGGATTTTCCCTCCCCAACCCCTGGCTGAAATTTTCTACAAAGTGATTCCCTCTGCATCAAAACATCCTAATCTTGCTTTTGCACTAGTCCCATAGCAATTTTGTTGCAGGTACATCACTGATTTTCAGCCGGAGCTAGCATCCATCATCGTCGATGAACCTGTTTAGATCGGAGGCGATCACGTTAAATGTGAGACGATTTCGTACTGATGCGAGACGATCTCGACTGCAATCCACATCGAGGCAATCAGTGCCTGGAGTTTGCTTTTCTCAAACCTTTTCTTTGTCATTTTATGCTGCAAATTAGATCATTTACTTAGTGTTTATATTATTTTGCATTTGGAGTTCACCCATTTAGCTTAGATTGCACATTAAGTTCATGATTTGTTGTTAAAATACAGAAATTTGCTAACATTGTTGTTTTAAAATATTGCTCAGTATTCATTTTATTATTTGGTGTAATTTGCCTCTGTTAGCACAGTAGGACTTCTTGTATTTTGCATCTATTTTCTGTCTTGCAGGTCTCTGACGAATTCGTCTGACAAATTCGTCAGATCTCAGATGATTCTGTCAGTCTCAGAATATTCTGTCAGATTGCAGATGATCCTATCAGATTGCAGGCGATTCTGTAGAATTCCAGATGATCCAGACTGCTTCAAACGTCAGAATCTTCTTCAGACATCCAGATCACGTATTCCCCATTTTCCTCCTGTAAATTCTCTATTTTCTGCTTCTTTAATCTGTTTGTTGTATTCATGAAAATTGCATTTTCATGTAGTTTAATTTAGATTCATTCGGCCAAACCTAGGATATGAATGTTTAAGATTAAAATGAACTCATCTAAACACATTCCAAAACCTAGGCATGGAAACTGCCGCCAAATGTTTCCTGGTGAACCCACCATCCATCGAAAAATCACCAAAATACACCTCCCTTGAGAGGCGGGACCTTCGCAAAGTCCTCTTAGTTCGAGGTACCGCACCATCCTTTTCCCATCCTCCTTTCGGGCATGGATCCTATAGCCTGAAGGTAGGGATGCGAAAAATTTGGAGCGATACACAGAGCAAAAAAACAAAAGAAGGTTCATTTTTCTGGAGTGACCACTAATTTGACAGAACAAAGAAATGAAGCACTTAACCAAATAGAGCCAAAAAAAACAAGGGAAACTGAGGCATTTGAAACTAACCCCATAACCCCTATTGTCACCAAAAAATAGAGCAAAAAAAAGAAGTTTGCATCTGGAACTAGGAGGTCTACAAGAATCCATTTGAAAGAAACACGAGAATAGGTTATGGAGGAAGAAGATAGACCAAGCAACCCAGATGTCATAGAGATTCAACCAGCCTCTGAAAACTTTCTAGAATTCCTTGAACAAATAGCTAAGACAAAAACTAAGCAGGATAATTTGGAAGAGGCTACAGTTCAACAGGCTATAGATATGGTGGATACAATCATAAGTAGTTTCATAGAACTTGTTGAACAAGAGCAAATTGTTGTAGAAGAAGAGATAATGGTTGAACAGCCAACTGTAATTGATCTATCTACATCAGATTCTAAGGCAGAAATAGAAGTGGAAGACATCACAGAGTAGTTGAGGGCAGTAAGAAGTGTTGTTAGAACACAAACCAAGTGGATTGAGGAGAAAGAAAGCACCATTGAAATATAGAAAAGAAAAATTGCAGAGCTTCAGCAGGAAGTGGCAGAATTGAGAAAAATGTTGTCACAAACTGAAAAATAGCCAGCTGTATCCATTGATGAAGACAATTTGGCTCAATTGCTTCTGGGTCTATCAAGGGCAAATGACTCTATTGAGACAAACATGGGTGTTCATTCTGAAGTAGCACTCCTTCATTCTGAAGAAGTGCCTATTCATTCTAAAGCAGCACCATCTCATTCTAAAGCATTGCATTCTTGTTCTGAAGATGCTTCAGAAATGATAAAGAGCATAGCAAAGGATGTTGAAGATGAGCCACCAACACAGGAACAGTCCCAGAAGTAAGAAAATGTTCAAGTACTCCTATTAAGGACCCTGCATTCCAAACTATTACACTTTCAGTAGAAACAGTAGATAAGGGGGTACAAGTAGAAATACTATCTGATGAAAACCCCATAGAAATAGCAAATAAGGAGGTACAGGTAGAATTATTGATAGATGATCAACCAAGAGAAGTGGCAGAAAAAGGAGTTCAAGTTGATCTGATACCTAGGATTCCACCTATAGTCAGACCACCTAATACTGTGTCTCTAGAGCAGTACAATGGAGACATAGCTAGCTGGATGATTAGATATGAACAACTTACCACTAAAACTAAAAAGTTCAAATTGAAAGCAAAACAACTAGAGGCCAAGGAAACAAAAATTTAGGCATTGAAAGAAAAGGTGTCTGACTTATGCCAAATTGCTAAATTTTTAGTCCAATTTAGACGACCAGCCATATTTTACAACCTTATTTTGAAGGAAAAATACCTCATATGGCAAGTCATGAGGATTAGTTCAAACCTCCCATATAAATTGGACACAACTACAGACTTCCTAGAGGCATATTTTGACAGTCCTTTTGAGCAAAAAAATCTCCTATGTGAACTGTTTTTACATAGTTTCTTCATTCCAGATGAAGTTGAGTCTCGTCCTCAAATCTACATTGGAGATGTTCAACTGAGAGCATTCATGTCCACCTTGCAGAATCAGCTTTACTGGGATCAAGAGAAAAAGTAGAACAAAGAAATTAAAACAAGGGCTGAGTTGTTAGTCAGAGCAATCCAGCAAAATCACCTAGTTATCACCAGGCAACACTTCTCAATGATGAACAGGGATGATATAAAGAGGATGTACTTGAACAACTTAAGGGACTATGTGACCAGATTCAATAATTTTTGTGATCACAATTTTTTCCCAGCATTGTCAGTGTGCAAAGACAGATAGGCTAAACTTTCCATGTCTTTGAGGAAAAGAGAACCCATCTCCCCCATCAACTTAGAATGGTCGAGAAGAAGAGCAAAAGGTGTAATCCAGCTGATTCAAATCATGCAACATAACTGGATAGGTCTCAGGTTTAGGCCTCCGACCATCATTACTCCAGTTCCATTCTAATTTGAGGAAGATGCCCAGCCTGATGAACAATTTGAAGACTAGCTCAAAAAAATTCAAAAAAATAGTGGGTATTATATAGGCAAGAAATTATTCTATAGGTCATGGAATCTAAACATGGACATATGTGATTCCATAGCCCAACAGGAATGCATGAGGGCATGCATTAATATAAGTTGGGGGAAAATGATGAGGCCTGGAAATGCCTCAATCATAACATATTTTGAACACTAAAAATGCCTATAAAATCTTATGTTTTATTTGATATGTTAGTTAAGTTGATTCAATATGTTGTATATTAACCATTTTGCATGATCAATGTATTTGGAATATTATATGCTAATTTTATAGCTTTTTGCATAGTTTTGTGTTCTTTTTTCTATGATTTGCTAAAATGGGATATGCTTAGAATAATAGCAGCATTTCACTAATCATGTTTTGATTTGTCTCAAGCAATTATTTCACCTAAATCGGCAACAAGTGCAAGCAAACTATTGATGTGCGACAAAAGCTGGTCTTTCCCATGTAAATTCCAGCCAATTGTCCATAAATAGCAAGGCTTGGAATTCACATGTGAAAAAAGATGAAGACCATTGGAATTTGATCTTAGGAGATAACCCACCTGAGAGATGCAGAAGAAATCACTGGAAAAGCACACATTTGTTCATTCCGAAGTATCTTCGAAATGAACAGATATCTTCGGAATGAGAGAACATGTCTTTGGAATGAGCTAATCTTTGGAATGAAGAATGCATTATATTTGGAATGAAGGGTTGTAGTATCTTCGGAATGAAGGATTACAGTATCTTCGGAATGAAGGATTGCAGTATCTTCGGAATGAGAATTGCAATATCTTCGAAATGAGCGATCTTCAGAATGAGAATTGCATTGTCTTCGAAATGAAGCCACTTATCTTCGAAATGAAAATAGAATGTGCTTTTTGACTTGTTGACCAATTTTTGAAGCTGTAAAAAAGGAAATAAAGGTTGTAAAAGGTCAAGAAAAATATCTTCCATCTATCTTTGCTGTCATTGCCGACCAAAGCCATCATTAAGGGAAAGATCAAGTTTTAATCTTCTTCTAGGATAAAACCAGAATTTGTTGCAACATTGTAGGATTAGATCTTTTGAGATATTCTTTGTTTGTAATCAGACCTTAGGACATCTATAAATATTGCTCCCATTCAGGTTGAGTGAGGTATAGTAGTAGTAGCAGGAAGTAGAAAGTAAGGAAACTAAGAAGAAGCAAAAAATAGGTAGAATTTGACTGTTACAGTCTTGTAACAGGTTTTCAGCAGAATTATTGTAATCATGTTCTTTAATCAATAAAGTGCACTAGTTCTATTTCATGTTTCTTGTAAATGAGTATGATTAATATTTATAGAGAGAGAGAGAGACTTATACCTTCTTCTGTACAAAGAGGCTAGCCACTTCCAGACCTAGGAGGAGGACTAACAAGCAGGTTTTTATTATGATTTTGCTGCAACAGAATGAGTAGTAGAACTTGTTATTTCAATTAATTGTAAACAACTGACAATATCTATAGTCTTAGTTTATTTATGCTTAGATTAATCTTGTGCTTAATGTTTTAGCTATAATATTTACCTTCAACAAAGCTTCCACTTTATTTTAGACTGTTATTCCCAAAATTTACTATTTTTCAGCAATTTCCTACATTTTATGTTTTGCTGTCAAATCCTGCACAAAAGATTGACAACCTTCTGTTACAGAACCTTGACAGTTTTCATTTTCATGTTAGAATTAGACTTTCATTGCTGCAAAAGTAATTAGATTTTCTTTTTGCAATTAGGATCAGACTTTCAATTTTGCAACTGTTATTTCTGCAATATAATTAGGTCTTATTCTGCAATTGTAATTAGGACTTCATTTCTGTAGTTAATGATTAATTTCCAATTCTGCAACTTAGATTAAGATTTAATTCATGCAATTTAGATATAGGAATGTCCCAAAACCCCCCACACAATCGGTTCCACCAATAAGACCTATTTTTCTAGATTGACCTAAGTTATAGTTGTTTCACTTCTTCCACAGATAGCCTTGTACACTACCCTGGATTGACAAATTCATTGAGAATTAATGATGGTATAACGACTATGCATAAATGGGTTGAATAGGATCTGATTCATCGTCAGAACTATTCGATTTATTTGAGGTGATTTCCATGTCACTTTCAGTATCATATTCTACATCACTAAGGTTAGGTGTTCGAATATTATTTAGAGGTCTGGACGTAACCATGGATAAAGTTGTGTCAAAGACTTGCATATCATGAATAGGTAATTGTCCACTAATAGTTTCTACATATCGGGTAGGAGGAGGAACATTATGATGCTCAATTTGATTAGCCACCTCTTTACCATGCTTTGGTAAAGGATGTTGAAATATGTCCAATGATTGATTGGCATTCTGATTCTGATTTTGAGGGATGTTCTTTTGAGCATTATTAGGAGGATTTTTTTAGGTTGAAAGGCTTGCACCTCCATCTCATTGTTATCAATTAAATCTTGTATTTTATGTTTTAAAAATTTACAAGAGTTGGTAGCATGTCCAGGTCCTCTATGGAAATCACAATGTAAATCAGCTCTATATTCGGGTATAGTTGGATCAAGTTCCCGGATAGTTGGTAATTGGATCAATCCTCATGCAAGTAATTATGGGAGAATGGTTGATAAAGGTTGATTTAACCTAGTAAATTCTTGGGGTGGTTTATCAGGAGGTTTCAATATGAACTTCTCTATTTTTTTTACAATATTAACATTGGCAATATTTTTGCTATCAGTGACTCCATCACCCACAACTTGTTTATTTTTATATTGATTTTTGGATGTTTTCTCATCATCTTTCTTTTTGAGTTGATATCTTCTAATGAGAGCATCTTCCAATCTTTGAGCTAAATCTATAACTTGATCGAAGGTGGTCAAGGTAGCAGTTGATAATTCATAGGATAGTTGTTCTTGTAAATTATTGATAAAAATATCCAACATTTCTCGATACGATAACACAAAGTGTAATTTTCCTATCAACTACCTCCATCGAGCCAAGAAGTCAGCAAAACACTCATCTTTGTCTTGTTTTAGGTTGTACAAATATTTAATGGTTACATGCCTTTCGATATAAGCACTAAATTGATGCACAAAATATTTAGCAGTATCTTCAAAATTTCTCAAAGAATGAGTGGGCAATTGATAATACCACTCCAATGCCATCCCCCTAAACTTTTTGGGAACATTTTTAGTAATAACAAGTCATCATGTGATATATCATGACATGCTATCCTAAACATACGAAGATGCTCTATGGGATCTTCAGTTCCTTTGTATATAGGTAGGAGAGGCATGGGAAAGTGTTTAGGATATGGTTGTGCTACAACTATAGGATATAGATGTTGACTACACATCTCTCGATAATTGTACGAGGGATGGTAGGGATCTATTTGGTCCATACGGGAGGCTAATTGTTTCACCATGGCTTCTAGATTACCAGTTTGCCCACCATATTGGTTTGGTGGTACATGACCATGGGATTTGTGAGCATAGGAAGGCGGGACATAAGGATTAGATGCTATATTGCTATTATGCAAATGGTTGGTAGGAAGAGTATTATGAAGAAGATTTGTTGTGGCATTATGTTGTATCCCAGATTGTTGGAAATTAACATTTGGTTTTGTTTTAGGCTTTTGTTGATTTGAGGTATATTGATCAATAGCTTGGCAAAATAGAGCAGTGAATGAAGGTTTCTTTTATGTGGGAATAACCCTAGGCTTAGTAACAAGCACTCTAGGTGGTTGGGTAACCTGCTATTGTTGCATGTTCTGGATCATAGCGGCCATATCCAAATTGGATGGTCTAGATTGATCACTTTCTTGATCAACAAAGCACAAAGGATTAGTGCGTGTGTGATATATGTCTTCTAGGGTTTCTTGAGTGTCACTAATTTGATTTTTTTCCATATGAACTGCTCTATTAAGGGTGCCCATATTATCATGGAGGAACTTCCAGAAATGTTCCATGTTCTCAAAAGTAACAGCTCCTTCTGGAGATATTTTAGGAGATGAGGATCCTTCCTCTCTATCATTTTCTTTTTGTTCATTTGCATCAACATACTCTTCTTATTGTTGGTCTAGAGTTCCTTCTTCTTGAATTGGATCTTCAGGAAGGACGTCTGGGTTATTTTCTAGTTTTCTTAACCAATCTTCTTCTACTTCAATTTGTTTTCCATTCCTGAGTCTAGTCATTATGTCTAAATCTTAGATTTTAGCAAATATATATTAATATATTTGCAACAAATTTGGGAGGTATATATTTTAATTATATACCTACTATAAAATGTTTTGATTTTTTGTTATGATTTTTATTTTTGTTTATTTTTATTTTATGCTTATAAAGACAACAAACAACACACTAAATACAAGAAATAACAATAATAAAAGAATAGCTTAGTTTTCTATAAATAGTTTATGGATGTCATTGATAGGATCAAGTTCATCAGGAGTCATAAAATGCTCCTCTTCAAATTGGAAATGGTTTTTCAAGAACTTGATAAAGTGTGCTATAGTAATAATATTTGTTTCAGATTTTGTCTTGTAAAAATAAATCTCATGGAAATACTCTCGATATAACATAGCTATGGGAACTCTATTCCATCTTTGTCTATTCGTAAGAATGACCTCTTGGTCCTCTATACGAGACAAAAATTTATGTACTACAACTGCATTATCGAGGTATTCCTCAAAGGTATACAACTCAGAAGACACAAGGGCTCTTTTATCTGCTAACCACCTATGGCAAGCTCTTTGAAGCTCATGATACAAAGTCACTTGATCAGGATCCAGGATTCTATCTAGGACAAACCTCTTGATTTGCCTAAGTTCGGTTGCTCTAGATGAAATGAGATTCAATCTCCTATTAAGCTTGTCCCATAAAGGTGGGACTCTATATGTTGGAGCTACTCTAAGTAAAGAATTAATCTCTATAGCTGCTAATTGATTTTCAACATTAATGGTGATAGCTCGTCTTTTGTTATAATCTACCATCTAAATATAATATGCAATATTTAGTTCTAAATGCATTTATGTTTTTTTTTTTGGATTGTTTTCAAAAGGTTTTTAGTTTTCACGTCGGGTTCACCAAAATGTATCGCTCCAAATTTTTCACATCCTTACCCTTAGGCTATAGGATCTGCGCCCAAAATGAGGATGCGAGAAGGATGGGACAATACCTTAGATTGAGAGGCCCTTTGAAGGTCCCGCCTCTCGGGGAGGGGTATAAGGGTGAATTTTTGATGGATGGTGGGTTCACTAAGAAAATTTTGAGTGGCAGTTTCCATGCCTAGGTTGGGAATGGGTTTGATGTGTTCATTTTTATACTCAATCATTCAAATCCTAGGTTTGGCCAAGATGAATCTAAACTATTCTATATACCAATACTGATTTAAAGGGATACAAAAAACAAAAATGGGCGCTAAAAACAGAGAATATGCAAATTAGGACAGATCATACCTGATTTCGGATGTCTGATGAAGGTTTTGAGTCTTGTAGCAGTTTAGATCATCTCGACTCGTACGTAATCGTCTAAAATTACACCGAATCATCTTAAATCACAGTCGGTCGTCTAAGATCAGACAAAATCATCTAAAATCTGACGAATTCATCAAAAACCTACAATCACAAAAGCAGATACAAAATACCAAATATGCAACTACATAAGTGAAGGGAAATGATAGAAATAACTATAAATTTGTCTAAATGATAGATCCAAATAGTAATTAAAGAGGAAAAAAATCAACTTCACAATTTATTTTGATTTTATCATGCATTTACACTAGATGAGGTGAACTCCAAGATGCATAAACATAATAATTTAAGATAGTGTAGAAACATAATAGAAAAATGCAAAAAAGCTAAGGAAATGCAAACTCTGAGTTCTGATTGACCCCAATCTAGATTAAATTTAGGATCACCTCCAATTGTACGAAATCATCTATGCTCCTTGACAGGATCGTCCGAAATAGTCCGGGATCGCTTGCGATGATCCGAGCTAGCTTCGACTGAAAAATAGTAGAGTTCTTGCAAGAAAATGTAAAATGCAGAATACAAACAGTAGTGCAAGGATGCTCTAGTGAATAAGGATCTAAATCCGTCAGCTAAGAGGTTTAGGGAATCTAGGGGGATCAGAATCAGGGGGATAAACTAGAAAAATCCTAGTTTATATAGGATTAGGGGGAGGCTAGGAGGTTGGGGATCATCCCAATCTGGGAGATCTCCAACAGGGAAATCTCCAATTGCACAGACACGCTTCTGCCCGAGTTGGAGAGGCTGTTGAAACAGAAGCTAATTATGAAAATTTGATTTTGGGACGAAATCATCTGGACGTTCTGTTCCAGACGAATTCTTTAGATCGGGGATGATTTCATTTGATCTATAACGATATCGTCCAATGGTCAAAACAAATCCTAAAAATGGTGTGGAAAATTGGGAAAGCAAGTAATAGGTGGTTTTAGGGTTAAAATTTAAATTTTTATCTTTTATATTTTACTAAGGTTTTAACCGTGCCAATTTTAGGGTGCTACACTTGTCTTCTACTAACTTGCTTACTAGGATGATATTAAATGTTAGTTCAGGTACATACAATACATTTTGTAGCAGAAGATATGGAAATGAACTTCTAGGTGTTACACATCCATATCCATGTATAAGATAGGTTTGGTTATCTATAATTCTTAATCTATAGCCTTTAGCATCTTGAAGATAGTCAAACCATTTTATATTCCCTATCATATTATGACTTTTACCTGAGTCAATATACCACATATATTCATGTTTTATAGAATAATTTCTATTTGGTAAAATTCCACATCCATTATATGACATTCCTTTTTACATTTGAAGAAGTAGAAGAAATGAGATAGGATTTTCTTTGTTGTCTACCTTATGACTCCCTATGTTAGGATATGTGATTCCTGAAGAAGAAATATAAGTTTTATTTGATAAAACCTTTAATAATAATCCTTGTTTTGTAGACTACCTTATGTCTCCCAAATAAAGTGAGTATATACTTAGGATTTTTAGGTTATGAGGAAAGCTTATAATATGTAATTTGATAATCTATAATGCATGCTTAATATTACCAAGTTTTGTAGAATGCCGTATGACTCCCTAGTATGATATGGATAAGATAAAGTTCTTTTGTATAATTATAGTTCAATATTGATTGATTTTGTAATGTTTTGTAGAATACTTTTGGCAGTTTTGCACTATGCCACATTAAAATTTTGATCAAATTTTGTTGAAGGATTTCTGATTGTAAAAGCAACATATATATTAATTTATGATGCAGTATTTTTGGCCAATATAATGTGTTACAATATTTTTGTGTTAATATTCTTTTTCATTGTCATAAATTTTATGCTTGAAAAATGATGGGTGTTGCAAGTCAAATTGTTTGTAAATAATTAGTAAAGTTCACCTGATGGCAGTAAGGAAAACAGTTCTTTAAAGTAAAAAATTTAAAGGGGACAGTGGTAGTTCTTTTGCTTGAATGAAGAAGGAAAACATGATGCCCTTCCTTAGGATGAAAATGTTTATTTTTATTCAAAAATTGGGTAATTGAGAAAAAATAATGACAAAAGCATGTTCACCCCTAATTTGGGGTGACTAATGCATTTATAATATTTTAGGGTGAACATGATATTTTTTACAATAAAAACAAAGAAACTGGGTTAAGGTTCGAGCAAGGATACTTTTGCCCCAAATGAGAGGTGAAAGTCCCTTTTGCCTCTTTTGGGGTGAAAAGGTATTTAAATAATTAAGTTGGGAGTACGTTGAAAGTTGAAGTGCAAAGCTAAAATAACAAAGAGTGATTTCATCCCAAAGTTGGAGTGAAAGCATCGTTCACCTCACTTTAGGGAGAACATCATTTAAAGTGAAAGTGTTGACAATTCAAAGGTGCATTCACCCCAGGTGAGAGGTGAAAGTCCCATTCACCCCTCCTTGAGGTGAAGCTACATGAAGACGACCCCACCAATACGTCAAAGTTTTATTTTTGCTTCAGGCAGATATTAAAGGGGTAGCATTGAAAAGTCAAAGCTACGTTCACCCAAGGTGAAGGGCGACAGTGCCTTTCACATCTTTTTAGGGTGAACATACATTTTAAGAAGGCATATTATGTGAAGTGCTTCCACCTTGGGAGAAATGTGAAGCTCTCAATCATCTCTTTCAAAGGCTAAACAATACAAAATGGTTTGAAGTATCAAATGTGAAATTGAAGGGATATAGTGAACTATTTGTTTGCTCAAATTTTCTCCAAATTGACTACTGCCACTACAAGAAGGTGAATGCAACATTAAAATCAAGGGGTTTTTCATGGAGTGCAATGGCATTAGTGTTAAAATAGGAAGTATGGATAAGGATAAAGTAATACGAGTTAAAGGAAGCATGGCTCTATTTTGAGTGAACTCAAGTTTAAGCATCAACGAAGACTTTTCAAAGGTGCTTGGATCAGATGCAGGATGAGAATTTAATGATTGGGGAAAAAAGTAACTAAAGTTACTAATTTTATGCTGAAAAGGCTGCCAGATTTACTATCACAAGGTAATTTTTATGAGTTCCAAAAATATTTGGAACATGAATGAATTTATGAGGTGTAGTGAATGAACTAAGTCAATGACCAAGCTTTGTAGTTTTTTGTGCACTGATACCCATATGTGTTGATTTACCAGATATTTCATGTTATAAACTGGATCGATGTCTCAGGAGGAATATTCTCAAGGACTTCATGGAGGAATTATTTACAAAGATTCCTAATCTATAAAAATTTTATCATATGTGCATTAAATGATAGAGGTGAAATTCCTCTATGAATACTACTCAATTTCCATTGTAGGAGGATAGATATTCTGTAGAAAAATTATTCAAAGTTTACATAAATAGAAAATTTATGGCTTCTAACTTTGCAAGGAGTCTCTATGTGTGATTTATTTCTATTTAAGTATTTCTCTTTTATATTCATGTTTGATATCTGATGTTAAGTTCAAATTCTACACCTGGATTTGGGTATTGCTGGTGTAAGTGTGAGTACTGGAATGTAATTTTGGAAGTTATCTCCAGAGAACTGTAAGTTGATTCTCTTGCCTTCATTTCTATTTTATGCTACTATAATACTTTTTTGAAATTCCTACTTCTGGTATATCCCCAATCCTACATCTTTGGTCGGTGGCTATATTTACGATTTCTTTCCATTATTTCTAATTTCTTTCTTGCAAATAAACTTTTAACCAATGTAGTATTAGTAAGGGAGCCAACCCTCTCTGGAGATTGGCACGAAGTACATTTCTATCCTTTAACCTTTCAATTTTGGTCATGTCTAGGGTGCACAAATGTATACTTCTATATTAGGTAGATATTTGACCAACGGTTTTTGGCATGCTCGATGGGACATATAGTCTCTGTCCTAGTAAGATCCATAGTCAGTGGAATAAAAGTTTTTATCAAAATTGACAAACCCACCTATCCAACAGTTTTTGGTTTCCCTAGTGGGATCCCAAAAGTTCCACTTTCAATAGTATTGAGGTTTGATGTTCACCTTTATGATGTATGGTTAGAAAATCTGGTGACTCAATTATACCTAGAAGCCTCTGAATGTGAAGGCAAAAAAAGTTGTACTTTATGATCACAAGATTGAAGGCCAAAAATCTTGAATATCCCATTGAGTTCTATGAGCTTGACACTAAAAAATTAGGAGAACATCCTAGATTAGTCACTTCACCTCACACATCATCCGTAACATCCTCATAGATAGCCTTTGTGTTCTCCATTCCTTCAATTCTAGCTATTACTGCTACTAGCATCCCACCTCCTCAACCTCATACGCCAGTTCAAATATCTCAGAACCCACCACCACATCAGCTGCAACCACCATGGTAGTTCTTAGCATGGAATAGCTTAGGAGCTTTGAATTTACAAGCACAAAATCTAGTTTCTCAAGAAACTTTGAAGGCTTTTCCTATATACGATGGTACTAGTAAGACCACCTATGAACATATTCAATATATGGCTTCTTTGGCAATGATTTATGGCATTAATTATGAAGAAATTATGGTAAGGTTATTGGTATTATCGCTTAGAGGGAAATTGCTGTATTGGTATCAATATTTTCCACTCGCCACTATTACCACATGGGATCAATTGGTGGAATTGCTAATCAAGAAATTTCATGAACAAGTTGATCCTTTCTACCTACTAACTCAATTTATGAATATACAAAGGCATATGTAGGAAGAGATAGTGGACTTCAATGTCATATTCACTTGAAGATGGTAGAGAGTACTTAATGTTCTTTGGCCCATGCATGACCAAGTTGTGTTTTACTATCTCCATGCCTTCAAATTAGACATTGGTATGGCAGTCCACCAAGCCAATCTAAATACTTTTCTAGAGTTGTACATGCAGGTGTAGAAGGCTAAAGCATATTTGATCTCTATAGGTAAGCTTCCCCCGAACGTAACTATACCCATTATTCTTGATCTTCCACAAAATTTGTATTCAAGTATATTTTCATAGCCTATGCCTTCTATGTACCTATTTCCCTCATGGATCTTGGGTCCACCTCAAATTGCTCTAGTTTTAGTTCCATAACTCCCTCCTCTAAGTATTTTGCAATTACTCGTACTAGTAACACCGCAACTACCAGCCTCAATTCCTTTCCCAGTGCTACTAGTGCCACCTATTCCACTACTTTTGCCTACTCCATCAGTACCTCTACCTTAAACAACACCTCCTATACCCTCAAATATTGATCCTTACATGACATTGTTACAAGAAATGAAATTTTTTAATTCGGCCATAAGGATAATTTCAAATGAAATCATGGAATTTAAGAAGATGTAAGTTAAAGCTGATTTTTGATCAATAAGGTTTCAAATACTACCAATTACAAGGAAGCAAGCAACCACTAACAAAGACCCTAAGAGGAACACAACTGTGCTGGAAAATGAAGAAACTAGTACATCAAAGAAAGCATACTGGTGTTGCACCTATAACGATCCTAATAAAGAAGACATGTGTATGGTTCATTTGAACTATGTGCAGATATTAGCATAAATTTCTATTGTTTTTTAAGTTAATATGATAATGGAAGCTGATCATAACTTGATGGTACCATATTTGGAGTAACTTTCAATTCTCACAAGAACTGGAAAGAAGTTAGTGACTTTTATCTAGTAAAAATGGAGCCTTTGAATGTTCCTTCTGAGCAAAAGATACAAAATTAAAAGGCACAGACACAAGTGAAAATACTTGATGCAAAAGCACTTGGAGCAACAATGAAGCAACAATATTCTATATTATTGAAGGATCTATTATCTAAAAAATCTCAAGACAAGTTGTAAACAAAGGCATAAACTTTATAGCTTGTAGTCGCTCAAGTGCAAATGGAGGCAAAAGAGTAAGCTAAGGAATGCCTTAAATAACCATCATTAACCAAGCAGTAAAGTGTGGAAGCTTCTCAATAGTATCAAAATAAGTATGAGCAAGTGGTTGAAGAAAAGGCTCCTGGTGTTTCTGATTATAATATTATGGAGGAAATGAATAAGATTATTTTAGAAGTAAGTCTATATGATGCACTGTAGTTACCTAGGCAAGTTGATCTATTGCAAGAATATTTAAAATCAACAAAATATCAAAAGAAAATTCATTCTCAAATAGTGCTAGCATAGACACTGCCTACTTCTACCACTAGTAAAAATAGACCTACATTTTATTTTTCTCTTAGAATGGAAGGGTGGATCATGCATAATTGTATGATTGACTCTGGTACTATGACTACTGTCATGCTGAAGGTAGTATGCAAAGTAATGGGAATGGAATACACAAGAAGTAGTCTAGGTGTATTACAGTTGGATAGAACCCCTATCAAAATGGTAGGAGTAATAAAGGATATTCCCATCATTCTACATAGCATGCATCAAATTACTATTATTCAATAAGTAGTGGTGGTTGAATTGGAACCATAATTTAGTATGTGCCTCTCGAGGGATTTCACAGTGAAACTAGTAGGATATATATTTTTTATTATTCACATTTGGATATCCCTTTCAAGAGAAGGAGAATTCACATCTATAATAAAAAGTCATCGAATTTTTATATAGAAAAATTGGAAGAGGAAGAAAAACCCACTGGTGCAATCAACATGATGACAAAATAAGTACAAGAAGTGGACTTGATGGAAGAAGTGCTTGGTGAGCTCCACCTAGATGATGAATTATCATTGATAAATTTTAATGCAATGGTTGAAACTGACATTAGTTTTTAGACCATAACTAAACCTGAGAAGACTGAAGAAAATGTCTCTGACTCCCCATACCTTATCTTTGATCAACTATGGAAGTTGTATTTTGATGGTGCAAGGTGAAAAAATGGTGTTGGACTGGTATTTTTATTGTTTCTCCTATAGGGTCGCAGAAAAACTATTCATATCGGTTAACTTGGAGCTACACAAATAATGCTATTGAATATGAAGTATTGTGCCTTGGATTGAAAATAGCTAGAAATCTGGACATAAAATAGCTATAAATATTTGGATATTTTAAGCTCATCGTTAATCAGACTACAAAATTTTTTATATCAAAGTAGCATTATTTGAAGTGAAGAACACAAGCTTTTACTGAGGGGGGGGTGAACAATACAAGACCACTTTTTAATTTTTTTTCTCAATCAATATTATGCAATGTATAGATAGCAATATCAATAGTAGTAATCAAAGCAATGCACAAATCATCACACACAATATAGACACCAATTATATGTGGTTCACCCAATGTGGCTACTACATGGAGAAAATATTTCACTAAAATTTTCTCAATCAATATCTTGGGAATCCTTTCCCTATTACAATATTTATGGACCTCTATCCAAAGGAGACACCAATACCCTAATAAATTTCATGGATCTATAGCCACAGGAGAAATATTTTCTCCTTAGCTCTGGCTAGTGATCTTCTAGAAGAATTGTTACCCCCACTGCTCTAGCTAATGGATCTCTATCCACTGAAGATTGTCATCCTCTATACTCTGTCAACTCCAAATCTCTATCTCAAATTTATACTAAACACATTCCTTTGGTCTAGCATAAATCTGCTCAATCTTTATCTTTTGTCTGGCACTCAAATCCACACCAAACTTTATCCTTGAATCTGTACTAAACACGGTCCTTCGATATAGCACAAACCCGTCCTCAATATCTATCCTGTATTCTGCACTAAACTCAGTCCTTCAATCTAGCATAAATTTATCCTCAATATCTATCCTCAAGCCTTAGCATAAAGCTTGATACAATCACAAATCAATTCTACTAGATCTTCTCCAAACCTTAACTCAAGGTTTGAACAAATCAATCAATCAAATTTTCTCTCAAGTCTTCTCAAAGACTTATCTCAAATCTACCTTGTAAGCTTCCATAAAATCTCACACTAATATATCCACAAGTCCTCTCTAGAACTTGTCCAAATTTTCTCAATAAGTCATCACTAGAACTTATACAAATAAAATCTCAATATTTATTGTAAGCTTCCATAAAATATCACATAAATGTGTCCACAAGTCTTATCAAAGACTTACCTCAAATCTTCTCAACAAGTCCACATAAGAACTTGTCCAATCTCATAGAAACATAAGGATAATTGTTAGAGATTCAATATGCTTCACATTCATCACAATGATCAATCACTTTCAATCACTCTTTTAGAAACATATAAAGAATTGTTAGAGACTCAATATGCTTCACATTCACCTCAATGCTCAAATACTTTCACTCACTCTTTTAGAAACATATAGAGAATTGTTAGAGACTCAATATGCTTCATACTCACAAACTCTTAATTACTTTCAATCTCTCTTCTTTAACATAAATATATAGATAATTGTTATAGGCTCAATATATTTCACACTCATCAAATCTCAACCTCTTTCTTAAATCAATTCAAAAAATAGAACAATTTGTTTCATATAACTTGAGCTATCACACATCCACTTGACTAGTCTCAACCAACTCTACTCAACCAATCACTCAATGAAATAATCCTTGCTCACAATACCTAGTCCAAACATATGAACAATCACTCAAATATATCCAACAATGCTTATCAACCAATATCACATAACAATGATACTCATGTTCTTAGAAAACCCTAGTTCAAGTTCTTCACTCAACTTAATCACTTCAACAGCAATGCTTATAAAACAAGGTTTTATCAAAAAATCTCAATTCTATAAAACCTTAAAGCATTAATTAAAACACAATCAACAATGCTTAACCAAACAATCCTTTTCACTCCAACTTTTCATTCACAATTTTTAACAATCACTCACTAGGAAGAATATGCCCATAACTTTTATTGGATGTAAAATTACCTTTAGAAAAACCTGTCTCAATCACAATTTTCTTCTTTCCAATTCCAATGGTTAGCCACAACAATATTACTTCAAAACTTTCTCAAAAGTATTCCTTAGACACAAAATAATCACAACTCAATTTATGCCTTATTGATCCCTTTAAAAATAACACTCATCATACCATACATGAAAAATAATTTCTTTGATACACCTTATAAACTTCAAATTAAAACAGTATCCAACACCACAAGTTTTCAAACAATCTTTCTACACACCTTACTACCCTTTCCTAAACACTAAAGTAAACAACACAGAAAATTAATTTTGCATAAGCCTTATATCTCCCCTTTACAACCTTATAAACCAATTATAATGTGTAAAAATTAATTTCTAAATGCTCAAATAATATTTCAAAATTTTTTGGCACCCAAGATTAATGCATACCTCTTTCTTCCCCAAAAAGAGATTTCGGCATGATTCGATCCATCGTCTCGCCAAGCCTAAGTGCCTTACCGCTTGGGAGCCCATCGCATGGGATATTAGTGCCCAAATGAAGGAAGGAGTAGTCCCTTCGTCTTATGCCTCTGTCATTGTTGACTTTCCTAGAAATTGCAAACCCTTTTTTCTCTTGGATGAATCACAATATGCAAGACTCGCATTAATTATTCAAAGGCATGGTAAGTGTGGTAAGGTGGGTAGTCCCCCCTTTTATACACGTTTGCAATTTTCTCCTCATGTTGGTGCTTATAATTTGAAATCAAATTTCAAATTTAATTTAATAACCCACCTTAGGGTTATTTAACCTTAGCTTAAATTAATTTATAATTAATAATTAATTTAAATAACTTTATAAGTTAAGTAAATTAAATAATAAATTAATTTATAATTAATTTTAAACTTCCTTTGTATAATATTATAAAATAATATTATAATATTATTCACTTTGGGCTTCTTCTTGCACCTTGGACCTCATATGATTTTTTGAAACCGAGTTATCCTTTTGCATTTATTGGAGAACCTGAAACTGACGCTGCCAACTAAAACTACCATTGACTGGTGCTGAAAGCTTGACATCAATAACCACTCACTCTTGACATCAATACCAATTCATCTACTCAAAATGTCCAACATGAAGGTCTACCATAACAAGGTATGAGATTTTTTTGAGTCCTTTATAGTGTTGAATATTCAAAAAATTTCGTGAGAGCAAAACAAACATGCAGATATCCTAACTTCTCTTGGCACTAATTTCTCTCTTGTAGAACAAGTAGTTAGGAAACCTAATATGGTGAGAGTAATTTATAGACATTCGTTCCCTAATAGAAATCTTTATTAGCAAGTATTTGACAATGACAAACAAATAATCAATATTTTTATTAAACAGGTTGCAAGTATAGAAGACCGAACATTGGTTGAGGAGGAAATAGAAGGAATGATTCAATTGGAAAACAATCATGTTCCTAGGGGGCTTACCTCTCTTGAAATTTTGTTTGATAAAAATGATAGAGCTAAAAAATATAAGATCAAGGTTGATGCGAAGGAATTCAAGGAAATGCAGTTAGAGCCTGAGAAGATTATCAAAGTCAGAACAAAATGTATGTCAAAAGAACTCGAAGATATCAAAAAAAAAATTATGAGTTCCCTGACATCATCGCATGGGGTTACCATGATTTAAAAGGATATGATAAAAATGTAATCCAACATACTATTGAAGTTCAAGAGAGAGTCAAGACTTTTTGGCAAAAATAATGGCATGTTAATCCTAAAATTGAGGTGCTCATGAAGGCAAAACTATTAAAAATGCTGGAGGTGAAAATAATTTATCCAATCAAGCACTCAACATGGGTAGCAAATTTGGTGTCAGTTTGAAATAAGAATGGCGATATTCGTCTATGTGTATATTTTCATAATCTAAACTAGGTGTCGTTAAAAGATCACTACCCCCTACTAAAGATTGATAAAATTATCCATGTGGTTGCTAGAGTGTAGAAGTTTTCATTACTGAATGGTTACTCTAGTTATAATCATATCTAGGTGAAGGACAAAGACCAACACAAGATGGTGTTGGCAATTTTGGGTACTTTGGGTACATTGCCTTTGCTCAAGTATATAAGTTGTCATTGATGTCAAGAAGCTTTTGAAGGAATTTGATTTGATGTCAAATAATTTATTTTGATGAAGGTTACGGCATGACAGTTTCAAAAGTCTTTTGCAAACCCCAAGCTGAAAGGTTCGAGAGAAAGAGCTCACAATGAAAAAGTGTCGCGATATCATGACATGTCGGGTTTTCGTGACCTGAAGAAAAGAAAAGTGCTAAGGATAAAAAGTGTCATGATATCACGACATGTCGGGTTTTCGTGACCCGAAGAATAGAAAAGAGCTAAGGAGGAAAAGTGTCGCAATATCGCGACATGTCGCATTTTTGCAACTTAAGCAAGAGAGAGAAAGAAAGTTAGAAAAGTGTCATGATATCGCGACATGTCGCAATTTCATGACTCAAAGAGCAAAGAAAACGTACAGAAGCTGAAAGTGTCACGATTTCACAATAGGTTGCAAAGAAAACATATAGAAAGTTGATAGCATTGCGATTTCGTTATGGGTTGCAAGGAAAGTGTACGAAAGCTGAAAGCGTCATGATTTCATGATGGGTTGCAAAGAATGCGTACGGATGCAAAAACTGTCATGATTTTACGATAGGCAAAAAAGAAAGTAGACGAAAGCAGAAGTGTCATGATTTCATGATAGAAATTGAAAGCAGGTCTTCTATAGGAGAAGTGTCACGATTTCACGATAAAAGCAGAGAGGAAGGCTATGAAGACAGAAGTGTCACGATATCATGATAGAAGTGAAGACAAATTTTGCAGAGGCAGAAGTGTCACGATTTTGTGAAAAAAGCAAAAAGGAGGTCGACGAAGGGAGAAGTGTCGTGATATCACGACAAAAGAAAATTTGATGCCGACAAAGGCTGAAGTGTCGTGATATCACGACAAAAGCCAAAAGAAAGTGTACGGTTGCAAAGGTGTCGCGATATCGTGACATGTTGTAGTTTTGAAAAAAAAGCTACAGAAGAGTTACAGAGGCAGTTGAAGCCGACAAAGTTAAATGTGAGTTGACAAAGATTAGGGTTTGTAGCTGACAAAGTTTAGGGTTGTGCAACCGACTAAAGATCAGGGTTACAACCTACTAAGATTAAGGTTTTGATCTTGAAAGTGTTATTATAAAAGGTAGGTTGTTTTGAAGAGTTGGTGTGTTGTTAGTTGTGACGTTTGCAGATAGAGCGTAGAGTGAGAAGTTCGATAGCCGAGAGCAGAGTGCAAAATTTTATCAAAGTGTGCAGAGTGAGCGAAGAGTCATGGTGAATTGTTCTAAGTGTCACTGTGATTGCGAAGACAGTGCAAAGGTTGAAGTTTGACCAAGTGCGGCTATGAGTGCAAAAAAAGAGTAGAGGGCGTAGAGAGCACAAAGGGCAAAGACGAACGCGGAGTGTTGTTGTATGAGGGCAGAGGTGCACTGGTTCTTTGAGAAGAACCTGAGGACATATTTGGCAAGTCTTTGAGAAGGCTTGTGTGTAGAGGATTGATTTGTTCAAGTGTTGGACAGATCTGATAGACAGAGGAAGACTTGTACTAGACCGACTGACTGTGTTTGGTATAGGTTGCTAAGCTATTGTGGATGTGATCATAGAAGGTAGAGGTCTCTTAGGCTAAGCATTGAGGACAGGAGGTCTTCGGTGGAAAGGAGTTCCACGTGGTGGCAAGAGGTAGAAGTAGTTGATCTTCTGAGGGATAATTTCCAGAGTAGAGGGGAAGGTATCTCCTTTGAGCAGAGGCTCATAAATTCAGAGCCGAAGGGAAGGTATCTCCTTTGAGCAGAGGCTCATAAATTTTGATTGGGGGAAGGTATCTCCTTTGGGCCGAGGCTCATAAACATTGTAATTGGGAAGGATTCCCAAAGAACTTTGAGATAACTTTTAGAGAAAATTTTTGTGGACGTAGCCCAACCATTCTGGGTGAACCACATTAAAATTGGTGTCACTTTGTGGATGATATTGTGCATTGCTTTGATATTGCTTTGGGTATATTGCTTTACTGTTTTGAAGTATAAAGGAAAAAGTAAAAAGAGGTCTTATACTGTTCACCCCCCCTCTTAGTATAAGCTTGTGTTCTTCAATTGGTATTAGAGCAGGTGCCTTCGGAAAGTTTAACAGCTTGAAGGAAAATCTAGTAAAGAACACAATGGATCATTCAAGTAGCAATGCAACACCTATTCTTGATGGGTCATATTTTGGTCTTTGGAGTGCAAGGATGAAGGTTCATCTAATGGCACTTGGTAATGAGGTATGGGAAGTGATTGAATATGAGTACACTATTCCTGTACATGGTCCTAATACTAAATAAGAAAGGCTCCTACATCATAGCAATTCAAAATCAATGAATGTAATCCTAAAAGGTTTACAGAAAGCAGATCTCACCAAAGTGATTCACTGCAAGACAACTAGTGAAATGTGAAAACAGTTGAAGGTGGTTCATACAGGTGATACAAATGTCAGAAAGGCCAAGTTGAGACACTTCAAATGTATGTTTGAACAACTCCAGATGAATTATTATGAAAATATTAGTGACTACATGCTTTGTATGGATGAGGTTGTTAACTCCATGAAAGACTTAGGTCTTGAGATTGCTGAAAATGATGTTTGTGATAAGATTTTAAGATCTCTTCCTAATAGATTTAGTGAAAATATTTCTACTATTGAGGAAACTGAAGATTTGGATAATTTTAAAAAGGATGAGCTCCATAGTATACTTGTAGCATTTGAGTTGAGAACTCAAGTGAAGGTTGATGTCAAGAAAGTGGCAGCTTTCAAGGCTACCAAGAAATCCAAGGGTAAACAACTTCAAGAGAGTGATGAGTCTTCTAGTGATGAAGAGGTATATTACAAAAATAAAGGCAAGTTCTCTAGAAAGCACAAAAGTGTGAAAAATATAAGATTTTTCAATTGTGGAAAGTTTGGTCATTATGCTACTGATTGTACTATTCCCAAGAATGAAAGTGATGAATATAAATAGGATTCTAAGAGCAAGGATTCTAAAAAGCACAAGAATCATAGGAAGAACAAAGATGAGCACAACAATCAAGGAAAGAGGTATTCTCACAAGCACAAAAAGAGTTTCTACCTATACAAAGCAAGTAAGTGTTCTAGTAGTGATAGTGAAAGTTCTTCAAGTGATGATGAAAATGAGATGTTGTTCATATCAGAAAAAGAGGAAGAACCGAAACATAGATTCATTATCATGAAATGTCTTAGATGTGCAAATATTTTTCACATTGAGGATGATTGCACAAATAATGATTTGGTTTCTAGTATGTATGAGGATGCTTCAAAAAACTATAAGGAAGATGCTTGTATGGTTTTTGAAAAAGGTAGCACCTCTAGTGGTAAGAAATCTGAAAAAGGGTTTGATGATTTAGAAAGAAAACAAATAAAGGATCTTGAAAGTGAACTTATTAATGCTCTTAGTGCTTTGAAAAAGGAAAGAAAGAAGAATTCTAGACTCAAGGATAAGTTAGATAAATGTTGTATGGAGAGAGATGATCTTATAGAAAATCTTGATTTCTCTATAGCTAAGACGCAAGAACTCAAGGATGAGTTAGAGCTTGAGTATAGTGAGTTAGAATATAAAATGGCTTCTTTGAAAGAGGAAACTAAAGAGTACAAGGATAAGCTTTACAGGTTTCAAGATAGCTCCAAAAAGGTTAAGTCACTCATCAAATGTCAAAGAAAGACAACAAATAAAACAGGCCTTGGTTTTATTAAGCCACACAAGGAACAAGTTGGAGAGTCTAGTAAGAGACTCCAAAAGGAAGAGAGTTCTTATGAGGAAAGTATTTTAGATCATGAGTCATTGAATGATAGAAGCACAGAAATAGAAAATAGAATTCAGAATGAGAAGAAGAAGTTTTCAAGACCCAAGAGGTCAAATAAAAGAAAATTTCAAGGCAGATGTTTTGCTTGTCATAAGTTTGATCACATGGCTTCACATTGCATGGCTCAAGTAAAGAAGGTAAATGACAATTTCAGAAGTGCTAGTTTCTTTCAAGGGTATTGCTACTCTTGTCAACAGTTTGGGCACAAGGCAGTTTATTGCAAGGCACATAACAGGAACAGGTTTGGCTAGAATAGGTTTGGTCAGAACAGGTTTGGTCAGAACAGTTTTGGCCAAAACAGGTCTGGTTAGAACAATTTTGGTTAGAACTGGTGGATTCAAATATCAGGTTTACCTTAGAGAAACAACATCGTCAAGTGTTTCAAGTGCAAAAATGAAGGTCACATAATCAAACAGTGTAGAGCTGAAATTCTAGAATACAGGAACAAGAACAGTGGCATGATCAGGTCCAAGGATCAAGGCATGAACAAGAACAGGGATGAGAAAAAGAACAAGAACAGTGACAAGAAGAGGAATATGGGCAAAGAGTTCAAGAGAATCCTGAAAAGGAAGTTATAGACGCTAATGATGATCAGTGCCTAATGGGAGTTTTACTCCCACCCCAGAATTAATCACGTCATCAGGAGGTGGGGGAGGGACTAAGCTAAGAGGCTCATTCTTAGTCCCGAGCCTCAAAGGTGGCCCTTTGCCATTGATGACAAAGGGGGAGAGATATGAGTAAGGGGGAGAGCTTTAAGTAAAAAGGAAAGCTCCAAGTCAGGGGAGCAAAACTTCAAAGGAATATTCTAAGTTGTTAGCATAGTTGGTTTCAGTTTTGGTTCTTGAGAAGTTTTTTCAGTAAAGGTTTGCCATCAATGACAAAGGGGGAGATTGTTGGTAATTTTGGGTACTTTGGGTACATTGCCTTTGCTCAAGTATATAAGTTGTCATTGATGTCAAGAAGATTTTGAAAGAATTTGATTTGATGTCAAATAATTTGTTTTGATGAAGGTTACGACATGACAGTTTCAAAAGTCTTTTGCAAACCCCAAGCTGATAGGTTCAAGAGAAAGAGCTCGCAGTGAAAAAGTGTCACGATATCGCGACATGTCGGGTTTTCCTGACCTGAAGAAAAGAAAAGTGCTAAGGAGAAAAAGTGTCGTGATATTGCGATGTTGGGTTTTCGTGACTTGAAGAATAGAAAAGAACTAAGGAGGAAAAGTGTCACGATATTGCAACATGTCACATTTTCACGACTTAAGCAGGAGAGAGAAAGCAAGTTAGAAAAGTGTCACGATATCATGACATGTCACAATTTCATGACTCAAAGAGCAAAGAAAACATACGAAATCTGAAAGCATCATGATTTCATGACAGGTTACAAAGAAAACGTACGAAAAGTTGATAGCGTCGCAATTTCTCAATGGGTTACAAGGAAAGCGTACGGAAGCTGAAAGCATCACGATTTTGCGATGGGTTGCAAAGAATGCGTATGGATGCAGAAAGTGTCACGATTTTGCGACAGGCAAAAAATAAAGTAGATGAAAGTAGAAGTGTCATGATTTCACGACAGAAATTGAAAGCAGGTCTTCTATAGGAGAAGTGTCACGATTTTGCAACAAAAGCAGAGAGGAAGGCTATGAATACAGAAGTGTCATGATATTGCGATAGAAGTGAAGACGAAGTCTGCAGAGGTAGAAGTGTCATGATTTAACGACAAAAGCAGAAAGGAGGTTGAAAAAGGGAGAAGTGTCATGATATCATGACAAAAGCAAAGTTGATGCTGACAAAGGCTGAAGTGTCACGATATCACGACAAAATTCAAAAGTGTACGATTGCAAAGGTGTCGTGATATCGTGACATGTTGTAGTTTTGTGGCAAAAGCTATAGAAGAGTTACAAAGGAAGTTGAAGCTGACAAATTTAAATGTGAGCCAATGAAGATTAGGGTTTGCAGCCAATGAAGTTTAGGGTTATGCAGCCGACTAAAGATCAGGGTTACAGTCGACTAAGATTAAGGTTTTGATCTTGAAAGTGTTATTATAAAAGGCAAGTTGTTTTGAAGATTTGGTGTGTTGTTAGTTGCGACGTTCGTAGATAGAGCGCAGAGTGAGAAGTTCGATCACCGAGAACAAAGTGTGAAATTCTATCAAAGTGTGCAAAGTGAGCGAAGATTCATGGTGAATTGTTCTAAGTGCCGCTGTGATTGCACAGACAGTGCAAAGGTTGAAGTTCAACCAAGTGTGACTGTGAGTGCACAGAAAGAGTAGAGGGCATAGAGAGCACAAAGGGCAAAGACGAACATGGAGTGCTACTATATGAGGACAAAGGTGCATTAGTTCTTTGAGAAGAACCTGAGGACAGATTTGGTAAGTCTTTGAAAAGGCTTGTGTATAGAGGATTGATTTGTTCAAGTGTTGGACAGATCTGACAGATAGAGGAATACTTGTACTAGATCGACTAACTATGTTTGGTACAGGTTTCTAAGATATTGTGGATGTGATCATAGAAGGTAGAGGTATCTTAGGCTAAGCATTGAGGATAGGAGGTCTTCAGTGGAAAGGAGTTCCACATGTTGGCAAGAGGTAGAGGCAGTTGATCTTTTGAGAGATCATTTCCAAATCAGAGGGGAAGGTATCTCCTTTGAGCAGAGGCTCATAAATCTAGATCAGAGGGGAATGTATCTCCTTTGAGTAGAGGCTCATAAATTTTTATTGGGGGAAGGTATCTCCTTTGGGCCAAGGCTCATAAACATTGTAATTGGGAAGGATTCCCAAAGAACTTTGAGATAACTTTTAGAGAAAAGTTTTGTGGATGTAGCCTGACCATTCGGGTGAACCATGTTAAAATTGGTGTCACTTTATGGATGATATTGTGCATTGCTTTGATATTGCTTTGGGTATATTTCTTTACTATTTTGAAGTATAAAGGAAAAAGTAAAAAGAGTTCTTATACTGTTCACCCCCTCTCAGTATAAGCTTGTGTTCTTTAGATGGTATTTACTAAAAAATGAGGAACTTTCACCTATTGGAGGATGCCATTTGTATTTCCAATGCTAACACTATGTTCTAGAGAGCTATGAACATTGCTTTCAATGAGTTTTTGAATATATTTATTGTTATTTACCTTGATGACATGATTTTTTTCTCACATCACAAGGAAGAGCACGTCTCTCATTTGAGGCAAGTTTTAAAAAAATATTAGGAATTTGGAATTTCCATTAACCCAAATAAGTTGATTTTATTTATAAAATAAGGGAAGATTTTGGGGCACATAATTTCACAAGGATTGGTGATTGATCTTGTGAGAGTCGAAGTGCTCTTGAAACTACCACTACCAGTTAACAAGAAGGATCTACAATCATTCTTTGACCAGATCAACTTTATTTGGAATTTCATTGCTGATTTTGCTCAGGTTGTAAAACCAATGACCGAGCTTCTCAAGAAGAATTTAAACTTTAAATGGAATGAAGTTAGAAGACATGAATTTCAAGAAATTAAGGAGATATTAACTCAAGCACCAGTATTGATTAATCTAGATTACTCAAAATATTTCATCCTCTATGTAGTAGGCGAACAAGAGAATTATGCTACTATTCTCACACAAAATCAAGAGGATGGAGATGAAAAGCCAATTGCTTTCTTGAGTCAAGTCATATTGCCACACTAGTAAAAGTGTAATTTTATTAAAATACAAGTGTATGTGATTATAAAATCCCTAAAAAAATTCCAACACTTTATTTTGTAGAGCAAAACCATCATCTATGTCATTCATCCAGATGTCAAAAATTCTATTATTTAAGGAGAACTAGGTGACAAGAGAGTAGATTGGGTCTTAAATATTTAATAATATGATATGGTGATTTTATCGAGTAATTTGGTTTGTGTATGATCTCTCTCCCAAGAACTAGCCAAAAGCGCAACTTTAGAATCACTGACTCTAGTACAAAATGAGGATATCAATGAAAGCAATTGTGTAAATTGAGCTATAGGCGATCATGACTAGATAGAGGACCTTGTAAAATTCTTTACATATTGGAAATATCCATCACATCTTAATGCTTCACAGTGGTGGAGATTTAGTTTACAAGTACTCAAAAATATCCTATTATCAAATGGGTTATTCCATAAGAATATAGGAGTACTCCTCAAGTGTGTAAAGGAGTCAGAGAAGCAAAAAATATTAGAGGAATTCTACTCTAGCCTATCTAGTGGATATTATGTAGGAAGGCCTATGGCCTTGAAGATCATTCGAGCTGGGTATTTTTGGTCTACTCTTTTCACAAATGCATATAAGGTGAGTCGAAGTTGCAACAATTGTCAATGGTACATTGACATGAATAAGAAAGCATCTCTACTGCTACATCCAATTCAAATAGAAGCACATTTTCAATAGTGGGGACTGGACTTCATTGGATTTATTTATCCTCATCCCTCTACCAAAAACAAGTATATCTTGACCATGATTGATTATTTTAATAGATGGGCAGAGGCCATTTTGACAAAAAAAGTAGATCAAGCTATAGTTATTTCCTTACCAGATGGATTGATTACTTGTTTCAGTGTTCTAGATGCAATTGTAATAGATAACGAGACTCCATTTATCAAGGAAAATATCACCAAATTCACAAGTATAGGATTTATATGAATACAGCCTCCAATTATTACCTGTAAGGAAATGGTCTGGCCGAATCCATAAAAAAAACTTATTGCAGATCTTAAAAAGGACACTGGAAAACAATAAAATAATTTGACACTTATTGTTAAATCAAGCTCTGTGGGTAGATAGAATATCACTAAAGAAGTCCATTAAAGCCTCTCCTTACTCCTTGGTGTACAAAAAAAAATTAGTTATTCCTACTCACATAGAGCTACCTATCCTCCAAACATTGTAGTTGTTCAAAGATGAAGACCATGAGTTTGATCCAATGAGTGTAAGATTGGCTCAATTACTACAACTAGAGGAGGAAAGAGAAAATGCATATGAAGCTTTCACAGAACATGCAAAGATGATGTTGAAGTGGTTTGGTAAGAAGACAACAGAATGCAAGTTTCATGTAGAAAATCTAGTTCTTAACTGGAATGAGAACAAGGCCAAACCAGGGAAGCACCACAAGTTCAACGTGATATGGAAAGGTCCATTTCATGTTTCTGCAGTGAATTCGATGAATGCATATTATCTTAGAAATATGGATGTTTGGGATCTTTTGATTCTAGTTAATGGTATTCATTTGAAGACCTATTTTCAATGAAGAAATCAATAGGTATGAGGTGTAAATATGTACATATTTTATTTATAGGTACTTTGTTGTTTTCTAATTTTATAAAAAACAAAAATCAAAGCATAAAGCTTAGCTGCTTTCACCCCAAGGGAGGGACAAAAGTACCATTCATATTCCAGAAGGGTGAACGCATGTATGTGAGAGTACAAAAGTGGAAATTCAACATAAAAAAATAGTCAAAAGGGATTTTACCCCAAATGAGGGTCGAAACCCTCGTTCACCCCTCATTGGAGAAAAAATACTAAAATTAAATTTAAGATATCATGCTATGTTTTAAAAGGTATTTACCCTGAGTTCCATGTTTTTTTGTGAAAATAATATGGTGTGCAATAATGAACGCACTGGTAATTAAAAAGAAAAAAATTCTTTCGATGGAGCTTTGATAAAAGAAGAACGACAAAAAAAGGAAAATCAAGAGTTCTATTTTGAAGCTTTTGGTTAAAAAAATAAAGGGTTATATTTTTAAAGTTCAATGTTCTTTCTATGGCGAAAATAAAGAGAAAAATAAAAGGAAAAGAAAAATAAAAGCCCTAAAATCAGGGTTTTTTTAAGAAAATCCATGCTTTTCTAAATAAGGGGTGAAAGAGAAAAGCTTGAAACTATTTTAAAAGGAATATGTTTGCCATGAAATCAAATCAAGCAAGTTAAAGACATTTTGGAAGTGAAAGGAGAAGGAATCTTGTGTGCCTCGAAAGTGTTTTTGCCTTCCATTGCTTTTTTCGAAGAATGACAATTTTTCAAATGCAGCTGGGTTTTTAAGAGTTTCCTCCCAAAGTGATTTTGCCATCCGACATGTGGTTGATTTCAAAAATTTAACATGCACATTAAGACATATTTTTGAGGCATTTAATTTAAAACGTGCACCCAAATTTGTGTTTGGAGGTGATTTGTCATTCTCAAGAAATGAAATATCACACCAGCGAAATCAAAAGTGCTCATTGGTCCCTAGGTGGCAAATTTATTTTTCCAAGGTAGTTTTAGTAGCCAAGGCACATCGTTCAAAGTTTTACATGATAGAAGGGAACATTTTTAAGAAGGATTTTGTGGTAAACTTAAAAAGTAATTGCTGTCGCAATATTAGGAATAGTGCCTGCCAAATAGAAGCAAAGCACAACTCCTCCAAATCCACCTAGAAAATTTACCATATTTACTATGGTGGTTGGAGCACATTCTATAAATAGAGCACAGGTAAATTCACTCAAATATTATAATTTTAAATTTTTGGATGATGTATTTTCAAGATTTTGTTGTAGAAACTACAGAGTTCTTTTAGGAATTATTAGGTTTTATACAATGGGTAAGAAAAGCAAAGAAGTGAAAAGAAACTACCGAGCCCAAGGAGTATAAAAATAAATTAGAGGGCGGGTCAAAATCCAAGAAGTCCCGCAAAAATAAAAATGTAGATTTGGACCCATACTATGACACCATGGCAAAGGTTGGAGACTATGTGATTACCAAAAAGGGCATGGTGAAACTTTGGAAAGATTTGGAATTTACCATAAATCAAGGAATGATGGTGGATAGCCCTCTAACTGTGTCATTTTATACATAGTTATTTTGGTATCTGTGTATGCCCGTACACCCTTTCTTGGAGCTAGTAAAATTAATTGCCAAATTCTATAATCCAGCTACTAGGGCTGTTCGAAAGGCCAATGGGGAGATGCTTTTCTCTATATTCATTGTTGAAGTGAGGGAAGAATTTCCTTGTGTATTAAAACCCCCATTTGATATGATCTTCAAGAATCTATACATCAATGAGCAAGAATAAAGATATGTCTCTACGGTGACAATGTGCTAGTTTATAGAAACACAATTTATTAAGGAGCTACAATTAGAGCAACTTTTGAATTTACCAAAATGTTTATCATAATTCAAGAGCCCTAATTTATTTTCTATTCTAGTATGGATTGATGGTATTTCAATGGATTCTACAGTTCACAAGTGACAAGCGACACTTATGCAATGCATATCTCAGGTGGAGTTTTATGCTCCAAGAATGATGAGAATGGACACAAATCTAATTTATTTTGATTAGGTCGATTTGATTTATCAAAATATGCATGTCTAGTTGGAGGAGATGCATACAAGAGAAGAGACATTATTCAATAACATGTCCTTCCTCATTTGGTATTTCTTCTTCCATTTACACCAAAAGTTTTCATTCATTATAGTAAAATAGGATGATGAAAGGGATAAATTGTTGCCTGTTTATATGTGGACTCCTACTTTTTCAATAAGGGAGTTGTACTATAGTTTTAACCATCTATTTTTGGGACCCATGATTGAGTTGATTTGTGGCAAAAATGAGAGAGTGCCATAGGCAATGAAGGAGGTAGTTGTCATAGCCAAAAAGGGTGATATATTTTTACTGACTCAAGGAGTGGTAGTAAGAATTTATCATTTCATGAGTAAGCCATTCTTGCTCCCATACTTCACCATTGAGCATGTTTTCATCATGGAGGTGGTGTGTGAGATAGATTATACCAATGATGTATATGGATTAGGGCATGAAAAAATAACAACTTGCACCATTTCATTCAAGCTCAACAGTATAGAGGTGAACCAGCTCAGATAGAAAAAGTTGCTCACAGAGGAAATTCAAGACCTAGGGTTGTTAGAGCTACCCTAATGGTGGAGATATTTAGAAATAATCAATGCCAATATGTTTCATTGTTTTCCATGGCCCGATATCTAGGTGAATCATAGCAATTTTGATAGGCACAATTTTAAGTGGCACATTGAAGATATGATGGCGCTTCCTCTGTGACATGAATTTAATGAGAAGGAAGTTGACTACAACCTAGGAGTGCATAGATATCACATTCCTCCATCAGGGCTATTTTGCCAAATTAAGGAACAAGTACCCTAGACCGAAGAGAAAAATATGAATTGGTGGATAATGCGGGTCTAGAGAGGAAAAGTTGCATCACTTTATGGGTTGAAGATGGATGGGGAATTTTTGGAGGTATATGATGAATTTTTCAACATATATCAACCCATCGCTTTTACTAAAGTCATGCCTCAAATTTTTCAATATTATAATAGTGGTGAAAGCATGGCTAGAGAAGAGTGCTTAGTGGTCGAGGAAGATATAGATGAGAAATATGAGTAGCAATATGTATTTCAGTGAAGGTTGTAGTGAAAAAAGCAAAAAATAGATGAGGCACCTTTATTGGAGGAGCATATTGTTCTAGAAGCTCTTCCATTTTTGAAAGTTGTGAATAAACCAAGAACTGACACTTCTTCATCCATTGTTGTAGTATCTACTGTCATATTTTCTACTACTATAGTTTCTATAATAACTATCAATTCACCTCTATTGGAGCTGGTTTCTTTGGTTAGCATTCCTCAAAATTTTTAATTATTCCATGAGTAGCCAATGCACCAATAGGTGGACATTGTTAAACTTAAGGTGGGATCAGAGGAGCAATAAGAAAAAATTATTATGTAGTCACTTCCATCACTAGGACACATGGTGCCCATGCTCGAAGGTACATTTTTCTTTCCCTCTTCTTCTACTTTGGAGCAAGTAGTGATTGTTAGCTCCTTTTTGTCAGTCCCTACTTATTTTACCCCTCTATTCGGTATGTCATTCATATCCATTTCACTCCCTTCCTCCCATACACAAGTCACTACTGCTCCTTATTTTTCCCTCTCTTTAGCCTCCCTTCCTTTCAGTTCATTTACATCAGGGTCAAATCCATTTTTGCACCTTTCCACTTCCATTTCTACCACCACTTTCACTAACTATAAGCACGTAAGCTCCTCCAAGGGTAAGCATAAGTGCAATCAAGCTTGGTTTCTCTATTAAATCTATTATTTTAGTCCCTCCCCTCATATATATCTCCTCTTATTTCTTTGAGCCAGACTATTCATAAGTTTTAATTCCTTTCATGCCATTTTTGGAGTTGCAAGTGCTTCCTGAAGCCAATGTGATGCCCAAAAATCTTGATGTAGAGAATATTAATCGAGCACACCTCAGTTTATCATAGTGGCTAAAAATTTATATAAGGAAAGAGACACTTCCTCCAGTTAGGCCGCTCAATAAGGTCACCTTTGATCTGGTTGCCATGGATGCCCATACAACTAAGATCATTCACCTAGTCCAAAAGCTATAAGGAGAGATGACACCAAGCAACTATGCTTTTGAGACCATAATGGAGGACCTAAAAAGGATTATTCCAACTAAGAAAATAAGGAATATATAGGTTGATATGAGTTCAATCTATCTACATGGTGAGTATTACAAGAAAATATATTATGACACTGAAACAAAAATTACTAAACTTGAGGTTGCCTTGGTAACAAGTAGAGTGCAACAGGAGAGGATGGTGATAGAAATTTAACACTTGTATTAGTAGGTAGGGATGCATAAAAATGAAAAGGATGTAGTATATCAATAGGTACAAGCACTAAAGGCACAACTTGATTCCATTCAAAATCAATTGACAAAGAAGGTCACACAAACTATAGGATTTTATCACAAAATGGTTAAGAAGGCCCATATTCTGTTGGATCAAAGCTATGAAAAGTTGGTAGCTAGAGCAGTCCAAGTGTTGTAGTATCTCTATGAGGCTCAAATTCAGATTTAGTTGAGCTAATAGAGAGTAGACCATATTGAGGAGATGTTGGAGCCTCACTTGGAAATGGTTGTTAAAATCCAAGCCCTCGCTTAGTATAATATGTGCATTTACCCCATGAGTGAGATGGACCGAGCTTGGTAAACCATCAAATTCATAATGTGTAGCTACTTTTAGCAGTTGGATCTGGTGGGAGAGGATATAAATCTCCTCAAAATTATGGAGAGAGAGCATACTATTTTAATGTTTCACTTTGACACTCTTGTTGATATGGGATTTCTAGTCTTCATCAATGAACATGGAGAGCCTCTTCCAAAGGAGAAGTTAGAAGTGTGGAAGAATTTTGTGGAGGACACATCCAAAATTGACAAGTGGGAGAAGTTGATCATAGAGGAGCAGGTGCTGCTACTTATGAAGAAGTTCACCCATATGGAGCTAGCCTTGTTTGAGTTTGTCCAACAAGCTAAACACCTTAGCTTGGAGGATGTTGAACACTTGTAGTTTATTTATGAATAACTTAATATTCCCTCCATGTTTACCACACATGCTTGGGCCAATGCAGTTATAGTCTATGAAATTACCTATAAAATTTTGGAGTAGGAAGAGAAGATCAAAGCAAAGTGAGTAGTAGCAGAGCAAGCAATAATCAAAGCAGAGTGAACAAAATTACTGAGGGTA
Organism: Wollemia nobilis; assembly: GCA_028583015.1. NCBI lineage: Eukaryota > Viridiplantae > Streptophyta > Pinopsida > Araucariales > Araucariaceae > Wollemia > Wollemia nobilis. Next base: position 1,002,815 of record JAQPPZ010016744.1, on the reverse strand, counting down.
GTGGTAGAGGTAGAGGTGGCTAAAAAGGTAGCAGTTGAGTAGGTGCAAAAAGAAGCATCCAAACTAGAAGCATCATCCAAAGATATCAGTAAGAAAATAAAATAAGGAGCCTAATCGATAAAGGCATAGGATCACTTGCATCCATGCAAGTTGGATACCCCATGAGCCACCAGAAATATTGGTAGTTTTGCATTATGCCATATTAAAATTTTGATCAAATTTTGTCGAAGAATTTTTAATTGTAAAAGTGGTGTATATATTAATTTATGATGTAGTATTTTTGGCTAGTATAATGTGTTACAATATTTTTGTGTTAATATTATTTTTCATTTTCATAAATTTTATGCTTGAAAAATAATGGGTGTTGCAAGTCAAATTGTTTGTAAAGAATCAGTAAAGGTCACCTGATGGCGGTAAGGAAAACAGTGCTTTAAAGTTCAAAATTTAAAGGGGACTATGGCAGTCCTTTTGCCTGAATGAAGAATGAAAACTCGACGCCCTTCCTCAGGATGAAAATATTTCTTTTTATTCAAAAATCGGGTCGTTGAGCAAAAGGAATGGCAAAAGCATGTTCACCTCTAATATGGGGCGACTAATGCATTCACCCCATTCCGGGGTGAACGTGATGTTTTTTAAAAATAAAAACAAAGAAAATGGGTTAAGGTTCGAGCAAGGATGCTTTCACCCCAAATGAGGGAAAAATGTCCCTTTTGCCCCACTTTGGGGTGAAAAGGCATTTAAATAATTAAGTTGGGAGTGCACCCGAAGTTGAAGTGCAAAGCTAAAATAACAAAGAGTGTGTTCACCCCAAAGTTGGGGTGAAAGCATCATTAACCCCAACTGAGAGGAGAAAGTCCCATTCACCCCTTCTCGGGTGAAGCTACATGAATATAGCCCCACCAATACATCAAAGTTTTATTTTTGCTTTAGGTAGATATTAAAGGGGTAGCATTGAAAATTCAAAGCTACATTCACCCAAGGTGAAGGACAACAATACCTTTCACCTCTTTTTGGGGTGAACATATGTTTTAAGAAGTAATGTGTCTTATGTGAAGCACTTCCACCCTGACAGAAATGCAAAGCTCTCAATCATACCTTTCAAAGGCTAAACAATGCGAAATCGTTTGAAGCATCAAATGTGAAATCGAAGGGATACAATGACTATTTTTTTGCTCAAATTTTCTCCAAATTGACTACTACCACAACAAGAAGGTGAATGCAACATTAAAATCAAGGGTTTGTCCATGGATTGCAATGGCGTAAGAATTAAAAGAGAAAGCGTGGATAAGGAGGAAATAATAATATTTAAAGGAAGCATGACTCAATTTTGAGCGAACTCAAGTTTAAGCATCAAAAAAGACTTTTCAAAGGTGCTTGGATCAGATGCAGGATGAGAATTTAATGATTGGGTTGAAAAGTAGTTAAAGTTGTTGATTTTATGTTGAAAAGCCTTTTGGATCTAATATCATAGGGCAATTTTCATGAGTTCCAAAAATATTTGGAATAGGAGCAAATTTTTGAGATGCAGCAAATGAACCAATTCAACGACCAAGGTTTGTAGTTTTTCATGCACTGATACCCAAATGTGCTGATTTCCTAAAGATTTCATATTATAAACTAGATCACTATCTCAGGAGAAATATTCTCAAGGACTTTAGGAAGAAATTTCTTCACAAAGATTCATGATCTGTAAACATTTTATCATATTTTCATTAAATTATAGAGGTGAAATTCCTCTATAAATACTACTCAATTTCCATTGTAGAAGGAGGATAGACATTTTGTAGATAATTATTCAAATTTCTCTGTGTAAATAGAAAATTTATGGCTTCTAATTTTGCAAGCAGTCTCTATGTGTGATTTCTTTATGTTCAAGCATTTATCTTTTATATTCATATTCGCTATTTGCTATTAAGTTCAAATTCTACACCTGGATGTGGGCATTGCTGGTGTAAGCGTGAGTACTAGAATATGATTATGGAAGTTATCTTCAGAGAACTGTAAGTAGATTCTCTTGCCTTCATTTCTATTTTATGTTGCTATAAAACTTGGTTGAAATTTTTGCTACTGGTATGTCCCCAATCCTACATCTTTGGCCTGTGGCTATATTTCCCATTTCTTTCCATTATTTCTATTTTTTTCCTACAACTCTAAAATTTTAACCGGTGTAGGATTAGTAAGGGAGCCAGCCCTCTCTAGAGATTGGTATGGAGGACATTGTTGGCAATTTTGGGTACCTTGGGTACATTGCATTTGCTCAAGTGAATAAGTTGTCATTGATGTCAAGAAGCTGTTGAAGGAATTTGATTTGATGTAAAATAATTTGTTTTGATGAAGGTTTCGGCATGACAGGTTCGAAAGAAAGTAAGTTGGAAAAATGTCGCGATATCGCGACATGTCGCATTTTCGTGACTTAGAGGAGAGAGAAAGCTTTTTAGAAAAGTGTCGCGATATCGCGACATGTCGCATTTTCGCGACTTAAGCAGGCGAGAGAAAGCTTTTTAGAAAAGTGTCACGATATCGCGACATGTCGCAGTTTCGCGACTCAAAGAGGAGAGAGAATGTTCGGAGTCAGAAATGTCACGATTTCGTGACATATTGCAAGGAAGGTTGAACGGACGAAAAAGTGTCACGATTTCACGACATGTTGCAGGAGAGAGAGTCCGAAAGAAAAAATGTCACGATTTCACGACATAATGCAGGAGAGAGAGTCCAGGAGAAAAAGTGTCACGATATCACGACATGTCGGGTTTTCGTGACCCGAAGAAAAGAAAAGCGCTAAGGAGAAAAAGTGTCACGATTTCACGACAAGTCAAAAGACAAAGTGGAAGCAAGATAAAGTGTCACGATTTCGCGACATGCAGCAAAGGGAAGAGTCTGAAATGAGAAGCGTCATGATTTCATGACAGGTTGCAGAGAAGTCGTACGAAAGCTGAAAGCATCACGATTTTACGACAGGCTGCAAAGAAAACGTACGGAAGCTAGAAGTGTCATGATTTCATGACAAATTCAAGGAGGAAGAGCTCAAAGGTGAAAGCATCATGATTTCATGACATGTTCCATTTTCGCGGGCGTAAGGCAGAGAAAAACACAAGGCAACGAAAGTGTCACGATTTCGTGACATGTTCCATTTTCGCTAGTGCAAGCAGACAAGAGTGCTAGGAAGAGAAAGTGTCACGATTTCGTGATAGTTTGAGATGGCAGCGTTCGGATGGAGAAAGTGTCACGATTTTATGATAGAAATTGAAAGCATGTCTTCTATAGGAGAAGTGTCATGATTTCATGACAAAAGCAGAGAGGAAGGCTATGAAGACAAAAGTGTCACGATTTCATGACAAGTGAAGATGAAGTCTATAGAGGAGAAGTGTCACGATTTCATGACAAAAGCAGAAAGGAGGTCGATGAAGGGAGAAGTGTCGTGATATCATGACAAGAGCTTAGTTGAAGTCGACAAAGGCTGAAGTGTCACGATATCGTGACAAAAGCCAAAAGAAGGTATACGGTTGCAAAGGTGTCATGATATCGTGACATGTTGTAGTTTCATGGTAGAAGCTATAGAAGAGTTGCAGAGGCAGTGAGGCCGACAAAGTTAAATTTGGGCCGACGAAGATTAGGGTTTGCAGCCGACGTAGTTTAGGGTTGTGCAGTCGACTAAGATCAAGGTTTTGATCTTGAAAGTGTTAGTATAAAAGGAGGGCTGTTTGGAGAGTTGTGATGTGATCGAATGCGTTGTTGAAGTGTGCAAGTTAAGTCTACGGTGCGCAAAGAGCGAGTCATGCAGAATCGAGCTAAGTGCGAAGCAAGAATGCACAGAGAGCAAAAAAGTGCAAAGCTATTGGGTGCATCATTTCTGCGACGTTCGGAGATAGTGCGCAGGCCTTGATGGTTTTGGACAAATCATTGAGAGGGATTGTTGGACAGATTTGAGCAAGCTTTTGTTGAGCTTGTGGAGCAGTTTGGGCAGGTTCTAGTGAGAACTTGCAAAGCAGATCTGAGACAAGTCTTGGTGAAGACTTGGGTGAAGATCAAGCAAGCTTTAGTGGAAGCTTGTGAACAACTTCTGTGAACCAGATTTGAGGACCAGTTGAGGACAGAGATTGGTGCAGTTTCGAGGACATTTGTGCCAGACCGAAGGACTGTGTTTGGTGCAGATCAGAGAAAGAGAACGAGGACATTTGTGCTAGACCGAAGGACTGTGTTTAGTGCAAATTCGAGGACCAGCTTTGGAGGTGATAGAGTTGAGGACAGAGGTCTCCAGCCAGAGCAGGGAGGACAGGTGTCTTCTATGGATAGAGTTCCATTTGCTAAGGGTAGCAGAGGTAGAGGTCTTCTAGAGGATCACCAGCCAGAGCAGAGCTAGGGGATTGGTGTCTCCTATGGGTTGGTGCCCACGAACTCGAGATTAGGGGATTGGTGTCTCCTTTGGGTTGGTGCCCATAAACATTGTAATCGGGAAAGGTATTCCCAGAATTTGGATTGATAAAATTTAGTGAAAGATTTTATCCATGGATGTAGCCCAACAATTCTGGGTGAACCACGTTAAAATTGTTGTCACTTTGTGGATGATTTTGTGCATTGCTTTGATATTGCTTTGGGTATATTGCTTTACTATTTTGTAGTATAAAGGAAAAAGTAAAAAGAGGTCTTATACTGTTCACCCCCCTCTCAATATAAGCTTGTGTTCTTCAATTGGTATCAGAGCGGGTGCCTTCGAAAAGTTTAACAGCTTGAAGGAAAAGCTAATAAAGAACACAATGGATTATTCAAGTGGCAATGCAACACCTATTCTTGATGGATCAGATTTTGGTCTTTGGAGTGCAAGGATGAAGGTTCATCTAATGGCACTTGGTAATGAGGTATGGGAAGTAATTGAAGATGAGTACACTATTCCTGTACATGGTCCAAATACTAAAGAAGAAAGGCTCCTACATCACAACAATTCAAAAGCAATGAATGCAATCTTGAAAGGCTTACAGAAAGCAGATCTCACCAAAGTAATTCACTGCAAAACAACTAGTGAAATGTGGAAACAGCTATAGGTGGTTCATACAGGTGATTCAAATGTCAGAAAGGCCAAGTTGAGACACTTCAAAGGTATGTTTGAACAACTCAAGATGAATGATGATGAAAATATTAGTGACTACATGCTTCGTATGGATGAGGTTGTTAACTCCATGAAAGACTTAGGTCTTGAGCTTGCTGAAAATGATGTTTGTGATAAGATTTTAAGATCTCTTCCTAATAGATTTAGTGAAAATATTTTTGCTATTGAGGAAGCTAAAGATTTGGATAAGTTGAAAAAGGATGAGCTCCATAGTATACTGTAGGCATTTGAGTTGAGAACTCAAGTGAAGGTTGATGTCAAGAAAGAGGCAGCTTTCAAGGCTACCAAGAAATCCAAGGGTAAACAACTTCAAGAGAGTGATGAGTCTTCTAGTGATGAAGAGGCATATTACAACAAGAAAGGCAAGTTCTCTAGAAAGCACAAAAGCATGAAAAATATAAGATGTTTCAATTGTGGAAAGTTTGGTCATTATGCTACAGACTGTACTATTCCCAAGGATGAAAGTGATGAAGATAAACAGGATTCTAAGAGCAAGGATTCTGAAAAGCACAAGCATCACAGGAAAAACAGAGATGAGCACAACAATCAAGGAAAGAGGTATTCTCACAAGCACAAGAAGAGTTTCTACCTAGACAAAGCAAGTAAGTGTTCTAGTAGTGATAGTGAAAGTTCTTCAAGTGATAATGAAAATGAGATGTTGTTCATATCAGAAAAAGAGGAAGAACCGAAACATAGATTCATTATCATGAAATGTCTTAGATGTGGAAATTTTGGTCACCTTGAGGATGATTGCACAAATAATGATTTGGTTTCTAGTATGTATGAGGATGCTTCAGAAAACTATAAGGAAGATGCATGTATGGTTTTTGAAAAGGGTAGCACCTCTAGTGATAAGAAATCTGAAAAAGGCTTTGATGATTCAGAAAGCAAACAAATAAAGGATCTTGAAAGTGAACTTACTAATGCTCTTAGTGTTTTGAAAAAGGAAAGAAAGAAGAATGCTAGACTCAAGGATAAGTTAGATGAATGTTGTATGGAGAGAGATGATCTTATAGAAAGTCTTGACTTCTCTATGGCTAAGATACAAGAACTCAAGGATGAGTTAGAGTCTAAGGTTCTTGAGTATAGTGAGTTAGAACAGAAAATGGCTTCTTTGAAAGAGGAAACTAAAGAGTACAAGGATAAGCTTTACAGGTTTCAAGATAGCTCCAAAAAGGTTAAGTCACTCATCAAAGGTCAAAGAAAGACAACGGATAAAACAGGCCTTGGTTTTGTTAAGGAACAAGCTGGAGAGTCTAGTAAGAGACTCCAAAAGGAAGAGAGTTCTGATGAGGAAAGTATTTCAGATCATGAGTCCTTGAATGATAGATGCGCAGAAATAGAAAATGAAATTCAGAATGAGAAGAAGAAGTTTTCAGGACCCAAGAGGTCGAATAAAGGAAAATTTCATGACAGATGTTTTGCGTGTCACAGGTTTGGTCACATGGCTGCACATTGCATGGCTCAAGTGAAGAAGGTAAACGACAATTTTAGAAGTGCTAGTTTCTTTCAAGGGTATTGCTACTCTTGTCAACAGTTTGGGCACAAGGCAGTCTATTGCAAGGTAAATAATAGGAACAGGTTTGATCAAAATAGGTTTGGCTAGAACAGGTTTAGTCAGAATAGGCAGATTCAAAGAACAGGTATGCCTAAAAGAAATAACATTGTTACTTGTTATAAGTGTAACAATGAAGGTCACATAGCTAGACAGTGTAGAGCTGAACTTCCAAGGTACAGGAATAGGAACAGTGGTATGAACAGGTCCAAGGATCAAGGCATGGACAAGAACAGGGATGAGAACAAGAACAAGAACAGTGACAAGAACAGGAATATGGACAAAGAGTTCAAGAGAAGGCCCGACAAGGAAGTTATAGACGTTGATGATGATCAGTGCCTAATGGGAGTTTTACTCCCACCCTAGAATTAATCACCTCATCAGGAGGTGGGGGAGGGACTAAGCTAAGAGGCTCATTCTTAGTCCCGAGCCCCAAAGGTGACCCTTTGCCATTGATGACAAAGGGGGAGAGATATGAGTAAGGGGGAGAGCTTCAAGTGAAGAGGAAAGCTTCAAGTCAGGGGGAGCAAAACTTCAAAGGAAGATTCTCAGTTGTTAGCACAGTTGGTTTCAGTTTTGGCTCTTGAGACGTGTTTTCAGTAAAGGTTTGCCATCAATGACAAAGGGGGAGATTGTTGGCAATTTTGGGTACCTTGGGTACATTGCATTTGCTCAAGTGAATAAGTTGTCATTGATGTCAAGAAGCTTTTGAAGGAATTTGATTTGATGTAAAATAATTTGTTTTGATGAAGGTTCGGCATGACAAGTTCGAAAGAAAGTAAGTTGGAAAAATGTCGTGATATCGTGACATGTCGCATTTTTGACTTAAAGGAGAGAGAAAGATTTTTAGAAAAGTGTCGTGATATCGCGACATGTCACATTTTTGTGACTTAAGCAGGAGAGAAAGATTTTTAGAAAAGTGTCACGATATCGCGACATGTCACAGTTTCATGACTCAAAGAGGAGAGAGAATGTTCGGAGTCAGAAATGTCACGATTTCGTGACATATTGCAAGGAAGGTTGAACGAATGAAAAAGTGTCACGATTTCGCGACATGTTGCAGGAGAGAGAGTCCAAAAGAAAAAATGTCACGATTTCATGACATAATGCAGGAGAGAGAGTTCGGGAGAAAAAGTGTCACGATATCGCGACATGTCGGGTTTTCGTGACCCGAAGAAAAGAAAAGCGCTAAGGAGAAAAAGTGTCACGATTTCGCGACAAGTCAGAAGACAAAGTGGAAGCAAGATAAAGTGTCATGATTTCATGACATGCAGCAAAGGGAAGAGTCTAAAATGAGAAGCGTCACGATTTTGCGATAGGTTGCAGAGAAGTCGTACGAAAGCTGAGAAGCGTCACGATTTCACGACAGGCTGCAAAGAAAATGTACGGAAGCTAGAAGTGTCATGATTTCATGACAAATTCAAGGAGGAAGAGCTCAAAGGTGAAAGCATCATGATTTCATGACATGTTCCATTTTCGGGCGTAAGGCAGAGAAAAACACAAGGCAATGAAAGTGTCACGATTTCGTGACATGTTCCATTTTTGCTAGTGCAAGCAGACAAGAGTGCTAGGAAGAGAAAGTGTCATGATTTCGCGATAGTTTGAGATGGCAGCGTTCGGTTGGAGAAAGTGTCACGATTTCATGACAAAAACTGAAAGCATGTCTTCCATAGGTGAAGTGTCATGATTTCGTGACAAAAGCAGAGAGGAAGGCTATGAAGACAAAAGTGTCACGATTTCACGACAGAAGTGAAGATGAAGTCTAAGAGGGAAGTGTCACGATTTCATGACAAAAGTAGAAAGTTGATGTCGACTAAGTGAGAAGTGTCATGATATCATGACAAGAGCTTAGTTGAAGTCGACAAAGGCTGAAGTGTCGTGATATCATGACAAAAGCCAAAAGAAGGTATACGGTTGCAAAGGTGTCATGATATCGTGACATGTTGTAGTTTCATGGTAGAAGCTACAGAAGAGTTGCAGAGGCAGTGAGGCCGACAAAGTTAAATTTGGGCCGACGAAGATTAGGGTTTGCAGCCGACGTAGTTTAGGGTTGTGTAGCCGACTAAGATCAAGGTTTTGATCTTGAAAGTGTTAGTATAAAAGGAGGGCTGTTTGGAGAGTTGTGATGGGATCGAATGCATTGTTGAAGTGCACAAGTTAAGTCTACGGTGCACAAAGAGCGAGTCATGCAAAATCGAGCTAAGTGCGAAGCAAGAGCACATAGAGAGCAAAAAAGTGCAAAGTTGTTGGGTGCATCATTTCTACGACGTTCGGAGATAGTGCGTAGGCCTTGATGGTTTTGGACAAATCATTGAGAGGGATTGTTGGACAGATTTGAGCAAGCTTTTGTTGAGCTTGTGGAGCAGTTTGGGCAGGTTCTAGTGAGAACTTGCAAAGCAGATCTGAGACAAGTCTTGGTGAAGACTTGGGTGAAGATCAAGCAAGCTTTAGTGGAAGCTTGTGAACAACTTTGTGAACCAGATTTGAGGACCAATTGAGGACAGAGATTGGTGCAGTTTTGAGGACATTTGTGCCAGACCGAAGGACTATGTTTGGTGCAGATCAGAGAAAGAGAACGAGGACATTTGTGCTAGACCGAAGGACTATGTTTAGTGCAAATTCGAGGACCAGCTTTGGAGGTGATAGAGTTGAGGACAGAGGTCTCCAGCCATAGCAGGGAGGACAGGTGTCTTCTATGGATAGAGTTCCATTTGCTAAGGGCAGCGGAGGCAAAGGTCTTCTAGAGGATCACCGCCGGAGCAGAGCTAGGGGATTGGTGTCTCCTGTGGGTTGGTGCCCACGAACTCGAGATTAGGGGATTGGTGTCTCCTTTGGGTTGGTGCCCATAAACATTGTAATCGGGAAAGGTATTCCCAGAATTTGGATTGATAAAATTTAGTGAAAGATTTTATCCGTGGACGTAGCCCAACAATTCTGGGTGAACCACGTTAAAATTGTTGTCACTTTGTGGATGATTTTGTGCATTGCTTTGATATTGCTTTACTATTTTGTAGTATAAAGGAAAAAGTAAAAAGAGGTCTTATACTGTTCACCCCCCCTCTCGGTATAAGCTTGTGTTCTTTAGACATTTCTTTCCTTTGGCCTTTCAATGTTGGCCATGTCTAGGGTGCACAAATTTATGTTTGTATATTAGGTAGATATTTGATCAAAAAATACCAAAATCAATTCTTATTATCCCTTATTACTCCTATTGAACTAAGCACTTCTCCAAAAGTTTGAAGAGGTTATAATGTTGGATATTTTGTCTCCTTTTGAAAGGAATGAGACAATAATATATGAATATACAACCTATGATAAAAATATATTTATGAATAAACCTTTGGAAATTAGGTTATGTGTATTTAATTTTCTAATTAAATGATTTGATATAGTAGCCCTTATGACTCCCTAATATTTGGACAAATTAGATCACAATTAACATTTGCAAATATTCAATATATATCCAAGTAGAAAATCTTATTACTCCTAGGTTTTATATTGAAAATATTTGATTTGATTTAATAAAATATTTACCTTGATATATGGTTTCCAATGTAAATAAATTCCTTTGATTTAACCCTTATAAATCCAAGGAAATAAAGCACATATTAATGGAAATTATTTTACCTTTCTTCAAACATTGTTTGACACTAATTTTAGAGAAGATTTGACTGTTGTTTTATGTAGATGTTGTGGATGCTTTGGACGTATCCTATAATGGAAGTGCTCTGTGTTTAATGCATTCCAACTCTAGCATCTTATTGTCTCTTCCATTTACTTTGGTTTCCTTAGCATTAAAGGCTTGAACACCTTCTTGACTGCTACAACTTGACCCTTTTTTGCTTGGATAGTGTGAGAGTAAGTTCAACATCAAAGAATGATACTTGAATTTGGTGGTTAATGTCCTTAAATAGGGATGATCCATATCTTCTACACCAAGTGGCATGATTGTTACCTTTGAACACTTGAGGAGAGTTTAGTGCCAATGAATGCTTTGTATCCCTTCTTGTAATGTAAGAACAATATGTTCTTTAATGAAATGCTTAGTCTTACTTTTTGATAAGTGTACTCAATACACCAAATGCACCAGGTTGTTCATGTAAATTTTTCTTGAAGATGAGTGCTCTCTTGAATAGAGTGTTAGGGTTTCCATTGAGTGACAAGTGTCACTTTATTCTCTACATGGATGTAGACCCTATTGTTGGTTCGATCGCATTCTTTGAGACCTTTTTAGCCTTGAAATTCCCCTCCTTTACCTTCATTCATCTACACAAGATTTCATATGGATATGAAGGAGTAGCATGGAGGTATTGAGCACCACTTGCAATGAACGTACATGGATTAAGTAGTACTCCAAATGGTACTTCAACTTTATTTTACCTTGTATTTTATTTTTTCCCTCCTTACATAGACTCTCTTGCTTTTTAATAATGTTGTGCTTCCAAAATTTTGTATTTGTATCTTGTAGGTTCGGTGCTCTTGAATGTGAGGAGTATGAGCCCTTCGTATGGCTCTCGAGCTACGATGCTTATGTACGACTACTTCTGGCTAGTTTTTTCACCAAGAGTAGAGCCTTTTTTACATCTTTAAATATGCCCTCTTTCCCTGTATAACTAGATTAGAAATAGTGCACTATCATGTACAATAGTTTTAATACAAGATAACCTTGTTGCACTTTATTTTTCCCTCCTCTTCTTTTATCATAAATTTTGGTTTTTAAGGTATAATATTGAGTGAAATATAGTGTTTTTGAGGTTGTATTTGGATTAGACACCTTCCCCTATTAGCTTGGATATTTTATAAATGAATCCAAGCTTGTAACCATATGATAGAAGTAAATTTTTTGCACCTTTTTTTGTGCTTTGAAATTGAGATTCACCAAGTCTCATTCAAGTCTTCCTTGTATGCTCTTATAGTGGTTACATTCTTCTGCAATGCTTAGAGAATTGAGATGATTTTTTGGTTTCCTCAAGACACTTCAAAGTTGCAAGTCACAGTGCATTAATAGTGTCTATAGACACTAAAAATTTCTATTTTTGTGACCTTCTAACACAAAAAATTATCTTTAAGAGTAATATAATAGTGCAAAATGAATCTAATAATACTGCACTAACAATTTCACTTTATCAATTCAATCAAATCTCAAAAGTAATGCACTTAAATAATTTACTGCAACTAATCAAGAATAATATGAAATAAATCTTTAAGAATTATCCTAAAATTTCTTTATAAGCAAGGCAATAGGATTTAGTCTTCATTTTCTTTCCAAATTATATGATAGGTAGTTGATATATAGTTTAATATTCTAGAATCTAATAAACCCCTAAAGTGCAAATGAATCTTAAATAATCCTTTCTTTTTGCACATTTGAAGACTCTTAATTAAACTCTCCCTTTTGCAACTTTACTCCAATTAAGGTGCTTAAATAAATCTAAAAAGTAATCCACTTAATGAATATACTTGCACCAATAGTTGCTTATATTTTTTTGAAAGCTCTTTTTGCCACTTATGTAGAGGATATAGATCTTGGTGTCTAACTGTAGATAATTGAAATGTGTTGTTTTTAGGAGACTACCCATATGGACACATTCATAGACCATATGAATCCTCTTGGATCTCTCCAAGAGCAAGCAGTGGTCCTAACCACTCAAATAGGGTAGTTCTAGCCCATCCAGGCTTGGCCGCTCTCAAGCAGAGCGGCCACCACACCTGGCCACTGAAGACTACAATGACCACACCTAGCCACTGGACCTGATAGTGGCTAGCACCATGCACAGTCTAGCCATGAAAATGGGCCTAGATCACGTAGTCTGACTACACCTTTGCATTGTTTATGGGCATATTTTGGTGAGGAACTCCTTGAGTTCCTCCTAACTACCCCTTCAATGCTAGTTTGTGACTGATGCTTCCCACCCAGAATGATCAATCGCATGAGATTTGGATTGAAGCTTCTCTAGGAAGCCAAGGTCTAGATCTGAGAGAGGGAAGTCTACATATGGACTCTCCCACAAAGAGCAAAGAGAGACAATTTTTAGAGCTTATGCAATGGAGCCCTATCAAAATGGAGAGCCAATCTACGTCCTTTTGAGGAGCATTGGAGCATCATCCGATTGAGCCATGTCCATGCATCAGTATTCATATCCATCATTCTTAACTACCAATCAGTGTAGGAGACACATCTGGCGACCCTTGAACATCAATTCTAGCAAGGAGGATAGTGCTACAACCCTTGATTCATGAGGAGAAGAGTTTCATATCATGGCCGCTATCTCGGATAGTGGCCCATAGGCATATTTTAGGGTATAGACATTATTTTCCTTTGCTTTAGCTTAGATTCATTACTACTTGATTTATTGATTAGTCATAGCTTATATCTGATTTCATTAATGCATCTATTTTGTATTTCTTAGATTTTCATGCATTTATTATTTTATTTATGCTTATATTATCATATCTATCAGATCTATGATAAAGGCCTCATCTAGAGAGGTGGCCCATCCTATTAAGTATGCTTTGTTGTTTACATGAGTGTAGGTATAGGTCTTTAGGATCATATTGAAGTAGCAAGAGCACAAAGATCCCTCTAGGACTAGATCTGGAGAAGGGGGCATCTGTAAGCCCCCATACAGTTTCATGTGTGGGACCAGGAGGCCTATGTAGGTGCACCATTCCTTGTAGGGAATATATCCAACCACTACTCTATTGTGTAAATATTTGTATCAAAATTATGGGTATCCCTCAGAGGGATGAACTTGTAATCGAGGACTTGAGATATCAATAAATAAAGCATATTTATTTGTTTTCTTATTTTTATGTTGCATGTGCTTTCAGTACTTTCATTTTGTGCAAGTAATAATATATATAATAAATCAAATTGCAAGTAGGGTAGCTAGGGTGCATGCTTCCTGGGGTCGCATAGATGGTGATCATGGTGGGACCCCCACTAGGTTTTATTTTTCAGTCAATTTATTGACATTCATGGGTTTTTCTGTGTGCAGGTTTGGCCACTCTGGTCGACAGTGACCAGTAGGTCTTGGCCACTCTGGTCAATAACAACTAGCTGATCTCAGTCACTCCTATAGTCAGTGGCCAAAATCAGCCACTCTGGTCAATAGTAGCTAGCAGCAAAGTGTAGCAGAAGTCAGAATTTCCATCATCAGAGTGGGATTTGAGGTTGGTTTCATCCTCTATTTTCTCTATGTTTTCTATCTGCAACTTTTTATTTCTAGAAATAGCAAGTGAAATCATAGTTTAATCAGGAAAATATAAAGAAAAATGGGAAAAGAAATTGCACTTGATGTTTCCTAGGACTTTCTTTAGTTTCTCTAGGCGCTTCTAGGAACAATGGGCCTCTGCTTGTAAGGTCTACCCTAGTCTCCAGCATGCTAGGCTTCTGTGTGTTTAGTTTGCTTGCATGCGACCCAACTAGTGGCCCTTAATTCATAGAATAGAATGCATTCTTTGAAGATCATATAAGTTGAATACATGCATCTTTCTAAAATAAAACATCTTTTATCTTAGGCATATAGGAAAGATCATGCTTGCTTGGTGATGCATTTTTCTTACATGCAAGGTTAAAAAGAACCCCACACACATCACATTTCATCTTTAACATCAATGACGTTGGGCTCTCACATCCAACCCATTGATCGAGACCAATAGTGGAGGTCATTACCACTTGTTTGGCTCATGAGGAAGAGTATCATCGGGACCCGTCCATGGCCAAGGCCAACCCAAGAACTATCCTAACCATGCAAAATAGCATGCACTCCTCCTTGAGGGGTGTATCACTATGCACGAGGTGCTGGGTGAGGGTTGGTAGTACCTATGCTACCTCGTCAAGTATGGATTTCATCACCATATTTGGCTTGTGTGAGTATATAGGTGAAAACCTTTAAACATATAAGTATACCATCCAACAAGAATGAAACATGATGAGAGTTAGCTTATGTTTCCAATGAATCAAAACACACCAAATAGTTTAGGGAACACATAAATCCTTAAAAGAGATAAACATATGCTTGTTTTGTTTGTGTGCTTTTGAATCTACTTAAGAAGATAACTCATAAGTCACCATGGTGTACACATGGAGCAACCATCCTCGGTCTAGCATCGAGGGGGAAGCTAATGCTCCACACACTCATAATCACACTAGCATTGAGCCACCCACCCATAGTGTCATCTAGATGAAGTTTGGCAAGTCTTAGGGGTGATAACTCAACCCTTGGGGGGACTCCTCAAGAAACCCTAATAAGAGAGCCACATCCTGGTTCCTCATCACATAGACATGAGGAGGCCTCATGGCCTCTCTCATCACTCAAGCACATGGAGGCATCATGACCTCCTTCATCACATAGGTACGAGGAGGCCTCAAGGCCTTCCTCATCACATAGGCAAGTGGAGGCATCATGACCTCCCTCTTTACATTGACATGTGGAGGCATCATGACCTCCCTCATCGCATAGACATGTGAAGGCTTCAAGGCCTCCATCATCATGCTGACATGAGGAGGCATCAAGGCCTCCATCATCGCATAGGCATGCAGGGGTTGTAAGACCCCAAGTTTCACATGATACACATAGGATAGATCAGCCCACTGAGGGGTAAGACCCTAGGGCTATGCCTAGTCATAGACCTAGGATATCCTATAGCCTCCCTATATATGGGAGGGTACCCTTGGACTATGAGCTCATTGGTGCCAATGGGACTCTATGGGATCAGTCATGGAGAACTCGATAACTTGATGAGTTGGATCGAGTTCCCTCGAGACCAGCTCCTAGAAGTATTGCTATCAAACATTCTACTTTAGGAAGTTCATGTAGCATAGCCACTAGATGCACCAATGAACTAGGGAAGCTTCAAAGTGATCCTATAGCACATACACTACTTTAGATCATGGGGGTACTCAACCCATAACATAGTACATAGAATAGGTTTCCCTAGTAGATAAGGGCAAACACATAATAGGAGCCTCCTTGAGGGGCCTAAGCATTAGAACTCCTTGCATAGAGTTAGAAAGGCATGAACCTTTAGTAGTAGGTTGATCTGATTGAATACATAGGTTAGAGGAAGCGTTGCACATCGAGCATGAGCATGTAGAAGCTCTTGAGCAAGAAGAGTGAAGGAAGAGGTACCTGCACCTACAAGAACAATGCTCAAGAGAAGAAAGAGTTGAGCATGAGGAGCTAGTAGAGAGGCTAGCTCGAATAGATGCACACATAGGTGGTGAGAGATACCGACATGAGAGATATGCTGATTCTCAGTAGGAGAGAAGCACTAGGTAAGGAAATGAATATGCTCACCACACTTCACAACATCAACAACACCTGGACCTCGAACAAACATAATTCAATGAGGAAAGGGTAGGGATGGAAGACCAAGAATAGACATATCCTGAACCTCCATCCATGGTTATGGGAGATGAGTATAGATGCCCAAACTAGGCCAACATAGGGTTACCTCCCTTACCACCATGAGCAAACCTTCAGGAACATGAGATTATTTCCTCGAAGGCATACCAGACACTCATCGAGAGAGTCAAGTCTCTTGAGAAGTAGGACACAGGTGGATAGAAGCCGACATTGAGCAAGATACACAACCAACCTCTGTGCCCCTCAGTCCCGAGTCCCACATATCCTAGGCACTTTGAGATGCCTAGGCTAGATAAGTTTAAGGGTGAGGGAGATGCACAAGAACATGTGACCAACTTCATGAATGTGTGCTTCCACCTTGAGAAGAATGATGCCCTAATGCTGAGGACATTCATCATGATGTTCTCGGGTGCAACAACTCAATGGTTCAACTAGTTGCCCAAGCATAGCATCACTAGTTTTGAGCAACTGGTGAATGCATTCCTTGAATGTTTCTCCTTCGATGCCAAGAAGAAGGTGAACCTGTCTGATCTGGCCAACTTGAAATAGTATGATGATGAGCTAGTGATGGACTATGGGGATAGGTGGAGAAAAATCATGGCAAAACTATCATTCTCCATCCCCATAGAAGAGCTCATCCGAATGTTCATAAAGAGCTACACAAAGCACATCTCTCTACTATTACAGCTACAGCAATATGAATCATTCAAAGAAGCCTTGGCTCAAGCCAAGCTTATTGAAGATATTAAGGTCGATGAGGGAGACCTCAAGCTCCACAACAAGAAAGAGTGGAGCAAGAACAATCAGAATAACAAGAATAAGCAAAAGTAGGCCAAGCCTACTCAGGTTAATCAAGTTGTATTAGCCACACCAAAGGAGGGGAATGGACAACAACCCCAGAATTATCAGGCTCACCCCCCACCGACCAACTATGATCCTAAGAACAACCAGGGCTAGAACAAAGAGCATCAACCTCATTGTTATTAACACCTCTAAATGAATCGATGCAGTCGGTATTTAATCAATTGAATGAGGCATAGAGGATAAGGTTTCCTGACATCCAACTTCTTGACCCTAATCATCCCAAGCCAAAGGGATATAGGGAAGATCAATACTACCCATATCATAGGATATAGGGGCATGATATCAAGAACTACATCAGATTCAAGAATGTTGTACAAAACATGATTGAAAAGGGAGAGCTAAGAGTTGACAACCTGCTAGCTCCTGATAATAGAGATATGGGGATATTCAAGAACCCATTGCCCAATCATGAGGCCCCTAGAAATCAGGGCACCCAAGTCAACTAGGTCTGAGTCGAGCCACCTATTTAGGGATGCATCGGAATGGTTGAGTTAGTTAATATGGCAACTAAGAGTTGGAGATATGGGCAACCATAGCCTCTAATGGCTCCCATTAATATCTTGGTTGCACCTCGATAGAGATAGGTGCATGACAATCCTCTAGGTCCACCAATAAGACCTATGGTAACTATTCGAAGTAGACTAGAACAAAATCTACAAATGACTCTAGCCAAGTTATCCATTTACGAGCTTATACAATAGTCCCCTAGGCATAAGGAGACTCTAATGGAGATTTTGAGATCAATCGAGCTCCAGCCCCAGAACCCAGATGTGTTCACACATTTTGTGGGGCAAGTACAATAGTGCCAAGAGCCCATGATTCATTTTTATGATCATGAAATTAAGGTAGTCCCTACTACCTTAATAGACCCACCTCTACACATTATTGCATCAATCAATGACATACCATTCAAGTAGGTTCTGATTGATATAGGCTCATCGATCAACATCATCACTACCAAGGCTATAGGGCACTTGAAGATCCCTAAGTCCAACATTATCTTAACTTCCTACATGCTCAGGGCTTTCAATGATGCATTGTGCTCCATCATGGGCATAATCATTTTGCCTATAAAGGTAGGACATAAGACCATCCCCATGATGTGTCATGTGTTATAAGGGGTGATGCAATATAACATCCTTCTAGGGCATCCCTAGATTAGGGACATGCAGTGTATGCCCTCAATCCTACACCAATGCATCAAGTATGTGCATGAGGGACAAGTTCATGTGGTTCCATCTGATGAAGAGCCATTCAAGTACGTGCATCAAGTCGACTTGTCAAGGGACTTTGTCCTTCCATCAACTCACTTGTACATAAGACCTTCATCCCCAACCACGCATCTAGGAAGCAAAAGCAAATTAGTGCGAGGTGACCCATCCATGTTGGCACCACCTCCTACATCCAAAGCTACTAGTACTTCTGAAAAGCCTTTGACATCTAAGGCAAAATATAAATAGAAGTTGAAGGCACCCCTAGTGGAGGAAGGACCCAAGGAGCTTCCGACCATAGCAGCTGTAGGAATCCCTACTCCCATGGAGGAGGAACATTCCCAAGAAATAGTTGAGGAGGTACCTCAACCTACCTCACCTACATCATCAACAATATCATCTGCATCATAGGTGATAGTTCACCTAGCCAACATAACACTAGGTGAATATCTTGTGCATAATGTGACTTTCATACCAATTATTGAGTCTACACAAGACATGGGATGACCAAGAGTCCCAAATCTTCTAGTAGGGATAGTGGTTCCCTTAGGGGTTCCACCCAACCAAACAAATTTCATATATGTTGGTCTAGATTATGCCCATACTGCTCCTAATCTAGAAAGGGATGAGGATGAGCCATTCACCATGAATGTTCATTACTTGTCAAATCTTGAGTTTGCTCTGAAGTACTTTGAGCAGTGTCATTGGCAAGGCTATGGCTTAGGCCTGTATGAGCAAGGGCATCGATTACCATTTTAGCCATAGTACCAATTACCTACTGATAGGTGTGGTTTAGGCTATCAAATGTAGAGTCATGATGACTCTTTAGAAGCAGCCCTAGATAGGCTAAGCATCGGGTTCAGGGAGGACATCGATTGGAATCCCTATCAACCCCCTAGCAGAAACTACTTGGGTGATGGATGGGTGTCGATGGTCAATGTCACACCACCTAATCAATATCACCCTGAATCCTCTCTTGAAGCACCCCCATCAGGAGCCATCCTATGGGAGGAAGAGCCAATGCATGGATATGAGTGAGAGGAGTATGACTATGTCCCAAGTGAGGATGAAGATGAAATCGGCCTGGCCTACCATGGGCCTCGGTATGTGCAAAACCTTGCTTGGATAGGCCACACAGAGAGTGGCTACATCTCAGATGAGAGTGAATACATCTTGAGTGAGGGTGGATACATGTCATATGAGAGTGGCTATGAGTCAGAGGACTCAATAGAGATGGCCTACCTATGGCCTAGACATATGAGCCACATCGTTGGGCCAGAGACAAATGCTAATGGATTCTTCATAAGTGATGATGACTATGAAGATGAGATTGAGCTGGCCTATCTAGGGCATCAGTAGGCAAGCCACCACCTCATCCTAGGGCTAAAAATAAATGCCAATGGTTTATTTATAAGTGATGATGACTTTGAGGATGAGACCGAGATGGCTTATCTTGGGCCTCGACACTTGCATCCAGTCAATCTACTTGTGGAGAGGGAAGCGGTGCTCCATGCCATAGATCCTAATCTTCACTTCCTAGGAAGACTAGTAAACCTAGATGCCATCCATCACATGGTCAACCTAGATCCCCCAACATTTAGAGAGCAGCTATTGCCTAATGATCCCATCATCTCATCTATCCATAGACCAGATCCTGAGATCCCTATGCCCCTAGAGCCTCATCATGAGTATGGAGGGTGCACCTAGGATATAGAGTTTCACCCATGTGGTCTTGGAGATTTCATTCCATCCATCAACATGATCTCCATTGATTTGACCACTCCACTCCATGACCCAATAGATCCATCAAAACCATTGTGTCTTAATGTAGATGCTATTGATTGGGATCATGTTGATTCACCCCTAGAGCCTAAATATTTCTTCCCTAATGAAGAGATGCTACAACCATTCCATTTTGCATCAGGTTGCACACATGATGTCTATCATGCTGGTCTCGACCCTGAGTTAGTGGGAACTATAAATCTAGTAGATGACATCCATTTAATCCCCACTCCTCACCAGCTTGAGGAGGGGTCACATATGGCAATAGAGGAAAATTTCGAGGTGGACATCAACAATGATCCTTCTCAACCAAAGAAAGTCAAGTTTAGAGAAAGCTTATCTCCAGAAGAATAGGCCATCATAATTCCTCTACTGAAAGAGAGACCAAATATCTTTGCTTGGACCTACAAAGACATGTCAGGGCTGGATCCAAAATTGGTTGTCCACAACCTTTCGCTAGACCCCACAAAGAAATCGGTCAAGCAGAAGCTCAAAAATATGCATCCAACCATCGCTTTGATGGTTAAAAATGAGTTGCAAAAACTATTGGATGTAGTCTTTATTGTTCCCATCGACTATCTAGAATGGGTATCAAACATGGTGCCCATAGGAAAACCTGATGGAAGAGTCTGCATTTGCATGGATTTTAGGGATCTCAACAAGGCAACCCCAAAGGATTCATTCCCATTGCCCAACATAGATGCTCTTGTAGATGCAACTGTAGGTCATGAGATGCTCTCCCTAATGGATGGTTTTTTTGGTTACAATCAGATTCAGATTAAACCTAAAGACCAGCATAAAACCATGTTCACCACTCCATGGGGGACATTCTATTACAAAGTGATGCCATTTGGCCTTAAAAATATTGGTGCCACATATCAGCGAGCTATGACATACATTTTCCATGACTACATGCACAAGATCTTGGAAGACTACATCGATGACTTGCTAGCCAAGTCATTGCTACGAGAAGAGCATGCTGAGACCCTCAGAAAGGTCTTCGATCACCTGATTGAGCACAATGTCAGGTTGAACCCCAAGAAATGCATCTTTGGCATAACTTCTGGAAAGCTCTTGGGATTCATCATTTCTAAATGAGGCATCGAGGTAGACCCAACAAAGGTAAAGGCTATCCTGGAAATGGCCCCACCCATGAACATCAAAGAACTGAGAAGCTTACAGGGCAAAGTAGCATCCATAAAGCGATTTATCACACAACTATCAGATAAATGTCGACCCATGAATCGACTGCTACACAAGGGGGTCCCATTCTAGTGGGATGAAGAATGTCAGCAAGCCTTTGCTAAAATCAAGGAGTACCTAGCAACGCCACTAATCCTAGCTCCACCAAGGCTAGACATGCCA
This sequence comes from Wollemia nobilis, assembly GCA_028583015.1. Classification (NCBI taxonomy): domain Eukaryota; kingdom Viridiplantae; phylum Streptophyta; class Pinopsida; order Araucariales; family Araucariaceae; genus Wollemia; species Wollemia nobilis. The sequence continues at coordinate 981,563 of JAQPPZ010016744.1, read as the reverse complement.
TTCCTATTGTACATATCCACTACCAATTTTTCTTTGGGCACCATGTTGGCTCAAAAGAATATGCAAGATAAAGAACAAGTGATATATTACATCAGCCACACTTTGGTGAGCTATGAGATAGGATATGCATACGTAGAAAAGTTGTGCTTAGCAATGGTCTTTGCAACCAAGAAATTGTGCCACTACATGTTGAGCCATACGACATATGTAATATCCAAGCAAAATCCTTTGTAGTATATGATGAGCAAGACATATCATAATACATGTACTACAAAGTGGATCATGCTATTGATAGAATTTGATCTAGAATTCATAAGCCAAAATTCCATCAAGGGATAAGTCATAGTTGATCAATTGGCTGAGGTGCCTCTTTAGAATAGTAGGCCCCTCACCATAGAACTTCTTGATGATGTAGTATTTGCACTATCAGAAGCACCCAAACCTAAAGAACTAAAAAATGAAGTTGACATGACTTTGTTCTTTGATGGTTCAAAGTGTGAGCAAGGAGGTAGTGTAGGGATTATCTTTTTCATGCCACAAGGTGCTCCAATGCCCTTTTCATTCAAGCTAGACTTCCCTTGCACTAATAACAACACCGAATATGAGGCCCTAATATTGGGTCTCCAAACAACCATCTCCATGAGAATCAAAAGGCTAAATATCTTTGGTGACTCCCTCCTCATAGTCAACCAAGTCAAGGGACTATTTCAATGTCAGGATCCAATCCTGAAAGCTTACAAGGAGCTTGTTGACACATATCTAGCCAAACTAGAGTGGTATGACATCGAGGCAATCCCTCATTCATCAAATAGATTTGCAGACACCATGGCATCTCTGGGATCCTTGATCCCTCAGAATCCATCTGCTGATTTCACTACCATTCATGTCAAAATGCTCTCACACTCAGTGATCCAACGTGAGGCTTTTGATAACAAGGAATCAGTCAACATGATTCATATAGAGCCAGACCATGACTAGTTCTGTAAGGCCAAAGACTTCTTAAAGAAGGCACCTTGGGGGTCCTTGATCTCGTAAGGTCCTACGGAGAATGGTACCACTATTCACCATAAGGTTGTTTCTCAATCTGCATTTATGCAAATCAAATTGCATGAGGAACAAGTCATCTTATCTATCGAGGTTGTAGCTTATCAGGATTGGCTATCCTAGTTACAAGACTTCCTTAGGCTTGGAATTGTCCCATAGGGACTATCGCATGTCGAGAGATGAGCATTCAAGCAAAAAGTGATAAGATATGTCTTTCTAGGAGGCATATTGTATCATCGAAGCTATGATGGAGTCCTCCTACGTTGCTTAGAGCCCCAAGAATCAGCTTGGGTGATTTTGCAAGCTCATGATGGTACATGTGGTGGCCACTTCAATGGCATGGCCATTGTCAAGCGCATCCTTTGAATGGGTTATTACTGGCCCACCATGGAGAAGGATTGCTGTGAGTATGTCAAGAAATGCATTAAATGTCAACATCATGCAAATCTGATGCACTTGCCATCCTAGGCCTTACAACCCATTCAGGTGGCTTGGCCATTTTCTCAGTGGGGTTTCGATCTGATTGGAAATATTTCTCCCCCATATTTGGGCCGACACACATTCATCTTAATGACCATTGAGTACTTCACCAAATGGGTGGAAGCGGTCCCCTTAACCTCGACAATTGGTCCTCGGATTGCGGAGTTCATACTTCACAATATCATTTATCATTTTGGGGTGCCCTTCAAGATAATCTTGGATAATGGTCCATCATTCAAAAACAAAAATGTGTGAGCTTTAACGACCAAATACAACATTCAACATAGTTTTATGACACCATACTATCCATAAGCAAATGGGCAAGTAGAGGCCTCAAACAAGATAATAGTAGCCATCTTAAAGAAGATGGTGAAAGAAAATCATAAGGATTGGCATCTACAATTGCCCTTGGCATTATGGGCTTATAGGACTAGCGTACGGATGCCCACTAGGGCAACACCATTTTCACTTGTATATGGCACTGAGGCCATTATGCCCTTAGAGTTGGAAATTCCAACATTGCGCATCACATTGAAAGAGTTCATCAATGATGACACTATGCGACAAGCTCACCTGGATCAATTGACCCTTCTGGATGAATGTCGCATCAATGCTCTTGAGCATCTTCACATTTACTAGGATCATCTAACATGAGCTTATAACAATAAAGTCCACCTGAGAGACTTTAAATTTGGGGATCTTGTGCTTAAAGAAAACCAACAGAACTCAAATCTACCACCGCATCTATGAGATAAATTTACGGCCAATTGGATAGGTCCCTATATCATCTCTGAGAAGATTGGGCCTGGGGCATATCACCTAACAATGCTAGAGGGTGTTGAGGAGCTAGAGCCTCTCAACATCATTCATTTAAAGGTATTTCACACATAAATCAACAAAATATCAAAAACATTCAAATAAATTTCAAAAGTTTCAAAAACAATAGAAATCATAAAAATCCAAACAAATCAAAAAATATCAAAATAAAAAACAAAAGGCTCCAAAGGCATCTTAAAGCCCTTTGGTCAAATCACAAAAGCTCCAAAGGCATCTTAAAGCCCTTTGGTCAAATCACAAAAAGCTCCAAAGGCATCATAAAGCCCTTTGGTCAAATCACAAAAAGCTCCAAAGGCATCTTAAAGCCCTTTGGTCAAATCACAAAAAGCCCCAAAGGCACCTTAAGCCCTTTGGTCAAAAGCAAAACATAAAAGCACAAAAACAATTTAAAATCAAAAAGTTCAAAAACATTCATAATAATCAAAACTCAAAAACAATTGAAAGCATCAAAAATACAAAAATATTTGCATTCCGCATTTGCATTCATATAGTTGCATTGCATTAGGCATTTGCATCCATTGCATTTACATTTAGATAGATTGTATTCACAATCTTACAAATGACACCACATTTGTACCTCAATCATGCATCTTCAAAATCCATCATCATCCATCACCCATGTGTGTAACTATGTTTTTCAACACAACCCCTTCCTATTGCTATGAGGAATATACTAGGGTTTTTCGGTCACTCAGCCATACCTAGTGGTTTTATCAAACTTTGTAGAAAGTTATCTTAGCTTTTTATAGGTGAGGTTTAGTTTTGATAGCACCTGGTATATTTCAAAATCCTATCACTAATCAAAACACTAAAATCCTAGTTGAAACAAGGGAAATATGAATGCTACGAAGTGGTATTAGGTATCCTAAGGTGAAAAGTTTATCTTGCTCATCCCCCTGTGTGACCGGTTCGGGAATGCTGAGAATTGGCAAAAGGACAAGTTCACCCCTACCCAAAGAAATCCCTTGCTTTAATAAAAACAAGCAAAAATCCTAAACAAAGAAAAATTCAAAAACAAAATAAATAGTGATTATCATCACTACATAAATCCCTTGCTCAAAAGAAAAATAAAAATTCAAAATAAATAATGGTTTTCATCACTAAGCATGAGCAAGTATCCCCAAATAAATATGAAGAAAATAAGGGAGTATTGAACTTGAATCCCTAGAATTCTCAGCATGGATGAAATGTAAGGTATCCTTACGCACGATGATATGTCTATCACATTAGCATCTCGCTTTTGTATAGACCAATGTTTGCATGTGGAAGAGCTAGCTTTAGGTGTCCTGTACCGCCTAGTGGTCTAATCCAACTAAGTCCAACTTAGGATCAGGATAAACATTTGAGGATCCCCAATACAACAATGGGCTGAATGAATCCCACCTGGCACTGGGGTATGCTTATGTTCTATCTAATATATTCATTTGCACACATAGGGATAATGAATATCTAGGTCTTCATAATAAAAATTTATCCTTCAGAAGCTCTGTATGATCAGTATACAACTTTTGATGGAGCAACTAGAGTGTTTGAGTCTCATGGAAAACCTCAAAAATCTATTCATAGCAACAAATCATTCCATCAGTCAAATCATACATACATATCACATCATCTCATCTCACATTTGGATGTTTAAATGATTAATTCTTATTATAAGAGTTATTATTTATTCATGATTTTTATACATTCTATGGTGTCATCCATTAGATTGTCAAAACCCATGTCACATCATACCATATGTTTTGAGTGATTAAAGCATACATGTTCATTCACATTATATCATCATATAATGCATAAAAATTTTCATTTACCATATCATAACAACATAAGTTAAATGCATACAATACATCAAAATTGAACATGCATTTAAATGATAAGCATTGCATCCATATATGCATCCATCATCATCATCTAGATCATGCCATCTAAGCATCCACACATCATAAAGCATAAGTCATGTAAACTACATAAGCATAAAACATAAAGTAGTCCATCTACACATACACATCATAACATCTAAAGCATCACATCACATCATATCACATAAGATCATAATACTACATCACATAAACATAAAAATATAATCATAAAGGATACACATAATGAGTCTCAAAGTCTAGATATCATATAAATATGTGTCCAAATAAGTACATGTAGGTACAAAAATCACCAATAAGGCTACAATTATGTAGGTCTACTGACCTTACACTCAAAATAGTATAAGATGCCCAAAGCCATAGTGCTCAAGAGTGGCCTACACCACTAGCATCACCTCTGCCCTCACCACCCCCTCTGGGAGGTGGTATAGAACTAGCACCCCTAGTCTGCTCTATCTAGGACCTGGTCTTGTGGCTCGATCGAGCTGATGACTACCTTGAAGTACTCTGACTGGTCCTCTGTGACCCTCCTACCATAGGCCTCTCTGGTAGGTGGCCTCCCTAAAGCTTGACCTCATGCTCTAGAGCTAGGATGTAGGATGCATCTAGAGTGTGCTACTCCAAGTCCTCTACTAGAAGCCCATGCAAATATTAGATCTCTGCACCTACATCTAAACCACTAGGTCCTTGAGGCACTATAATAGGTGGCACAACCTATCCCTGAGTAGCAGCCCCATCGATAGTAAGCTGATCTATCCTATCTTGTAGTGTGGTCCACTTCTCCTCGAGGTGCTGAACCGAGCCTAAAACTTAATAATGGTGGCATCCCTCTACTACACCTGAATCTGAGATATCTATAGCTCAACCTCAACCTAGTGTAGCTGAGCCTAGATAGGGGACTCTTACTCCTCAGGAGCTAACTCCTCCTCCTCCTCTAGGGTAACCTACTCCTCTACCTGCTCCTCTACTCCTTGCTACCCTACCTACCCCCAATCATCTATTCGAGCCCACACTCGATGCCCATCTAGATCCTTGACCTCTACCTCATCCAAAGTCCACCCCAAGTGACCACTACCCTACCATAATTGCATACCCCACCAACGGGTATACACCTCTGTAACTCTAGCATCAGCCATACTAGGATCAACTGTAGGAGGGTCATCCTCCTCTAAAACTATTGTAACTTGAGGTGGTGGAAGGTTCTTCTCTATAGTAATCTTATGGTACACAACTGGCTCGAGAGGGATGTCCTATTGGATGTCAAACTATCTAAGCACTTTGGAATAGTAGAAGAACTCTCTGATGCTATCCTTGTGGTTGATAACCCATCGATCATATCGAGTGTGAGCTGTGAAGCTAGATGGGTCCTCCTAGGTAGGGCACTCATGATAGGGCCTCTAGATGATGTTAGTGGCCTACAAACTAGTCAAAGATGTATGTAATGGGAAAGCTCCCCTATAAAATGTTGACTCTTGCACTCCTCGAGCGCTCTAGGCCACCTAGATCCATAGCACTAGGTATCATCATCTACAGTAGTGATCTCCATAGGAAGTCCTACTAGGTGATCCACCTTAATATGCTCCCATCCCCAGATCTGAAGGAGCAAGCTACATGTAATGTTGGCCCATCTATGGCACTAAATGTGGTATAACTCATCATAGCACTACACTAGTAGTGCGCTCCCCCAAGCATAGATGATAGGTGCCTCACTATCAATCAAGTCTTGTACCATCACTAAGAGGTTCCATGGGAACCTCACTCTAGAGTAGTCAGGTATAAGGATGTTACAAATCACCATCAATAGGATAACATGCCTCCTAGGAGAAGACATCCTCTTGGTACCATCAAGTAATAGAAATCCTGCTAGAATGAGTATCTCGAAAGGTAGCAATGATATGTCTCCTGAAGACCCTAGCAAACATTGCATCTCTAGCAGTAGTGGGAGAAGAGACAATGGGCACTCCATCAAATGGGATCTTAAAGATCTTGTAGATATCCTTTAGAGTAATGGTCATCTCACCGGTAGGTAGGTGGAAGGTATTAGTCCTGGAGTCCCATCTGTGGGCTAGGGTAGTAAGGTAAGCCTGATCCAACATGATCATCGAAAGCCTAGTGACATACTGGAGCCTACGAGCATCAAGCCACTCCCATCTATGTCATCCAAGAGGGGCATAAGGTCCCCAAGTAGCTTCGGGTCTCGAGCTCGAGCAGATAAAATCTAAAGAGTGCAAAATAAATGCCTAAATCAAATGCACTAACAAACTAATAAATGCATAAATCCTAAAAATGGTGTAAGATAATCTAAGATAAGCCTAAGGCATCAAGAATAATAGCTAAATGCACCTAAGCATCCAAAAAAATCAAATATTACACTTCAAATTTGCAAAAAAATCAATTAATTTGCTTAAAAATTCAAAAATCTAAGTAATAAACCTAAGGCTACCTGGCCGTTCACGCTAGGAGTGGCCATTAAGTGGTCATTGAAGCTAGCAATGGTAAATTTCCAATAGTAAAAATTTTACCGTTGGAGTTTCAAGCTAGCCTCTTACAGGGGCAATGGCTAGCCTCAGGCCAAGCTAGTCGCTCTGAGTGGCAGTGGCCAATGGGTGACATGCCAATGATGTTCCCCCATGGCCAAAAATTACAAAAACTAAATTAGGAAACCCACTAAAATTGACCCTAAACTAGTCCTATCTATTGGTTTAGTTCATTACCAATAGGGTTAATGAGGTTCCTTTACCAAATTATTTAGTTAGGTTCATTTTACCACATTAACAAAAGAGGGGGTTAGGGTTTAGAAAGGTACCCATGTAGCTCCGACTCCTCCATTGGTCAAAGCCTCCCCCTACTCGGCCATCATATCCACTCAATAGAAAATTTAGTAGCACTTTATGTCATAATCAGACAATCACACCTTAGAGCTCCACAAGCACAAACTGACAGTTGGAAATAATGAGGTGAAAACCCTAAATTTTTAATTTATATTTTCTCTTTTTGCCTTGGTCTCTGCTGGCATCAGTAGCCCACAATTTTTGGCTATTGGACCTGATAGTGGCCAAGAAGCAACAATTGGGGGTCACTGGACCTGATAGCAACTAGAACAATAATGAGAAATTTACTCAATTTCTCACCACAGAACACCTCAAAATAGGCCATAAAGCACACCTATTGGTCCAAGGCAACCAAAATAAGCATAAATACCAAAAAAATTACATATATCAAAATCCAAAAACATCATAAAATCCAAAATAACAATAAAAATCCCAATTGAGCCTCGTATTCAGTTATTTGCCCTATACACTTGGTGATTGCAACGACTAGCGCTCCATGCAATTCGACAAGATGAGCAAATTACCATAAGGCCACTTGGGGCAAAATAGTTAAGGAAGAATTGAGATGCTTCACTTCAAACCCGAAGAAGGCCATGACGGTCGAACCGCCCCATGGGAGCGAGGATCCATCTCATTTCTCCTATAGCAAATAGTGATTCAACAAGCTAAAATAGAATTGCTATCACCTTGATTCCCTAAGAAGGCCATTATGGTCGGACCGCCCCATGGGATAGAGATGCACAATTACCAAACAGGGTTGAAATCACACCTGGATGGGAACTTACCCTATAACAACAAAGCAACCCTCTAAAGAGGTCCAAATCATTCATTTTGGTCAAGCGACTCATCACTTTATTAATAGTCCTTTCCTCATCGACTTGTCGCTTGAGGGGGTAGTCAAAATTTTCAACAATCATAATCAAAGTCAACAAAATATCATCTCGATCATGTCAAGATTGCGTTCATCTTATGAATCATTGCCAACAACTATCATAAGCTTACCCTTTGCTGGGGAAAAAAGCAAATATGATAGTTAAGTTTGTAGCTCTCCTCCTTTCGGACCTATAGTAGTACTAAAGCTACCTGATCACCTGATGAATGAGTGCAAACTTCCACAAATTTAAGCCTTCCATTCTATTGGAAGCAATGATTCTAGGATTTATGCCCTCCCGCATGACTAGGGCATCCAATGTTGATCAGATCAATGATCATCATCCAACCTACAATGTGACCTTAGGTGGTCTATTTTTTGCTCTATGTTATGTTTTCCCACAATGCATCCCAAAAAGGGGTATCTGTAGACACCTAAAATACGTCATGTTTAGGAGACTACCCATATGGACACATTCATAGACCATATGAATCCTCTTGGATCTCTCCAAGAGCAAGCAGTGGTCCTAACCACTCAAACAAGGTAGTTCTAGCCCATCTAGGCTTGGCCGCTCTCAAGCAGAGTGACCACCACACCTGGCCATTGAAGACTACAATGACCACACCTAGCTATTGGACCTGATAGTGGCTAGCACCATGCATAGTTTAGCCATGAAAATGGGCCCAGATCATGCAGTCTGATTGCACCTTTGCATTGTTTATGGGCAGATTTTGGTGAGGAACTCCCTGAGTTCCTCCTAACTACCCCTTCAATGCTAGTTTGTGACTGATGCTTCCCACCCAGGATGGTCAGTCACATGCAATTTGGATTGAAGCTTCTCCAGGAAGCCAAGGTCCAGATCTGAGAGAGGGAAGTCTACATATGGACTCTCCCACAAAGAGCAAAGAGAGACAATTTTTAGAGCTTATGCAATGGAGCCCTATCGAAATGGAGAGCCAAGCTACGTCCTTTTGAGAAGCATTGGAGCATCATCCGATCGAGCCACGTCCATGCATCAGTATTCAGATCCATCATTCCTAACCACCCATCAGTGTAGGAGACACACCTAGCGACCCTTGAACATCAATTCTAGCAAGGAGGATAGCGCTACAACCCCTGATTCATGAGGAGAAGAGTTTCATATCATGGTCGTTGTCTCGGATAGTGGCCCATAGGCATATTTTAGGGCATAGACGTTATTTTCCTTTGCTTTAGCTTAGATTCATTACTGCTTGATTTGTTGATTAGTCATAGCTCAGATCTGGTTTCATTAATGCATCTATTTCATATTTCTTAGCTTTTCATGCATTTATCATTCTTTTTATGCTTATATTATCATATCTATCAGATCCACTGACAAAGGCCTCATCCGAAGAGGTGGCCCATCCTATTAAGCGTGCTTTGTTGTTTACATGAGCGTAGGTACAGATCTTCAGGATCGGATTGAAGCAGCAGGAGCACAAAGATCCCTCCAGGACCAGATCTGGAGAAGGGGGCATCTGTAAGCCCCCATACAGTTTCGTGTGTGGGACCAGGAGGCCTGCGTAGGTGCACCATTCCCTTGCGGGGAATATATCCAACCGCTACTCTATTGTGTAAATATTTGTATCAAAATGATGGGTATCCCTCAGAGGGATGAACTTGTAACCGAGGACTTGAGATATCAATAAATAAAGCATCTTTATTTGTTTTCTTATTTTCATGTTGCATGTGCTTTCAATACTTTCATTTTTGTGCAAGTAATAATATACATAATAAATCAAATTGCAAGTAGGGTAGCTAGGGTGTGTGCTTCCTGGTATGACACACTAATATCACCAAGTTTCTATCTTGAGTAAGATTTTGTAGTTATTTGTAGGCTACCTTGAACAACTTCATCTTCATCAAAAGATGGTCTCCAACTTGTAGCAACCTCGGGACGCATGCACCGCTCTTTTTATGCTACTTGCAATGTATTAAAAACCCAAAATGAAATGGAAGAAAATGAAAATCATATAACACAAAAATAACAAAGATGGATCTCTTTATTTGTATTGAAACCCGGTTACATGTCGGTCCCTCTTAGGGATACCCATTTCGATACAATAAGGTTACAAATAGGCAAAGAGTGCTTCTTTTGTGAAGAGGTGGTGCACTTTAAAAAATCTTCTTAGTTCCATACACGAAAATGTATGAGGGCTTACAGATGCCTCCTTCTCCAGGTCTCTTTCCTAAAGGGATCCATTTTGCTCTCGTATGTTGCAGATTTCGTTCGATGAACTTGTGGCCCTGTAAACGATGAAAAAAAAACACACGCTTAGATGTTTGGGAATACCTCCTCGGATGAGGTTGTTAGTACTGAATATAACAAATGAAAGAAAGTGAAAATTAAACTAATGCTATGAATGTGAATGAATGAAGTGATGCTATGCTAATGATATACTAAAATAATGAATCTAATGTCAAAAACTCTAAGCTAAGCCTACGGGCCATTGTCTAAGACAACGGCTGCTGAAGTGACTCTCGTCCTCTTTACTCCAAAGCTATGGATCAAAGCCTATATTCGATGTTGAAATAATGGTTGCTATGCTCTCCAATTTTTTAGGGCTTCACCGTACACATGATCTCCAAGGGAACTCTTCGATTCTCAAAAGCTCTCATTAATGACCTATCCTGATAAATTTCCTAGATAAAGATCTCTTAGATAAAATATGTCTCTCCTCTCTTCCAAGATTGATAAAAATATGGATCCTTGGTGCTCTTAGGCTTGCACATTTTATAGTGTAAAACCTTAGGTCTATGTCCAAGCCCTAGGAATGAATTTCTCATGTGTAGTGAGAGTTAGCATGAGAAGATTTTTATCTTTTCTATGTTTAGATACCAATTAACTAAAATATAACTGCCAACTTGAGTCTCCTATGCAAACTGGTCATTACCATGAGAATATTTTGTCCTTTTTTTATGTTTGGAATCCATTTAACTAAAGTCTAAATGCAAAATCAAGTCTCCTATGTGAACTAATCATGAAAAAGAATGCAAAGTTACTCCTGCTCACCTTTATTGCATGTAGATTGCCACTTCCGCCCGTTATTAGGCCTGTTTGTCGGTAAAACTAATTTTATGGTTTATTCATTGTCATCTACAACAACTAATATCTGGCCACTGTCATCTATAGCGGCTAAGGTCTGGCCACTCTAGGCTTGAGAGGCTAAGATATGGTCTTTCTTGGCTTGAGTAACTAGGCTTGGATGGCTTGAAAAGTCCTCAAATGAGTGGTGAGAACCACTGTTGATGCTTGGAAAGTCCAAGATTATGTCATATGATCTTATGAATGTGTCTATGTGAGTAGCTCCCCTAAGCATGACATGATTTAGGTGTCTATAGATACCCCTTTTTGTGATGCGCTATGTGGAAAACATAATGCTGAGCAAAAACATAGACTGATCTATTTGTAGGGTGTATGGTGATCAATGGTCTGATCAATGTTGGATGGCCCAATCATGCAAGATGGCGTACATCCCTTGAATCATTGCCTCAATGTTCAGAGGACTTAGCTCAGTGGCTTGGGAATGTTAAATTTCACTCATTCCTCAAAATCAATAGGGTAGCTTCATCTGCTACAATAGTTTCGACCGATAGGAGAGCTACAATTGAATATGTCATGTTTGCTTACATTCCCAAAAAACAAGGGAAATTTATGATTATTGTATGGAATGATTCGTAGGAAAAACACGGTTTTGTTATGATCGAATGATATTTTGTTGGTTTTATTATGATTATGTTGAAGTTTTTAACTACCTCCTCACACAATGGATTGGTGAAGAAATGACAATGAATGAAGCGATAAGTCACTTGACCAAAATGACTAATTTGGTTCCTTTCTAGAATTTTTTTCTTTTAATGGGCAATCCCACATCCAAGTGTGATTTCAATTGTTTATGATAATCATCCATCCCTATCCCGAGGAGCGGTCCAACTATCAATAGCCTTTTTAGGGAGTTAAGATGAGTGATTCTATTTATATTCATATTGTATCACTTTGGATTAATTTTTTTGGTATCATAGGGAAAATAGGATGATCCTTTCGCATCCATGGAGCAGTCCGATAATCTTGATCTTCTTTGGGATTGAAGGGTGGCACATCGTAATTCTAAAATAAAATACTTTTTCCTCAAGTAGCCTTATGATAGCCTAATCATCTCATAAAAATGCATGGAGTGTGAACCACTGCAATCACCGAGTGGATAGAGTAAGTACCTGGGTGCGAGGCCTGCTTGAGATTATGCCTTTATGTGATTTTTTATTATTTTGGTCATTAAGATGACTTCAATTCATAAAAATATGTTTATTTAATATTTTTTTTATCCCCCATGGAAGGAATTTTCTTATTTTTTATCTATGGAGCAGGCTGCTGACAAGTCCAGTGGCCTTTGAATCTCTTCCTATGGCCGTTGTCACCTTGGGTGGCCATAAATTTGAGCTACTGATGCCAGTAGTGGCTAAGGCATAATTTGAAAATATAAAAAATGCATTTTTAGGGTTTTGACCTGTCACTTTCATTTGCTATCAATTCACTTTTCAGAGCTCTGGTGAGATAGTGATAGTTGTGATTTCTAAAGTTACCTACATCGAGGACATGAGTGCACAAGGTGAGGCATCAGTTGTTTGAGGAGTCAAAGTTTCTCAGGTATTCTTTCAAATCCTACTCTCTTCTCTGCTTTTGGGTAAAACTGAACCTCACTTAAGTAAATAGAAAATGAACCCCACTAAACCTATTGGTAATGAACAAATTTTGTAGTTAGGCTTAGTTTAGATTTCTAAGTGGTGGGTTGGTCCCCATTTTTATTTTTTTCATTTTTTTTGAATTTTATGGCCTAGGTTCATGGGTTTGCCATGTTACCTTTTAGCCGCTGTCACTCATAGTAGCAGAAATTTGGCCACTATCACTTAGAGCGTCTAGGTTTGAAACCCAATGGTTAAAAATTTGACCATTGGATTTTAGCTACTTCTATCTCCAGTGGCCAGATTCTAGCCGTTGTAGGTGACAGCAGCTAAACCCCTTAGCCAATTTTGCACAAATTTTTATTTTTTATTGGATTTTTTGAGACAGTTATTATTATTATTTTTGGACTTTTGAACTACTCTTTAGCATGTGTTGCATGTCTAGGCGCATTTATTCCCCCCTGTTTGCTTAGATTTAGGAGAGTGTCAGATTTTTTTATGTTTTATTAGTATTTATACCTTAGATACAATGTAGTTATGTTTCATCTTTCTTTTGCTTTTCTTAGATCCTTATTGCTCGGGCTCAGGACCCGAGGCTCATGAATGACCTTCTACCTCTTATGGATGACATAGATTGGAGGTGGCTTAAGGCTCATGGGCTCCAGTATGTTACCAGACTACCTCATATTATGTCATACTAGGCTTACCTTATGACTTTGGCCCATCGCTGGGACCCTCGGACTAATACCTTCCACCTCTTGATCGATGAGATGACCATTATGCTAGAGGATGTGTATAGGATATTTCGAATCCCTTTTGATGGGTGGCCATTATTTCTTCGGCCACTAATGATTAGGTGGTCGTCTTCACTCGAGTGTTTAGAGGGTATTCTAAGGATGCTCTCAAGGACACCAAGTATGGGGGAGTACATTAGGGAATATCTGTACCACATCCATCGAAGGGGTCATGTCAGCATCACCTGTAGTTGGCTTTTGTAGATCTAGGGATGGGAGCACATTAGGGAAGATCTCCCTAAGGGGCTTCCTATTAAGATCATAGTTGTGGATAGGTAGATGTAGTGCTATGGTGCTATATGGGCTAGATAGAGTGAGGAGTGTAAGATCTGCACTTTTGCAAGGGATTTAACTCATTATACTGATACTTTTACTAGAATCTAGGCTAGAGATATCATATGGCACCCATATCATGAGTGCTTTTCTTGGGATGACCCTGCTAGATTTACTGCTAGGATGTGGCATGAGCGATGGATCATTGGCTACAAGGTTAAAAACCGGGAGTACTTATTCTACTCTCAAGTTATTCATCAGTACGGGTTGTAGTAGGATGTGTCATTAGTAGATTTTTTTTATAGGTGCATCGAAGCAGAGAGAGACCTCCCTCCCTGATAGGTTATAGAGTTGGGTGATGAGCAAGATTCCCTAGATATTGATCTTGGAGTGGCTAGTGGAGTTATAAATGTATTTGCATGATGGTGGGGCAACTTTATGTGGCACAACAAGGGTAGTCTGGGCTAAGAGGATGATGGTAGAGATGGGGCAGATCCATCAAGAAGCAGAGTTTGTGCTAGGACTATGACATGGGTCCAATAGGTAGAGTAGGTGGTAGTGGAGGAGCAGGAGGCTCCTAAGGAGGTAGAGGAGGATATGGAGCCTAAGGAGAGATATTCTCATCTCTCGAAACAACTACATGATGTGGAGGTTGAGCTCCAGTCGGCCAAGATATAGGTACATCAGTGCGATGCCATCATAGCTCAGAGGTATACTACTATAGCATAGCTACCAGATCAAGTACAGGCTTTGCAGGCCACTCTAGGAGGATCTGCAATGATGTAGGTTGTTGTTGCTTCTCTTGCTCCTAAGGGTCCTTCGAGGGTGGCTCTTAAGCATGAGATCAGTCATCTATAGGGTTTTCTGGATGAGAGTGATGTTCATATTGTTGAGGACATAGTCTAGATTGCCACTCTCTCAAGGCAGATCAGGAGGTTAGGAGCCATACCTAGGGAGAGAGAAGCCACAGGTGGGTCATAGGTAAGTAGGAGTTCTACCATAGGTTAGTCTTCCATCCATCCTAGCCATGGGGCTCATACTCATACAAAGAGACCAGAAAGGTCTAGCTCGCACCATTCTCCTAGAGATCCATCCACAAGGGGTGGTGTTTTAGGGGGCATAGGCCCAGTATTTTATTGATGATGCTGTTGGTTTTGATTAATTTTTTAGGTTAGATGACCTATATGACTATAGCCCATAGGAATTTTTGTATATCCATGGACTTGACACACATACTTTTATGATATCTTTACATTATGACTCATTATGTGTATGGTTTATTGCTCATGTTTTTGTTGTTATTTTGTTTTATGATGTGATGTGATGATGGCGTTATGATGATTTGATGTATATGTTAGATGATAGATGATATTGTAGATGCTTATATGGATGTGTAAATGCTTATATGATCTGATGATATGACATGATGTATTTTTATGATGAATGATGAATTCATGATTGTATGCAAATGGATATTGCCTATATGTTTTATGATGTGCTTTATGATGTGATGGTGCATGATTAATGACTTATGTTTGTGGATGTGATGTTTTTATTAAATGCACACTTAACTTTTCTTTAATTGTATGCATATAACCTATGTGATGGTATGGTATAACAAACCTGTATGCTCTAATCACTTAAAACATAAGGAATGCATATGAAATTGACAATCTTAATGGGTGATACCACAAAAAGTAAAAAAATAATCATGAATTTAAATAATCACTCTTATCATAAGAATTGATTAAGTATTCATATATGATATGTAATGGTGTGTAATGTATTTTCTTGATAATTTTTTGTAAATTAAAAGATATAAAGTAGTTAGTGGTCATCTATATACTATTTCTAATATATATACGGTATCTGTCTTACTATTTTGATACCCCTTAATTTATAGAATATTATAAAAAAAGTGATGGTGTGAATGATGATATGATTTGTTGCTATGTAATAATTTATGGGGCTTTTCGGAGATTCAAACACTCTAGTTACCCTATCAACAGTTGTCTACTGACCATGCTAGGCTTTTGAAAAAGTAAGGCTTTTACCATGGACCTGGATATTCATGATCTCTATGTGTGCAAGTGATTTTATATTTTGAGATAGAAATCAAGCATTTCCTTCAATTTTAGGTAGGATTATTTCAGCCCATTGCTAATATAAGGGATTCTCAAATGTTCATCTCGTCCTAATTTGGACTTAGTTGGACTATACCACTAGGCAATATTAGGTTACCTATGATAGCTCATCCACATTCAAACATTGGTCTACACAAATGCATGAAGCAATTGTGATATACATATTTTCATGCGTAAGGATATCTCCTTCCGATTTTTTATAATGCTGAAAATTCCAAGGATTAAAGCTTTATTCCCTTCTTTTCTTCCTTTTGGATTTGGATTTTTGCTCATATGTAGTGATGAAAATCACTATTTATTTTTTATTGATTTTTCTTTGAGCGAGGATTATTGTAGTGATGATAATCACTATTTATTTTGATCATATGTAGTGATGAAAATCAATGTTTATTTTTGATTGATTTTTCTTTGAGCGATGTTTCTTGGAATCTCTGATTTATGTATTCGATCATTGCTTTGAAATATGGATTGTATGCTTGGCTTTTTCAATATGTACTTTGCTTTAGGTTTTTCCTTATTTTTATTTAAGCAAGGTATTTTTATAGGGTAAAGTTTATCCTTTTGCCAATTCTCAACACCTTTAAACTGGTTGCAGATGGGGATAAGCAAGGAAGATACTTTTTGCTTAAGGTAACCTAGACTGCTTTGCAGCTTTTATCTTTTCCTTGTACCAGCTAGGATTTTACTATTTTAATTAGTGATAGGATATTGAATATCAAAGGTATTATCACGACTAGACCGTACCTTCTACTAACCAATATTGTTTTCCACAAAAGTTGATAAGATCACTAGGTGTGGTTGATTAACAAAAAAACCTTAGTATATTATGTATAGCAACAAATAATGGTTGTTTTGAAAAACACAATTACACACATGTTTTGATGGAGGTATGGATTTGAATGATTTATGCGATGAACTTTGGTATCACTTTTAAGGCTCACATGATATATGCAATTGTAATTTATGTAAAAATGTAATGCAATAATGTGGATGCAATTGTTTTTATATTTTTGATTTTTATGTTGTTTTTGTATTTTTGTTTGATTTGACCAAAGGGATTATTTTACCTTTGGTGCTTTTTTGTTTTTGACCAAGTAGCATGCAGTACTCTTGGAGATTTTTTATTTTGACTAAGTGGGATGAATTACCATTGGAGATTTTTATTGTAGTTGACCAAACATTTGAATACCCTTGGAGCATTTTGAATTGATTTTGACCAAGCGACTTAAATGTATTTGGAGCCTTTGATTGTAGTTGACGAAGTGGTTTGAATAGCCTTGGAGAATTTTGAATGGATTTGAACAAGTGACTTTGATGCCCTTGGATAATTTTTATTTGATTTTAAATTTTTATGTTTTTATGATTTGTTTTTGCTTTTGACATATTTGAATGTTTTTGTGTTTTTGACATATTTGAATAATTTTGTGTTTTTGGCATATTTAATTTTTTTTGTGTTTTATGTGTAGAATGCCTTTAAGTGAATGATATTGAGAGGTTCAGGATATCAACACCATATAATGATATAAGGTGATATGCTCCAAGACCAATGCTTTGTGAAATCATGTATGGGCCTATCCAGTTTTCTACAAAGTTGTCTCATAGATGCGGTGACAGATTCAAATTATGTTGGTTTTATTTGAGCACTAGATATCCAACCTTGAATTCCCTTAGGTGGACTTTACTATTGTAAGATAATGCAAGGAAATATTGGTAAATTCAAAGATGCTATAAAGCATTGACTTGGAATTCATCAAGAAGCATCAACTGATCAAGGCAGCCTTACTATGTGACATCATCATCTATGAAGTCCTTTAATGCTATGTGTAGAGTTGGAATTTACAAATGTAGTGGCATGATGGCCTTAGTGCCATATACTAGTGAAAATGTTGTTGCCCTAGTGGGAGTCCGTATACTAGTCTTGTATGCCCATAGTGCAAGAGGCAACTACATGTGCCAATCCTTGTGATTGTCTTGCATTGTCTTTCTCAAGATGGAGACTATTGTTTTGTTCGAGGCTTTCACTTGCCCGTTTGCTTACGGATAATAAGGTGTTGAAAAACTGTGTTGAATATGGTATATTTTCATTAAAGCACACACATTTTTGTTCTTGAAATATGGCTTATTATTCGATATTATCTTAGAAGGGACCCCAAAATGACTTATAATATTGTGGAGTATAAACTCCACAATCCTTGGTCTAGTTGTTGATGTTAAGGGGATCACTTACACCTATTTAGTGAAGTATTTTTGGATGTTATGATGAATGTATGTTGGTCTAAGGACGGGGGTGAGATCTTCCCAATAAAGTCTAGTCCTATTGGAACAAAATATGCCTTCGGTTAGTAGTGTTGCGCCTTAGACTTTGCCAACATTGAATAGACAGATCTTGCTTGAGATCATTTGTCTAGTCTCTAGAGAAGGCTAGTTCCTTTGAATTTTTTAGAGAAAATGGGAACAAGAGATAAGGGAAATATAGCCTAAGCTAGAAATTTTCTCATGGTACAGATTAGACAACAACAAACATTGATAATGTAGATTACTACTTTCAAATTTTTCTTTATATCTTCTTATAGAAAACACGAATTCCTGAGTGCGACTTTTAGATATTCGTCTAAAAGCATGTAACTATCTTTTAATGTTCAACTTTAGAAACAAGATTTATATGTGCACATTCCAGATTTTAGAATAGATACATTATAAAACTTAGAGTGAATAAAAGTTAAAACACCAGATACATACACTTCCACATAGAAGTTTCAGAAGCCAGAAGAAGAAATCTTTTATTGCTTGTAATCCGGTACATGTACATCAAGCTTGTAAACATACAAGAACTGAAATTTTTCTTGGAGTCGCTCACCCTTATATATACCCTAAAAGAATATCTTTTTCTAAGTACATCTTACTATTTTACAAGCAATCATCTGTAGTTTCTAATAATACACAACAAGTCTTCTATAAATTAGATATCTTCTCTACAGACTAGATTCTAGATGAGCCTGTCACATTTTCAATCATCTGGAAAGCCTGCTCTATCCTAGATTTCTGATAATCATGTCAAAAATCACTTCTTGGTGTTAGTTCATGCCTTTGATTGCCAAAAATACATTTTATTCCTTTACAGCTGGCGTGTCGGGAAATCGTGACATTATTTCCTTACTTTGCTCTTTTGCCACCTCCAGTCGTGAAAATGAGACATGTCACAAAATCATGACATTATTTCCTTGCTTTGCTTTTCTGCCGCTTCTAGCCACAAAAATGAGACATGTCATGAAATCAAGACATTCGTCTCTTGCTTTGCGCTCCTACCGCTTCTAGGCACGAAAATGAGACATGTCACAAAATCGCAACATTATTTCCTTGCTTTGCTCTTCTGCCACTTCTAGTCGTGAAAATGAGACATGTCACAAAATCATGACATTCTTTCCTTGCTTTGCTTTTCTACCGCTTCCAGCCACAAAAATGAGACATGTCACGAAATCACGACATTTGTCTCTTGCTTTGCTCTTCTGCCGCTTTTGAAGAACACAAGCTTATACTGAGAGGGGGGGTGAACAGTATAAGACCTCTTTTTACTTTTTCCTTTATACTTCAAAATAGTAAAGCAATATACCCAAAGCAATATCAAAGCAATGCACAAAATCATCCACAAAGTGACACCAATTTTAACGTGGTTCACCCAGAATGCTTAGGCTACGTCCACAAAACTTTTCTCTAAAAGTTATCTCAAAGTTCTTTGGGAAACCTTCCCAATTACAATGTTTATGAGCCTCGGCTCAAAGGAGATACCTTCCCCCAATCTGAATTTATGAGCCTCTGCTCAAAGGAGATACCTTCCCCCAATCTAAATTTATGAGCCTCTGCCCAAAGGAGAAACCTTCCCCCAATCTGAATTTATGAGCCTCTGCTCAAAGGAGATACCTTCCCCTCTGCTCTGGATATGATCCCTCAGAAGATCAACTGTCTCTACCTCTTGCCAGCATGTGGAACTCCTTTCCACCGAAGACCTCCTGTCCTCAATGCTTAGCCTAAGAGACCTCTGCCTTCTATGATCACGTCCACAACAGCTCAACAACCTGTACCAAACACAGTCAGTCGGTCTAGTACAAGTCTTCCTCTGTCTGTCAGATCTGTCCAACTCTTGAACAAATCAATCCTCTGTCCACAAGCCTTCTCAAAGACTTGCCAAATCTGTCCTCAGGTTCTCTGATAGAACCAATGTACCTCTGTCCTCAAGTTCTCTGATAGAACTATCAATCTCAGCTCACAAGTCCTCTGCTAGGACCTATCCAAATCTGCTCACAAGTCCCCACCGAAACCTGTCCAAAACCTACTCACAAGTCCCCAACGGAACCTGTTCAAAACCTGCTCACAAGTCCCCAACGGAACCTGTCCAAAATAGCTCACAAGTTCACCAAGAAAAACTTGCTTAGCATGAACCCACAAAGAGAATTGTTAGAGACCCAATGTGATTCATCAACCTCATAGAAGCATAAAGAGAATTGTTAGAGACTCAATATGTTCTATACTTAACTCCCAATCTCAATCTCAAATCTCATAGAAACATAAAGAGAATTGTTAGAGACTCAATATGTTCTATATTTAACTCTCAATATCAATCTTCAACTCAATCTCAAATCTCATAGAAACATAAAGAGAATTGTTAGAGACTCAATATGATCTATACTTGACTCCCAATATCAATCTCAACTCAATCTCAATCTCAAAAGAATAAGATAGATGTAGTATGCTTTTCTCAAGAACATGAAACACAACCCAACAATTGCCAAACATGCAATATCTCATATAACAATGCTACTCATGTTCTTTCCACAACCAATATCTTTTCTCAACCAATTAGGGCTTTAACAACAATGCTTATAGACAAGGTTTAACCAACATCATTCAACTCAACATTAACCTTGAAGCATTCAACCAATCATCACAAGAAAAGGAAACAAGTAGAAATCCTTTTCCCTCCAAAGATATTTGAACAAAACAGCCACCAACACAATATCACCAAATGCAAAGAATAACTTGCTCAAATCAACTCAATGGAGTAAGCCCAATATCATGAATCAAGTAAAGCAATAACTTGATCAAACAACCTCTATGGAAGCAACTCAACCATCAAACTCAAAACAGCCAACCAAGGGTTCCACCAACTCAATGCAAGTAGCTTGACTCACAAATACAAACCCTAGTGCACAAAGCTTCCACTATCTCAAACCAAAAATTATGCATTCATCAAAAACTCTCCTTAAGGATAACAATGCATAAGTAGTCTTCAACAAACCAGAAAATAGGATTTACACCCAATCAAAGAAAACCTAGTTGAAAACCTTTTCACTCCAACCTTATTTCAGAAAACATACACCAATCATACTCATAAGAAGAATGTGCCCATACCTTATTGGAGTAGAAGAAAATTGATCCTTAAAGTTGTCACCACACACAACCCTCAAACTTCCAACCAAGTTAGGGTTAGAACCAAGATAAATGAGCATATATAAAAACTTTCCTTAGTACACCTTTTAGCTTCTCTTCTTTTGAAAACAACCACCAAAGAAGTCAAAAACACAACAACCAAAACTTACACCTTATATCTCCATTTTAAACTTTAGCATAGCAAAAGACTAATCTCAAAAATACAACCAAAGAAATATCCCCTTATTTCTCCTATGTCTTTTAAACAATGCTAAACAATGCCAAAAATTATATCAAGAAATTAATCACACCTTAGAATGGCTGCCCTTGAAGAATCCAAAAATCATGGAATGGCTGCCCTTGATGAATCCAAAAATTGGAAAATCAATGGAATGGCTGCCTTTGATGAATCCGAAAAATGCGGCACAAAATACGTTTTAACAAAAACGTGACTTAATCCATGCACAGCTCCCTCCGCGGGAATCGAAACGCAGACCTCCGCCTACGCAAAGCCCAAACGCAGCCTATGCTGCCACTAGCCCACAAGGGGCTAACGAAGTCTAAGACAGACTTCCTACCACTTCAACGAACAAGCACTTCGTAAGTTTTTCAAACGCGAGCTCTCTTCTTCCGCGGCGTCAACAGAGCATCGATCGCAGCCAAAAATTAATGCATTCAAAATTCTCAAGAGGAGTTAAACCTTAGGATCCTTCCCATATTTATAGTCCAATCGTGGACTTTAGAACACGTCGACGACAGAGAAACGTAATTTCGAATTTAATCGAAATTGCTTTCTAAAGGGTTTAAAAACCCTTAATTAATTTTAATAAATTAAGAATAAAAAAGGTTTAAAAACCTTTAAATATTTTTAATAAATTAAAAATAATTTCTCCCTTAATTAATTAAATAATTAATTAATTAAAACCTTGAAGGGTTTTAAATAATAATTAAATAATAAAGAGAACCTCCATTGGTTTTAATAAAAACCATTTAACTTGGTTTTAATAAAAACCCTATCCAAAAACCTTATCCAATGGAATCTCTCCGGATTCTCTTAAGAATATTCTCTTGGAATCTTTCACCTTTGAAGCCAACACATCCTCTTAACATTAATGCCATTTCCTTTTGACATCAATGACAACTCATAGACAAGGAGCTAGGATCTCAAACCCAAAATTGCCAACAATCTCCCCCTTTGTCATTGATGGCAAACCATGCTTCTCAACAACAAAAAACTCAACATAAACAGCTCCCCCTGTCTTGAGGCTCTCCCCCTTACTCAAATCTCTCCCCCTTTGTCATCAATGGCAAAGGGTCACCTTTGGGGCTCGGGACTAAGAATGAGCCTCTTAGCTTAGTCCCTCCCCCACCTCCTGATGAGGTGATTAATTTTGGGGTGGGAGTAAAACTCCCATTAGGCACTGATCATCATCAGCGTCTATAACTTCCTTGTCGGGCCTTCTCTTGAACTCTTTGTCCATATTCCTATTCCTGTCACTGTTCTTGTTCTTGTTCTCATCCCTGTTCTTGTCCATGCCTTGATCCTTGGACTTGATCATGCCACTGTTCCTGTTCCTGTATTCTAGAATTTCAGCTCTACACTGTCTAGCTATGTGACCTTTATTGTTGCACTTATAACAAGTAACAATGTTATTTCTCTATGGTAAACCTGATCTTTGAATCCACCAGTTTTGACCAAACCTGTTTTGGCCAACCCTATTCTGACCAAACCTGTTCTGACCAAACCTGTTCTGGCCAAACCTGTTCTGACCAAATCTGTTCCTGTTATTTGCCTTGCAATAAACTGCCTTGTGCCCAAACTGTTGACAAGAGTAGCAATACCCTTGAAAGTAACTAGCACTTCTGAAACTGTCATTTACCTTCTTCACTTGAGCCATGCAATGTGAAGCCATGTGACCAAACCTGTGACAAGCAAAACATCTGCCTTGAAACTTTCCTTTATTTGACCTCTTGGGTCCTGAAAACTTCTTCTTCTTCTCATTCTGAATTCTATTTTCTATTTCTGTGCATCTATCATTCAAGGACTCATGATCTGAAATACTTTCCTCATCAGAACTCTCTTCCTTTTGGAGTCTCTTACTAGACTCTTCAACTTGTTCCTTGTGTGACTTAACAAAACCAAGGCCTGTTTTATCTCGTTGTCTTTCTTTGACCTTTGATGAGTGACTTAACCTTTTTGGAGCTATCTTGAAACCTGTAAAGCTTATCCTTGTACTCTTTAGTTTCCTCTTTCAAAGAAGCCATTTTCTGTTCTAACTCACTATACTCAAGAACCTTAGACTCTAACTCATCCTTGAGTTCTTGTGTCTTAGCTATAGAGAAATCAAGATTTTCAATAAGATCATCTCTCTCCATACAACATTCATCTAACTTATCCTTGAGTCTAGCATTCTTCTTTCTTTCCTTTTTCAAAGCACTAAGAGCACTAATAAGTTCACTCTCAAGATCCTTTATTTGATTTCCTTTTGAATCATCAAAGCCTTTTTCAGATTTCTTATCACTAGAGGTGCTACCCTTTTCAAAAACCATACATGCATCTTCCTTATAGTTTTCTGAAGCATCCTCATACATACTAGAAACCAAATCATTATTTGTGCAATCATCCTCAAGGTGACCAAAATTTCCACATCTAAGACATTTCATGATAATGAATCTATGTTTCGGTTCTTCCTCTTTTTCTGATATGAACAACATCTCATTTTCATTATCACTTGAAGAACTTTCACTATCACTACTAGAACACTTACTTGCTTTGTCTAGGTAGAAACTCTTCTTGTGCTTGTGAGAATACCTCTTTCCTTGATTGTTGTGCTCATCTTTGATTTTCCTGTGATGCTTGTACCTTTCAGAATCCTTGCTCTTAGAATCTTGTTTATCTTCATCACTTTCATTCTTGGAAACAGTACAATTAGTAGCATAATGACCAAACTTTCCACAATTGAAACATCTTACATTTTTCATACTTTTGTGCTTTCTAGAGAACTTGCCTTTCTTGCTGTAATATGCCTCTTCATCACTAGAAGACTCATCACTATCTTGAAGTTGTTTACCCTTGGATTCTTTTGTAGCCTTGAAAGTTGCCTCTTTCTTGACATCAACCTTCACTTGAGTTCTTAACTCAAATGCTGCAAGTATACTATGGAGCTCATCCTTTTTCAATTTATCCAAATCTTTAGCTTCCTCAATAGCAAAAATATTTTCACTAAATCTATTAGGAAGAGATCTTAAAATCTTATCACAAACATCATTTTCAGCAAGCTCAAGACCTAGGTCTTTCATGGAGTTAACAACCTCATCCATACGAAGCATGTAGTCACTAATATTTTCATCATCATTCATCTTGAGTTGTTCAAACATACCTTTGAAGTGTCTCAACTTGGCCTTTCTGACATTTGTATCACCTGTATGAACCACCTTCAACCGATTCCACATTTCACTAGTTGTCTTGCAGTGAATCACTTTGGTGAGATCCGCTTTCGTAAGCCTTTCAGGATTGCATTCATTGCTTTTGAATTGTTGTGATGTAGGAGCCTTTCTTCTTTAGTATTAGGACCATGTACAGGAATAGTGTACTCATCTTCAATCACTTCCCATACCTCATTCCCAAGTGCCATTAGATGAACCTTCATCCTTGCACTCCAAAGACCAAAATCTGACCCATCAAGAATAGGTGTTGCATTGCCACTTGAATGATCCATTGTGTTCTTTACTAGCTTTTCCTTCAAGTTGTTAAACTTTTCGAAGGCACCCGCTCTGATACCAATTGAAGAACACAAGCTTATACTGAGAGAGGGGGGTGAACAGTATAAGACCTCTTTTTACTTTTTCCTTTATACTTCAAAATAGTAAAGCAATATACCCAAAGCAATATCAAAGCAATGCACAAAATCATCCACAAAGTGACACCAATTTTAACGTGGTTCACCTAGAATGCTTGGGCTACGTCCACAAAACTTTTCTCTAAAAGTTATCTCAAAGTTCTTTGGGAAACCTTCCCAATTACAATGTTTATGAGCCTCGGCTCAAAGGAGATACCTTCCCCAATCTGAATTTATGAGCCTCTGCTCAAAGGAGATACCTTCCCCCAATCTGAATTTATGAGCCTCTGCCCAAAGGAGAAACCTTCCCCCAATCTGAATTTATGAGCCTCTACTCAAAGGAGATACCTTCCCCTCTACTCTGGATATGATCCCTCAGAAGATCAACTGTCTCTACCTCTTGCCAGCATGTGGAACTCCTTTCCATCGAAGACCTCCTGTCCTCAATGCTTAGCCTAAGAGACCTCTGCCTTCTATGATCACGTCCACAGCAGCTCAACAACCTGTACCAAACATAGTCAATCGGTCTAGTACAAGTCTTCCTCTGTCTGTCAGATCTATCCAACTCTTGAACAAATCAATCCTCTGTCCACAAGCCTTCTCAAAGACTTGCCAAATCTGTCCTCAGGTTCTCTGATAGAACCAATGTACCTCTGTCCTCAAGTTCTCTGATAGAACTATCAATCTCAGCTCACAAGTCCTCTGCTAGGACCTATCCAAATCTGCTCACAAGTCCCCACCGAAACCTGTCCAAAACCTGCTCACAAGTCCCCAACGGAACCTGTTCAAAACCTGCTCACAAGTCCCCAACGGAACCTGTCCAAAATAGCTCACAAGTTCACCAAGAAAAACTTGCTTAGCATGAACCCACAAAGAGAATTGTTAGAGACCCAATGTGATTCATCAACCTCATAGAAGCATAAAGAGAATTGTTAGAGACTCAATATGTTCTATACTTAACTCCCAATCTCAATCTCAAATCTCATAGAAACATAAAGAGAATTGTTAGAGACTCAATATGTTCTATATTTAACTCTCAATATCAATCTTAACTCAATCTCAAATCTCATAGAAACATAAAGAGAATTGTTAGAGACTCAATATGATCTATACTTGACTCCCAATATCAATCTCAACTCAATCTCAATCTCAAAAGAATAAGATAGATGTAGTATGCTTTTCTCAAGAACATGAAACACAACCCAACAATTGCCAAACATGCAATATCTCATATAACAATGCTACTCATGTTCTTTCCACAACCAATATCTTTTCTCAACCAATTAGGGCTTTAACAACAATGCTTATAGACAAGGTTTAACCAACATCATTCAACTCAACATTAACCTTGAAGCATTCAACCAATCATCACAAGAAAAGGAAACAAGTAGAAATCCTTTTCCCTCCAAAGATATTTGAACAAAACAGCCACCAACACAATATCACCAAATGCAAAGAATAACTTGCTCAAATCAACTCAATGGAGTAAGCCCAATATCATGAATCAAGTAAAGCAATAACTTGATCAAACAACCTCTATGGAAGCAACTCAACCATCAAACTCAAAACAGCCAACCAAGGGTTCCACCAACTCAATGCAAGTAGCTTGACTCACAAATACAAACCCTAGTGCACAAAGCTTCCACTATCTCAAACCAAAAATTATGCATTCATCAAAAACTCTCCTTAAGGATAACAATGCATAAGTAGTCTTCAACAAACCAGAAAATAGGATTTACACCCAATCAAAGAAAACCTAGTTGAAAACCTTTTCACTCCAACCTTATTTCAGAAAACATACACCAATCATACTCATAAGAAGAATGTGCCCATACCTTATTGGAGTAGAAGAAAATTGATCCTTAAAGTCTGTCACCACACACAACCCTCAAACTTCCAACCAAGTTAGGGTTAGAACCAAGATAAATGAGCATATATAAAAACTTTCCTTAGTACACCTTTTAGCTTCTCTTCTTTTGAAAACAACCACCAAAGAAGTCAAAAACACAACAACCAAAACTTACACCTTATATCTCCATTTTAAACTTTAGCATAGCAAAAGACTAATCTCAAAAATACAACCAAAGAAATATCCCCTTATTTCTCCTATGTCTTTTAAACAATGCTAAACAATGCCAAAAATTATATCAAGAAATTAATCACACCTTAGAATGGCTGCCCTTGAAGAATCCAAAAATCGTGGAATGGCTGCCCTTGACGAATCTGAAAATCGCAAAGAATGGCTGCCTTTGACGAATCCGAAAAACGCGGCACAAAATACGTTTTAACAAAAACGTGACTTAATCCATGCACAGCTCCCTCCGCGGGAATCGAAACGCAGACCTCCGCCTACGCAAAGCCCAAACGCAGCCTATGCTGCCACTAGCCCACAAGGGGCTAACGAAGTCTAAGACAGACTTCCTACCACTTCAACGAACAAGCACTTCGTAAGTTTTTCAAACGCGAGCTCTCTTCTTCCGCGGCGTCAACAGAGCATCGATCGCAGCCAAAAATTAATGCATTCGAAATTCTCAAGAGGAGTTAAACCTTAGGATCCTTCCCATATTTATAGTCCAATCGTGGACTTTAGAACACGTCGGCGACAGAGAAACGTAATTTCGAATTTAATCGAAATTGCTTTCTAAAGGGTTTAAAAACCCTTAATTAATTTTAATAAATTAAGAATAAAAAAGGTTTAAAAACCTTTAAATATTTTTAATAAATTAAAAATAATTTCTCCCTTAATTAATTAAATAATTAATTAATTAAAACCTTGAAGGGTTTTAAATAATAATTAAATAATAAAGAGAACCTCCATTGGTTTTAATAAAAACCATTTAACTTGGTTTTAATAAAAACCCTATCCAAAAACCTTATCCAATGGAATCTCTCCGGATTCTCTTAAGAATATTCTCTTGGAATCTTTCACCTTTGAAGCCAACACATCCTCTTAACATTAATGCCATTTCCTTTTGACATCAATGACAACTCATAGACAAGGAGCTAGGATCTCAAACCCAAAATTGCCAACAATCTCCCCCTTTGTCATTGATGGCAAACCATGCTTCTCAACAACAAAAAACTCAACATAAACAGCTCCCCCTGTCTTGAGGCTCTCCCCCTTACTCAAATCTCTCCCCCTTTGTCATCAATGGCAAAGGGTCACCTTTGGGGCTCGGGACTAAGAATGAGCCTCTTAGCTTAGTCCCTCCCCCACCTCCTGATGAGGTGATTAATTCTGGGGTGGGAGTAAAACTCCCATTAGGCACTGATCATCATCAGCGTCTATAACTTCCTTGTCGGGCCTTCTCTTGAACTCTTTGTCCATATTCCTGTTCCTGTCACTGTTCTTGTTCTTGTTCTCATCCCTGTTCTTGTCCATGCCTTGATCCTTGGACCTGATCATGCCACTGTTCCTGTTCTTGTATTCTAGAATTTCAGCTCTACACTGTCTAGCTATGTGACCTTTATTGTTGCACTTATAACAAGTAACAATGTTATTTCTCTATGGTAAACCTGATCTTTGAATCCACCAGTTCTGACCAAACCTATTTTGGCCAACCCTGTTCTGACCAAACTTGTTCTGACCAAATCTGTTCCTGTTATTTGCCTTGCAATAAACTGCCTTGTGCCCAAACTATTGACAAGAGTAGCAATACCCTTGAAAGTAACTAGCACTTCTGAAACTGTCATTTACCTTCTTCACTTGAGCCATGCAATGTGAAGCCATGTGACCAAACTTGTGACAAGCAAAACATCTGCCTTGAAACTTTCCTTTATTTGACCTCTTGGGTCCTGAAAACTTCTTCTTCTTCTCATTCTGAATTCTGTTTTCTATTTCTGTGCATCTATCATTCAAGGACTCATGATCTGAAATACTTTCCTCATCAGAACTCTCTTCCTTTTGGAGTCTCTTACTAGACTCTTCAACTTGTTCCTTGTGTGACTTAACAAAACCAAGGCCTGTTTTATCTCGTTGTCTTTCTTTGACCTTTGATGAGTGACTTAACCTTTTTGGAGCTATCTTGAAACCTGTAAAGCTTATCCTTGTACTCTTTAGTTTCCTCTTTCAAAGAAGCCATTTTCTGTTCTAACTCACTATACTCAAGAACCTTAGACTCTAACTCATCCTTGAGTTCTTGTGTCTTAGCTATAGAGAAATCAAGATTTTCAATAAGATCATCTCTCTCCATACAACATTCATCTAACTTATCCTTGAGTCTAGCATTCTTCTTTCTTTCCTTTTTCAAAGCACTAAGAGCACTAATAAGTTCACTCTCAAGATCCTTTATTTGATTTCCTTTTGAATCATCAAAGCCTTTTTCAGATTTCTTATCACTAGAGGTGCTACCCTTTTCAAAAACCATACATGCATCTTCCTTATAGTTTTCTGAAGCATCCTCATACATACTAGAAACCAAATCATTATTTGTGCAATCATCCTCAAGGTGACCAAAATTTCCACATCTAAGACATTTCATGATAATGAATCTATGTTTCGGTTCTTCCTCTTTTTCTGATATGAACAACATCTCATTTTCATTATCACTTGAAGAACTTTCACTATCACTACTAGAACACTTACTTGCTTTGTCTAGGTAGAAACTCTTCTTGTGCTTGTGAGAATACCTCTTTCCTTGATTGTTATGCTCATCTTTGTTTTTCTTGTGATGCTTGTACCTTTCAGAATCCTTGCTCTTAGAATCCTGTTTATCTTCATCACTTTCATTCTTGGAAATAAGTACAATCAGTAGCATAATGACCAAACTTTCCACAATTGAAACATCTTACATTTTTCATACTTTTGTGCTTTCTAGAGAACTTGCCTTTCTTGCTGTAATATGCCTCTTCATCACTAGAAGACTCATCACTATCTTGAAGTTGTTTACCCTTGGATTCTTTTGTAGCCTTGAAAGTCGCCTCTTTCTTGACATCAACCTTCACTTGAGTTCTTAACTCAAATGCTGCAAGTATACTATGGAGCTCATCCTTTTTCAATTTATCCAAATCTTTAGCTTCC
Source organism: Wollemia nobilis (assembly GCA_028583015.1). Taxonomy (NCBI): domain Eukaryota; kingdom Viridiplantae; phylum Streptophyta; class Pinopsida; order Araucariales; family Araucariaceae; genus Wollemia; species Wollemia nobilis. Next base: position 951,428 of record JAQPPZ010016744.1, on the reverse strand, counting down.
TCAATAGCAGAAATATTTTCACTAAATCTATTAGGAAGAGATCTTAAAATCTTATCACAAACATCATTTTCAGCAAGCTCAAGACCTAGGTCTTTCATGGAGTTAACAACCTCATCCATACGAAGCATGTAGTCACTAATATTTTCATCATCATTCATCTTGAGTTGTTCAAACATACCTTTGAAGTGTCTCAACTTGGCCTTTCTGACATTTGTATCACCTGTATGAACCACCTTCAACTGATTCCACATTTCACTAGCTGTCTTGCAGTGAATCACTTTGGTGAGATCTGCTTTCTGTAAGCCTTTCGGGATTGCATTCATTGCTTTTGAATTGCTGTGATGTAGGAGCCTTTCTTCTTTAGTATTAGGACCATGTACAGGAATAGTGTACTCATCTTCAATCACTTCCCATACCTCATTCCCAAGTGCCATTAGATGAACCTTCATCCTTGCACTCCAAAGACCAAAATCTGACCCATCAAGAATAGGTGTTGCATTGCCACTTGAATGATCCATTGTGTTCTTTACTAGCTTTTCCTTCAAGATGTTAAACTTTTCGAAGGCACCCGCTCTGATACCAATTGAAGAACACAAGCTTATACTGAGAGGGGGGTGAACAAGTATAAGACCTCTTTTTACTTTTTCCTTTATACTTCAAAATAGTAAAGCAATATACCCAAAGCAATATCAAAGCAATGCACAAAATCATCCACAAAGTGACACCAATTTTAACGTGGTTCACCCAGAATGGTCAGGCTACGTCCACAAAACTTTTCTCTAAAAGTTATCTCAAAGTTCTTTGGGAAACCTTCCCAATTACAATGTTTATGAGCCTCGGCTCAAAGGAGATACCTTCCCCCAATCTGAATTTATGAGCCTCTGCTCAAAGGAGATACCTTCCCCCAATCTGAATTTATGAGCCTCTGCCCAAAGGAGAAACCTTCCCCCAATCTAAATTTATGAGCCTCTGCTCAAAGGAGATACCTTCCCCTCTACTCTGGATATGATCCCTTAGAAGATCAACTGTCTCTACCTCTTGCCAGCATGTGGAACTCCTTTCCACCGAAGACCTCCTGTCCTCAATGCTTAGCCTAAGAGACCTCTGCCTTCTATGATCACGTCCACAGCAGCTCAACAACCTGTACCAAACACAGTCAGTCGGTCTAGTACAAGTCTTCCTCTGTCTGTCAGATCTATCCAACTCTTGAACAAATCAATCCTCTGTCCACAAGCCTTCTCAAAGACTTGCCAAATCTATCCTCAGGTTCTCTGATAGAACCAATGTACCTCTGTCCTCAAGTTCTCTGATAGAACTATCAATCTCAGCTCACAAGTCCTCTGCTAGGACCTGTCCAAATCTGCTCACAAGTCCCCACCGAAACCTATCCAAAACCTGCTCACAAGTCCCCAACGGAACCTGTTCAAAACCTGCTCACAAGTCCCCAACGGAACCTGTCCAAAACAGCTCACAAGTTCACCAAGAAAAACTTGCTTAGCATGAACCCACAAAGAGAATTGTTAGAGACCCAATGTGATTCATCAACCTCATAGAAGCATAAAGAGAATTGTTAGAGACTCAATATGTTCTATACTTAACTCCCAATCTCAATCTCAAATCTCATAGAAACATAAAGAGAATTGTTAGAGACTCAATATGTTCTATATTTAACTCTCAATATCATACTCAATCTCAAATCTCATAGAAACATAAAGAGAATTGTTAGAGACTCAATATGATCTATACTTGACTCCCAATATCAATCTCAACTCAATCTCAATCTCAAAAGAATAAGATAGATGTAGTATGCTTTTCTCAAGAACATGAAACACAACCCAACAATTGCCAAACATGCAATATCTCATATAACAATGCTACTCATGTTCTTTCCACAACCAATATCTTTTCTCAACCAATTAGGGCTTTAACAACAATGCTTATAGACAAGGTTTAACCAACATCATTCAACTCAACATTAACCTTGAAGCATTCAACCAATCATCACAAGAAAAGGAAACAAGTAGAAATCCTTTTCCCTCCAAAGATATTTGAACAAAACAGCCACCAACACAATATCACCAAATGCAAAGAATAACTTGCTCAAATCAACTCAATGGAGTAAGCCCAATATCATGAATCAAGTAAAGCAATAACTTGATCAAACAACCTCTATGGAAGCAACTCAACCATCAAACTCAAAACAGCCAACCAAGGGTTCCACCAACTCAATGCAAGTAGCTTGACTCACAAATACAAACCCTAGTGCACAAAGCTTCCACTATCTCAAACCAGAAATTATGCATTCATCAAAAACTCTCCTTAAGGATAACAATGCATAAGTAGTCTTCAACAAACCAGAAAATAGGATTTACACCCAATCAAAGAAAACCTAGTTGAAAACCTTTTCACTCCAACCTTATTTCAGAAAACATACACCAATCATACTCATAAGAAGAATGTGCCCATACCTTATTGGAGTAGAAGAAAATTGATCCTTAAAGTTGTCACCACACACAACCCTCAAACTTCCAACCAAGTTAGGGTTAGAACCAAGATAAATGAGCATATATAAAAACTTTCCTTAGTACACCTTTTAGCTTCTCTTCTTTTGAAAACAACCACCAAAGAAGTCAAAAACACAACAACCAAAACTTACACCTTATATCTCCATTTTAAACTTTAGCATAGCAAAAGACTAATCTCAAAAATACAACCAAAGAAATATCCCCTTATTTCTCCTATGTCTTTTAAACAATGCTAAACAATGCCAAAAATTATATCAAGAAATTAATCACACCTTAGAATGGCTGCCCTTGAAGAATCCAAAAATCGTGGAATGGCTGCCCTTGACGAATCCGAAAATCATGGAATGGCTGCCTTTGACGAATCCCAAAAATGCGGCACAAAATACGTTTTAACAAAAACGTGACTTAATCCATGCACAGCTCCCTCCACGGGAATCGAAACGTAGACCTCCGCCTACGCAAAGCCCAAACGCAGCCTATGCTGCCACTAGCCCACAAGGGGCTAACGAAGTCTAAGACAGACTTCCTACCACTTCAACGAACAAGCACTTCGTAAGTTTTTCAAACGCGAGCTCTCTTCTTCCACGGCGTCAACAGAGCATCGATCGCAGCCAAAAATTAATGCATTCAAAATTCTCAAGAGGAGTTAAACCTTAGGATCCTTCCCATATTTATAGTCCAATCGTGGACTTTAGAACACGTCGGCGGCGGAGAAACGTAATTTCGAATTTAATCGAAATTGCTTTCTAAAGGGTTTAAAAACCCTTAATTAATTTTAATAAATTAAGAATAAAAAAGGTTTAAAAACCTTTAAGTATTTTTAATAAATTAAAAATAATTTCTCCCTTAATTAATTAAATAATTAATTAATTAAAACCTTGAAGGGTTTTAAATAATAATTAAATAATAAAGAGAACTGTTGATAAGCAACACACCCCCACTGAAAAATAAGATTCCATCCTTAGAAAATTATGAACTTCCATTTTTGCAGCAGGGACCCTCTTGATCTTTTCAGGTTTTAAATCCAAATTTTGCTTGCCTCCTTTTTAAAGTTGTGCTTTTTCTTGCATTCTAGCATTGTTATCCAAGAATTCACTTTTTACATGCTAGAATCATTCATGCACAAGCAAAATCTTGCACCGGTACCGAGAAAATCCATAAAACAGTTGCATAATTCACTGAAAAATCAAACTTTCCATTTTTGGTAGTGTCGCGATATCGCGACACTTCCATTTTTGGAAATGTCGCGATATCGCGACTGTAAGTCAAAATGCAGCTAAGTGCCGTAAAGGTCGCGATTTCGCGACATGTCGCGAAATCGCGACGCTTTTGGGAGAGAGAAGCAAGTCAGACGGAGGGCGCGATTTTGCGACATGTCGCGAAATCGCGACATGTCGTATTTTCGCGGCAGGAGAGAGAAAGTGGGCCGCAGGATGAAAAATCGGCTAAGTCGGAAACATGTTCCAAAATCGCGGTCAACGCGGTCAACGCATGCGGTAGGGAACCGTCGCGATATCGCGACGTGTTCTAGAATCGCGGCTGAAAATCAAGAAGCGTACGGAGGCCAGGAAGGGTCGCGATTTCGCGACATGTCGCGAAATCGCGACATGTCGCGTTTTCGCGGCCGACGAGGGAGGAAGTTGCCGATGCTCTGGCAGGGTCGCGATTTCGCGACATGTCGCGAAATCGCGACATGTCGCAGAATCGCGTAGGAGAGAGAAAGTCATAGTTGACCTGAAAGTGCATTCCGACGGGAAACATAAGGCTTCCCGGGGTAGCGACACGTGTCAAAGCGTGAATGGGACAAACCGAGGCCGACATGCAAGCTTATTTTGCGGATTTAATCTGTTTTTAATGTTTTAAGCTTCTGATTTAATTAAAATGCTAATCTAATGCATCTTTTTGTCTTTCATGCAGGATTCCACCTGGCACTTACGGGACAACCGGGAAAGACCATAAAGGCAAAGATAAAGTGCGGATTTAGTCAAGGACCGCCATGCTAGAAGAGAAGAAGCCAGTAAATGCATTTAATGGAGATTTATTGCAGAATTGATAGCATGGAGACCATTTCAACTCAGAGATGGATTTACGGAGATCAAATTGATGGAGAAGTGGTGACTCATCCGGCTCACCAACAGAATTAATGGAGGCATTTATTTGCAGCTGCGGATGAATGCAAATTGCATTTGATTTTATCTTCTCCATTTATGGCAGCTAACTGCACTGATTTGCCGTAAGGGTTAAGTTCTATCCGGACTTTGATTTTTAAATGGATTTTTATTGTAAAACCCGGGTCCTAGGGTTTAAGTGCGATAAGATTTAGGGTTTGAGCAAGATATTTTGGAAAAGATCATGGTCTGTCCTGAGTCTATAAATACAAATTCTAAATGTAATCGCAGGAGGCTGAGACTTAGAAATAAAGGCTTATAAGCAATTTCTTGCAAATTTTGTGAAATCCTTTGTTTCTGGACTTGGAGTTGATGTGCTTTAGCTTTTCTGTGATAGCATGGCCAGGAGCCTAATCTTTTGCAGAGTGTGATAAGTGTATTTTCTTTTGTTATCCGTTCCATTTAAAGTTTGTTAGATATATGTCAGTAAATCGCCATTGTCAAGATTAAATATGTCGTTAGGCTTCAGCTTGTTCTATTGTCTCGCTAGGGGAAATTACAGATTTGAGGTTAAGTTTGTTCTAATTGCTCTGTCTTCACCGTGCGAGCTAGGTCGCCGGTGAAAGATACCGCTTTAACCAACTGCCCTTGGATTTATGATTTTCTCGCTAGATCTCGTTTCACTCGCCTTGTGCTCTTAGTTGAAAGTGATCTTAGACCGACCGGACACTTTCTTCTCGGGATTTGTTCTGTTGTGAAGCCGATAGCATAGATAAGATTGACAGCTTGGGTTTACAATTGATGTTTGATAAACTTCTCTTTTCTGCCCTACCCTACCCTCTCTTTGCTTTCCGTGAATGATCCATTTTTATTTTCTTTGTTTGCCTTTTATTTAAATCTACTGACCCATGAGAGCTAGATCAAAGAATTCAAGTCAAATCTGATTGTCAACAACTTTTGCAACTACTGAACAAGTTCAGAACCCCCTGTAAGGTAACAGAGCAGTCCATATCGAAATCTATTCCGTAAGTGGAAAAGAGTGAATTGCCATTCGACCCAACTCGTAACTCGCACCTTGGATAACCAACTAGATCCTAAAGATGAGTGGGATCAGTCCCGTGGGTGTCTCCTGAGCTTTCCTTGCCTTCATCCTTTTTCCCGGGTGTGCATGAAAGCCGGACCAACACCTAATTGGCGCTAGAAGGAGGGCCATAACATCTGTTCTTAGTGCACTTGAGTTGAGAAATCTGACTGTATGTGGAACTCGTAAAGCCGTATTTTATCCAAAGTCTGGTAGTTAATTTTCCCTCCTCCTCACCCAACATCTAATTGGCGCTAGAAGGAGGGCATGAACTCAGTTCAAGTATTGTAAGGGCATAATAACGAACATTTGAAGGACCCATATGAACTCCTACAGTTTTATAAATTGTCAGTACAGTTTTATAAATTGTCAGTGCTTTTAAATTGTCAAGCAGTTTTTAAATTGTCAGTGCAGTTTTGTAAATTGTCGGCAGTTTTTGAAAGTTGTCAGTGCAGTTTTTGAAATTGCCAGAGAAGGCCTTAAGTTCAGTGGTTTGTTAAGAATAGCTTCTATCATCACTTGCGCTATCCAATTACAAATCGTAACATCACCGTCACCCAAGTAATAATGGCAAATTGGTTGGGCTCCACCGCTTTGAACATTCCGGTATAGCCCATGACTTGCCCGTAAGTCCGTAAAGGTATCTCCCTAGGTATAAACATGATGGGACAAGAACCGCAGAAGAACATCTCGCTAGCTTTTAAAAATGCTTTAAGATTATTAAATATACAAAGATGAAGATGTTGCCTGCAGATTGTTCCCCTTCACTCTCCAGGAGGGAGCTTATGACTGGTTTTTAAACCTCACCAAAGAATTCCATTACTAGTCGGGATGATCTAGAGAAAGCTTTTATATCACAGCTCGGTGAAGTGATAGATCCCAAAGATTTTATATCAAGAATTTTCCAAAGATCAAGAAAGAGTCGGGAGAAACTGTCTGGTCTTTCAATATGAGGTTCCAAAGAGCTTACTGTAGAATGATCGGCCATTACATCCCAAATGCAACTCGGCCTTAGAAATCTACAAGAATGCATTGGATTCTGTGACCTCTATTTTCCTCAAGAGAGATATTAATATCACAACCCCGGCAGGGGCTTATAAAGAAGCCTTAATTCTTGAAAGACAAGCTAGGGCCTCAAATTTTGAGCACTCCTTTGATATCCTATGTTACACGTAACATGCCTGCTCTGCACCCCATTCCACATCATGAGTTAGTGCCAACATGTCATGCTCTACCCAAGGAGACTCCGTTAATCGTGACATCCACTCAAGGATGTGCAAAATACAGAGAAAAGTTCTGACAAATTCAAAGTGCAGTGCTTGAACCGAACAGCTAGATCCGGCACCACCCAAATCAAGTTTTTCCTGGTGAGTTAAATTTTCCTAGAGATCAAAGAAATATTGATCTTTCTAGTTCACCCAAAAATAGTACAACCAGGGTTTCATATTCTGTCACTTTTCTCGAAGAGACAGAAAGTCTTGTACAGACTTCTGTGGATGAAATGCAAGATTTTCAACAGTTCAAAATGGACAGTTATGACTTGAAATGTGAGAGTCCATAACTTAATAATGATCCTTCCTCATCATAGGATGATGAAAGTGAGATTCAATCTCACTATGCGTAAGTAATCGAGGAGGATAGCATCATTGAGGATATGAGGGAACTTAAAGCCGACATCACCCTCTATGAACTCGCCTCGCATTGTTGGACAAAACATTAACTTGATTGAGGCTTACTCTGGACCACCCGTTGAATTTCAAGAAAAGGAGGAAAAGATGGTAAATATGAATGTGGTCACCAACTTGGAATTGATGAACTGTCTCAACATAAGCCCGCAACTTCCGAACATAATGTCAAAGAGGAGGCTATAAACCGTGTTGATGCAGATATTGGAGTTTATGATTTGGCAACTCGAAAAGGTGAGAACAATTATAGCCCTAATCAATAACAACAATGATGTTTGGACATTGCACATTGATGAGGTTAAGTCTAAGCAAGGCTCAGTGAAAAGGAAAATTGTAAGCATTCTCGCTAGAGGGATAAAAATTGAAGTCCCGGATATTGAAGTAGTGCAAAGCAACCACAAAATGTTCAAGTTGTTAAGAACCAGGGCATACAGATAAAACATGATTTCTTTCAGCTTGTCACATCAATTTTGAAAATGTGGTGGTCCTGGTCCGTCAAGGTTTTAAAGTATTTGATCCTCGGGGGTTTTTTACATTCAAATTCTTTTGAAAGAACTCGCAAACCCTTTAATTAGAAGCATAAACATGTTATCATATGATTTGTTATTATATGATTTGTTTAATTTGAAGGAGTTGCAGATTTGTTTTTCAAATGGGACAGGGAAGACAAGAAACCCAAGTCTTTCCCATATAGCAAATTTTTGAAGCACAAGCTGAGTGCATTTCGTCAACAGGACTCGAAAGGTAATTTTTTTTAAATTACTTGCATGGTCAAAATTTTTTAAAGCACCATTTCTCTCGCTTTCCCAACTCGCCGCATTTTTTGAGTATGAAGGGAAGTTGTAACATATGTATGCATTGTAAATAAGCTTTGAAGTTTTTCGCTTTTATTTCTTTGTCGCTGCAGTTTTTATTTCAATGTCTCGTGCGTTTAATCTGTTTCGTTAATTTTAATGCTCTAGCTTTAATTTATTTGTTTTTCGCTTATTTCTTTGTCGGGTTTATTTTTAAATGTCTGATGTTGTTTTCGTTTTTTAGTTGTTTTTCGCTTTAGCTTGTGCGTTTATTTCTTTTGTCGTTGCTTTTTATTTCCTTTCTTTGTCTTTTTATTTTAGCTTGCTTTTATTTTAGTCTCATCTTTTCTTTATTGCATTTCTTTTTCTTTGTTGTCTGTATAGCTGGCTTATTTTATTTCTGGTTAGTTTATTTTTTTTTTTAATTTTTATTTGCTTCGTTTTTTAGTTTATTTCTTTTATTGCTCGTATAGTTTTTATTTTCTTCCCCGCTTTTCCTTTTCTTTGTTGTCTCGTACTTTTTGTTTTAGTTCTTATTTTTGTGTTCGTGTTTGCATCCTTTGTAAATAGCCTTGCAGCTTGTTTTATTCCTTTGTCTCGTACATGTGCAGTTGTTTAGTTTATTTTATTTGCGTCTATGCAGCTTTGATTTTGTTTTGCTTTAGAAGCTCGTGCTCGTCCTTGGAAGCCTGTACAAAGTCCTTTGGCTTCTAAAATTTTCTGTCCTTTGCCTCTCGCTCGAGCAATCAATGAAAAGTCACCGCTGAAAATTGTTTTATTCCTAGTCGATAAATCCTCAATCCAAGGCTCTCCCCATTCTCGCTCATTATTCTAATTGAGATAGTCTCGCTTGCTCTAAACTCGTGGAACTATTTTGTTATCCAGGATGAAGGTAGAGAGATGATTGGATTTTTGTGTCTTACTTGCCACAGCTTGTTTTAATGATAGAAAAACTGTTATGTCGTTTAGTTGGAGGAACTCCTGGGAATCCAAGAAAAGTCAGGTTATAAGAGGGGACTATGGTTCATGCAATTATTTGGGTGTCACCGCAGGCTATCAATGCCTAGACCGAAATAGCTCCGTATTGATCAAATATTAAAAGAAAATTGTAATTTCTCTAAGGTCTTCCAGATAGTGATATATTTCAAAAAGAAGAGAGATAAAAAAAATATAAAAAAAGAGAGAGATAAGAAAAAAAGAAAAAAAAAGAAAAAAGAGTTATATATTAAAAGAGGCAACCAATATTAGATTCTGCCCTGCAGTTGTAAATTGGGTTGTGTAAATCTAAAGGGTAACTCTGTCTAGGCTGTAAAAAGCTAAATTAGTAAACAGAGCTCTACTCGGTTTCCCCTTTACAATCTAGAAAAGTTGATTAATCCAAGTTTATCATTCAATTCAGTCATCCTTGAAGAAAGTTCTATACCTTTGTAATTGCACATCGTAAATCTTCCTTGAAGTAATCCAACCTAGTATGTCCTTGGGAAATTTTAACAATTGGCGCTAGTAGTCAATTTATTGTGAAGAATGCCTCGTGGCAAGGCATGATGCATGGTCTTTTTGTTTTGAAACCGTAGTCTTGGGTTCTAAAATAGTGCTACTATTTTACCCGCAGATATCGCCATTTGTTGATAAGCAACACACCCCCACTGAAAAATGAGATTCCATCCTTAGAAAATTATGAACTTCCATTTTTGCAGTAGGGACCCTCTTGATCTTTTCAGGTTTTAAATCCAAATTTTGCTTGCCTCCTTTTTAAAGTTGTGCTTTTTCTTGCATTCTAGCATTGTTATCCAAGAATTCACTTTTTACATGCTAGAATCATTCATGCACAAGCAAAATCTTGCACCGGTACCGAGAAAATCCGTAAAACAGCTTGCATAATTCACTGAAAAATCAAACTTTCCATTTTTGGTAGTGTCGCGATATCGCGACACTTCCATTTTCGGAAATGTCGCGATATCGCGATGTAAGTCAAAATGCAGCTAAGTGCCGTAAAGGTCGCGATTTCGCGACATGTCGCGAAATCGCGACGCTTTTGGGAGAGAGAAGCAAGTCAGACGGAGGGCGCGATTTTGCGACATGTCGCGAAATCGCGACATGTCGCATTTTCGCGCAGGAGAGAGAAAATGGGCCGCAGGATGAAAAATCGGCTAAGTCCGAAACATGTTCCAAAATCGCGGTCAACGCGGTCAACGCATGCGTAGGGAACCGTCGCGATATCGCGACGTGTTCTAGAATCGCGGCTGAAAATCAAGAAGCGTACGGAGGCCAGAAGGGTCGCGATTTCGCGACATGTCGCGAAATCGCGACATGTCGCGTTTCGCGCCGACGAGGGAGGAAGTTGCCGATGCTCGCAGTGGTCGCGATTTCGCGACATGTCGCGAAATCGCGACATGTCGCAGAATCGCGGTAGGAGAGAGAAAGTCATAGTTGACCCGAAAGTGCATTCCAGCGGGAAACATAAGGCTTCCTGGGGTAGCGACACGTGTCAAAGCGTGAATGAGACAAACAGAGGCCGACATGCAAGCTTATTTTGCGGATTTAATCTGTTTTTAATGTTTTAAGCTTCTGATTTAATTAAAATGCTAATCTAATGCATCTTTTTGTCTTTCATGCAGGATTCCACCTGGCACTTACGGGACAACCGGGAAAGACCATAAAGGCAAAGATAAAGTGCGGATTTAGTCAAGGACCGCCATGCTAGAAGAGAAGAAGCCGGTAAATGCATTTAATGGAGATTTATTGCAGAATTGATAGCATGGAGACCATTTCAACTCAGAGATGGATTTGCGGAGATCAAATTGATGGAGAAGTGGTGACTCATCCGGCTCACCAACAGAATTAATGGAGGCATTTATTTGCAATGCTGAATGAATGCAAATTGCATTTGATTTTATCTTCTCCATTTATGGTAGCTAACTGCACAGATTTGCCGAAGGGTTAAGTTCTATCCGGACTTTGATTTTTAAATGGATTTTTATTGTAAAACCCGGGTCCTAGGGTTTAAGTGCGATAAGATTTAGGGTTTGAGCAAGATATTTTGGAAAAGATCGTGGTCTCGTCCCGAGTCTATAAATACAAATTCTAAATGTAATCGCAGGAGGCGGAGACTTAGAAATAAAGGCTTATAAGCAATTTCTTGCAAATTTTGTGAAATCCTTTGTTTCTGGACTTGGAGTTGATGTGCTTTAGCTTTTCTCGTGATAGCATGGCCAGGAGCCTAATCTTTTGCAGAGTGTGATAAGTGTATTTTCTTTTGTTATCCGTTCCATTTAAAGTTTGTTAGATATATGTCGTAGAATCCGCCATTGTCAAGATTAAATATGTCGTTAGGCTTCAGCTTGTTCTATTGTCTCGCTAGGGGAAATTACAGATTTGAGGTTAAGTTTGTTCTAATTGCTCTGTCTTCACTCGTGCGAGCTAGGCTCGCCGGTGAAAGATACCAGCTTTAACCACCTGCCCTTGGATTTATGATTTTCTCGCTAGATCTGTTTCACTCGCCTTGTGCTCTTAGTTGAAAGTGATCTTAGACCGACCGGACACTTTCTTCTCGGGATTTGTTCTGCTGTGAAGCCGATAGCATAGATAAGATTGACAGCTTGGGTTTACAATTGATGTCTGATAAACTTCTCTTTCTGCCCTACCCTACCCTCTCTTTGCTTACCGTGAATGATCCATTTTTATTTTCTTTATTTGCCTTTTATTTAAATCACTGACCCATGAGAGCTAGATCAAAGAATTCAAGTCAAATCTGATTGTCAACAACTTTTGCAACTACCGAACAAGTTCAGAACCCCCCGTAAGGTAACAGAGCAGCCCATATCGAAATCTATTCCGTAAGTGGAAAAGAGTGAATTGCCATTCGACCCAACTCTGTAACTCGCACCTTGGATAACCAGCTAGATCCTAAAGATGAGTGGGATCAGTCCCGTGGGTGTCTCCGGAGCTTTCCTTGCCTTCATCCTTTTTCCTGGGGTGTGCATGAAAGCCGGGCCAACAAGAACCTCCATTGGTTTTAATAAAAACCATTTAACTTGGTTTTAATAAAAACCCTATCCAAAAACCTTATCCAATGGAATCTCTCTGTATTCTCTTAAGAAGATTCTCTTGGAATCTTTCACCTTTGAAGCCAACACATCCTATTAACATTAATGCCATTTCCTTTTGACATCAATGGCAACTCATAGACAAGGATCTAGGATCTCAAACCCAAAATTGCCAACAGCTTCTAGCTGCGAAAATGAGACATGTCACGAAATCGCGACATTCTTTCCTTGCTTTGCTCTTCTGCCGCTTCCAGCCATGAAAATGAGACATGTCGCGAAATCACGACATTCATCTCTTGCTTTGCTCTTCTGCCGCTTCCAGCCACAAAAATGAGACATGTCACGAAATCGCGACATTCTTTCCTTCGTGTTGCTCTTTTGCTGCCTTCAGCCGCGAAAATGCGACATGTCGCGATATCGCGACACTTCTGCCTCTTTGTTCTCTTTTGTTGCTCTTAGCCGTGAAAATGCAACATGTCGCGATATCGCGACACTTTTGCCTCCTTGCTCCCTTTTGTTGCTCTTAGCCACGAAAATGCAACATGTCGCGATATCGCGACACTTTTTCCTCCTTGCTCTTTCTCTTTGCTTTTGCCCGCGAAAATGCAACATGTCGCGATATCGCGACACTTTTTCCTCCTTGCTCTTTCTCTGTTCTTTTGCTCACGAAAATGCAACATGTCGCGATATCGCGACACTTTTTCCTCCTTGCTCTTTCTCTTTGCTTTGGACCGCGAAAATGCAACATGTCGCGATATCGCGACACTTTTTCCTCCTTGCTCTTTCTCTTCTCTTTGGACCGCGAAAATGCAACATGTCGCGATATCGCGACACTTTTTCCTCCTTGCTCCCTTTTGTTGCTCTTAGCCGCGAAAATGCAACATGTCGCGATATCACGACACTTTTGCCTCCTTGCTCCCTTTTGTTGCTCTTAGCCACGAAAATACAACATGTCGTGATATCGCGACACTTTTACCTCCTTGCTCCCTTTTGTTGCTCTTAGCCACAAAAATACATGTCACGATATCGCAACACTTTTTCCTCCTTGCTCCCTTTTGTTGCTCTTAGCCATGAAAATGCAACATGTCGCGATATCGCGACACTTTTACCTCCTTGCGGTATTTTGCTTTTTCTTTGATCTTTAGCATATGGGCCACTTCGGTCTTCTTGGAAAATATGCAAAAAGGTGCATCAGCTATTTTTCTGTAGTTAGTCACTTTTTGACTAACATTCTTGGTGCCTTCCGGGGAATTTTTGCTCGCAAAAAAAGAGACCAGGCCTTCATCCATTGGGAAACGGAGTCACCAGCATAGTTGCGAAAAGTAAACTTTCGAGCGGAAAAACAAAAGAAAAAGAATGCACTTTGGAATACAAGTGATCTTCACCTTATCAGAACCTTTCTTTTACCGCTTAGGTATTTAACCTTTGTCTGAAGAACACAAAAATTCAATTCTGGGAGCTGGTCCCACCTCTGGCTGTTGGGATTTCTCAGGTGGCTGGAACACTTTGGGAGCAGAAGAATGACCACTTCCTTCGCTTGGAAGGATTCTAACAGGGAAACTTCCTCCCCAGGAGTGAGTGCCAGTCCTTCTTATTGTCCTCTAGAAATATTAGGCCGTAAAAAAGGGAAATATTTACAAAACTTCAAACTTATAATATACTGTACATATAATGGTGATCTGTAGCTTTTATTGGAAATACAATTTTAGGTGAAAAGCGTTCACCGTGATGGGTAGAACCCATCCATCTTGATATTTTAACTGGAAGGCATTGAATTGCTTTTCTGAAACAATTTTGAATGGCCCCTCCCAGAATGCATCAAACTTGTCATGGTGTCCTGGCTTTGCTTTCTTGACATTCCATTTTAATACCAGGTCACCTGTTTTAAATTTCTTGAAAGTGGTTTTCTTATCGAACCACCCGACTGTTTTTACCATATGCTTTTGATGATGATCGTAGGCCTGTTCCCTAGATTCTTCAAGCTGCAGAAGTTGCATCAGTCGGGCATCCATTGGATGACCTTCATCTTCGTTAACTTGGTTTAGCATCCTCAACGTGGGTATCTCCATATGAATCGATAGAACAACTTCTTTGCCATAAACCAAAGCATATGGCGATGTATTGATTGATTTTTTTATTGAGATTCTGTCGGCCCACAGGGCTTGATTCAGGAGTGAGTGCCAGTTCTTCTTATTGTCCTCTAATGTTCTTTTCAGAATTCTTAGAAGATTCTTATTAGTAGATTCAGCTAATCCATTACCTTGTGGGTAATAATTAGAGGAAGTCTTCAGGTAAATTCCATATCTACTGACGAATTCGATCATCTTTGCACTGGTGAAAGGGGATCCATTGTCTGTAATCAAAGAATCTGGTATGCCAAACCTTGTGATTAGACTTTCGACAAATTCTATCACCACTTTCGAATCAGCTTTCTTCGTAGGCACTACTTCTGCCCACTTGGTGAAGTAGTCTGTGGCAGTGAGAATGTATTTGTGGCCTGATGATGAATTTGGCTCTATTATCCCTACGAAATCCAACCCCCACTGCTGGAATGGTTCCTCGACTTGAATAGCTTTTAAGGGCATAGGTGCATTCCTGTTTCTCCCCACATACCTCTGACATTGTTCACACCTCTGGGTCACTTTGTACGCATCTAGGAAGATGGAAGGCCAATAACATCCGGCTCTAAGGATCTTCAAAGTTGTAGTTCGGCCTGCATAATGTCCCCCTGAAAAACCTCCGTGAAATTCATCTAACACTTTCTGCTTTTCATTATCGGGAATGCATCTTAACAATACACCATCGATGTTAATCCTGTACAACCCCTCTGTTCGAAGGGTATATTTCAATGCTTGGGTTCTGAATCTCCTTCTCTGGGAAGCGTTCATATCTTCAGGACATGACCCAGTCTGAAAATACCTCACAAAGTCATCGATCCAACTTGAACCTACTCTGTCTTGGTGTTGCTCTGTGTTTGCCATGACGGGGTGGCTCTCCCCATATCCACTTGCAGCTTGCTTGGCCAATTCTTGGCACAAAGCTCTCCTCTCGACTATTTTAGTAGGATGTATTTCTACATCATACTCTTGGATGCGAGTCACCCATCCAACTCTTTTTTCACCCAATTCTCCTTGAATTATGAAGTTCCTTACATCGGGATGAATAACATACACCATCGTCCGACTCTGGGATAAGAAATGTTTTAGCTTATTCAAGGATTTCATAATTGCATATACTTGTTTTTCTATGAAGTTGTACCTTTCCTCATGTTTGTGCATGGTGGAACTTAGAAAGGCTATGGGTCTTTCTTCATCATCTGCTCCTTTTTGAGTGAGAACTGCAACATAACTACCTTGTTCTCCGACAACATATAGTATGAAACCTCGGGAATAGTCAGGATTAACTAGCACAGGAGCTTGAGCGATGGCTTCTAGAATTTTTTGGAAAGCTTCTTTCCTTGGCTCTGTCCATTTGAAAGGAACATCCTTTTTCAATAATTCAGTCATTGGTTTAACTATTTGGGCAAAGTCCGCAATGAATTTTTTGACAAAATTTATTTGCCCAAAGAAGGACTGCAAACCTTTCTTGTTAACTGGAAGCGACAACTCAAGAAGTGCCTTCACTCTATCAGGGTCAATTGACAGCCCAACTTTAGAAATAACATGCCCAAGGAGTATTCCTTCTTCCACAACAAAAATAGATTTTTTTGGATTTAGTGATATTCCAAATTCTCTACATTTCTCAAACACTTGCTGCAGATGAGTGGCATGGTCCTTTTTGTTGTGAGAAAAAACCGTCATGTCATCTAAATAGACGACAATAATTTTGTTCGCAAGCTCCCCAAAAGCTACGTCCATGGCTCTTTGGAAAGTTGCTCCTGCGTTGGATAATCCAAAGGGCATCCTTTGGTATGCAAATGTTCCCCACTTAGTGGTGAACGCAGTCTTGTATTGATCTTCATTTCTCACCCAAACTTGATTGTAACCAGAGAAGCCATCTAACAGAGAAAACCTTTCTGCTCCCGCCACAGTATGAAGGATTGGGTCAATCTGGGGTAAAGGATAGTGATCCTTTAAAGAGGCTCTGTTCAAATTTCTGAAATCGATGCATAGTCGTATTTCTCCATTTTTCTTGCAGACTGGAACTAAATTTGCCACCCGGTAGAGTGCTTGATTGGGTATATTATCTTAGCCTGTAGGAGTTTTAACAACTCCTGTTTCATTAAGGCTTCAATTTTAGGATTCACAGGCCTCTGCCTCTGCCTAAAAGGTTTAGCTCCTTCCTCTAGTTCGATGGTATGTTGAATGACCTCTTTCCTGTACACTTTCAGATCACTATAAGTCCAGGCTATTATATCTGGATACTCTCTACATAACTATTTTATTTTCTCTAGTTCTACTTCTGTACAATCTGTCCCTACTTTGATCATTTTTCCCGGTTCTAGTTCTATTTCTTTATACCGACATTCATCTACCTTGATCCTTCGACCTACAGCTCTGTCGCTATTGTCGAAAAGGCTCTCCAGGGTGATCAGTCCCTTGGGGATATGATTATTTTTTAGTTGAATAAGGCTCTCTTCGTCCTCTTCTTGTAACACTCTTTCTGTAGAGCAATTCATCTCATGAATCAAAAAATCCAGGATCTGCTCGTCGTTTTCGAATACTTGCCAAAAAATGTCCTTGTCGGGCACAGAAGGCCTGTATATAAGTCTGACTATTTTAGACTTCTGAATAACATTGCCGATCGGGCAAAAATTGGATCCTACTGACGCTAACAGGTCTGCATGGGTGTTCTTTTCTCTGGAAATGGATTTTATGTTTAGTGCTTCAAAATTTTCCAATAGATCCAACACTTTGTTTTTGTAAGCCTTTAGGTAATGCTGCTTACAAATGCATTTACCAGTAACCTGTTTAACAATCAGCTCTGAATCTCCATAGATCAGTAGCTATTTTGCACCCAGTTTTTCAGCTTTCTTAAGTCCCAAACACAAAGCTTCATATTCAGCCGCGTTGTTGGTGCAACTCCATGTCAACCTATATGAAAAAACCTTTTCTTTTCTAGTAGGTGAAATCAGAACAATTCCAGCTCCTGCTCCATTTTTGCACCTTGACCCGTCAAAGTACAATTTCCATAACTGGTTGGCTGAATCACCTATTTTAGGGACAACAACAGGAAGCTTTTTTGGTTTTTCAATGGAATAGCTTCCTATTTCTGTCTCTACCATAGCGTTGAAATTCTCCATCAAAAATTGATCTTCAGATTGGAGTTCCTCCATGGTTTCTTCCATTAGATCAATATTCTCCAATTCCTCGGACATCATGTTGATGGTAGTTGTTTCTTCTAGTCTTTCCACATGAAAAGTAGATGGTTTTTCATTGTAGATCTTGACTCTTTTACCTTTGAAAGGTACCTCCAAATGTGAATAATCTAGTGACAGATAACCTCCCATTTTGGCTATGAACTCTCTGGATAAACACATACCGAAATATGGTTCTAAGTCTACAACGACTACTTCTTGTATGACGACTACTTCTGGCATTCTGTGGAGTTGAATAGGGATATCTTTGATCACCCCGATAGTTTTTACTGGAGTACCATCTAATTGCAACACACCAGGATGACTTCGAGTATATTCCATCCCCATTATGTCACATACGGCTTTCGGCATCACCGTAGTTGCGGCCCCTGAATCAATCATGCAATTGTGAACTATCCACCCCTCCATTTGCAAGGATAGATAGAATGGGGGCGGTCTATTTTTCCCAGAGGTTGACATAACATTTGCTTGTATAACATTTGAGGAAGAGGTATCATTCTTTAAATTTAGGGATTCTTGGAGGAGGTCGATCTGACCAGGAATTTGCAGTGCATCATACATGCTTATTTTGGAAGGAGTCCTCTTCATTTCTTCTGCAATGTTGAATGAAAGGGTTGCAACTGGGGATACCTCAACACTCTTTTCCCTTCCACTAGTAGATGCGTCGTA
This sequence comes from Wollemia nobilis, assembly GCA_028583015.1. Lineage (NCBI taxonomy): Eukaryota > Viridiplantae > Streptophyta > Pinopsida > Araucariales > Araucariaceae > Wollemia > Wollemia nobilis. Next base: position 933,203 of record JAQPPZ010016744.1, on the reverse strand, counting down.
TCTATCTCTATAGACCTGCGTGGCTTCTGTTCTTTGCCTTTTTGTCAATGAAGGAAATCTGAGTCTTTCCTTCACTTGCTCTTGAGCCTCGCTCCCTTTTCTAGGAGGAAATTCTTTTCTTGGTGTAGCCACAGAAGTCTGAGGAGGGTCAGAACATCCTTTCTCATTAGACTGGTTTTTCTATGGAGTTGCCCTGGGGGTAGGAGGAAAACCTAGTGGTTGGAGTTCCTTAGGGTCGACTTGTAACGACTTTTTTCCCGACCTTGTCAGGACTGAGACTTGTTCCACGGATGGCATTGCCAAATTGTGGTGGACTTCTCTAATTATGTTCACCTATCCCTTGCCAGTTTCTTTGGCTCTTTCATTAATAACCGCTTGCACATGATGTTGATGAATCATGCATGAATCTTCTCCATGAGGATCATTGCAAGTGGTACACAAGTAGTCAGAATTAGTGGGTTCTCCATTATCTCCTATCTCATTTGCATACACCACATTTTTTCTCTCTTGTACCCTTCCACTTGTTGAAGCACCTTCCTTTTGTATCTGTGGAAATCTTCTTGCTTGGATATTCCGTTCAGCCTCTCTCTTTTTCATGGATGCCATTTCATTTGACAATGTCTTCATTGTATCAATTATGGTCGTGTATTGATCATTGGGGGGAGCTGATGCAAGGGGTGTGGCTGGTAATGCAAGGAATGTAGGAGGTGCGGCTATAGATGGGAGGGCCTGCGTTGATGGGAGTACAGGCAGTTTAGAAATTGATGCTTGGGAAAGCTCTGGTACAATTGGCAATAGACTCTTTGATGGATATCTTTTTGTAGCGATGAGATCAGCTTCGCCCTTTGCTGCCTCTAGATAGATCCCAGGAAAAGTGGTTACATGGGATTGCCTTATTATCATACTGAGATCTGAATCAAAAGCCCTTAAGTAATAGCATATAGCTTGTTCTTCCATGGGTTTTAGGCCTTGCGGTACTCTATCACGAGTTCTGGTAAATCTGATGTTGAAATCTTGGATTTCTTCTTGTGGATGCCTCTCAATGACAGTGAATTGATTCAACAATGTGAAAGGATCCGCATGTATATTAAATTCATCGACCAGACGATCGACAAGCACTGCCCAAGAAGTAATGGATCCAATGGGGAGCGCTCTATACCAATAGAGCATCTTTCCCTTCAAAGATATAACCAACAATCTGACCATTACATCTTCCTGAGTGATGTTGTAAATAGATGCTAGCGATGATACATCTAAACAATGCTCATCTGCTATTTTTCCTATTCCATCAAAGGTTGGTAATGCTTTTAGTGCAGCTTGTGGAATTTGGTGGTGTGCTCCCAAGTTCAAAGGGCCAGTTTGATTCCACACAAGATGGGTTGGGGCAAGGGCGGCTGCCATGATTGCTAAAGGAGTTACAACCACTATGGGATTGCTTGCAGATGCTCCTACAATGGGTGTTAAAGAGGTGCTAATGGTGTCGGGAGGATTTGATCGTGCGGCTAGCACAGGGTGTGCTTTTAGGCTTTCGAGATGTAGTTCAAAGAACTCGATAGGTTCTTCAGAGTTTCTAGCTCGGGATCTGGTTATCATATGGCTATATAACTAGAAGGTTTCTAGACAAGGTCTTTCTTTTATGGTCTAAATTGCAACGGAGTCGCCAGGTGGTTTTTCTTGAGATTTTCAAACAAAAAGGCTCTTAAGGTAAAACACCAAAACTTATACAATACTGTGGGATTGCTTGTCCCACCGGGCATGCCAAAAACTATTGGAACAAAATCTGCCTTCGGTTAATAGTGTTGCGCCTTAGACTTTGCCAACATTGAATAGACAGATCTTGCTTGAGATCATCTGTCTAGTCTCCAGAGAAGGTTGGTTCCTTTGAGTTTTTTAGAGAAAAGGGGAACAAGAGATAAGGGAAATATAGCCTAAGCTAGAACTTTTCTCATGGTACAGATTAGACAACAACAAACATTGATGATGCAGATTACTACTTTCAGAGTTTTCTTTATATCTTCTTTATAGAAAACATGAATTCTTGAGTGTGACTTTTAGATGTTCGTCTAAAAGCATGTAAATATATTTTAATGTTCAACTCTAGAAACAAGATTTATACGTGCACAATCCAGATTTTAGAACAGATACATTATAAAACTTAGAATGAATAAAAGTTAAAACACCAGATACATACACTTGCACACAAAAGTTTCGGAAGCCAAAAGAAGAAATATTTTATTGCTTGTAATCCAGTACATGTACATCAAGCTTGTAAACGTCCAAGAGCCGACCTTTTTTCTGGAGTCGCTCACCCCTATATATACCCTAAAAGAGTATCTTTTTCTAAGTACATCTTACTATTTTACAAGCAATCATCTACAGTTTCTAATAATACACAACAAGTCTTCTATGAATTAGATATCTTCTCTATAGATTAGATTCTAGACGAGCCTATCACATTTTCAATCATCTGGCAAGCCTGCTCTATCCTAGATTTCTGATAATCATGTCAAAAATCACTTCTTGGTGTCAGTGCATGCCTTTGATTGCCAAAAATACATTTTATTCCTTTACAGCTAGCATGTCACGAAATCGTGACATTCTTTCCTTGCTTTGCTCTTTTGCCGCCTCCAGCCATGAAAATGAGACATGTCATGAAATCATGACATTCTTTCCTTGCTTTGCTTTTTCCGCTTCCACCATGAAAATGAGACATGTCATGAAATCGTGACATTCTCTCTTGCTTTGCTCTTCTGCCTCTTCCAGCCATGAAAATGAGACATGTCATGAAATCACGACATTCTTTCCTTGCTTTGCTCTTCTGCCGCTTCTAACTGTGAAAATGAGACATGTCATGAAATCATGACATTCTTTCCTTGCTTTGCTTTTCTATCGCTTCCAGCCATGAAAATGAGACATGTCACGAAATCGCGACATTCGTCTCTTGCTTTGCTCTTCTGCCACTTCCAACTGTGAAAATGAGACATGTCACGAAATCGTGACATTCTTTCCTTGCTTTGCTCTTCTGTCGCTTCCACCATGAAAATGAGACATGTCATGAAATCGTGACATTCTCTCTTGCTTTGCTCTTCTATCACTTCCAGCCACAAAAATGAGACATCTCGAAATCGTGACATTCTTTCCTTCATGTTGCTCTTTTATTGCCTTTAACCATGAAAATGCGACATGTCACGATATCGCGACACTTCTGCCTCTTTGTTCTCTTTTGTTGCTCTTAGCCGTGAAAATGCAACATGTCATGATATCGCGACACTTTTGCCTCCTTGCTCCCTTTTGTTGCTCTTAGCCACGAAAATGCAACATGTCACGATATCACGACACTTTTTCCTCCTTGCTCTTTCTCTTTGCTTTTGCCCATGAAAATGCAACATGTCACGATATCACGACACTTTTTCCTCCTTGCTCTTTCTCTTTGCTTTTGCTCACGAAAATGCAACATGTCACGATATCGCGACACTTTTTCCTCCTCGCTCTTTCTCTTTGCTTTGGACCGTGAAAATGCAACATGTCACGATATCGTGACACCTTTTCCTCCTTGCTCTTTCTCTTTGTTTTGGACCGCGAAAATGCAACATGTCGCGATATCGCGACACTTTTGCCTCCTTGCTCCCTTTTGTTGCTCTTAGCCACGAAAATGCAACATGTCACGATATCGCGACACTTTTGCCTCCTTGCTCCCTTTTGTTGCTCTTAGCCATGAAAATACAACATGTCGCGATATCACGACACTTTTACCTCCTTGCTCCCTTTTGTTGCTCTTAGCCGCGAAAATACAACATGTCACGATATCGCGACACTTTTACCTCCTTGCTCCCTTTTGTTGCTCTTAGCCGCGAAAATGCAACATGTCGCGATATCGTGACACTTTTACCTCCTTGCGGTATTTTGCTTTTTCTTTGATCTTTAGCATATGGGCCACTTCGGTCTTCTTGGAAAATATGCAAAAAGGTGCATCAGCTGTTTTTCTGTAGTTAGTCACTTTTTGACTAACAAATCCCCACTATGAGAATGGTCATGCTGCCTAGGTGGGTGTAATTTTTGCGATGGTAAGTGTGTTATATTTGCATGATGCTCACACTTAACACATTTATTGACATACTCACAGTAGTACTTTTCCATGGTGGGCCAGTAGTAACCCATTATAAAGATGCACTTAACGATGACCATGCCACTGAAATGCCCTCCACATGTGCCATTGTGAGCTTGCAAAATTTCCTAGGATGCTTCATGGGGCTCAAGACAATGGAGTAATACTCCATCATATCCTCATATTTAGAGGATTTCTCCTAGCAAGATGTATCTTGTTGCTTTCTATTTGAATGTTTGCCTTTCAGTATGTGAAAAACCTTGAGGTACTACTCCAAGTTTTAGGAAGTTCTATAGTTCCAATCTTGATAAGCCATGACTTCTATAGAAAATATGGCTTGCTTCTTCTACATTCCCAAGCTGGTGAACATGGATTTAGGAACAACTCTATGGTGTATGGTTGTGCCACACTCCCCAGGTCCTTGGGAGATAAAAAACCCCCAAGGTGTCGTTTGTAAGAAATATCTAGCTGCAAAGGACCAATCTTGATTTGGTTCGATGTTGATCATATTGACTGACTCTTGATTTTCAAAAGCTTCATGGTGTATTGCTAAGTGCGAAAGTACTTTCACATGAATTGTTATAAAATTAGTAGATGTATTCTAAGGGATTAAGGATCCCAAAGAGGCCATGGTGTCTACAAATCTATTTGATGTACGAGGGATTGCCTTGATGTCATACCATTCTAGTTGAGCCAGGGAAGTGTCAAAAAGTTCCTTGTAAGTCTTCACGAGTGGGCACCTACATTGAAATAGTCCTTTGACCTGGTTTACTATGAGCAAGGATTCACCAAAGATATTCAATATTTTAATGCCCATTGCTACAGATATTTGGAGTCCCAAGATCAATGCTTCATATTTTGTGTTTTTGTTTGTGCAAGGGAAGTCTAGTTTGAATGATAATGGTAATGGAGCACCCAACGATGTGATAAATAAAATCCTTGATCTACCCCCTTGTTCACACTTTGAACCATCGATGAACAATGACATGTCTCTTTCTCTCTTAGGTTCTTCGAGTTTTGGCAGATCTGATAATGCAAATACCACATCATCAGGCAAATCTATGGTGAGAGGCTTGTTATCCTAAAGAGGCACCTCTACTAATTGATCTACTATGACTTGTCCCTTGATGGACTTTTGGCTTATGAACTCTAGATCAAATTATGTCAATAACATGATCCATTTTGCGGTACACAAATTTTGATGTCTTTCTCATCATGTACTGCAAAGGATTTTATTTTGATATGATGTAGGTCATATGGCTCAACATGTAGTGTCACAAATTTTGAGTTGCAAAGACCACTACTAAACACAAATTTTTGACATACGCATATCCTAGCTCATAACTCACCAAGGTGCGACTAATGTAATATATGGCTTGCTCTTTTTCTTACACATTCTTTTGGGTTAATATGGTGCCCAATGCAAAATTAGTGGTCAATATATATAGTACAAATGGTATGTCTAGCCTTGGTGGAGCAAATACTGGTAGTGTGGCCAGATAGATTTTGATATCTACAAAGGCTTGATGGCATTCTTTGTCCCAATGAAAGGGGACCTCCTTATGTAGCAACTGATTCATGGGTCGACATTTATCTGATAATTGCATGATGAATATTTTGATGGATGTTATCTTGCCTTGTAGGCTCCTTAGCTCCCTAATGTTGGTAGGGGTGTCCATTTCCAATATAGCCTTTACCTTTGTAGGATCTACTTTAATGCCTCTCTTGGATACGATGAACACCAAAAGCTTACTAGAAATTACGCCAAATACACAATTCTTAGGATTCAATCGGACATTGTGTTATATGAGGTGATCAAAGACTTTTCTAAGGACTTTAGTGTGCTCTTACCAAAATAGGGACTTGGCCAGTAAGTCATCAATGTAATCCTCTAATATCTTATACATATAGTCATGGAATATGTATTTCATGGCCTGTTGATATGTGGCACCAGCATTTTTGAGACCGAATGACATCACTTTGTAATAGAATATTCCCCATGGGGTAATGAAACCAATTTTATGTTTATCTTCAGGATTAATCTGGATCTGGTTATATCCAAAAAAATGATCCATTCTCATGACCTAAAGTTTCATCTACAAGAGCATCTATGTTTGGCAATGAGAATGAATCCTTTGTTGTTGCCCTATTTAAATCTCTAAATTCTGTGTAGATACAGACTCTTCCATAGGGTTTCCCCATGGGTACCATATTTGACACCCACTCAGGGTAGTCTATAGGAACTATGAATATAACATCTAATAATTTTTGCAATTCATTATTCACCATCAAAGTGGTGGTGGGATGCATTTTCCTCAGATTTTTCTTGACTGGATTCTTCATGGTATTCAATGAAAGGTTGTAAACTACTAACTTTGGATCTATCCTTGGCATGTCTTTGTAAGTCCAAGAAAAAATATTTGGCCTCTCTTTGAGGAGAGGAATTAGGATTGCTTTTTCCTCTAGAGATAGAATTTCTCTGAACTTGACTCGTATTGGTTGGGTAGGATCATCATTGATGTCCACCTTGAAAGTCGCTTATATAGCTATATGTGACCCATCCTCTAGTTTATGAGGCATGGGTATCAAATGAATGTCATCAATGATATTTACAAGACCTACTGACTCGGGTTCCAAACCAACATGGAAGATGTCATACACACAACCTGATACAAAATGGAATGGCTATAACATCTCTTCATTGGGAAAGAGGTCTTCAGTATCTATGAACGAATTAGCGTGATTCCAGTTAATAGCCTCTATATCAAGATACAATTATTTGGTATGATCTACTAGATTATGTAGTGGAGTGGTAAAATCAATGGAGATCATGTTTATGGATGGGATGAAATATCCAGGACCACATGGGTGCAATATTATCTTAGGGGTTTCCCTTCCATACTTACAATGAGGCTCTAGAGGAATGGAAATCTCTATATTTGGCCCATGAGCAAGGCAGATAATAGAATCATTGGGCTCTAATCACTCTCTGAATGTAGGTGGAGGGGGATTGACCATCTGGTGAATGGCAGCTAGGTCAATAGGTCTCCCCAAAATTGTAGATGAGGGTCTATAGCATGGAGTGCCACATCTCTCTCTACTAGCTCATTGACCTACTACAAGTGGTGAGCCCCAAGATAAGCCATATCGATCTCATCCTAAAATTCATCATCACTTATCCAAAAATCATTACCATTGGTATGCAGTCCTAATACAAGGGGCTCATGCCTTGGTCGTAAGTAGGCCATATCTATTTCATCTTCATAATATTCATCCCTTATGAAGAATCCATTTGCATTTGTCTCTTGCCCTAAATTCAGAGGTTGATGTCTCAGGCCTAAGTAGGCTCTTTCTATCGAGTCTTCTTATTTATAGTCACTTTAATCTAATGTATGCCCACTCTCACTGTAGATGGACCATGTGAAACTTTGTAAATAGCGAGGCTACTGGTAGGCTAAGCCAAGTTGCACCTCATCATAACTTGTTTCATATCCATTTTCCTCATCCCATGAGTTGTATCTTATTAGGGTGGAATCAATTGAGATGTTTGGATGATAATTTTTTGGTGGTGGTACATTCATCGTTGCCACTTGTTTGTTGCTCAAATTTCTTGTTCTTATGGGGTGATAAGGAATGAAATCGATGTTTTATCCTAACCCTAATATTAATATGTCCAATGCTACTACAAGAGATTCATCTCAACCTCCAATATAATAGCCTAACCCAAACCTATCGAAGGGAAGCTGATATTGTGGCTCATATGGCCACCTACACCCTTGCTCATATATACCAAGGCCATAGCCATGCCAATGAAAAAAATCAAAGTAGCTTAGAGCAAACTCAAGCTTAGAGAGGTAAAAAACATTGACCATGAAAAATTCATCACTATCCTATTCTATGTCTGAAGACTTGTGGATGTAGTCTAGGCCAACATAGATAAAATTGGTTTGGTTGGGAGGGATTCCAAGTGGAACCACTGTTCCCACTGGCATTCTCAAGTCCTTAGGTCTTCACATATTTTGTGTAGACTCAATGATAGGTATAAATGTAATTTTATGTACAAGGTACTCTCCTATGCTTGTGCTTGTCAAGTGTATTGATGCATGCGACATGGATGACCCTACAAATGATACTTGTGAAGTAGGGTGGTAATCATTATCTTCATCTTGATCTTGAAGATCTTCTTCTTCCATAGGACTTGGTATTTTAGCAATGGCTACAATTGGTACTTCACTGGGATTTTCTTATTTGACTAAGGGAGCCTTTAGCTTCTAATTATATTTTGGTTTTTATGTTGACGGTACTTTAGAAGCATTAACTATTTTGAGTGCACCAGGAGGTATTGATGTGCATGGGTCTTTTCTTACCCTTTTGTATTTGTTATCCATTTGTGTTTTTGGAGATGAAGGCACTACGTATAGGTGGATAGAAGTAATTACAAATTCTCCTGGAATGTCCACCTGATGGATGTATTTAAAAGGCTCTTCATTGGCCAGAACCACATAGACTTTGTTTTCATGCACATACTTGACACACTGGTGCAATATCGAAGGAACACACTTCATGGACCTTATCCAAGGATGCCCTAGGAGGATGTTGTAATACATAGCTCCTTCCAAGACATTACACATCACAAGGATGGTCTTATGCCCCATATTGATAGGTAGAATTATCGTTCCCACAGTATTGCATAAAGCATCATTAAAATATCTCAAGGTGTAAGCTCCTAGAATGACATTGGACTTTGGGATCTTGAGGTGCTCTATTTTTGTTGTAATGATGTTTATTTATGAACTTGTGTCGACCAAGACCCTATTGAAAGGTAATTCATTGATTGCTACCACAATGTTTAGTAGAGGGTCTGGTAAAGCAATAGGTACTGTCTTAATATCATAATCATATAATCGAATTACAAGTTCCTGGAATTCTTGTACTTGTCCCACAAAGCGAGTGAATGCATTTGCATCTTGTGGTTAGAGCTCAATTATCCTTAAAATTTCCATTAGATTCTCCCTATGCTTTGGGTACTGTTGTATGAGCTCATAGATGGATAGCTTAGCCATAGTCGTCTATAGGTTTTGCTCCAATCTACTTCATATAGTTACCACAGGTCATGTTGGTGGACCTAGAAGGTTGTCTTACCTTTGCCTAGGTGTGGTTGGGAAATTAATGGGAGTTGTAGGAGGTTGTGGTTTACCATACTACCTATTCCTTGTTGCTATGTTAACAATACCAACCATTCCAATGCATCCGTGGGCAGGTATATCAACTCGAACCTGATTGACTTGGACCCCTTGCTCTCTAGGGACCTCATGATTAGGAAACGAGTTTCTATATATGCCCATGTATCTGATATTGAGAGCTAGTGGGTTGTCAACTTTGAGTTCTCTCGACTCAATCATGTTTTGTACTTGATGCTTAAAACCAATGCAAGCCTCAATGTCATGTCTCGATATCCTATGATAAGGGAAAAATTGATCTTTCCTATATCCTTGTGGCTTAGGATGGTTGACATCTATAAGAGGTATATCAAGAAATCTGATCCCCCTAGCCTTGCTTAGTTGATTAAATATTGATTGCATTGATTCTGTCATAGGCATGAAATAGCGAGGTGGCTTGCATTCTTTGTTTTGCCCTTGAATGTTTTTTTGGTCATAATTGGTTGGCGAAGGATGTGCTTGATAGTTCTAGGGTTGTTGTGCACCCCCATACTTGGGTGTAGCCAATATGAATTAATTTACTAAAGTAGGGTTGCCCTACTTCTGCTTGTATTTGTCATTCTTACCATTCTTGTTCCACTCTTTTTTTTTTCAGAGTTTAATGGTTCTATCATCTACTTTTATGTCTTCGATGAGTTTGGCCTGTGCCAAAGCTTCCTAAAATGAAGGATACTGTTGAATTTGTAGCAAGAGGGAGATGTGTTTGGAATAACTTTTGGTTAAAATGTGAATAATCTCTTTTGTGTGAATGAAGAATGATAATTTTGCCATGAATTTTCTCCATCTATTCCCATGATCCATTACTGGCTCATCATCATATTGTTTCAAGTTGGCCAAGTCTGAAGGGTTCACCTTTTTCTTAGCACCAAAAGAGAAACACTTTAAGAATGCATTTACTATTTGTTCAAATTTGGTTATGCTATGCTTAGGTAGTTGGTTGAACCATTGAGTGGCAGCACTTAAAAATGTTATTATGAATATCCTTAGCATGAGAGCATCATTGTCTTGAATATGAAAACATGTGTTGATAAAATTGGTGACATGCTCTTGTACATCCTCTTCACCCTTAAATTTTTATAACCTAGGCATATCAAAGTGCTTAGGATATGGAGGGCTAGGTATTTATGGGCACAATGGTTGGTTGTGTATTTTTCTTAGTGTTGGCGAGTTCTCAGTTGCCTCTTGTTTCTCAAAGGCTTTAATATTTTTAGCAATTTCTTGAAATTCTTTTATGCACGGATTTCATCCTCATGTAGGCCTACTCATAATGGCAATGGAGGCAACCCTATATCCATTTGATTTGTTCTATTTTCCTCCCTCCTATGAGGGGACTCAAGATTGTGATCCTGGTTTGTTATGTTTGCCCTTTCCCCACTAGTTGTATTATGTTCATGGTTTGGTGGGTGATTTCATTATGGGATATCTTTTCTAGTGTGCCTATCCTTAGGCGAGTCAACACGTCTAGTTATTTTGTGGTTATCATTTATTTTTTAGTAAATTGTTAAGAGCTAGACACTCAACTTGCTCTCTCAAGCGCTGCTTATTTTGGCACAAGAGTATTTCTATTTGTTTATCCTGTTTGAGAGCTTCCACTAGCTCTAAGTCCTTACATAATGCATTTTCTAACTACATCACACGGTAAATTTATGTTGTCATAGAAGACTCATGTTTATTTGACTTTTTTCTAGTTGTCTTGACTCACAGATTCCTCAAGGAAGTTTTTGCTATAGTTGTACTCTTGCTAGCTAATGTAACTTATTCAGTGTACTATTGAGTATCCCTATGATCAAACTCTGTATGTATACTATAGGGTCACTCTAAGGTACCGCCAAATTGAGAGATGTACTTAGAAGTCATAGTTCATGAGCTTGCATATGCAGAGTTCTCAGTAGCTATAGTTCTTTGAGTTGGTTGTGTAGGAAACCGATCCAACCCGTCTAGCTATCTTGTTTTCCATGGCTGGTCCTGTGGAGTACCATTCACTCCTATGAGGTCATATTTTATGTGAATATTTCCTTTTTTGTGAAGGGCTTCTTATAACTAATTCCCATGACTAGATGTAGCTCTAGTTTCCTACCCTTCAGTGGGTAGACCTATTTCATATGTTTCTTATGAATCTTGAGGTGTTGCAACTCTTGCTTGCCTTCTTGAGGAATAGGGCTTTGTGGTAGCATATTTTTTCCATGTGGATGGAGATGTAGCAGTCTCATCATGCCTATGTGAAGAATGAATTTTAGAACCTTCTTTATGTCCATGTGAGGAAGAAGCCCTTGAAGCTTTCTCATGTCTTTGAGATGTTTCTGTGTGTTTAGAGGATGCCCTTGAGGTCTCCTCATGTATCATTGATGAGGATGGCTATGAAGCCTCTTTTTGTCTATGTGAATTTGTTCCATGATGTGGCTTCCTACTTGGGGTTTCTCGAGGAGATCCCCCAAGGGTTGAGTTATCACCCCTTACACTCGCGAAGCTACATCTCACGGTCTTATGGGTAGGTCGTTCAATGTTACTATGACTCCGCCTATGGGTATGAGTTACTTTAGTCTCTCCCTCGGTATTAGACCGAGGGTGTTTACTTCTTGTTTTGACCATGTTGTTGATGAATTAATATTTTGAGTTGTAATTTAGGAATAGCCACACAATACTAAATAAATGTTTATCTTGATTATCGATTTAAGTGTGCCCTAAACTATTTGGTGTGTTTTGATGTGCTGTTATTTCAATTTCTTGCTCTTGTTCTTGGATTAATAATGAGAGGACTCATCCATAGTTACAATCAATTACACCCATTCCAAACATGATTTTCTCAAAAGAAGCTAGGGTACACCATTGAAGACCCAGTCGAGGGTTTGCCTAACTCTTCCACTCTGAACCAATGATTGTTCCAACAGTGGGAGACAGTTTGAGCACAAGTAACTTAGTATCACTATAAGTAAGTTTTTCAATCCATTTCTAGGAATATCTAGGGGTAAACCAGTGGAAGGAGATGAATTCCAACATCACTGGACTGAATTGAAGGTTGGTGATGAAATCTAACTCCCCAATGTTTTAAATGAGACGTGTGTGTGTCGTGTTAATTTTAAGCTCGCATAACATAGAGTGCATCATATAGCAGCAATGAGTATTTCCCATATGACTAAGTGCAAAAATACATTTTAATATTCAAAAATATGCATGAACTACTATGATTTGTATGAGCGCGCTTTATTTTATGCAGTGATGGCCTCTAGCAAGGCCTTAAATACATCAAACAACATACAATATCTAGCATGTTGGATTCTAGGGCAAAAATTTTAGGCATAAGCCATTATTCCTAGCAATGCCTAGTGGAAATTTAAAATAAGAACTATGATATGCGAAATGCTTAATTATTTCTCCTTTTATTCTTTCAATTTCCAAACACAAATGTGCTTTAAGTTCTCTGTTTTAGACACATAGAAGTAAACAGAAAGCTATAGAATATTAGAGAGGTTGTACCAACCTCTAATCCAACTCATAGAACCTTGTTTTTGTCCTCTACTTCTCTCTAGTTCTAGTCGCTATTGACCAGAGTGACTGATTTTTGGCTGCTGTTAGTGGAAACGGCTAAATCTTTATTGGTCATTGTAGCTCAAAGTGGCTAATTTTTGGCTGCTATAGTTCAGAGTGTCTATACCTGTAGACAAAACTAATTTAGTATTCTAGCAACAAATTAAAAATCATTGGAGGTCCCATCATGATCGCCATATGTAGTGACCCTGGGATGCACGCACCGCTCTATTTACGCTACTTGCAATGTATTAAAAACATAAAATTAAATGGAAGACAATAAAAAGCATATAACATGAAAATAACAAATATGGATCTCTTTATTCATATTGAAACCTCATTACATGTTGGTCCCTCTTAGGGATACCCATTTTGATGCAATAAGGTTACAAATAGGCAAATAATTCCTCTTTTGTGAAGAGGTGGTGCGCTTTCAAAAAGGTTCTTGGTTTTGCACACAAAAATGTATGAGGGCTTACAAATTCTTCCTTCTCCAGGCCTATTTCCTAGAGAGATCCCTTTTTCTCTCGTATGTTGCAAATTCCATCCGATGAACCTATGGCCCTGTAAGTGATGAAACAACAACAGATGCTTAGATGTCCAAGAATACCTCCCCATATGAGGTTGTTAGTATTGAATATAACAAATCAAAGCAAGTGAAAATTATACTAATGCTATGAATGCAAATGAATGAAATGATGTTATGCTAATGATATACTAAAATAATGAATCTAATGTCTAAAAATCTAAGCTAAGCCCGTGGGCCACTGTCTAAGACAATGATCGCTGAAATGACTCTCCTCCTCTTTGCTCCAAATATATGGATCAAAGCCTGTATCCGATGTTGAAATAAGGGTTTCTATGCTCTCAAATTTGTCAGGGCTTCCCCATACATGTGATATCTAAGGGAACTCTCTGAGTCTCAAAATCTCTCATCAATGACTTGTCCTGATAAATTTCTTGGATAAAGATCTCTTAGATAAAATATGTCTCTTCTCTCTTCCAAGATCAATAAAAATATGGATCCTTGGTGCTCTTAGGCTTGCACCTTTTATAGTGTGAAACCCTAGGTCTATGTCCAAGCCCTAGGAATGAATTTCTCATGCATAGTGAGAGTTAGCATGAGAATATTTTTATCTTTTCTATGTTTGGAGGCCAGTTAACTGAAATATAACTACCAACTTGAGTCTCCTATGCAAACTGGTCATTAGCATGAGAAGCTTTTGTCCTTTTTTTATGTTTGGAGGCCAGTTAACTAAAGTTTAAATGTAAACTCAAGTCTCCTATGTGAATTGGTCATTAAAAGGAATGCAAAGTTACTCCCACTCATCTTTATTGCATGCAGACTACCACTTCTACCCATGATTAGGCCTATTTGTCGATAAAACAACTTTTATGGTTTATCTACTGTCATCTATAGTGACTAATATTTGGCCACTATCATCTATAGTGGCTAAGTTCTGGCCACTCTAGTCTTGATCAGCTAAGATCTAGTCACTCTTGGACTGAGCGGATAGGTTTGGATGGCTTGAAAAGGCCCCAAATGAGTGGTGAGAACCACTATTGATGCTTGGAAAGTCCAATATTATGTCATCTGATCTTATGAATGTGTCTATGTGAGTAGCTACCCTAAACATGACATTATTTAGGTGTCTACACAACTCTTTCACAAGCCTAGGTTTTTGGTGGCTTTTTCTCCTCTTGTAGTATCCCCCTTTTTTCTATTCATTAGAAGATATCTTTGATTTTGATGTGGTACCTTCTTGCTGTGAGAGGTAATCTCCAAATATCCTAGATTTTGTTAACTTCTATCTAAATATTTATTTAAGGTTATTATCAAATTCTAATTTCAAACATGATATTCTTCTCAAGATTCTAAATGTCGTGACGTCTTCTAATATTTGGCACTCCTTGCCAAATTCTTCTTCTTGAGGTTATTTGAATGGCAATAATTGTCCCAAATCTTTCACTATCTTCAATAGTGAATTTTTCCAATGCATTCTCCTTGGAAATCCTTTGATGATTTCTTCAATATTTTTACTAAATGCTTGTAGAGGCCTCTCCAAGGCCTTGTAGCTCCTTTTTATCTTCTTTGAGATCTTATCTTCAACCTTCTACTCCTAAAAGAGTTGGTAGTGAGATATTTTCTTGGATCTCTAATTCTGCTACCTCTATATTTGAGTAGGACTCTCCTAGTCTTTCTTCATCAATGAGATATTCTCCTGATATATTTTGCTTTAGGTTTTGGATTGATTCTAAAGAAGATACTCTTCCTAACCTTTTTGTAGGAATATTTCCCAACTCACTAAATCTATTTGTTCTTGCAATAAAGTTATTAGTACTAAAATCTAGTTTTGAATCAAATACTCCCTCTTGGATTTCTCTTCAAGATCAAGGTTTCTATGGTATTTTATTCAAGGCTTATGTGGCATTTTCTTTAGTACCAAGGCTTATTTGGACTTTTATTCAAGTCTTCTATGGGCTTTCCCTCTAGATCAATAATTTTGTGGTCTTTTGTTCTAGATCAAGGCTTCTATGGTTTTTTTTCCTGGATTAAGGCTTTATGGAGTTTCCTTCTTGTGAAATTTTCAAACTATCAATGGAGATCTCCTGTATCCAAACTTCACAGCAATTCTACTTGAAAAGTCTCTTCTGTGGTGATCTTATCTTGCAAAAACTAATATCTACATTATGAAGGTACTCTAACCTTATAAAAATGAAGTTGAAATCTCCTAGATTTCTATTGTAGGAGGTATCTGGTGGAGAACAATTCTAACACAAGACAGGAAACCAGAATAACAAGAGCCCAAAATTTCTTATTCAATACTTTGGAAGAATTTTACAAAGAATCTCCAGCAATATGTCATTGGCCAACCCCCTCTCATTACAATCCATGGGTTTTTATCGAGGTCCCGATCCTCTATGTTTTCAAACTTCCCACGATCTACAATTGCCACTTGGAACAATATTTGAGAGTTGCATTGATGAGACTCTAGGTGAGGTGCGTGACTGGCTACCATACCCAACGAAATCTTCTTCTCAATATGCTACTTGCTATTAGTTTTTATAAATGCATCTCTAGATATCCTTCGTGAGTGGCCAACATGCCTATTGAAACCCTCCTTTGAAACTGCTACTTTACTGCCGCTAACTTGCCGCACACAAAGGGACGCCTTTAGGAAAGCTTGGAGTGCATGTTTTTCTGTTTGGTCATGATATCACGACATGTCATGATATCATGACATTCCTTCCTTCTTGTATTCTTGCCTTCGCTTCGGTCACGATATCGTGACATGTCATGATATCGCAACATTTTTCTATTGAGCCCTCGTTCTTCAGTTTCGGTCATGAAATTGCGACATGTCATGATTTCATAACCTTCTATCTTTCATGCCTTGCCTTCCCTGCTTTGGTGATGAAATCATGACACGTCATGATTTCACGACCTTCTATCTTCCATGCCTTGCCTTCCCTACTTCGATCGCGAAATCGTGACATGTTGTGATTTTGTGACCTTGTGTCTTCCATGCCTTGCCTTCGCTGCTTCGATCGTGAAATCATGACATGTCATGATTTCATGACCTTGTGTCTTCTGTGCCTTATATTCACTACTTCGATCACAAAATCGTGACATGTCATGATTTCGTGACCTTGTGTCTTCCGGCCTTGCTTCCCTGTCTTGGGTCACGATTTTGCGACATGTTGCAAAATCGTGACATGTCACAAAATCATGACATTATGTCTACTGCTCTCCTATATTCTGTTTTGGTCGCGATATCGCGACACTTTTTGTGTCACAATATCGCGACAAATATTTTTCTTTTCTTTGCAACACTTGGAAAACAAAATAACACACAAAAAAATTTGGTTGATGCTTGATTGCTTTGTTGCCCTTGGATGCTCCTACATCAGACACTCAAGGTGGATCGAGAAGTGATCCTCACTTCTAATCTTTGGGAGGAAGACCCAGGTGGTCAACCTTTATTTTTGACACCCAAGTTGCATCTTCTATCGGTCTGCCCTTCCACTTGATCAAATATTTAGAATAATGTTTGTGCCTTGTGCTTTTGCCTTCATGAGTATCTAATATTTCCTCGATCTCGTCTATGGTTAGGTTAGACACTGGAATTCTCCATAATTTTGTGCTTGGTACTTCTGTACTATCTCCTTCATGGTATTCCACTAAATATGGTATGTTAAAAATAGGTGAAATGTCAAGTCCACTTGGCAATTCCACTTCATATGCATTGCCTAAATCTCGTTTTTCCAGTATTCGGCATCGCCCAAACTTCATCATCTTCAACTTGTTATAAGTTTTGGATGGAAATATTTCTTTTCTAATATGGACCTGTTGTGGTTGATCCACAACACACCCCAAAATTGGGGACCCACCTTTTTGCAGGCTTGCAGAGAAGAATCTCGGTGACCCAGATGCTAAAATTGAAGAAAAGAAAAAAAAAATGCCTAAGTGTTGAAAGGTGTCGCGAAATCGCGACATGTCGCAAAATCGCGACTGGTTGCGCCATCGCTGCCGAAAACAGGAAAGTTGTCGCGAAATCGCGACATGTAGCTCCATCGCTGCCAAAGAGGAGAGACGTCGCGATTTCGCGACCGATTGCAGCAAAGGTGTACGGACGGAGAAAATGGTCGCGATTTCGCGACGTGTTTTGGGGAGGCGTACGAAAAGAAAAAGCGGTAGCGATATCGCGACGTAAAGCTGCACGAAGGTCCGAGGGGGAAAAACGTCGCGATATCGCGACAGGTTTTGCCAAGGCGTACGGAAGATAAAAGCGGTAGCGATATCGCGACGGTTTGTGGCAAGCAGGTTCGGAAATAAAAGCGGTAGCGATATCGCGACGGTTTGTCGAGAGAGGGCAAGAGAATGATAATGGTCGCGATGTCGCGACGTAAAATTGCCAAGGAGGCCCGACGGAGAAACGGTAGCGATTTCGCTACGCCTTGCGGAAAGAAGACTCAAAGTTCAAAACGGTAGCGAATCGCTGCCATTTCTTGAAGACAAAGGCTCAAAGCCAAAAGGTAGCGAATCGCTGCAAAATTCTCAAAAGAGCCCGACGAAGTCAGAAGGTAGCGATATCGCTACAATTTTTGGGGAAGAAGACTCAAGGTTCAAAGTGGTAGCGATATCGCTACCCTTCGAAGAAGAAGGCCCAAAGCTTTAAAAGAGTAGCGATATCGCTACGAGAAGCGGCCGGGAAGCATGTAGCGATATCGCGACATGTCACGATTTCGCGACATGTCGCCATATCGCGGCTAAGAAGATGAACAGGCAGACTTGCAGTTTTGTCATTTTTTTTCACAGTAAGCGTTACACAGGACGCAGGAAAAGCAGGACACGTGGCGCACAGGTGTCAAACTTGCAGAGGCGTTACATGCAGAGATGAATTTCGAAGCGTTTTCAAATTTGAGCGTGAATCAAAGCGGGAAAAAGCAGGAATTTGAGGGGTCATGTGCAGGAAGGTGAAATGAAGCGACAGAGAAGATCGAAGAGCCGCGTCAAACATTATAAGACCAGAATTGCAAATCGAAGAAGGGGTTGGAAATTGCCGAATACAGTAGTTGCAGAGACAAGAGCTTCGTGCTATTCTGGGCCTGTACTTGGGCAATTTCCTTCTTTTTGTTCGGGAATTTTATACCTGGAACATTTTTGAATGTAATCGAAATATTCTTTAATACAAAATACAGAGAGTTGGCATCTTTTGGATGAGAAAGAAGGAGTTACTTCTGCATGCATGATTTAATGTCTATCTTTCCTTTCCAGATTTCTTAGGTTTCTAGGTGAAGTTTAATGCAAGATCTCTTGGTTGCTTCATGCGAATGCCTGAATCTGGAATTATAGTAGAAACCCTCGAGACCCGCACCTAGCCTATTTGGATTGTGTGAAAGTGCAGGTTCATTAGGTTAGGTTGTATGTAGAAAGCCTCAGTATCTTCGGTTTCATCAGATTAATGACAACTTTCCTGATCGTAATCTATTCTTATTGTTACTTTTGTTTACTTTTGTCTTTGCTTTTCAAACCCATATTTTATTTTCAGCAGTTTAATTACTGTGTTTGAATAAATCACTAAAAATCCATCGAAATTAAAGATTAAAACAGATTTTATTCATTTTAGAGTCCATTGCACTTTCAGAATTAAATAAACCACAGTGCCCCTTGTTAACATCCACTTGCAAACCCTAAGGTGTTCTTAGCATTTCATTTTAAACAGCATCCTTGATAATCAATAATTAGCATAATAAGAACCTTGGAGAAATCGTTTTTCTTTGCAAGCAGAGGATTTGGGACTCGGATCCTACAGGAGAGTGTGTTTTCACAATCGGGTTAAAACACCACTCAACAGATTGGCGCTAGAAGGAGGGCCGAATCGGTTTATCTATTTCAATTTTTATATCTGAATATTTTGTTTTTGATTTAATTCTAAAATTATTTACGGCTAAACTGCAACACTGTTTTTGTGTTTGTTGCAGGTTTTCTTCGAACTAGCCGAGGGTTTCCTCAGGCAGGCTGGACCCACCACGCCGTATTGCGACCAGGTCTCAAACAACCGGAGAAACCATTTTTCACGACCTTACTGGTACTCCCAAGGGTAAAGTCAAGCAAGTCGTAAGCACTCCAAGTAGCAAAAGGCCTGGTTTTCTCCAGGAACGTCGAGTGGACCTACGCCAATAATATCCGTTGCCCCTAGTGTGCCTATAGTTTGTAATATTTCTTCCGCTATTGTAGGTCTGTCTACATCAATTCTGAGTCAAATGGCTCAAGCTCCAACGGCTCCTTGGTATGGAGCTAACAATACTCCTTTGAATATTGCCAGGGATATCCATGAAATCCCCAAGAACATTGAAATATTTCTGCCTAAATACAAGCCAGATGGCCTAAGAACAGTAGAAGAACATATCCAAGCCTATAGAGATGTTTTAATTAGGCTGCAAGTTCAGCATGAAGATGTAGCCTGCAGACTTTTCCCCATGAGCTTGGATCCAATAGCATATGAATGGTATATATGCTTGCCACCTGGTTCAATCACCTCTTGGACACAAATGGAAAATGCATTTGTCAATCAATTTAGGTCGCCCTTAGATCCCGCAACTATTTACAATCAGTTTATTACATGCAAACGGGGCCAAGGGGAACCAATCCGAATGTTTAATCATAGATTCCAAAAGAACTATAACAGAGCAATTAGACATTTTGCCATCGATCCCGCAGTAGCTTTGCAGATATATTTTGGGGCATTGGACCCCATGACAGCCATGTTTGCAAGGCGTAATCCTCGTGTCACCACTCCGGCTTTGGCCTATAATGAAGCCATGACTATTGAGCAACGAATTGACACCGCAAGGCTACGGGTTTACCCGGATGCCTATGTTGGGACAAGTGTGCTCCATATGGTCAAGTTCCCCATGCAAATCAACTCATGGCACCACAAATGCCAAGTATGAACGCCTTCCCATATCAACGACCGTATCCACCAAAGACCCGCATATGCACCCATTCCAATCCAACCAATCACAACCATTCCACCTGCTCCCCGCATTTTTGCAGAACAGTCAATCAACTACGCAGGAAACTAGTCAAGTCAATCCTCAAGCCATAGTTCCCTGCTCCGAATCCAATCCCAATTCAAGGTATCAATCCATATGGGAATCCAATTCCTCATAACCCCACCCAAATGTGGAATCAAGACCCCATCAATTATGCAAATCCAATGGGGGTTAACAACAATGTGGTTCCACCGAAGGATGTCTTTTCGGAAGTCGAAGAGCTCAAGAAACTAGTGCATAAACTAAGTAATGACAGTGGTTCAACAAGTAGAAGCATGAGTCCCGTGCCCCTCACCCAAGTCAGAATTTTAACAATAGAGGGAGGCACTGGAACACTAAGCCAAACAATGGGGGAGTCCCCGCTCCCATTGCTAATCAATTAGATGCTTCTGCAGGCCCTAGCCAATCCAATTCTCTTTTGAATCTTTCAGATTTGGCATGGGAAAGAGGGTGCAGGTTACATAACACAAAAGAACACAATGAGAGGAATTGTCCTGAGATCGCTAGATACACTCATTGTCTTCAAGCACAAGTTGATGATTTGGAACTGGTATCAAATGAGGATCCATCGTATCAGCAAGATGAAAATATTATGGTGATGGAAATAGTATATCACCAAGAGGGTGAGAGCGAGGAGGAAGAAGACGAAGTTTTGGAACAGGAGGTGCAAGCTTTTCGAGATTTCAGAAAGGGGACTCATGGGTACCATTTGAGGAGTAAGTCTAAAGCCCCTAAAACCTCATCAACACCTCCAAACAGTTCTATTCTTCCTCCGGATACAAAGGCAAGTAACAACCCTCCCCCTCCACTCGTAAGAGAAATGTCTAATGACGTCCGTAAGACAATCAAATTCGAAAAACCAAATTATGACGTAGTGGAGGATATGAAGAAGTCCAAATCTAGCCTTTCATTCCCGGACGCAGCCTAAATTGCCCGGTCAAAAGGAGGCGTTGATAAGAGCTTTGAACTCACCCGATCCGATGTGGAAGGAAAAAGAGCTGAATCCCATCCGATTTTGCGAAAGGAGAGAAGGGATGTCCCGCCATTCTTATTAACTCGAGAATTGCGGGTAAGAACTTGCATAACCGTTTGGTAGACACAGGAGCCACGAGCAACCTCATGCCTACGGAGATATGTCAAATGCTCGGGTCTACAACCGGTTTCATCCAAATGCACGGTCTTGCAATTGGACCGTTCGAGAGGTAAATGTAGTAGGGACCTTATATGATGTCAAGATTCAATTAAATTCTGAACCCGTGGTCCAGAGAGAGTTGTAGACATTTTGGTGGTTAACATCCCAAGTAGGTATGGAATGTTACTTGCGAGAGATTGGATGAAAACGCTGAATGGCTATTTTGCAACAGACTGCTCGCATATGTGGCTGCCATGGAAGGGCATTGCTAACCAAATCAGAGTGGAAAATGAACCGAGGCTTAAGGAGATTATAACGGATTTTAACAAGCCGAATGAGGTTCAGTTTTTCGAGCCAGACCTAGGGGTCTATGCTCTTGATGTTGAGAAAGCTACTGATGAACTTAAAGAAGAAGTGTGTCATGGTGGTTCTTCTGAGGAGAAGGATTACACGTGGTTGCTCAAGTTTGATGGATCAAAATCTAGACAGGGAGCAGGAGCCGGAGTCGAGCTCACTGGTCCAGGAGGTAAACCATTATTGGCTGCCTACAGACTGCAATTTCCTTGCACAAACAATGTGGCAGAATACGAAGCATTGATCTACGGTTTACGTCTAGCATTGAGCAAACATGTTAAATGCTTGAAGGTTTTGGGAGATTTCGAGTTGGTTGTCAAGCAAATCAAAGGACAGATATACATGCCACGACAAAATACCGAGCCTTTATAGGACTAGGGTTATGGACCTCATGGAGGAGTTTGATGCATTCAACATAGCCCTTATTTCTAGGAGAGGAAATCGAATAGCGAGACTCTCTTGCAATTCATCGCGGGCATGTTAAACCCGGTGGATATAAAAAGATGTAAAAAGTTTTCCATTGAGCTGGTTCCTTGTCCATCAATACCTGATAATGTGAAGAATTTCCAGGTTTTTGAGTGTGACAGGCACATCTTCAAGTTTGTCACAAACTCGGGTATTTTTGAAAATCAGGTGATCGATGAGGAACAAAGGTGGCAGGATGAAACAGAAGAAAGTGAAACCGCGTATCAATCCAACAAAATTCCTAAAGACGTGGTTTCATTAGAAAAGATGTTCGACATGGAATGCAAGAACAAGAAAAGAAAAAGAGTCCCGCTCCCCAAAGATGCATGCGATTCAATTAACCTGGGGAGTGTAGACAATCCAAAGGAGGTGTACATAGCAAAGGCATGTAGAGAGGAAGAAAGGAGCAATATAATACGAGCTTTGAAGCATTACATAGATTGTATTGCTTGGAACTACAATGAGTCAAGACTTACAACCAGAACATTATCACGCATACCATACCTTTGAAGCTAGACTCCAAGCCTTTTAGGCAAAGACAATGAGTTGTTAACCCGCTATTGGAGCCTTTGATTGAAAAGGAGGTTAAAATATTATTGGAAGCGAAAATCATTTTTCCCGTTAGGCACTCAACCTGGGTGGCCAACCTCGTTCCAGGAAGAAAAAAGAGTGGAGAGATTAGGCTGTGCATAGATTTTCGAAATCTTAATAAAGCCTCTCAAAAAGATAATTATCCATTACCATCAATCGATGAAATTCTGCAAATGGTAAATGGATCTGAAATGATGTCCTTTCTCGATGGATATTCTGGGTACAACCAAGTTCTTATACATCTGGATGACAGGATGAAAACAGCCTTCACTACCAAGTGGAGGACATTTGCATATAAGAGAATGTCGTTCGGACTGTTAAACGCTGGTGCAACTTTTCAACGCGCCATGGATTACGCATTCAAAGGACTAATAGGCAAATGCATCATCGTGTATGTGGATGATATCCCAGTTTTCTCGAAGAAGAGAGAAGATCATGTTAAAGATTTGAAGAAAGTGCTTCAAAGATGCAGAGAACATGGAATTTCCTTAAATCCCAAAAAGTGCATTTTCGGAGTAACGAAAGGGAAATTGTTGGGTCACATCATTTCAAAAGAGGGCATATCCATCGACCCGTAAAGGATACAAGCTATCCAAAACCTACCTCTCCCGAGCAAGAAAAAGAACTGAGATCTTTCTTTGGGCAAGTCAATTTTGTGAGGAAGTTTATCTCTAGCTTTGCCGAGATAGCCAAACCTCTGAACCGGATGCTCAAGAAAGATGTGGATGTAAAATGGAACGAGGAAAGTAGAGTGGCTTTCCGGAATATCAAAGATGCCATTTCCAGAGCCCCCGTCCTTATAAGCCCGGATTACTCCAAGCCTTTTTATATTTACGCTTTTGCATCGTAACACTCCTTTGCGAGTGTCTTAACCCAAAAAGGTGAGGATAGTGCCGAAAAGCCCATTGCGTTTTTAAGTGCCCCTCTGAAAGACGCTCAATTAAGGTATTCAATCCTTGATAAGCAAATGTACGCACTTTTTAAAACCGTGAAAAAATTTAGGCACTACATAGTGCACAGCAGAATTATCGCCATCGTGCCCGATTCTGCTGTCAAGACCATGTTTTTACAGAATGAACTAGGTGAGAAGAGAGGAAAATGGATTTCGACCATCCAAGAATTTGATCTCGAAATCCAACCAATGAAACTAGTTCGAGGACAAGGATCGGCAAAGGCGATCGCAGAAAATGATCCGCAAATAACAGGTCAATGCTCAAATACATAATACATGGCTAAGGACGACTGGTATGTTGATATTGTGCATTTTTTATTGACTGGTAAGTATCCTTCTAATCTGAATTCAACACAGAGAAGAGCTTTAAGGCTTAAGTCTGTTAACTATCTAATAAAATCTGGTGTGCTTTACAGGAAGAATCATGAAGGCATCTACCTGAGGTGCTTGAACAAAGAAGAAGCTGTCGGGGTATTGCAAGAATTTCACGGGAAACATGGAACTGGTCATGGTGCAGCCAACGCTACAGCACATCAAATCCTGAGAGCAGGATATTACTGGCCACATATTTTCAAGGATGCGCATACCCATGTACGATCTTGTCACATCTGTCAAGTGGCTGCAAATAGAGAAAGAAATGCAGCCATGCCGTTGCAACTCGTAGTCGAAATGAGACCGTTTGCGCAGTGGGGACTAGATTTTATTGGGGTTATTAACCCAAATTCTTCCGATTCTCACAAATTCATTTTGACAGCTACAGACTATTGTACAAGGTGGACAGAGGCGATTCCTACTAAACATGCCACCACAGATGTTGTGATTAAATTTCTTGAGGATCAAATTATAACAAGATTTGGGATGCCCGACTCTATTGTCAATGACAATGGTAAAGCTTTTATTTCTACACAATTTGCAGATTGGGCATATGATAACAAAGTGAGCTTAAAGTTTGCATCCAATTACTATCCTCAAGGAAATGGGTTGGCCGAGTCTTCAAATAAGAATTTGTTGAATACTATTAAGAAGTTGCTGGAAAAGAACCCTCGGGACTGGCACAGTCAACTAAAGTTTGCCCTTTGGGCAGATAGGACCAGAGTGAAAGAATCCATAGGGAATACTCCCTATCATTTGGTCTATGGGCAAGACCCGATATTTCCAGCAAATTTGAAGTTGCAGACCTTACATTTCATACAAGAGTACTTGGGGACAGATGATCAAGTTGAAGCCAGGTTGAGCCAGTTGTTGCACCTTGATGAAAAGAGAGAAGAGGCCGTGAATCACATGAATAAACACCAGGAAGTAATCAAGAGATGGTTTGACGAGAAGGGCCAAAGTTAAATCATTCAGAATTTCAGATTTAGTATTACTATGGGACAAAAGACATGAGGAAAAAGGAAACCATCAAAAGTTTGATTGTCTTTGGTTAGGCCCATATCAGATTTCAGAGATTCTTGGGAAGAATACCTTCAGGCTAAAAACCTTAGAAGGGAAATATTTCACGCTGCCGGTTAATGGGCAGATTTTAAAACATTATTTTAGCCCTTAGGTTGTGGGACTTTCATATCATTCTTTGATTTTGGTGGGATTTTCAGATCTTGTTTCATTGTTTAGGATTTTCAGATTTTGTTTGATTTAGGATTGTTAGCTTAGCTAGGATTTTGGTTGTGGATTTGATTTCAATTGTCATGTTGTTAATTTTGATAAAAAAAAACAAAAAAACAAAACAAAAAGAAATAAATTGAGATGCCAACTTATGCTTAAGGTTAGGAGAATATGAAATATTGGAATTATCTTGTAAAGGCTCCACCAATAACATAAAACATTTTAAGTTATATTGTTTGATTTTGTGATACATGAAAGAATCAGATTTGCATGACATATCATTTCATTTGCAAAGATAAGGCATTCATATTCCATCTCACCTCACATACATTTCATTTTAGTTACATATGCATCTTATGTACAAGCCATGAAAGTACGTCAAATTCTCTTAGGGTTATGTTATAACATAAATGTAAGTGAATCCTAAGGTTGGAAACTGAGTCTTGAGGTATCTAGAACCAAGCACGTCTCATAAATTAAAAAGGATCTTGAGCAAAATGATCAAAACCTAGCTTGGAGGAAAAGGTTGAGCGAAAGTGGTTTTCATGTCTATCCTATTATGCAACATGATCCTAAAAATAGTGGTTTTGACCACTTCCATAGAACTTAAAGCCCACATGGAGTAGTAAGGATAGGGTGTAAATTCTCATCTCGGTTGGTTGAGAATCTGATTCCCCAAAGCTCCTATGTTTTCATTTCATAATTAGTCTTGGATTGTAAGGATCGTACTATTTGTCCTCCGCAAAGGATGGGTAGTCATCCCCAAGGTCTAAGTAATAAAATTAATATTTTCCATTCTCATCGAGCCTTGGATTGTAAGGATCGTACTATTTGTCCTCTGCAAAGGATGGGTAGTCATCCCCAAGGTTTAAGCAACAGAATTAATGATTTATATCTAAGGTTTGGATTGTAAGGATCGTACTACTTGTCCCTAACCAGGATGGGTAGTCGTCCCCAAGGTCCAAGAAGTAAAAAGTAAATAAATTTTTCCCATCTCATCTTTATTTTGGATTGTAAGGATCGTACTACTTGTCCTCTGCAAGGGATGGGTAGTCATCCCCAAGGTCCAAAGAAATGGAGATAAGTTTTGGATTGTGGGGTTAGATATGCCCATGCATGGCATCATGTCTTGCCTAAAAAACAAGACCACTGATTGTCTAGAGGGTTAGACTAGCATGACCATTTCTTCCATAACTGGTTTAATTATTTTGCTTAAAGTGAGGTAATGAACTCTAAATCAGAATAGTAAGGATAAGGTTAAACTCTCATCTCGGTTGGTTGGGAGTCTGATTCCCCAAAGTTCTGATTTCACATTCACTTGCACATGGGTTCTAGATAGTAGGGACTCATAACCAACTTTGGGATACAATAAGGTAATGAATCAGTGGATCCTAAGAGGGTTTGGCAATCTTGAATGCTTGTACATTATGATATAAGAATGACCATGCATCTTATGAAGGCAAGGCCTTCTAGCACGTCCATTAGGGTCACAAATCATTCACCATCCCACATATGCACTCATACAAAACTGATGATGGAGTGTGGATCAAATTAAAATGATAGGGAAGGAATTCATTGCACACACCGAGCTAATACTTGAGGATTCTAATGATTCATGTACTTCTGATCTTTGGGCATTTTTTATTTTGCTTATGTGCTAACATGTATTTGCGATTTTGTGATATGTTTCAGAGTTGGTTCTTACTAAAATGCTCAAGAGCATTTGACAATAGAGTCGCCATTTGTTGTGGTTGATCCACAACACACCCCAAAATTGGGGACCCACCTTTTTGCAGGCTTGCAGAGAAGAATCTCTGTGACCCAGATGCTAAAATTGAAGAAAAGAAAAAAAAATGCCTAAGTGTTGAAAGGTGTCACGAAATCGACGAAATCATCGCGAAATTGCGACTGGTTGCGCCATCGCTGCCGGAAACAGGAAAGTTGTCACGAAATCGTGACATGTAGCTCCATTGCTGCAAAAGAGGAGAGACGTCACGATTTCGCGACCGATTGCAGCAAAGGTGTACGGATGGAGAAAATGGTCACGATTTCACGACGTGTTTTGGGGAGGCGTACGAAAAGAAAAAGCGGTAGCGATATCGCGACAGAAAGCTGCACGAAGGTCCGAGGGGGAAAAACGTCGCGATATCGCGACATGTTTTGCCAAGGCGTACGGAAGATAAAAGCGGTAGCGATATCGCGACGGTTTGTGGCAAGCAGGTTCGGAAATAAAAGCGGTAGCGATATCGCGACGGTTTGTCGAGAGAGGGCAAGAGAATGATAATGGTCGCGATGTCACGACGTAAAATTGCCAAGGAGGCCCGACGGAGAAACGGTAGCGATTTCGCTACGCCTTGCGGAAAGAAGACTCAAAGTTCAAAACGGTAGCGAATCGCTGCCATTTCTTGAAGACAAAGGCTCAAAGCCAAAAGGTAGCGAATCGCCGCAAAATTCTCAAAAGAGCCCGACGAAGTCAGAAGGTAGCGATATCGCTACAATTTTCGGGGAAGAAGACTCAAGGTTCAAAGTGGTAGCGATATCGCTACCCTTCGAAGAAGAAGGCCCAAAGCTTTAAAAGAGTAGCGATATCGCTACGAGAAGCGGCCGGGAAGCATGTAGCGATATCGCGACATGTCGCCATATCGCGGCTAAGAAGATGAACAGGCAGACTTGCAGTTTTGTCATTTTTTTTTCGCAGTAAGCGTTACACAAGACGCAGGAAAAGCAGGACACGTGGCGCACAGGTGTCAAACTTGCAGAGGCGTTACATGCAGAGATGAATTTCGAAGCGTTTTCAAATTTGAGCGTGAATCAAAGCGGGAAAAAGCAGGAATTTGAGGGGTCATGTGCAGGAAGGTGAAATGAAGCGACGGAGGAAATCGAAGAGCCGCGTCAAACATTATAAGACCAGAATTGCAAATCGAAGAAGGGGTTGGAAATTGCCGAATACAGTAGTTGCAGAGACAAGAGCTTCGTGCTATTCCGGGCCCCGTACTTGGGCAATTTCCTTCTTTTTGTTCGGGAATTTTATACCTGGAACATTTTTGAATGTAATCGAAATATTCTTTAATACAAAATACAGAGAGTTGGCATCTTTTGGATGAGAAAGAAGGAGTTACTTCTGCATGCATGATTTAATGTCTATCTTTCCTTTCCGGATTTCTTAGGTTTCTAGGTGAAGTTTAATGCAAGATCTCTTGGTTGCTTCATGCGAATGCCTGAATCTGGAATTATAGTAGAAACCCTCGAGACCCGCACCTAGCCTATTTGGATTGTGTGAAAGTGCAGGTTCATTAGGTTAGGTTGTATGTAGAAAGCCTCAGTATCTTCGGTTTCATCAGATTAATGACAACTTTCTGACATGTAATCTATTCTTATTGTTACTTTTGTTTACTTTTGTCTTTGCTTTTCAAACCCATATTTTATTTTCAGCAGTTTAATTACTGTGTTTGAATAAATCACTAAAAATCCATCAGAATTAAAGATTAAAACAGATTTTATTCATTTTAGAGTCCATTGCACTTTCATAATTAAATAAACCACAGTGCCCCTTGTTAACATCCACTTGCAAACCCTAAGGTGTTCTTAGCATTTCATTTTAAACAACATCCTTGATAATCAATAATTAGCATAATAAGAACCTTGGAGAAATCGTTTTTCTTTGCAAGCAGAGGATTTGGGACTCGGATCCTACAGGAGAGTGTGTTTTCACAATCGGGTTAAAACACCACTCAACAGGACCATGACTTCATCTCCCACTTTGAACTCTTTGAACCGTCGCTTTTGGTCTGCTATTGCTTTATACTGAGTATTCTTTTTTGTAATTTGTTTCTTCACTTCTTCATGTAGGCTCTTCATCTGTTTCGCAAATTCCTTAGCCTCTACACTACACTTTTCTCCTTATCTAATTTCCTTAGCTCAAAAACGTTTCTTGGACTGTTTCCATATATTATTTGGAATGGAGATTTGTTTGTACTCTTGTTGACAAAATTGTTGTATGCAATTTCTGCCTACGGAAAAACCAAATCCCATCCCTTGGGTTTATCTGCTATCAAACATCTTAATAAATTACCCAGACTTCTATTTACCACCTTTGTCTATCCATCAGTTTGTGGGTGGTATGTAGAACTAAACTTTAGATTTGTCTTCAGCTTCTTCCACAATGTTCTCCAAAAATACCCAACAAACTTTGTATCTCTGTCAGAAACTATGCTTCTTGGTAGACCGTGAAGTCGTACCACTTCTTTCAAAAATAACCCTGCAATGTGAACCGCATCACTTGTTTTCTGGTAGGGAATAAAATGTACCATCTTGGAGAATTTTTTAGCCACCACAAATATGAAGTCATTTCCCCTTTGTGTTCTCGAAAACCCAAGAATAAAATCCATGCTGATGTCCTCCCATGGCCTCTCAGGTACAGGTAACGACTGGTATAATCCTGTGTTCTGCCTCACACCTTTTGCCATCTGGCATATTCTACAACTTTGCACAAACCTTTTCACATCTTACTGAAGTTGCGGCCAGTAGTAATTTTCATTCACCAGGGCAATGGTCTTATCCCGACCAAAATTTCCAGCCAGTCCCCCGCTGTGCTTTTCCTTGATTAAGTTCTCCCACATGGAAATTCTTGGAATGCATAATTTACTTCCCTTGAATAACATTCCATCTTGGATTAGAAAATCCAACCATTTTGTCTTGTCCACAGTAATAGGTGTCAAGCAAGCCGTCCAAGCTTCTACAAAATCTGGATCTTCAAGATAAAGGCCCTTCAGTTCTTTGAATCCTACCACCTCCACTATCATTTAAATCAGCATATTTTGCCTTCTACTTAAGGCATCTGCAACTCTGTTTGATTTTTTGCTTCTATGTTTCAACAGAAAGGTATAGCTTTGGAGGAACTCAACCCACTTCAAGTGCCTTTGATTTAGTTTTGTTTGGTTGTTAATGTATTGTAATGCCTGATGATCAGTGAATAGAACAAACTCTTTTGGCAACAAATAATGCCTCCACTTCTTTAGAGCCTGAACTATAGCATAAAATTCCTAGTCATAAATTGAATACTCTTTTCGAGAATCATTGAGATTTTCACTAAAATAAGCAACAGGTTTGCCTTCTTGACTCAGTACAGCCCCTATTGCACTGCCACTAGCATAACAGTCTACCTAAAATACTTTGTTAAAGTATGGAAGTGCCAAAACAGGCTGTTCTATGACCTTTTTCTTCAATGCATCAAAGCTCCTTTCAGCCCCTAAGGTCCACTTCAATTCTTTCTTATCCCCTCTCATTGTTTCTGTGAGGGGTGCACAAATGCTGCTAAAATTTCTAATGAATTTTCTGTAAAAGCTGGCTAGACCATGAAATGATCTTACCTCTATTGTGCTTCTCGGGGTAGGCCATTCGATGATAGCTCTCACCTTTTATGGGTCCATTTTTAGACCCTCTACTAAGATGACAAATCCCAGGTACACTAACTCCTTCTTTACAAAATTACATTTTTTTAGATTAATTAATAGCTGTTCTTCTCGTAGATTCTCAAAAACCATTTTGATGTGCATCATGTGCTCCTCCAGGGTTTTTTTGAATATTAATATATCATCTAAATAAACAATGACAAATTTTCCTAAAAACTCTTTCAGTACCTCATTCATCAGCCGCATGAAGGTACTTGGTGCATTGGACAACCCAAATGGCATGACCAACCATTCATACAAACCCTTCTCTGGTCTTGAAGGCTGTCTTCCACTCATCCCCTTCTCTTACATGGATCTAATGATAACCACTCTTGAGATTAATCTTGGTGAAGTACTTGGCTCCACTCAAATAGTCCATTATGTCATCCATTCTTGGCAATGGAAATCGGTATTTTATTGTGATCTTGTTGATGGCTCGAGAGTCGGTATACATTCTCCACTCTCCATATTTCTTTGGCACTAGCACTGCAGGTACTACACATGGACTTAAGCTTTCCCGAATCAGTCCCTTCTCCAACAACTCTTGGACCTACCTGTTTAGCTCTTTAGTTTCTATAGGCATCATTCTATGTGCAGCTTTATTGGGCAAGCTTGATCCTGGCACCAAATCGATATGGTTACTGATCTTCCTTACTAGGGGTAAACCCTTAGGCACATTATCAGATATAATATCTGGAAATTCCTCCAATAGATCTAGGACCTCTATTGGGGTATTTTTGCATTCTGTATCCCTGAATCTAGGAATCAATGCATAACACATATGTTCATGTTTTAAATCATCTAAAAATTTTCTCCCATCAACCAAGCAAATTTTGGCACTGCCACATACCTTTTCTTCCACCTCATTTAGGGGTTTCAACTTATGACGTGTTCCATTATTTGTTATGGAATAGGTGTTGGCACAACCATCATGAATCACACACCTGTCAAACTGCCATGGCCTTCCCAACAACAAATGGTACGCATCCATGGGAAAAATGTTGCACAGGACCTCATCACAGTAATTCCCAATACTAAATTTTACCAGGAACTATTCATTGACCAACACCTTATGGTCTTTCTACAACCACATGATCCGATATGGATGCGGGTGTCTCTTCCTCTC
Organism: Wollemia nobilis; assembly: GCA_028583015.1. Taxonomy (NCBI): domain Eukaryota; kingdom Viridiplantae; phylum Streptophyta; class Pinopsida; order Araucariales; family Araucariaceae; genus Wollemia; species Wollemia nobilis. Next base: position 901,122 of record JAQPPZ010016744.1, on the reverse strand, counting down.
CAGTTGTAGCTTTGTAACCATTCCCTCTAAAACCAGGTTATCCATGCTACCGTTGTCAATAATAATATTGCAAATCTTACCCATGCATTTACACCTTGTGCAAAATAAGCTTTTCATTTGATCTGTGGCCCCCTCTTCATTCAGCAGGACTATCCTTGCAATCATTACTTCTCCTCTCTCAGCTTCTTCAGAATGCTCAGATCCAGCATCTTCATCAGCAACTGTGACTCTGGAATTTCCTTTCGGCCTCCTATTATTCCTTTCTCGTTGTTTTGGACACTCATATTGGTGATTTCCTTCTCCACATTGGAAACAAGTTCCATGAAATCTTCCTCTTCCCTGGCCATGTCTAGCTCTGCCCCTTCCCCCTCGATAATCATTATTCTGATTACGAGGATAGTAGGTATTTTCTCTCCTTTGTTCCTAATTGCTGCTTCCTTCTCCATTCTTCTGAGAATCTTCACTCCTCCTTCCACTGGTCCTTTCATCGATCCTTTCGCCATGACCTCTTCCTCTTTGCTTGTTATCAAACCTCCTATTGAGATTTTCTTCAACCTTTAGGGCAAATTGGTAAGCGTCCTCTATGGTGGTCATCCGGACTAGACTTAATTCTTCTTGAATACTTGCTCGTAACCCATTAATGTAATAGTATACATTCTCCTTGTTGGCCTCTGAGTGGCCTGTTCTGATCATAATATTATGAAACTCTTATGTGTATTCTTTTACAGACTTACTTGATTGCCTCAACCCTTGCATTTTATTTAGCAGGTCTAGCTCATAATCACCAGGGATGAACTGCCTCTTCAGCTTTTCTGCCATTTGTTCCCATTTTGTTATTCTCTCTTTTCCTCTCTTATTTTGGTCTAGCTGCACTCCATTCCACCAAATTTTGGCATGACCTTTCAGTTTGGTCTTTGCGAATCTGACCCTATCAAGATCCTCAACCTCCTCGTACTCAAAGTACTCTTCTAGGTCGTTGATCCAATCGATCAATTCCTCTGGATCAAGGTTCCTGGAATATGTGGAAGCCTCCATCTTTGGCCTCTTCCCAATCTGGGATATGGCTTTGTATAGTCTGGCCTAAGCAGGATCCATTGCTTCTTATTCTTCCTTAGGCTGGTCTTCTTCTTCATCATCTTCCCCTTCAATACCTTCATCTCTTCTTGGTTCCAATCTTCTATGCATTTCTTCTTGCAGGGCTTGCATTTGCCACTGCAAAGCTCGAAAATCTTCCGCTACTGCCATGCCTCTCCCACCAATAGGGTTTCTTCTTAGAGGCATCCTATTCACCCAATCACAAGCCCTTCCATAGATCTTGGTGTAACTGCCTCACGTCTAGCGATCTGTTACACACTTAAGAACTTTTGGCTCTAATACCACTTGGTGGAGAACAATTCTAACACAAGACAGGAAACCAGAATAACAAGAGCCCAAAATTTCTTATTTAATACTTCGAAAGAATTTTACAAAGAATCTCCAGCAATCTGTCGTTGGCCAACCCCATATCATTACAATCCATGGGTTTTTATTGAGGTCCCGATCCTCTATGTTTTCAAACTTTCCATGATCTACAATTGCCACTTGGAACAATATTCGAAAGTTGCATTGATGAGACTCTAGGTGAGGTGCGCGAATGGCTGCCATACCCAACAAAATATTCTTCTTAATCTGTTGCTTTCTGTTAGTTGTTATAAACACGTCTCTAGATATCCTTTGTGAGTGGCCAACATGCCTATTGAAATCCTCCTTTGAAACTGCTGCTTTACTGTCGCTAACTTGCCGTGCATGAAGGGATGCCTTTATGAAAACTTGGAGTGCATGTTTTTCTGTTTGGTCGTGATATCACGACATGTCATGATATCACAACATTCCTTCCTTCTTGCCTTCTTACCTCTGCTTCGGTCACGATATTGTGACATGTCGCGATATCATGATGTTTTTTTATTACGTCGTCATTCTTCAGTTTCGATCGCGATTTCGTGACCTTTCGTCTTTCATGCCTTGCCTTCCCTGCTTCTTTCATGAAATCATGACATGTCACGATTTCATGACCTTGTGTCTTCCACGCCTTGCCTTCGCTACTTCGGTCACGAAATCATGACATGTCATGATTTCATGACCTTGTGTCTTTCGCGCCTTGCCTTCATTGCTTCGGTCGTGAAATCACGACATGTCACGATTTTGTGACCTTGTGTGTTCTGTGCCTTGTCTTCACTACTTCGGTCATTAAATCATGACATGTCACAATTTTGTGACCTTGTGTCTTTCGGCCTTGCTTCCCTGCCTTGGGTCACAATTTTGCGACATGTCGTGAAATCATGACATGTCGCAAAATCATGACTTTCTGTCCACTGCTCCCCTATCTTCTGTTTTGGTCGCGATATCGTGACACTTTTTGTGTCGCAATATCACGACAGATATTTTTCTTTTCTTTGCAACACTTAGAAAACAAAATAACACACACAAAAAAATTTGGTTGATGCTTGATTACTTTGCTGCCCTCGGATGCTCCTACATCAGTATCCCAATCATCTGAGTATTAAATACCTACAATAAAATAACCTATAGGTTAGTTTCTCTAGATATCTTATATGGGATTCACTAATTGATTCATAAACCTAGTGGATCAAGTGTTGAGTCCTAGTCTTCACAATTTTTCCCTTAAAACTCTATGGAAATACTCTAACCATATGCAATCTCAATATTTCAAAATTTGATATTTCATTCAGTCCTTATTGTGGCTCTCCTTAATTATACCACCAACAATATTCTAATTATTTTTTGTATTGACTAGTCCAATGGTATGTTAGGTTATCAAAAAATTGAGAGTCAATAATAATGGTGGTTTTTCTATTGACCTACCATGGCTCCGATACCATTGTTAGATTTTGATGTAGCATGTAATAGGAGATAGAAAATACAAGATGTAATATAATATGAAATAAATTAAATCTATGAGATGACTAAAAATATACTATAAATATAAATAATAGATATGTTTACAAAAGTAGTTGTGGAGGAAATAAACACTCCATAAATACAACTACAACTCAAGAATGGGCATTGAGAATATTACAACCCATCACACTGCTACATCATGCCACTCTGGTCTATATGACTATATATCACAATGAAATATTTGTTCTATACCTATGGCCCTTTATATAGGAAATAAGTTTCTTGGCCAACACTCTACCTAGATGTGCAAGGTACAGGTTGCACTTTGACACTTGTGCAATTATTACATTTCATGTAGTAACAAAATAACTTCCCCCCAAAGTAATATAGTGTCCTAAGTATGTACCAAGAAAGGTACATTTACATTATCCAAATGATGTAATATTCTATTTCTAATAGATATATTGCATATTTTAGGGGAAGAGGGTTGTATCCATGGCCCATATTCTTAATAAAGTTTTGATAATCTATGATTAGAACTTTTCTTTAGGTACAAATTAGTAGTGAGAAGACACTGTAGGTCTATAAAATCATACACTTATTTAACATTTTCTCTTATAATTTAATCCATTACATTTCCATGTGAAATACAACTATGAAACATTATATTTTTATATTCTATCACATCAAACAACATTCCACTATAGGGAATATGTTTCAATTAAATTGTCAACTAGTTCTAAGTAACTAATCTTTCTTCATAATCACTCATGACATACAATGACAATAAACCAAAATTCTAGTTATCCCTATGTATAATGACCCAAATTATTCTATTGCATGGCAAAGAGTTACATTCATACATTCTCTCCAAAAATATTTTTAGTAGGATGACCATGCATTCATTCCTTTTATATTGTTAGAGGAAAACAAAATGATCAATCCAAATAAAACCCAATATATAATCTATGATGAAATCGATATATAGGACTTCATATAGAAATAGAAAATTTAAATCTATTTTAAAATTACTGAACATTCTAACAAATTTATACCATGATACTATAGCTTCCTAAATCTAAACATATAATTTTTTTCATTTCATCAAGGTAGGCTAAAACAACCTACAGATAAATTTGGGGCTCTTTCATCTATGAGTTGTTGAGAATATTTCTTACCAAAACTAGGACCCTTTTTATTCCTTTTCTTAGGTTCACAAGAATTCACATTGTTCAAATTTTTAATAGGTTGGTAAAAAGCACAGGCCTATTATTATAAGGTTATAGAAAAAGGAGGGACATGACTGGTCATAATCATAGTCATAGTTGGCTTTGAGAAATCATAGAAAGAACTAAAAATCTATCACATTCATTTTTATTCTAGGACCACATTACTTGTTATTGTTTATTCAAAGATTAATTTTTAAACAAAAAAACTCTAACCAAAGGACATCTTACTATATGTTTAATATTTGCATTATGCTCTATTTCTCAAGGTTTTAGATAATACAAATAATAAAATACGAAAGGTATCTTACCACGATTCATGAAATCATATTTTACTTTATAATAACCTATAAGATTTATATATTTTTTATTCTCTAAATCTAAATTATTAGGTAACTAATCTTCTTACATTCCTATGGAAGTTCATTTTTGTCATTCAATATTCTACACTTCAATTTTCATAATAGAATATGAGGAAATTGAATTATTGACATTTTATTGAATTAAAATCTCTTGGCCATTGGCTTAGTTTGAAATATCATGAATATGATTTTTTAGTGAACCTAATCACTAATTTATTATATCCTCTTATAATATATTTATATTATATTATATTCTAATATTATATTTTATATATATCACTTAACCAATTGATAACATATTAAATGGTTATTTAATAAGGGGTGCACATGAAGGGTTATGATCATTTATAATATAAATATTGGACAATATATCTATCCATATATCTATGTGCACATATATAAAAATATGTATATGTGTGTGTATACATATACATATGTATACACACACATATATACATTAATTTAGCTCATATACCTTTGTTATACTTTCATACACTTTTAATGCATCAAGATATTAGTGCAAGCTCAAAATATTCTTGTGTGTCTTTGGTTCTTTCAAAACTCAAGGTATTCCTATATACTGGTCAAGACTTTTGTTGTTGGTTCTTAGTTGGATATCACAAAACTTCCAATATCAAAGTTGCATCAAAAGGAAAAGACTCATCCAACTTTTTTTCCTCATTGTTGCATCTATTGGGACTTGTTAGAGTTAGAGTATATTACATCATTTGGGTCATGTAAATATACCACCTTTGGTACATAATTATAATATGATATTACATTAGAGGAAATTTATCTAGTTACTTCAAGAAATGTAATAAATACACAAGTGTTAGTGTGCATGTTGTAATGTGTAAGATGTCCAATTGTACAACTAGGTAGAGTGTTGGTCAAGGAACCTCTCTTCCTATATAAAGGGCCTCATAGTGGAAGCTCATATCAATTTCTTATCAAGTGTATAGTATATAGAAGTAGAAATCTTGTACAAAGTGCAATGTAGTTCTCTAACTGATATTAATGTAGTAACCATTACCTCCATACTACATTGTATTTTTATCATTTCTATTTATAGTATATTTTAATCATATTACAAAATTCCATTATTTCATATTTTCTACATATTATTAGGACCTATGTTATTCTCTCCCACTACCACTACATATATCCTCAAAATCTAATAGTGTTATTAGAGCCATGGTGAATTCAGATAGGAATAGGAGGACCTACATCCATCATAGTTTCTCTTTACATTTTTGTAAACCAGCCTTATCATTGTGCACCACCACTTACAAAAGTCATCATAAGAGAATTCTAGTAGGTCAATAGGAATAGGGAGAGCCACAATAGTCAATAGAGAGAGTTACAAGTGAGAAATAAAAAAAATCTTAGTTACTGAAATTCTGAGATTATATTTGGCTAGAGTCTTTTCATAGAGTTGCATAAACACTTATGAAGACTAGGAATTAGCATTCATGCCTCTAGATTAACAAATCAACTAGTGATGATCACTATCTATAGAATTATAAATTCTTCCATTCTAGTTTCTAATAAATTATTGTAGGAAAAGGAGATTCAAGAAAAGGTTGGAAAGTTTTCTACAAGAGATTTAGGAAGAATATCTTCTTATAATCATTTCAACGCTTGTAGCAACAAGGAGAAGACTAAATATTTAAAATACTTGAAAAAATATCTCATTACAAGAGCTGCAATCCTATAGATTGTAGGGGTAAAGAGAAAGGTCGCATTAGCCTTATATCATACCCAAGGAAGAAGATACTCTAGAAGTTGAGCCAAGGAGGAGATAGGAGATTTGTGATCTCCATTCAAGATCAAATACCTGCATAGTGTAGAAATAGAAAATCCCATAGAATCCTTGATCAAGAATAAGGTCATAGAAGCTTTAATTCTAAAGAAGACTTTAGATAATATTTCTTTATTCAAAAGAAAATTCCAAATAAGATTTCTCAAGGGAAACTCCAAAGAAGAGTCCATGAAATAGGATATTGGTGATCTCCTTTACTAATTAAAGACTTTATTTAGAAGAGGCTGAAGAGATCAGGAGAATATCTCATTGAAGAACTTCTATTCTTGGAAGAAAGAGAAGGACTCAGAGAGTCCTATTCAAATCCAGAAGGAGCAAATTTTAGAGATTCAAGAAGAAGATATGATCACCAAAACTTTCAGAAGCATAAGGTTGAATAAAATTTCTTAGTTGGAAGACCATATAAGCTATAAGATAAGATATAAGATAAGCTATAAGATAGAAGAAGATATTAATAGTGAAGGACTTGGGATAATTGTCACCATCCAGCAAAAAGCCTAATAAATAAGAATTTGGCAAGGAGACCAAATCCTAGAAGAAGAATCTAGTGAAGACCTCAATATATTCAGGATCTTGAGAAGGAGAAGATCCTATTTGAAGTTAGAACTCAAAAAAAATATTGAAGGAATATTATGATAGAAGCCTATAGAATCTAGGAGATTTGGAGATTACTTATTATAGCAAAAAGGCACAATTTAGAGAAAAGAATTATCTAAATATAAAAAAGAAGATCAAATATCACTAGAAGGATTAAGCCACCAAACTCAAGGCTCAAGATAGAGAGTTCAATACCATAGTTTGGTGAAAAAAGAAGCTATTCTGGACAACCAACAAGAAGCTATGAATTCATATACTATAAGGTGGAAACTTGGTGAATCAAAAACACCAATATATACATCATCTAAAAAATACATTAAATGTAAGAAACTAGGGTGCAATTAGTTGAACTTCAAATTAGGGTTCATTATCAAATTCCATTAAGCACCATATTTGGATTAAAGTTGCAAGGAGAAGGGATCATATTATAGTCTTCAAGAAAGTGCAAAAAAGAGAATTCATTTTAAGATATATTTGCACATTAAATAGGAGTTGGATATTTTTTGAAAGAAATAAAATTTTCACGTACCTATTATCTATCTATAAAGCAGGAAGACTACATCCTACAATATTGATTGTAGTGAAAATTACATATTATTAAGAGTTCTTTACATCTTACTCTTAAAAGTTGCAAAGACTATTAAGTGCATTTGAAATTACTTTGAGAGCTTATTTACAGGAGCAATGAGGTGAGATTATTTTTACCTTTAAAAGTGCATTAAGTTGGAGATACTATTCATTTGCACTATACTAGTTGCTCTTTAACTAGATACTCTCAAAAGGATTAGTTTGTGTTCTTTGATTGTTAAATATCAAGGACACAAAACCAATAGATTATAAAAGTATCTAGAGATAGTATTTGGTGCACAAAACCTGGCCCAAAGAAGCCAATAAAATTAGATTAGGTTCATAAAAGGAATGGATAATAAAGCCACCATCAAAATCAGTAAAAAAAGCTACAAATTAAGACTTGGTGAGTCTCAGATTTTAGGTGCACTAAAGGTTTTTATATATGTGAAAAATTAGTGCAAAAATTACTTCTAAAAGATCTTCTATATACGTGGTTATTACCAGATTAATCAAGCAAAAGGAGAGAGTTGTCCAAAAAAGGAGACAATTTCAAATCAACCCTTACCTACAAGAAAGCGATAATTAAAACCAATAGAAATAGATTGCAAAAGGAGGTGTAAAAAAGGTATTGTATTTACAAAGTCTATTTACATTATCTTGCACCATGATATTCTATCCTACATAGGAAAAAGGACAAATATTCAGTGTCACAAATACACATTCTCCTTCAGAAAGAAGCATCTCAAAGCGATCATACAAAAGCATCATCAAAGCAAGGCTAAAAGAGCCATAAAAAGGCTCACATCAGCCATGGTTTTGATAGCCACAATAGATAACCTATAAACAAGAAAGGAGAAAATAAAAGCAATCAATACTAGAGCTAGACATACATCCAAGGAGCATTCCATATTACTATTGGAGCATCACTTAAGCTCCATCGAAGAACTACTCAAAGCCACTCGAGCTCCACAAAAATTCTTCTCAAATACACTTAATCTCCACCATAGCATTGCTTAGTTGGAAACAACTCAACACCATCAAAACACAACAAAGGAAAATGTGGAAGCATACATTGGAGAAGCTTGCAAGAATACATTAATAAGGCTAGGACATGCAAAGGAAAGAAGGTGGCACTTATCTCCTTAGAATAAATCCTAACACCTTCATACGAGTATTTGAAATAATGTTTGAAATTCCACATGTATGAAAGGAATAACCCAAAGAAGTGTTATGCAGGTCAAAATTGAGAGTATTAGAGAAGGGGTTATACTTGTAACCAAGGTATACAAGTGTTTACATAAAGACTATAATGTCTTCATTCTAAAGTTAATTCCAAGTGTCTAATAGCATCATCGAGCATTGAAAGAAACTACCATGACACTTATCATTATTAAGAATATCATCCTCCTATTTAAGGCACCTAAAACCAAGGAGGAAACAACATTCAGAGCAGCAATGAGTTACATTAAGAAGAGCATTAAAATATCTATATCAAGGTATGCAAAGAATATTAAAAAGGTAAAAAATGAGGCACCACCATTCAGGCATTTAAGTCAAGGGAGAACCAAATTTTACCATTGCTCACAATACCCAAGAGAAACATTGAATATTTCTACTATACACATCTGAATCCATTGCCAAATACATAGATATTTGAAGCATTATAAAGGTAAGAATTTACCTTGTCTAATTTGCTTTCATTAAAAGAAGTTATAAGGGTATAATATAAGGTTGAAGCTATTGGGAAATAAACCATATTTGAAAACAATATTAAAAGGAAAATATATAACAAAATAGCCTAATATTTGCAATATTTAAAACATAGGAGAAAAAATGATTTCTAATTGGAAAAATTAAAATTTCTATTATTACAAATATTATTGTTTTCTAATATTCCATATTAGGTAATTACAAGGAACACTACATCAAAGTAGGTAATCGGAATTTAGAAACATTAAATATCAAATTAATAAAGGCTATAAAAGGAGGTTTATTAATTAATATCAAGATTTGAAAATTAATTGGTATACTTATCTTAAAACACATTAAATGGACAAAAGAAATCCAACCATTAAGACCTCATTAAATTAGAAAGTGCTTAAGCTCAATAGGAGTAATAAGGTGTAATAGAAGTTGATTTTTGTTACTTACAAAACATTACAAAATCAACTCAAATTGAACTATTATTCTCAAAAGCACTATATTAATCATATAGCATATCCAAAATTACTAAGGAGACATAAGGTATTCTAAAAAACTTAATAATTGCATTCATCAAATATTGTCAAGTACTTAATCCATTTGGGATTCATAAAAATTCTACAAAACCTAGAATTTCATCAAGGTATCATCAAATTCACATCTCTTAATTGGGGATATATAAGGAATCCTAAAAAACCTAAGATCTATAAAGGTTTTAATCAAATAAATCCCAGATAATCTAAACTAGGGAGTCATAAGGTAGACCACTTAGAATATTTCATCCCATAAGATACAAGCTCTATAAAAGTACTATATACTCTAATCCAAGGATCTATAAAGATGACTACTAGCACATTGAGCAACACACTTAGAAGTGGAATGAGAAAAATACCAATATGGATTAAAAGCATGATTGGTAATACAATGGATAACAACAAGGAAAAAGAAAAAGGAGAAGAATCAATAAAATGAGAAATAAATTTTGAAACAAATAGCTATGAAAATATATATTCTTCTAATGAAACCAATGATAACACAAAATATCACATTCAAAAGGGATAAGAAAAGATAGAACTAGAAGACGTCATATAAAGAAGTAAAATTGAAATAGCTTAAATTTTGCACATATGGTTTACAGATATTGTCAAAGATATAGATAAACATGATATCCCTAAGATAGATTGCAAAGTAGATAGAACATCTCTATTGTGCACCTATTGCAATAAATATGGTCATGAAAATATCAATTGTTGGAATTTATATCCATGCAAATACTATGAAGGAAAAAATCACTCATATTTCTTCTGCTACTATAAAAACAAGTATTATACAAGTTATGAAGAAATATTACTACACAAAATAGATTTCTACTTTCAAAATCTTATTCTAGAAGCATCTACTAATAATTAACTCAAGTTTTATACTTATGAAGATCAAAAAAATAGGTCATATAGAGATGCAAAGGAGAGAAAATGGGTCAATTCTTATCCACTTGAGATATATAAAATCATGAGATCACTAGTTCATCAAAGACAACTAATGTTAAAAAATAGAGGATTGGAAAATAAAATAAGCTATAACATGAAGAATGAATAAACTAAATAAAATGAGGAAGATGAACTAGATAAAGGAGGATTACAGTGCAAAAGTTAATTGATGAAATAACCTGAGCAAGCCAAAGAGAATCTAAAGAAAGAAGATCCATATTGAAGATTCAAATATTCAATACCCAAATAATGTAATACAGGGGGGTGTTAGAATTAAAGTATATTAAATCATTTGGGTCATGTAAATGTACCCCCTTTTGTACATAGTTAGAATAGGAGATTACTTTAGGGGGAAGTTAGCTAGTTACTTAAAGCAATGTAATAAATGAACAAGTGTCAATGTGCATGTTGTAATGTGTAAGGTATCCACTTGTAAAACTAGGTAGAGTGTTGTCCAAGGAACCTACCTTCCTATATAAAGGGCCTCATAGTGGAAGCTCATATCAAGTTCTTAGCAAGTGCATAGTAGATAGGAGTAAAACTCCTATACGAAGTACAATGTATTTCTCTAGCTGATATTAGTGGAGTGATAATTACCTCCATAATGTATTGTATTTTCATCATTTCTATTTATATTATGTTTCAATAATATTGTAAAATTTCATTCTTTTATATTTTTTGCATCTTATTAGGACCTGTGTTATATCTCTCCCACTACATATATCCTCAAAAGCTAACATGACTTAATATCCTTCACTTAGAAATCTTTGCATAACCTATGACTATCTAAACACGTCTTGCCTTCTTCATATTCAAGTTATATTGCATATTTTAAGGGAAAATGTTATCTCCATGTGCCATATTATTTATGAAGTTTCGATAATCTATGATTGAAACTTTTCTTTAGGCACAAATTAGTAGTGAGAAGTCACTATAGGTCTATAAAATCATACACTTCTTCAACCTTTTCTCTTATAATTTAAACCATTACATTTCCATGTGAAATACAACTATGAAACATTATATTTTTATATCCTATCACATCAAACAACATTCCACTATAGGGAATAGGTTTCAAGTAAATTTTCATCTAGTTCTAAGTAACTAGTCTTTCTTCATAATAACTCATGACATACAATGACAGCAAACCAAAATTCTAGTTATCCTTATGTATAATGACCCAAATTATTCTATTGCATGGCAAAGAGCTACATTCGTCCATTCTCTCCAACAATTTTTTTAGTAGGATGACCATGCATTCATTCCTTTTATATTGTTAGATAAAAATAAAATGATCAAGCCATATAAAACCCAACATTTAATCTATGATGGAATCAATATATAGGACTTCATATAGAAATAGAATACTTAATTCTATTTTAAAATTCATAAATATTCTAACAAATTTATATCATGATAACTATAGCTTCCTAAATCCAAAATTATAATGTTTTTAATATCATCAAGGTTGGCTAAAACAACCTATAGATAATTTTGGGGCTCTTTTATCTATGAGTTTTTGAGAATATTTCTTACCAAAATAAGGGCCCTTTTTATTTATTTTCTTTTGTTCATAAACATTCACATTGTTCAAATTTTTAGTAGGATGGTAACAAGCATAGTCCTATTCTAATAAGTCTATAGAAAAATGAGGGACATGACTAGTCATAATCATAGTCATAGTTGGCTTTGAGAAATCATAGAAAGAATTAAAAATCTATCACATTCGTTTTTAATGTAGGACCACATCGCTTGTTATTGTTTATTAAAAGATTAATTTTTTAAACAATTAAACTCTAACCAAAGGACATATTACTATATGTTTAATATTTGCATTATGCTCTATTCTCAAAATTTTAGATCATACAAAGAATCAATACGAAAGGTATCTATCTTACCACAATTCATGACATCGTAGTTTACTTCACAATAACCTATAAGATTTATATTACTTTAATTCTCTAAATCCAAATTAGTATGTAACTAATATTAATTTATTCCTATGGAAGTTAATCCTCATCATGCATACTCTATGCTTCAATTTGTTGGGATTCAAAAGATATGAGATATATTACAAATGAAAGTGTTACAATTTATAGGTATAAGATTATATGAAATACGTGACACATGTCAAGAGAAACTGACAAGTGTCAATATAGAAAGTATAGTGCACATTAATTCTAACATTCCCCCTTAATGTACACTATCTTAATCTACAGATAAAAAACAGGTCAACATTAAGTAACATTCCCCATTAATATTGACTTCTCTAAAATAAACCTATCATCCTCCTTTATTGCTGATTTGGTCTAGGCTCATGTTATTTACGCTTGGCTCTCCAACTATGAATAATGCTAGATCAACGGTGTATAGATATCAGTCTGTTCCCACAAGGTCAACCATTTCCATGGGTTTGTTTCCTCTAGGCCAGCCATATAAGTGTCTCAAGGTCATCCTATGTGCCTCAAGGACAACCACTTATGTGTTTGTTGCCTCTACAGGTCATCCTTCAGGTATGTTGCCTCATATAGGTCACTAACTAGATCCACCATGAATAACATCCCCCTCATGGTGAACTCAATATAAAAGGTGTCGGTATTGCTAAATATGCACCTTAATACAAAAGAAATACAATCCATATAAGAGTGTTGTTATCTGCCAAAAATACACTTAATACAATAAAATGAGCCATAGATCCAAATGGAGGAGAAGAAGAAAGAAGAATAGAAGAGAATATTCTGAAGTGTCTTCATTTGTAGTCTTCAGAAGTAGATCTAAAAAATTCCTCAAATAGAGTCTAGGGTGTCTATGTATGTAGTCCCTAGAGTAGGTGTCCTTAGGGTGTCTAGCCGCTGTATCCACCAAGTATTATAGAGGAGAATACTAGATACCAGGTTCAATTACATAGAGTGTCAGGTTCAACCAAAAATGCACTCTAGAATAAAACAATATTTAAAGCTAAAATAATAATACCATACTGCATCAAAAATAAAAAAATACACCAACATTGTGTCCATCTCAGAAAAACCTTTCTGATGACTATAAATACCCCTATGTTCCACTTTCAATGGGGACTTCATCATGTGGAAAAACAACATCATCAAGAATCTAGAATTTTTTTGATATAAGAGAATATTCCCTTGGAATATTCTTGGCATCGCGCTCTGACAGGAAAAAATAGTCTTCATATTATGGAAAAATAAAACATGTCTTTGTAGGCCTTAATTCGTTCCGCATAAAACTTTAAATTGGTCCCTTCCACTTTATAAAAAAATTTCCCTTCCCCTCTTCTTTTCAATTAAATGTAAAGGCATTTATAAAAAATACCCCCTTTCTTTAAACAAAATTTGAAAAAGTGCCCTCCTTAATTTTTGAAAAAAATAATCCCTTTAATATACTATGCGAAGCTCCATGTCTCCATTGTAGTTGTAGTAGGGTAAAATTGACACACTTAATTTACCTGAACATCATAAAAATTATTAAAAATTATTCAAAATTTACATGAAATTCAATTAAAATGGTGAGAAAAAAATCTCCTCATTTGACGTGCCAATAAACCAAAAAAAAATTGACTGTTGGGCAAAATCGCTCAATGGTCAACAAAATTGCATGACAATCGATAAATTTGCCAGGCGATTTTATCCCAAAACATAATTTTAATAAATTTACTAAAAGATTAAATTCATTTTAAAACCTTTTACCTGGTTTAGCTAATGTTCGTATCATGTAGGTTGGCGAGTATATTGGATGTGGCAAACATAGGAGGGATCAAAACCTCCTCCATTTTTAGTCTAACCTCTCAACTTCCTCAAATCTCTCCTGGACCTATTTAATCTAGGACCTTTTCCATTTCCCCCTTGGCTGGTTGGACTCTGATCCCCTGAGATAGTTTCTAAACTCCCTTGAGGATCCCTCACATAAATTTGCTACGTAATTCTAGCTCTCGATATCCCTATTTTCATTGTTGTTATTGCAGGTCTCAGTTATAATTTCCCCAGATATCATCATAATCACCTGGAGATCGACAAAAACAATAGGCAATTTCGACAAAAGTGATAGGCAATTTTGTCAGAGAGTAGACGATTTCGTTAGAGAATAGGTGATCATGTCTTTAGATCAATTGGGGGCAAGGATTCAAATCATTGTTTGCATTTCTTTCCTAATTTTTTGTTTGTCTATACATTACATCATGTCCATTTAATTTATTACTCAGATTTAGATATTGCATCTTGGTGTTCACCATCATTCTAATTAATTGCATCATGAAATCAGGATTAAAATTGCATAAATTCGTGGTATAGTAGGTTGAATTTTTATCATATTGTTATCATGTTATTTCATATCCACTTTAATATAGAAATTAAAGCTAATATGTGACTTGGAGTACATGAAACTTTCATAATTTTCAAGAAACCTTATTTTTTGTCCCCTATTTTCTGTCAATTATTTTGCTACAAGATTGCGACATAATCACTTGCGATTTTATTAAATCGAAGGCAATTTTATCTGGAACACAGGTGATTCTATCTAGAAAAGAGGTGATTCTGTCTGTAATAGAGGTGATTCTATCTGAAATAGAGGTGATTCTATCCTGCTACAAGCTTCAAAATATTCATCAAAAATTCGATTCAAGTAAGGTTTATAATTTCTTTTAGCCCTAGTTTTAGGCATTGCATTTATTCTGTATCCATTGTCTACTATATTCATTAAATCAAAATTACCTATAGATAGTTTAGTTACATAAAGTTCAAACTTAGGTGTATGATAACGATTTATAAAAAGAACACATCAAACATATTCCAAGCCTAGGTATGGAAACTTCCGCTTAAAAATTCCTGGTGAACCCTTAATTCGTCAAAAAATCACCACAAGAAGGTATGATTAAGTGCCTCTCTTTTGAGGTGTAGCTCTACTATTTTTCCATTTTCCTATGAGGTGTAGATCCATCAGCCTAGAGGAAATGAGTGCAAAAATTTTATGCATACATTCTTTGGTGAACCCGACATGAATACATAGGCATTTCTTATGATTTCAAAAAAAAAAAATTAAACAAAAACATTAGTTAAAACACATAATTTTACATTCCATAGATGGTAGATTACAACTGTAGAAGAGTTGTGCTTATAGATGTTGAACTATTATTAGCAAAACAAGAAATTTCTCAAATACTTGGACCTGATGACACTTTCTCCTTACAACAGTGGAATGAACTTTGGGAAATATTAGATATCATAGAAGCTAGAAAAACTGAACTTAAGCAAATTCTAAGGTTTGACCTATCCAGAATCCTGGATCCTTATAACGCACCCGCTTACTTCGACCTCTAGAGAGCATGCGATAGGTGGTTAGCCGACAAAAGAGCCTTGATTTCTACAAAACTTTATCCTTTTGAGGAATATCTTGAAAATGCCATAGTAGTACATAAGTTCTTATCACGAGTAGAAAATCAGGAAGTTGTTTTCGACGATAGAAGATGATTTAATAGAGTTCCTAGATCTGTGATTTATAGAGAATATTTTCATGAGTTATACTTTTACATGTCAAACTTAGAAGTTGATTGTATTCTACTAGCACACTTTGTGAGATTTCTAAAATAACATTTCCAATTCGAAGAAGAACATTACATGACACTAGATCAACTTGAACCTATTAATGATATATATAGAATTTTTGAAGAAAATTAAGGTGTAATATTATATAAGTGTGTTTGCTTTATTGTTGCCATATAAAAACCAAGAAAAACTAAAAAAAAAAACCAAAAACTAATCATAGTATTTTGTTTATTTAGTTAGGTATATATATATATAACATATATACCTCAAAACCTAGCACATATATATACAATATATATCTGCAAAAAAAAATTATTTTAAGATAAAATACCTATATTAAGAAGTGGTAAACAAGTAGATAATGATAATATAGGAGACCAAGAACAAGGAAATATTGAAGATAGACCACTCATTGAAGAAGACACACCTTTAGAAGATGAAGGTGATAATGGGGAAGAAGAAACACAAGACCCTAATGAACCATTTTAGATGAAAAAGGACATTTAAAATTTGAATCTCTTGCAATTTTTACTCAATTCATGAAATATCATATAGAGGAATTTGGTCAAGCAGTACACATAGATAATACAGGAGAAGGATCTATGGAAGTAGCCTTAGCAAATACTTTCCGACACATCAATCCATTGGTTGCCTTCACGTAGGATGTCAAGAAAGTTCCTAAAATACCTTTGATTTACAAAAATGTGGTTAGGTATTTCTGAAAGCTTTGTTCATTATCTAGCTCTATTTTACATAAAGCAAAAAAAATATACAACTAAACAAACACTAACAAATGTAGTCCAAACTTTACACAACAAGTATTCCTATTGGAAATATTCACACAACAACACCTTATTATCAAAGCCACAACAATATGATGCAACCAAACCAATTTGGTGGACCACAACAACAAGGGCTTGAAGCTATAGTTAAACAACTAGCTTCTTGCCTAGATCAAATTGATCCATACCATCCCTCTTATAGCTATAAGTAAATGTGCAGTCAACCTCTAGATCCCATAGTTGTAGCACAACCTTATCCTAAACATTTTCCCATGCTTGTCTTCTTGATATATAAGGGAACTAAAGATCCTATAGAGCATATTTGCATGTTTAGGATATCATGTCATGATGTTTCACATGATGACTTGTTATTGCTAAAGATGTTCCCTAAAAGTCTAGGAGGTATGGACCTAGAATGGTATTACCAATTACCAAATAATTCTTTAAGGAATTTTGAGGAAACAATAGAGACATTTGTGCACCAATTTAGCGCCTATATAGAAAGGCAGGTGACCATTAAATATTTATACAACTTGAATCAAGTAAAATATGAAAGCTTTGCTGAATTATTGACAAGATGGAGATAACTTCTAGGCAAATTACACTTTGCATTACCTCATCGGGAAATGTTGGATATATTTATAGGTAATCTACAAGAACATTTATCTTATGAAATTTCTACTACTACAGTAACAACCTTTGACCAAGCCATTGATTTAGCAAGGAGGGTAGAAGATGCCCTCATTAGAAGAGGTCAATTTAAGAATAAAGATGAAGATAAAGCTGCTAAAAATCAATACAAAAATAAACAAGTAGTGGGTGACGGAGTTACTAATAGTAGAAATAATTCAAATGTTAATATTATAGAATCCATAAATAATTTTGTAGTTGGATTCAGAGCTGATTTACACTGTAATTAAATACCAAGAGAATTTACAATATTAAATAAACTTTTACATATGGTTTTACCTGAATTATTAGAACAAGGCTTGATACGATTGCCTGAGATAAGACAACCTAATACAACTGTAGTTGGATTTAGAGTTGATTTACACTGTAATTTTCATAAAACTAATGGTCATTCAACAAAATCTTGTAAATGATTAAAACATATGATACAAGACTTAATTGATAATGGAAAAAGGGAATTAGAAAAATTTGCACCAAGAGATGCTCAAAATAACACGCAAAAACCTAAAAATCAAAATGTAAATCAAAGTTTGGATATTTTTCAACATCCTTTACCAAAGCATGGTAAAGAAGCTATAAACCAAGTAGAACATCATAATGTTCCTCATCCAACTTGATATGTAGGAACTATAAGTGGTTTTATACCCCATCAAAACTTGCAAACATCATGTATAACTACAAAATCTCAAGTTACTATGAGACCCTTAAAAAAATGTCAAATTACATCTTTAGAAAGTAATGAAGAAAATGAAATAGGTAGTGAAGCAGAAATTTATTCAAATAGTTCAAAATATGAATCAGATCCTGTCACACCTATTATGGATTCATCAGTTCTAGAAGAACCATTTCCAAGAAGGGTAACTACTAGACAATCACCTCAAAAATGGCTTACAAATGAACAAGTAGAAAGTACTAGACCTTGTTTTTGTAATCCATGACATAGTAACATTATACGTACCATTGGAGTTTTCACAAGACAACAAGCACAAAACCAAACTTCTCAAGATCAAAGTGAGAAAGCAATCATATTTGTATTAAAATCTCCTACCAAGGGAAATAATGTGTTAGTTTCACAACAAATATCACCTTATGATATAAAAGAACAATTAGCTATCGTTACAGCTAGAGTTTATCTTCTAGACCTTTTAAGAACTTCTTCCATGCATAGATAAGAACTAATGAAAACTCTAAGTAAAATGATGGTACCTAAAGATATTGAACCTAACATTGCAGTAAATGTTCACTTTGGATGAAACAAATTTCATAGATTTCAAATACAAGGATATACCTCAAAATATGTTTGGATATAATACTTTGTACATTATAGTAATGATTGGAGATGTAGGAGTTAAGAGAGTCCTAATTGACAATGGATATTCATTAAACATATGTACATACAAATTTTTTCAAATATTTGGATTCAAGAAAGAAGATATGAAAAATACTAAAATTATTATTAGTGTTTAATGATGAAACCCAAGAAACATGTGGAGTCATGAAAATCCCATTGCAAGTTGGCCCAATAATTTTGGATATGACTGTGTTTGTTGTACCTATTTTTTTTTATTTGTGGAAAACATCCCAAAAGGGATGCCACTTTCGGTAAGACCCAAGGAGGCAGGGGTATCCATTCCACCAAAAATGCCCAGGACTCGGACCTGGCCTACCACCTTTGACATACTCAAGGAGCAAACAAACACACAAAACCAATTTAAAAATAAGTAAATAACAACAAAAATAATAAAATAAAATAAAAAACATGCTCCTTGAGTGTGTCAAAAACAAAAGCACAACCAAACACGCACAATAAGATAAAAGAAACCACAACACAAACCACATAGAAAAACACAAGAACCACATAACAAAACACAAACAAGACAAAAACAACAGAACACTACAAAGACATAACCCAAAAAAACATGAAAAATAAACACAACCAAAACCTAAAAAATAAAAAATAAAATAAAAATAAAAATAAAAAACAACCAACAACAGACAATAAACAAAAACAAAAAACATAGAAAACACTCACACATAAAAACACGAAATAACACAAACAAAGAGAAACCCAAGAACAAGAACGAAAAAAACACAAGAACAATAACAAAAAACATAAAAAAAAAAACAACAAAAACACAAGAACAACAAAAAACAACACAAAGAACACAAAAACAAAACAAAATAAAAAAACCCACCCACCTTAAAAAACTAAACAAAAAAAACAAAAAAGAAAAAAGAAATAAAAAATGAACAAAACAATGACCTATCTAGACCAGAAGACTATTAAGGCAAGAATCAACAGAGGAAACAAAATAAAGAATAGAATGAGCTAGGGAACTAAAAAAAATTGAATGAACCAAAGAGAAGCAAAAAAAAAAAACAAGAAGAAACTAGGTACCTTCATAACCTGGAGCCATCCAAAGAAATGATAGAAAGAAGAGCTTCCCTAATTTGAGAAGCCCACCATATAGGAGGGTGGCCATAACAAGTAAGATCACCTTTGTCCAAAGCCCAATTAGCTAAAGCATCAACACTCTTGTTTTGATCTCTGACCACATGATTGTAATCAACTTTCAAAAATCCCATCTGGATTAACCGAATCTTCTCAATAATTCTTTTTATTCTCCAATCCACCTTATGATTCTTAGAAGGATTCTTCAAGAGATTAATCATAAGTTGAGAGTCAGACTCAACTAACACCTTTTCCCATCCAACCTTAGTAGCCTCCTCGAAGGCCTCTCGAGGATACCATACCCCTCAACAAGGTTATTGGAAAGAATACCCAAATTCTCAAGCAAAAGTAAAAACCAGGGAGCCATCCGAAAGTCTACCAATTCCTCCCACACTGGCTTTTCCAGGGTTCCCTCTAGAGGCTCCATCAGTATTGACTTTTCCAAAATCCTTAGGAGGAGGTTGCCAATTTCTATTCCTATCCATCTTACTAATACTCACATTCCCTTTAAGTTGGTTGCCCTTAGAAGGTTTAATCTTCAATCTTTGCATCACTTGATCCCATATTTGGTGGGAGTTTTGGGGGTGATTAAGGAGATGATGGACTGATTCAACTAAGTTGGCTATGGTCTTTTGCCAAATATAGTGAATATCCTTCCTATCTTGATTAAAAATTTGGTTGTTCCTTTCATTCCAAATATTCCAAAGAAGAATGGTAGAACCCATCCAAACTACTCGCCTAATAAAATGATCAACACCCTCTTGATTAGGCCAATCCCTCCAAAGTTGTTCAAAAGTAAAAAAATTGGACCACTGTAAGCCAAGTAAAGTGGCCATTCTCCTCCATAGCTCAGAGGCTAAAGTACACTCAATAAAAATATGGTTGATATTTTCTACATTCTCTTCACACATTTCACATCTAAAAGGGCCATGAAAACCATGCTTCATAAGTTGCTCACCAGTAAGCACCCTACGATGCAATAAAAGCCAATTAAAGAACCTCACCTTAGGCCAGAGCTTTTGAGCCCACAATCGAGAAAATATGTCAGAAGAATGGTTGGGATTATTATGGCATAAGGTCAAATAACCTTGAGCAACCGAATACTCACCCTTAGTAGTGTTGTTCCATCCAAAACAATCTTTTTCATGGGACCAAGAGAGGGATCTCATATGAAGGATGCCTTGGATATCTTGTCTTTGCCTTTCTGGGATTTGAATAGGCCAGTCCTCAATAGGGATCCAATATCTACCAACCTTTGAATTACCAGTATGGTACCGACAGTAATTAGCCACCTTTATCCAATTAGCTCGGTGAAGCTCCTCCATCCAAGGCCTCCAATCGGGAAACCGAGTTATCAAAGGCTTGTGACCATCCCAAGAATCTGTCCAAAAATTTGCATGTTGACCATTATGAATGATCCAAAATAATTTTTTCTTTATCAAATCCTCACCAGTCTTAAGAACTGCTAAAATGGGAGAACCTTTGGTAGGAAGTTGATAGCGAACAAGGTCTTCAGGACTTTTGTTCTCAACATATTTAGCACGGAGATTATTGGCCCAAAGAGCATTGGGGTTATGCAACATCCTCCAATATAATTTAGCAGCTAAAGCTTTGTTGTTATTAATTGAAGACCGTAATCCTAACCCCCCTTCACTCTTAGGAAGACATAAAGTATCCCATTTCACCAAGGCCCATTTTCTTTTCTCCTTAGTACCACTCCAAAGGAAACGATGATCGATTTGATCCAATTCTCGAAGAACAGCCTTTGGGATATTCAAAATGGAAGAAACATAAATAGGAATAGCTTGAAGGACTGATTTTACCAAGGTGATTCTACCCCTAGAAGAAAGCCACTTGTTGGTCCACTTTCCAATTTTCTTCTTGACTTTGTCCAACAACCAATTCCAATATTTATTTTTCTGCCTTTGAATATTTATGGGAATACCTAAATAAGTGATTGGAAGAGAGGTCTTCTTATATCTTAGTTTATCCAAGACCATGGATTCCTGTCTAGCAGAGCAATGAAAGAAAATAACTTTAGATTTGTCTTCATTGATCAACCGCCCAGTAGCCTTAGAAAAATAGCTAATGATTTGCTTAATATTAGAAGCTTCCTTAACTCGTAGCTTTACCTAAAAGAGTAGAGTCATCCACAAATTGAAGATGAGAGATAGGTCTAGCTCCATGAGCAATGGTAACTCCCTCAAGGGTTTTGTTTTCCCTCTTTTTGGTTATAGTCCTACCCAAGCATTCAACAAGAATGATGAATAAATAAGGGGATAGCGGGTCACCTTGCCTAATACCTCTGGAAGCTGGGAAAGACCGAGAAGGCCTACCATTGATAAGAACTAAGTAGGAAACTGAAGAGATACATCCCATAATCCAATCCATCCAATCCTTAGAGAAACCAAATTGCCTCAAAACTTTGATAAGGAAGTGCCAATCCACTCTGTCATAAGCTTTGGATAAGTCTAACCGAATGAACATGGAAGGAGAATTTTGCATATCCATGGAATGGATGGCTTCCTAAGCAAGAACTATCTCATCTACTATTTGACGTCCTTCCACATAACCCCCTTGCTCTGGGGAAATAATCTTATGCAAAAGAGGCTTCAACCTTTCTGCCATGATTTTAGTAATGATTTTGAGAAGAACATTACATAAAGCAATAGGTCTAAAAGCTGAGATATGATCAACCTCTTGAGCTTTTGGAACAAGAGTAATATAAGTTTTATTGATAACCTTCAAAATTTCTTTGGCTTTCCCGGCTTCTTCCACCACCTCTAATAAATCAACATGAAGGATATCCCAGAACTCTTGGTAGAACTCAATAGGAAAACCATCAGGACCTGGGGTTTTCCCTTTTTGCATTTTAAAAACTACTTGTTGAAGCTCATTGATAGTAACAGGAGTAGTCAAAATAGAGTTCTCCTCAGAAGTGATAAGAGAAGGGATTGCTTGAAGAACATTATATTGTGAAGTTGATTCAAGGGGAGTAGCAAAACAAATATTCGAAAAGTAATCAACAACAATAGAGTTCATGCCATCCCAAGTATAAACAACATCTCCGTAATCTGATTTTAAGGAAGAAATAAAGTTGTGAGATCTTCGAGCTAGAAGAGATTTGTGGAAGAAATTTGTGTTTCGATCTCCTTCTTTGAGCCATTGAATTCTAGATTTTTGCTTCCATAAGATTTCTTCTCTTTTTTCCCATTCCTCTAACCGAGTTGTGAGTTTAATTTCATCTGCACTTCTCTTCTCCGTGAGGCCATCTAAACGGATTTTCTTATTCAAATTTTCAAGATGAGCAATAACTTCATGTTTTTTTTTATGAACATCCCCAAACTCTTTCCAGTTCCAAGTCTTGATTTTGGATTTAATGTATTGCAGTCTTTTGGCAAAACAGAACATCTTAGTCCCATGCCTAGGTTTACCTTCCTTCCACCATTGTTGCACATGAGGTCTGAAGGAAATGTCTCTAAGCCACATTAATTGAAAATGAAAAGGAGAGAAACTCACATTGGTTTTCCACATTTCCACCATGACCGGCCAATGATCCGAACCAGCATTATTAAGAGTCTTCACTTTAGGAATGTGACCATGGATTAAGAAATTTTTAGAGAGCAAAAACCTATCCAATCTCTCCATTATACAAGCTAAGCCTTGCCTTCTGTTAGACCAAGTCATAAGGCCATTATCTCGGTTGGATATCCACAAGATGGAGGTTTGCAATATATTCGCTCATGAGGTCAGTGCTTTTGTCCAAATTTCTATTTCCCCCCTTTTCTCATCCAGAGAGAGGATGGTATTGAAATCTCCTCCGATCAAGATCCAAGCTTTAGGAAAATGAGAGATAATATGAGTAATATCCTTCCACTGTCTTCTTTTTTCCTCCAAAGAAGTCGGAGCATAAACAATAATGCAGAGCATAATCTGGTTGGAATGTCTACTTTGAATAGCTATAGCCAACAAACCCCAACTGCCAATCATATGGTGAATAACTACCTCTTTTGGATCCCAAAGACAAGCAATGCCACCCGAAGTCCCTTGGGAACTGAGGGAAACCACTTTTCCAGCTGGCCAAATTTTACTGGCAATTAAGTCCATATCCTCCATTGACATCTTTGTTTCTTGAAGGAAAACAAGATGTGGATGATTTACCCGAATCATTCTTCTAATTTCATTTTGTTTTGAAAGACTCCCTTTGAGTCCTCTAATATTCCAAGTGATGATCTTCATTAATACCAGGGCTAAAAAATTTGGGAAGGGCATTAATCTTACCTTCCTCTACAAGCTTTTCACCTTCTTTTACCATATGATATTGATTGGTCTTGCGACCTACTTTTTGATTAGAATCCATCTTCAATTTTTTTTCCCTGTTTCTTGACTTATTCCAATTGAATCTGAGATGGCTTCTAACCTTGAAGAATGCTCGTACACAACCAAAATTTTACTAGATGGTTCAACGGAGTCTATATTGGGACCTGCATTATTTGAAGTTTTGACATTTGAAATATTGTTTTTCTTGTGTAAATTTTCTCCTTTTTTTTTTTGTTGAAAACCTTTGATTTGTTGGTTTGTCTCTTGAGTTCTTCCCTTCATATTTAAATTGTGTTTCTAAGATTTTAGTTTCCATTATTTCCTCTTCCTCACTTGGGACATCATTTGTGGAAAGGATTTCAAACATATTAGCAGATGACTTTGATTGATCCTTCATAACTGGTTTTTTTTTAGTGTTCTTCTTCTTAGGTATTTGGAAACCTGTCGAGTTTATATCTTCTTTCTTTTGATCAAGAATTTTATTTGGGCAAGCACTGGCCAAATGACCATATTCATGGCAAATTCTACAACGAAAAGGAATGTTCTCATAGTCCACTACTTGCTCCCAAGTGTCTTCCCCAAATTGTAATGTGATATTTTTAGGTAGGGGTTTGTCAAAATCCATTAAAACACAAATCCGAGCATAAATAATATGTTCAAAATTTTGAGTACAATCAATAGTCATCATAAAAGTTCCTAAAGAGTTTCCAATTGAAGAAAAAATAGTAGGATTCCAAAATTCAATAGGGAGGCCAAAGAGTCTAACCCACACGGGAGCTATAGAAGGCATCTCTTCTTCGGCTTTAAATTTAGTATGCCAGGGCTTCATGAAAAGCCCCGCCCTTCCAAAAAACCAAGGACCCCCTTGAAAAGTTTTCTCTCTATCTTCATTATTAGCAAATAAAACAAGAAAATAACCATTTGGATAAATAGAGATTTGTAACTCACCTTTAGTTTTCCAGATTTTTGCAGCCCAGACTTTGAAAGCAGATAGACTCGGACGAAAACCCACGAACCGACAAATTAGTCCTCTTTTTTCCAAATCTTCAATGCCAGCCTGAATGTTACCCATATCAAGCTTAACAATAGGAGTTCCATCAGCTGCTTTAAGACATCCTGACTCCATTTTCCTGGGATCAATCTTAGGCATTCTTAGAGGTTTATGGGAAGCCCTAATATTGATATTAGCATTGGGCTGAGGCTGTCCACCATGAAGGGCATCCCTAAAATTCATTTTTGGGACTGAGTCTTCAAAATTCTTACCCTTGATAGGGGTTTTCACAGTAGAATTATTTTGTGGGTGCACCTTAGCACCAGATTCACTTGAGATATGAGCCATTTTTTGATCAACTGCTTGAAACTTGTTTCGTGATCTCTTTAATCCTTGCCCTAGACGCCGTGGAAAGGTATGGTTTTCACTTTTCTTTTGTGCAGCAAATTGGAAGCCGTTGTCACTCAAGTTCATAGTATGATCTATTGAAAGACAAATTTCTAACCCATATTGTATCCCCTACAACATTTCCTACTAAAATATTGAGCATAAACCACAAAAATATTGGCCGCTAGGGCCCGAAGGCCCTAAAAACCAACCTCTAGAGCTGCTTGCACTCAACCCAGATGAAACCCTCGCATAGCCGCTTGCCAAATATGTCGTTCACACATAGGGATGCGCTAGGATCTGTGTTGCTCCAAATGATATGAAAATTGGTGGAGACGTTCTAGGGTTTTTCAGGCATCTACCCTCAAAATTTTAGCTCAATCCGAGTCCGGATGAGTGAGATATGGCCGAAACGAGTTCGAAAGTTTGGGCAGTCCTACGAAAAACGTCTCATCTATCTTTTCTCATTTAAAAACTATATTTGTTATACCTTGTTTTTCATTGTACAACACTATTTTAGGTTGACCTTGGATCAATGCAATGAGAGCAATACCCTCCACACTGCATCAATGTGTTAAGTTTGAATTTAAAAATCAATTAGTCACTATTCATGGTGATCCTAGGCATTTTGATATGTGTGATGTGGTGGAACCTGTAGGGGTTCCATTTTGTCCTGCCATATCTGATGCTCATCCTAGTACATCTCCATCCTCAAAATCTTCTAAATCTAAATTATCTTCTAAATCAATATTATCCAAAACACACTCTAAATCACCAACAACAGAAAATTCTACATCATTATCATCATCACCTGCTGAAAATATACCTAATCCATTTTATAAGTCTATAGTGCCAAAATTACCACCTGAACCTATAGTGTTTAAATTTACAGCATCTAAAGAAACAACTAAGGAAGATAAACCATCTACTTCATATGCCATTTTGGATGAAGTATTACCAGATTTATCCTCAGTCCTTGCAACTACAGAAGAGGTTAATTTTGCTACACAAGATTCGTTGGTATTATCCAAGTTACCACCATCTCCATGAACATTAGGTTTGCCTAAGAAAGGGAGCATTTGTTATATTGGAAGCTGCACATTTGTATATGCGGGATATGATTGAGGAAAATTTTCAATTCTACATATTAACATTGATTAAGAAGGATTTTATAGATGTTATTTTTCTAATGGATATGAAAAATCAAAACCAATGATGTATAATATGGGTTATAGAGGTAAAGGTTTAGGACCCCACGAAAATGGGATAAAAGAACCTTTAGAAGTCATGTATTGGTTGGTTTGATGTGGTCTTGGGTATATTCCTACAAAAATAGAACCGTTCCCATATAAATATGATGACCATATTATAACATATCAAGAAAATATGGATAAAAAAGAGCTCTCTAAAAAGGTACATACTTGTAATATGTTAAATATGGCTTATCCAAAAATGAATGCTTCCATGGATGAATGTTTAGAAGGAGATATTTGCCATGATATATCCATTGAGGAAATTTTTCAAAATAAGTTCTTTGATGGATCAATGCTATGTATAGCTCATATAGAATCAACTGATCCACAATAAGAGTTAGCTAAGTGCACTTTATAAGAATTATAAGAAATGGGGGTGTCACCTACACCTCCTAATTTTTAAATAGAACTGAATATTGTTGTAGAAATTTTTATAAAAATTAACATTGGAACATAAGAAAATCCTTGCATGGTCAAGATTGGATCTGAGCTAAGTGAAGAAAAATAAAAATTATATATTGAATTTCTTACAGAATATTCTGATATATTTGCTTGGATGTATGTAAATATGCCAGGATTAGATCCTTCTATAGTTGTTCACCATTTAGTAGTGCACCCAGATGTTAAAATTGTAAAACAAAAACTTTGAAAAATGCATCCAAAAGTAACATTACTAGTTAAAAGTGAACTAGAAAATATTTTAAATGTCACATTCATACAAGCTATCAATTATACAGAATGGATATCTAATGTTGTCCTAGTCACCAAGAAAGAAACTACCAAAATTAGGGTTTGCACATATTTTAGAGATATCAACATTGAATGCCCTAAAGATGACTTTACTCTCCCTAATATGGATCAAATCATAGATTTCATAGTTGGGAGTGGGATGTTGTCTCTTATGGACAGTTTTTTAGGATACAACCAAATTAGAATAGCTCCTGAAGACCAAGCTAAAACAACCTTTATAACACCCTGGGGAACTTTTTGTTGGAAAGTCATGCCCTTTGGTTTAAAGAATGCTGGTGCAACATATCAAAGAGCTATGACATATATTTTTCATGATATGATGTATGACATTTTACATGATTATGTTGATGATATAATTGCTTGTTCTACTAAATAAGATGATCATATTAAATATTTAAGAAAAGTGTTCGACAGATTAAGACAATATCTTATACATTTAAATCCAAATAAATGTGTGTTTGGAGTAAAATATGGAAAGTTATTAGGAGTCATTCTATGTGAGGCATAGAGATAGATCCTTTAAATATTAAGGCTATCCGTGATATGCCATCGCCTAAGAACATATCAAAATTAAGAAGTTTACAAGGAAAGTTATGTTGAGCAAGGTGCAGCAAACAATATTGTCATTGTTGTCAACACAGTCAGACAGATTTGTTGATGCAGTGGATAGGGAGTTCAAAAGCTAGTCAGATGCAAAAGATAAGAGTTCAAAGGTTACTCAGAGTATGTACAGTGATTTTCCAAGAAGACCGAAGTGGACCACTTGCAAAAGATCAAAGAAAAAGACAAGTAAGATAAGTGTCGCGATATCGTGACATATACAACAGGCAAGAAAAACTATCGCGATTTCGCGACATGTTGGAAGAGAGAGAAGAAGAAAGAAAAACTGTCACGATTTCGCGACATGTTGGAAGAGAGAGAAGAAGAAAGAAAAAATGTCACGATTTCGCGACATGTTGGAAAGAAAAAAGACAAGTGGAAAAACTGTCGCGATATCGTGACATGTTGAGAAGAAAGAAAAACTATCACGATTTCGCGACATGTTGGAAGAGAGAGAAGAAGAAAGAAAAACTGTCACGATTTCGTGACATGTTGGAAGAGAGAGAAGAAGAAAGAAAAACTGTCATGATTTTGTGACATGTTGGCAAAGAAAAAGGCAAGTAGAAAAAGTGTCACGATTTCACGACATGTTCAAAGAGAAAGTGCAAGCAAGAAAAACTGTCGCGATTTCGCGACATGTTGGCAAAGAAAAAGGCAAGTAGAAAAAGTGTCACGATTTCTTGACATATTGCAAGGAAGGTTGTACGGATGAAAAAGTGTCATGATTTCATGACATATTGCAAGGAAGTTTGTACGAACGAAAAAGTGTCGCGATTTCGCGACATGTTGCAGGAGAGAGAGTTCGAAAGAAAAAGTGTCGTGATTTCGTGACATGTTGCAGGAGAGAGAGTCCGAGAGAAAAAGTGTCATGATTTCGTGACATGTTGCAGGAGAGAGAGTTCGAGAGAAAAAGTGTCACGATTTCATGACATGTTGCAGGAGAGAGAGTCCGAGAGAAAAAGTGTCACGATTTCGCGACATATTGCAGGAGAGAGAGTCCGAAAGAAAAAGTGTCACGATATCGTGACATGTCGGGTTTTCGTGACTTGAAGGCAAGAAAAAGTGCTAAGGAGAAAAAGTGTCACGATATCGCGACATGTCGGGTTTTCGCGACCCGAAGGAAAGAAAAAGCGCTAAGGAGAAAAAGTGTCGCGATATCGCGACATGTCGCATTTTTGCAATCCAAAGGCAAGTTAAAGCGCTAAGAAGAAAAAGTGTCACGATATCACGACATGTTGTGTTTTCACTGGTTGAAGCCGAGAAGAGTAGCAAGGAGGCAAAAGTGTCATGATATCGCAACATGTTATGTTTTCGCGGGGCCAAAGCTAAGAAACAGAGCAAAGAGAAAAAGTGTCGCGATATCGTGACATGTTGTATTTTCGTGGGCCAAAGCTAAGAGAAAGCGTACGGAAGAAAAAGTGTAGCGATATCGCTACATGTTGTATTCTCATAGGCCAAAGCTAAGAGAAAGCGTGCGGAGGAAAAAGTGTAGCGATATCGCTACATGTTGTATTCTCGTCGACCAAAGTTAAGAAAAAGTGTATGGAGAAAAAAGTGTAGCGATATCGCTACATGTTGTATTCTCATAGGCCAAAGCTAAGAGAAAGCATACGGAGGTGAAAGTGTCACGATATCGTGACATGTTTTGTTTTCACGGCAACAACAATAGAAGAGTTACAGAGGCAGTTAAAGATGACGAAGACCGATGTTAGCCGATGAAGATTAGGGTTTACAGTCGACAAAGATTAGGGTTTGTAGCCGACGAAGATTAGGGTTACAACCGACTAAGATTAGAGTTTTTCATCATGAAAATGTTGTTATAAAAGTAGGGTTGTTTGGAGAATTGGAGGTAGTCATCAATATCGTCGAATGCATGTCGAAGTGTGAAATGTGGCCGTAAGAGCACAGATAGCGTAGAAGCGGTGAGATGATGGTGAAGTACGCAAAGTGAGCAAAGAAGTCGAGTCATGCTAAGTGCGAAATTTGCAAAGGAAGCAGAGTGCACAAAAGGGAGAAGACAATCATGAAGCTCAATAGTGAAGCAGCAGATTGTGTGAAGTGATTACACAGAGAGAGTAGAGTGCATAGAGAATGCAAAGGTGAAGCAGACCAGTTAGGGTCTTGGAAAAGCAAAGGTATTTTATCATCAAAACTATAGATTCAAAATTGAAGTCCAGGTTGTAGCCTGGCATCAGGGGTTGGTGCTCCTTCTAGTAGGTGCTGGTAAATCAGGGGTTGTTGCTCCTTTCTATTGATATAGATAAATTAGGGGTTGGTGCTCCTACCAGTGGAAGCTGGTAAACTATTTGTAAAGTTGGTGCTTTGCAAAGGCTAGATTTGGATGGTAGTCCAAGCAGTCATTATTGAGGAGTAGCCAAATTGGTGAACCTCATTAAAATCTTGTGTTGTGTGGTATGTTCTTTTGTGATGCTTGCTTTATCTAGTTTTAAGGTTTCATTATTTTAGTTTTAAGTGCTCTGAAGTTAAGCTTAAAGTACCACACTGATTCACCCCCCCTCTCAGTGCCATTGTAAGACTAACAATTGGTATCAAAGCCAAGTTCCCTTCTAAGGCTAAATCAGTCAGGGTTGATCTTGGATTAGTATGCAATGGGTAAGAAGAATAGATCCTCCTCCAAAAGGGCATCTCAGTCAGTTTTAGTTCCTGTGGAAGAGAAAATTGATCCAAAAAATGGTGAAGGCTTCTCATCAAACAAAGCACCATTGTTTGACGGATCTAATTACGCGTTCTAGAAAATCAGGATGCAAACATATCTCTATGCTTTGGGATACGGTGTCTAGGATTCAGTAGTCAGTGAATACACAATACCCATCACTCCTCCAATCGATGCTGTCGATAAGAATCTGTTTGAGAATGACTCAAAAGAAAATAATGCTATCAGGTGTGGATTAGTAGATAGTGAATTGGTAAAGATCATGAGTTGTAAAATGGCAAAAGAAATGTGGGACAAAATGAGGAGTATTCATGAAGGTGACGATGAGAACATAGAGGATGATTCTAAAAAGGAAACAAGTGAAGGTATTTTCATGACACTCGAAGAAGAAACAGAAAAAGAACATGAATGTGATGAAGAAGAAATTGATGCAGAAATAAATTTGAAAGAGGAACTAATTACAGCTCTGGATGAATTGAAGATAGAAAGAAAAAGGAATAAGGAGATCTCAAGAAAGCTTGAGGATGCAAATGAAATAATAACCAATTTGAAAATACATGTAGAAGAATTCAAAAGGATTGAAGAAACTCTCAGGTCACAGATAAGTGAGAAAGTGATTGGTTGCTACAAACAAGAGGAAGAGATTGTTTTATTGAAGAAACAACTAGAAGAGGCCAATACAAATCTCAAATTCGAGAAGAGCACAGAGTTGCTAGATAAAATGATAAGCCAAAAAAGAAGCTCCATGGATAAGTATGGTCTTGGATATGAAGCTGAACAACCTTCATCTTCCAACTCTATAGAGAAGAATAAGTTCATCGTTGAAGGATCGAAGCAAGAAAAGTTTGAAGCTGAATCTTCAAAAGGAAGAACATATCAAAGGAGATCTACAGAAAAGCAACCACAACAAAAGAGGTTCTATCACTCTCACTCTATTCATAATAATACTTTTTATGGCTATTATTTCAGATGCAACCAGTATGGTCACAAGGCAATTTATTGTGGATTGAATGATAAATCAAAGAGTTATGCTGGTAGAAATACATCTGCGTTTCTGAGTGAACACTATGTACAATGTTTTCAATGTAATGGTCATGGGCACATAGCAAGGTTTTGTCCAAGCACTTCTGTATCTAATCTAAGGAAAAACAATAGATTTCATTAGACGCAAAGAACGCAACACAGACAGGGAATAAATCATGTACATAAAAGAAAGGAAAATAATCATTCAGCAAGGATGCACAAGAGACAACCACACAAGAGAAATGTTCGAGTTCACAAAAAGGTGCAAAATAGGGATGTAGTTGAAAAATCCAAGCCTAAGTTCAAGAAAGTTTGGAGAAGGATAGAAGAAAGGAAATTGTGTCTCCTTGGATTGAAGGAGACTACTCCGCTATTGCACTAAGCAACTCCAGGTAGCACATCCTCAGGGGGAGCAATCTTGAAGTTTCATTTTAATGCTCCTATGTATTTGTTTGATTACTTGAGGATGAAAGGCAAGTAGTCAGGGAAGTTGTATAGTTGTCGAAGTGTGTTTTTAGTTCATGTAGTTGTTTGTGGAAGTACCATGAAGGGTGGTGATTAAATTGAGAGTTTTCATTATTGACAGTATTGTTGTATGTCATTGTTGTACTATTGATGGTTCTTACTGCCACTGTACAGAGTTAAGGATTATAACAGGTCAGATAATCTGGTTAGTGAAAGAATGTTGCTTTAGCCGCATATGAGTGTTTGATAAAATGTTGTTTCCGGATTCGAACAGTAGAAAGTAAGGTGTGACCAGCAGTGACTATAGAAAACATAGACCAAGTTGAAAATATAAAAAGAGATTTGGTTGGTGTTGTGGTATAGTGTTTGATGCTTGCACAGAGTTGGCAGTAAAATTGCAGTGTCGGTACAGTGTTGGACAAAAGCTGCATTTTGAATAGCTTGAAGAAGAGGTTTATAATGAGCAGCCAGATGGTCTCCAGCTTGGTGATGATCCCAACTTAGGTTGTAAGTTGAAGATATATGGCTTGAAATAGACACCCCGAGCATGGTATGCAAAGCTAGACAACTATCTCACTCAACAAGAGTTTAAGAAAGATGATATCATATTTGGCAACAGCAAAGACAAGTCGCATAAATATTTAGAAAATAAGATGCAGAAAGAATTTGAAATGTCAATGATTGGTTGCAAGTTGAGCAAGGATGACAAATCTCCACCTGTTGATCAAATCATGTAAAGATCTATGATTGGAAACTTACTGTACTTGACAACTATCAGACTAGATATTTTGCAGGCAGTATGCATGGTAGCACGATTTTAGGCTAATCCTAAGGAGACTCATGTGACAACATTATGGTGGTTGATTTCTAAAATATCATTGAAGGGAAAATGATTGTTTGTGGTTTCCTTTTTCGAAAGTAGTTGGTTGAATGCATCAAGGATTTCTGAATTGAGAATTGTGTTTAAACCTTGTGTTATAAGCATAGTGGTTTAAGCCCATTGGTTGTGAAAGAACTTGAGTTAGAAAAGAACATGAGTATCAGTGTTATGTGATATTTGTGGTTGAGCATTGTTGGAATTATTTGAGTTGGTTGATACATACTTGGACTAGGGTTGTGTAAGAGAGAGTTGTCCCTTGTAATGATTGGTTGAGTTGATTTGATTGAGCCTAGTCAAGTTATGTGTGAAGTGATTTTTGAAGTTCTATGAAGTGGATTTGATTTGAGATCGCCATTCATTATTGAGTTCATTTTGAGTACTTCTTGAGCATGATTGATTGAGTCTTTGAGAAGGCCTTTGGGAAATATTTGAGGACAATGTTGGGATAGATTTCTAGAGAAAATTTGGGCAAGTTCTTGGTGAGATTGCTAGAGAAGTTTCGAACAAGTTCTTAGTGAGCTTGGTGGAGCAGATTTGGACAGGTTTTTTTATGAGCTTGTTATTCAGCATTGGACAACTTCTATGTGAGCTTGTTAAGTAGGTTATGTGTGAGACTATTGAGCAAGTTCTTAGTGATCCTATTGACTAAGCTTTGGAGGTAACAGAGTACAGAGGTCAGAGTCTCAATGGATAGAAATCTAGCAACCAACATGGTTGAAGATAGATCTGAGTGAGGATTCTTCAAGTGAAGAAGAGGTCCACCAGTCAGTGCAACAGAGAGACAAAGTCTTCTATAATATCACAAAGGTACTAGGGAGTATGGGTTATGGTATCCTAAAGATGCAGATTGGGTAGGATGTGTAGATGATAGAAAGGGTACCAGTGGAGGTGCATTCTATCTTGGAGACAGATTGGTTGCGTAGAACAGTAAGGAACAAGAGTCAGTTTCCTTATCCATAGTAGAGGCAAAATTTATTGCAGCAACAACATGTTGTACATAGGAGAAAGTTGTAGAAAGTGAGGTTAAGTTGGATTTTCATTCCAACAACAGATTGTGGAGTGGTCACGTTTCCCAAGAATTGACTAGCTATTGGGATCACATTCTTAGGGGGAGCATTTGTGTATTTGTTTATCTTTTTGCTCATGTTTGTAATTTTTGCTAACTATAATAATTTGTGCCTGAGAATGTTGTGCATAGACTCAAGGGGAGTCTGCAGTAGCCCTTTGGTATTATTGTCAAAGGGGGAGAAGAATTATAGGAAAATTGCACATGTGTTGCCAACAATTCCAAAGGGGGAGATTGTTGAGCAAGGTGCTGTTGTGGCTGATCCACAACAACCCCCAAAATTGGGGACCCACCTTTTTTGCATGCTTTCAAAGAAAACTACAGTAGCCCAGATGCTAAAAAAATCAAGAAAAAAGAAAAAATTTGGAACCCAAATCCTAAGGAAGAGTGTAATTTCACAAGTGTGTGAAAATACCACTCAACATTTTGGCACTAGAAGGAGGGCCTGAACCGGTTTATTTCAGATTGATTTAAATGCCATAGGGATTTAAATTTTGAATATTTCATGCCCTATTGATTATTATCTTTAGCCCTCTTTTAATATTACAAATTTATACTGTTAAAAGGAGGACATGAATTGCTATGCATTTTTATAACGGTTTGATTGTTCATATGGGAATAATGTGATTTAATTTAATTTAAAAAAAAATAAATAAATAAATAAAAAATAAAAAAAATAAAAAAAAATTGTTTTTTGGGTATTAAAGTTATATTCTTTAAAATTCACTAATGGCTATGTTTTCACCGTGGATGACAGGTAGCCCATTGAACATACCAGGAGTTCAACATTATTTTCCCACTGGTTTTGAGAGATGTCTTCCTCGATTTTTGTCTAACAGGACAAATACTACAAGAGAACACATTCAAGCATTCAAATTTGTTGTGAATCACTTAACAATTTGGCATGATGATGTTGTTTGTAAAATGTTCCCTTACACCTTGGACAAAGTGGCATTTGATTGGTTTACAAGTCTGCCCTTAGGGTCTATCACTTATTGGGCTCAACTAGAGGTAGCATTTCTTAATCAATTCAAAAAAGAGCAAGTTGACCCAATCCGCATGTATGAGCAATTTTTCACTATTAAAGAAGGACCAAGTGAAAATGTGAAGTCATTTTCTGAAAGATTCATTGGATTATATGCTCAATTAGTGACATTTTATGCTCTTCAAGAATAAATGGCTCTCCAAATATATGTAAATGCTCTTGACCCACTCATTTCCACATATTTGCGAGGGATGCCTCAAATCACATCTATGTCTCAAGCCTATACTCAAGCAATGGCAATTGAGCAACAAGTGAGTTGTCAAAATTAAGGTGTGGGTTTTGGATCGTATAATATTCAATCATTTAATACCTCCTTTACCCATCCAATGATTTATCCACCTCAACCAAATTCAAGTGTAAATCAATTGCAGAATCAACAATCATTCCCAAGCTTCAATCAATTTCAAAATCCTCAATCTACTATGCAAGATCAACCATCTCTCTTAAGTATGAATCAACTTCAAAATACTCATCTCGATTCAAAGGATATTTCTAAAATCAATTTTAATGATTTTCATAAGAATATGATTTTAGGCAAGGGAGGAGTACTAGATCCAACTAGTATTGAAACATGTGACAAATTGGAAACCCTTGACTCACCAAAGGATGAATTCTATGAGGATGAATCTGTTTCGGATGACATTGTTGAAAATGATGACCAAGAGGATCCACACCTTCCAGATTGTGATAAAATTGAATCATGGGTTGCACATGTGGATTATGATAGCCTTATCAATTTTAATACAAGCAATAACCCAATTTTGGAAGTAATTGAACCATCTAAGGAAGGTGAAGATAAATTTGATGAGAAACATGTTGATGAATCAAAAGATGAAGAAGAAATAGTTGAGCATCACAATTTAATTTTGAAAGATGATCATTATGATTCTTGGGAAGAGTATGCTCACTCCAAAACTGCTAATGAAATTTGTGTGCCTATTGATATGCAGGATGATACAATTGCCCTTTCACATGAGGATATTACAAGTCTTGTGCAATCTGAAAATATTTTGGAAGAAGGATTGGAATCTCATCAAAGGTTTGAGAAGGATATTGATTTTAATACCATGGATGAAGAAGGAGAATCAATTGTTTTTGTTCCCCTCGAGGGGCAAGAAATCAAAAATCTTGATCCACCTATTGATTCTACAATATCTATGCCATCTCAAAATGATGAAATTGCAAAGCCTAAGTGGTGTGGGTTTGATACTATTGATGATCCTAATGAAAATATGGATTTTGATGCAACTCAAGCCATTGATCATGAAAAGGTGTCACGTGACACATATCTTGAAAAATTAGGCTCTTGTTTTGAAAAATATGGACGCATGTTTAATTGGGTGCCTGAATTTGGTGTTTTTGAACAGGCGTGGGATGATGAAGAAGACAATGAAGAAAAAGAAAAATCTACTAACACTCATCAAATTGTAATAAATTCTAATCATGATGGGTTGAGTATGGATGACAAAGTGAAATCTCTACCTTTGGTAGTAGCTACAAAAATTTCAAATGATAGGTTACATGATGTCCCTTTGGATGCTAACATCATTAGTGAGGAAATGCCAAATTTTGTTGATGCTTGTCAAGTTTTGAATGATTTTGATTGCTTTAAAATCCTGGAAAATGATTTGAATTCAAGATTTTTAGAAATAGGCTCTTGTTTGCAATATCTCACATTTGAAAAAGAAAGCCTACTTCTAAATCATGAGTGGAATGATGAAGCTTGCACTTTAAAGAATAGACAAAATAAAATTGAATACCAACCATTGTCTAATCAATTTCATTTGAATCTCACCTGTGATGTTGCTAATAGAATTAAATCAAATTGGTATGGTGAGCATGGCAAGTTCAAATTTGTTGCATTGCTTGGTTTGATCTCATTGTTATTGGATTCCTACAACAGTTGGCATGTGTATTGTGACATATGTCTTTCGAAATGTTCTAATCATGTTTGGGATCCAGGAAAGTAATAGTCCAAGCTTGGCATCATCTTGTACTATATTGTATATAGATTTTGGTTTTGGTTTGGGTTTGTGTTTTCAAGTTTCATTTTGGGATTGCTATTTGGATTAGGATTTAAGTTGTGTTTAGTTTGCTTTGATAAAATAAAAATAAAAAATAAAAAATTTGAGATATCAACTTATGCCTAAAATCAGGAGAATATGAAACATTGGAATTGTGTTGTAGAAAGATCCACAAGTAACACAAACATTTAAATATTGTCGTTTGGATCTTGTGATGCATGAAGTTGTTAGTTTTACACATTATGGTAAAATAGATGATATATTCCAAAAGAAGTAGTGCATTCATATCTCATGTCATATTCCACATTGCATATACATGTCATCTTAGTTACATTTTCATTCCATGGGCAATTATTGAGAAGGTGTTGAATCCTTTTAGGATTATTTCATAACATATATTAAAAGGATCCTAAGGTTGGGAACTGTTGCCCAAGCTATCTTGAACCAAGCACATTCCATGCACATTAAAAGAATCTTAAGCAAAATGGTTAAAACCATACTTGGATGAAAAGGTGAGGTGAAAAGAATATTTCATGTTTGTCCTATCATGCAATATAATCCTTAAAACAATGGTTTTTACCATTTCCATCAAGCTTAAAGCCTAAAACCAGAGTAGTAAGGATAGGGTTAAATCCTCATCGAACTTAGGTTGAGGATCCAAGTCCCCAAAGCTCTGATTTGACCTACATGGAGTAGTAAGGATAGGACTTAATTCTCATCTCGCTTAGGTTGAGAATTCGATTCCCCAAAGCTTCCATTTTTCCCATTTCATCATAAATCTTGGATTGGAAGGATCGTACTACATGTCCTTTGCAAAGGATGGGTAGTCATCCCAAAGGTCCAAGCAATAAAAGTAAAACTATTTTTTTCCATTTCATCTCCATCTTGGATTGGAAGGATTGTACTATGTGTCCTTTGCAAAGGATGGGTAGTCATCCCAAAGGTCCAAGTAATAAAAAATTAATATTTCCCATTTCATAAATCTTGGATTGGAAGGATCGTACTACATGTCCCTAGCAAGGATAGGTAGTCATCCCAAAGGTCCAAGAAATAAAAGAAAAAGAATGAATGAAGCCAAGTCATGGATTATGGGGTTAAGTATGCTCATGCATGGCAACATGTCTTTCCTAAAAGCAAGACCACTGATTGCTCATATGGATAGACTAGCTTGACCATTTCATACATAACAGGTTAAATTATTTTGTTCAAGATGAGGTAATGAACTCCGAATCAGAATAGTAAGGATAGGGTTAAATTCCCATCTCGCTTAGGTTGGGAATCCTATTCCCCAAAGTTCTGATTTCACTCACACTTGCACATGGGTTCAAGATGGTAGTGACACATAACCAACTTTGGGATCTAATAAAATTAATTCAGTATACATATATTTGGTCCTAAGAGGGTTTGACATCTTTAATATGTTTGTCCATGATATAAGAAGGTTTGAGCATTTATAAAGCAGGTTGTTACATCTCTAGCATCTTCATCATGCATCAAATCCTGCACAAATCATTCATAGCCTTGCATACAAATCATAAGTGAAACTGACAATGGAATGTTGAACAAGTTCAAATGATAGGGAATGAAGCACATTGCACACACCGAGCTGATACTTAATGATTCTAATGTTTCATGTATTTATGATCTGTCGGTATTTGTTTATCTTCTATGTGCTGATGCCTGTATCTAAGCTTGTATGTTTTAGGTTGGGTTCTCACCAAAATGCTCAAGAGCATTTGACAGCAGAGTCCCCATTTGTTGTGGCTGATCCACAACACCCCCCAAAATTGGGGACCCACCTTTTTTACATGCTTTCAAAGAAAACTGTAGTAGCCTAGATGCTAAAAAAATCAAGAAAAAAGCAAAAATTTCACTAAGGAGAAAAAGTGTCACGATATCACGACATATCGCTCTATCATGGCCGAAAGTTGTCGTGATATCGCGACATGTCGCTCCGATGCTATCGAAAAATAAAAGTTGTCGTGATATCGCAACATATCGCTCCATCGCTGTCGAAATGAAAAAGTGTCACGATATCACGACATGTTGCTCCATCGCTGGCAAAAATGAAAATGTGTCACAATATCATGACATGTCGCGTTTTCGTGGCCCAGGCAAGCAGGAAGATGCATTGATAAAAAATTATCGTGATTTTGCAACGTGTTGTGAAATCACGATCCAAAGAGGAGAGAGAAATACAGAAAGGAAATTGGTCACGAAATCGTGACATGTCACAAAATCATGGTCAAACAAGTCAAACAGGGCAGGGCACTAAAAATTTCACGATTTCGCAACAAAAAGTAGCAAAGGGGCACAAAGCAAAAAAGTGTCACGATTTTGTGATAGGAAACAACAAAGGGGCTCGAAACGGAGAAACATCATGATTTCACGATAGGTTGTGGCCGAAGGCGTACCAAGCAAAAAATGTAGCAATTTCACAACAGAAAGCTGGCAAAGTGTACGAAACAAAAAAGTGTCACGATTTCATGACATGTCGCGATATCGCGACATGTCGCGTTTTCGCAGCCAAGTGCAGCAAAACCTAGTGATAGAGGAAATTGTCGTGATTTCGTGACATAAAGTAGCCAAAGCGTACGAAACATAAAATAGTCACGATTTCACGACATAAAGCAGCCAGAGCATACGGAATAGAAAATGGTCGCGATTTCGCAACATAAAGCAGCCAGAGCGTACGAAACAAAAAATTGTCACAATTTCATGATAGGTTGCACCTGCATGGCCCGATAA
The DNA here is from genome assembly GCA_028583015.1 of Wollemia nobilis. Taxonomy (NCBI): domain Eukaryota; kingdom Viridiplantae; phylum Streptophyta; class Pinopsida; order Araucariales; family Araucariaceae; genus Wollemia; species Wollemia nobilis. Next base: position 860,757 of record JAQPPZ010016744.1, on the reverse strand, counting down.
CAGAAAAACATCACGATATCATGACATGTCTCATTTTTGCTGTGCATGAAGGCGGACAAGGCTGTTGGCAAGAAAATTTTGCGATATCATGACATGTCATGTTTTCGCAATGAAAGTGAAGGAGCAAAACTACATGCTATTTTTGGTCACGATTTACATGAGGCCATTACAGAAAATGCAGAAAAGTGCGAAACATGTGGCATACATGTGTGAGGGCTACAGAGGCGTTACAATTCACAGAGAAGATCTCGAGCACAAAATCAAAAGCAATGGAAAGACGAGGAAGGTGAAACGAAGCAATCTGGAAGACGAAACGAACCGTCGTGGAAGGAGAAGCAGTTTGCCAACAAGTATAAAATGCATAGGCACAGATTGATATGGGGTCGGAAATCATTGCGAGCAGTGTTGTAGAGTTGATGGTGATTAGCCATTCTAAGCCTGTTGTGGAGTGCTTTTCTTCCACCTTTTGCTAGTTTTGAGAAAAACTAGAGATTCTGCTATTGTAACAGGACATATTTTTAATGCAGAATTGTTCAAAAATTTGCATTTTATGGGCAAGAAAGGATGACAAATTTTCTACATGCTTCATTTTAACTGTTCTATTTTTCTTCTTTCAGATTTCAGATTTATAAATGAAATACATGCCATTGTTTTGGGTTATTTCATGTGAATGTCTGCAATCTAAAAAATATTTTAAACCCTTGGAGCTAGCACCTAGTTTACTTTGATTGTGTTTGTTTTGCAGGTCAAATAGTCTAGGTTGCATGTACGAAACTCTCACATATTCGGTTTTGTCAAAATAAGATAGCATCATATTAAACGTGTTCAATTTTTAATTTTTTGCATTTCTTTTTATTTTATTTTATTTTCCAAAAGGTTCAACTTAGTTAAAATAAATATTTAAAAAATTATAAAATCTAAAAAAAATGAACAATCACTAAAGTTTATGATGAAATAAATCTATATTTCCCCTTTTTTACAGTTACTTGCAATCACTAAGGTGTTCTAAGCATTTTAAATTAATTATCTTCATTTGAGATTACTAATACATAGTTGCAAATGCTAATACAGTAGAGACCTTGGAGAAGTTGGTTGTTTAACTTCTTTGCAAGAGGGGATTTGGAACCCAAATCCTAAGGAAGAGTGTAATTTCACAAGTGTGTGAAAATACCACTCAACAGTGCAGCAAACAGTATTGTCATTGTTGTCAACACAGTCAAACAGATTTGTTGATGTAGTGGATAGGGAGTTCAAAAGCTAGTCAGATGCAGAAGACAAGAGTTCAAAGGTTACTCAGAGTATGTACAGTGATTTTCCAAGAAGACCAAAGTGGACCACTTGCAAAAGATCAAAGAAAAAGATAAGTAAGAAAAGTGTCGTGATATCGCGACATATACAGCAGGCAAGAAAAATTGTCGTGATTTCATGACATGTTGGAAGAGAGAGAAGAAGAAAGAAAAACTGTCATGATTTTGCGACATGTTGGAAGAGAGAGAAGAAGAAAGAAAAAATGTCATGATTTCGTGACATGTTGGAAAGAAAAAAGACAAGTGGAAAAATTGTCACGATATCGCGACATGTTGAGAAGAAAGAAAAACTGTCGCGATTTTGTGACATGTTGGAAGAGAGAGAAGAAGAAAGAAAAACTGTCGCGATTTCGTGACATGTTGGCAAAGAAAAAGACAAGTAGAAAAAGTGTCACGATTTCATGACATGTTCGAAGAGAAAGTGCAAGTAGGAAAAACTGTCACGATTTTGTGACATGTTGGCAAAGAAAAAGGCAAGTAGAAAAAGTGTCACGATTTCGTGACATATTGCAAGGAAGGTTGTACGGATGAAAAAGTGTCACGATTTTGCGACATATTGCAAGGAAGGTTGTACGGACGAAAAAGTGTCATGATTTCACATGTTGTAGGAGAGAGAGTTCAAAAGAAAAAGTGTCGTGATTTCACGACATGTTGCAGGAGAGAGAGTCCGAGAGAAAAAGTGTCGTGATTTCGTGACATGTTGTAGGAGAGAGAGTCCGAGAGAAAAAGTGTCACGATTTCATGACATGTTGCAGGAGAGATAGTCTGAGAGAAAAGGTGTCACAATTTTGTGACATATTGCAGGAGAGAGAGTCCAAAATAAAAAGTGTCGCGATATCGCGACATGTCGGGTTTTCATGACCCAAAGGCAAGAAAAAGCACTAAGGAGAAAAAGTGTCGCAATATCGTGACATGTCGGGTTTTCGCAACCCAAAGGCAAGAAAAAGCGCTAAGGAGAAAAAGTGTCACGATATCGCGACATGTCGCATTTTCGTGACCCAAAGGCAAGTTAAAGCGCTAAGGAGAAAAAGTGTCGTGATATCACGACATGTTGTGTTTTCACTGGTTGAAGCCGAGAAGAGTAGCAAGGAGGCAAAAGTGTCGCGATATCGCAACATGTTATGTTTTCGTGAGGCCAAAGCTAAGAAATAGAGCAAAGAGAAAAAGTGTCATGATATCACGACATGTATTTTCACGGGCCAAAGCTAAGAGAAAGTGTACGAAAGAAAAAGTGTAGTGATATCGCTACATGTTGTATTCTTGTGATCCAAAGCTAAGAGAAAGTGTATAGAGGAAAAAGTGTAGCGATATCACTACATGTATTCTCGCAAGCCAAATTTAAGAGAAAGTGTACGGAGGAAAAAGTGTAGCGACATCGCTACATGTATTCTCGCGAGCCAAAGCTAAGAGAAAGCATACGGAGGAAAAAGTGTCGTGATATCGTGACATGTGTTTTCACGGCAACAACAACAAAAGAGTTACAAAGGCAGTTGAAGCCGATGAAGACCGATGTTAGCTGATAAATATTAGGGTTTGCAGTCAACAAAGTTTAGGGTTTGCATCCGATGAAGATTAGGGTTACAACCGACTAAGATTAGAGTTTTTCATCATGAAAATGTTGTTATAAAAGTAGGGCTATTTGGAGAATTGGAGGTAGTCATCGATATCGTCGAATGCATGTCAAAGTGTGAAATGCAGCCACAAGAGCGTAGATAGCATAGAAGCGGCGAGATGATGGCAAAGTGTGCAAAGTGAGCAAAGAAGTTGAGTCATGCTAAGTGCAAAATTTGCAAAGGAAGCAGAGTGCGCAAAAGGGAGAAGACAATCATGAAGCTTGACAGTGAAGCAACAGATTGTGTGAAGTGATTGCACAAAGAGAACAGAGTGCACAGAGAACACAAAGGTGAAGCAGACCAGTTAGGGTTTTGGAAAAGCAAAGGTATTTTATCATTAAAACTATAGATTCAAATTGAAGTCCAGGTTGCAGCCTGGCATTAGGGGTTGGTGCTCCTTCCAGTAGGTGCTGGTAAATAAGGGGCTGGTGCTCCTTTCTGTTGATACAGATAAATCATGGGTTGGTGCTCCTACCAGTGGAAGCTGGTAAACTATTTATAAAGTTGGTGCTTTGCAAAGGCTGGATTTGGATGGTAGTCCAAGCAATCATTCTTGAGGAGTAGCCAAATTGGTGAACCTCGTTAAAATATTGTGTTGTGTGGTATGTTCTTTTGTGATGCTTGCTTTATCTAGTTTTAAGGTTTCATTATTTTAGTTTTAAGTGCTCTAAAGTTAAGCTTAAAGTACCACACTGATTCACCCCCCCTCTCAGTGCCATTGTAAGACTAACAAGTTATAGGCTATTCGTCGTTTCATTGATAAAATAGTATATAGAACAAAACCTTTTCTTAAATTACTTAATAAAAAATACTTACTTTCAATGGGATAAGGAATGTCAAGAAGCTTTCAATAGTATCAAACAATATCTTCTCAACCCTCCAGTGCTTGTTCCACCTAAACTAGATCGTCATTTCATTTTGTATATTTCTTTGGAACTCACACTTGGAGCTATGTTAGCTAAAATAGATAATGAAAAGAAATTACGAGCCACATATTACATAAGTAGAACTTTTATAATTTATGAAACAAGATAAACTCCATTGGAAAAACTTTGTTGAGCAGTTGTGTTTTCTACGCAAAAATTACGTCATTATATGCTTAGCCAGAAAACATGTCATTGTAAAATCTGATCCACTAAGGTATTTATGAGTAGACCATACTTGTCAGGACATGAAACTAAGTGGGTTCTTGCTCTTAGTGAGTTTGAACTCACATTTATCGGCCAAAAATATGTAAAAGGCAAAGTTATAGCGGATCAGTTAGTTGCTGCTCCTATAGAATCTACTCAACCCATGAACATTGAATTTCCTAATGAATGCCTTAATTTAGAAGATGATCATTCAAAAACTTGGACATTAATTTTTGATGGATCTAGATGTATGAGCGGTGCAGGAATCATATTAATATCTTCTCAAAAGCACCTAATATTGTTATCTTTTAAATTATAGTTTGCTTGTACTAATAACACTGCAGAATATGAGGCCCTCATCCTTGGATTACGAGCCACTTTAGCATTGAAAATTAAAATTAAATTACTTTTTGGAGATTCTTAGCTCATGATAAATCAAATTAATGATTTTTATAAAACACAAGATGAGAAATGATGTCCTTATAAAGAATATGTGGTTAAGCTTATTTCATTGTTTAAAAATGTGACTTTAGAAATTATTCCTAGAACTAGCAACCGTGCTGGTGATGCTATGGTTGTAGCTACTTCTTTATTGCCTTTAGATTTGGATGATGAATATGCTACTATCATATTCACAAACTCAAAAAACCCACTTCTTCTAAATGTTGCTTAGAACCATTGGATGTATTTCTTATTAATGAGATTACCCCAGAACCTTGGTATATAGATATATTTAATTTCCTACAAAATGGGACTTTCCCTGAAGGATTAGATAGAAACCAATGTAGGTTATTGTGTATGTGATCTGTCCGCTTTGTAGTTGTTGGTAATACTTTATACAGAAGATCCTTTGAGGGTATTTTCTTAAGATGTCTAAACCTAGAAGAATCTAAGAAAGCCTTAAGTAAAGCCCATGATGGATCCTACGGAGGACACTTTATTGGAGGCACCATTGCTAAAAAGCTCCTTAGAATGGGTTATTTTTGGCCTTCCATGGAAAAATATACCAATGATTATGTGCATAATTGTGAAAAATGTCAAAGATATGCTAACCTTGTCCATGCTCCTCCTCAAGGACTCCAAACCATAACTTCTCCTTGGCCCTTATCTAAATGGGGTTTAGACATTATTGCCAAAATTAATCTTGTCTCATCTAATGGTCATAAATTTATAATAACTACAACGAAATATTTTACAAAATGGGTGGAAGCCATACCTTTAGCTTCTTACATAGGAGTTCAAGTATAAATTTATATTTAATCAAATTATTTGTAGATTTGGAATTCCATCTAATCTCATCTCTGACAATGGTACTTGCTTTAAGAACAAAGACATTAAAAAATTGTGTCAAAACTATAAAATTCAACATAGATGGTCTACTCCTTACTATCCACAAGGAAATGGCCAAGCGAAAGCATCCAATAAAAAATTAATCAAAATACTAAAAATATTGGTTAATAAAATAGGTCATGACTGACATATACAATTATATCCTATCTTATGGGCTTATCGAACTAGTGTTCGTACTCCTATGGGTGCATCTCCTTTCATCTTGGTTTATGGTGTTGAAGTTGTTTTTCCATTCAAATTAGAAGTTCCTTCTTTAGCTCTTTTACTTCAAGATGTAGAAGTTTGAGATGAATATCGTGCTAGCAGATTAAGTCAGTTAGAACTTCTAGATGAAAAGTGCATTCATGCTTTAGAACATCTCCATGCCTACCAAGACAAACTTAAAATATCATATTCTAAGAAAGTCCATAACAAATCATTTGAAGTTGGAGATTTAGTCTTAAAATAAAATCAAAAAAATACAAATGCAGCAAAAGATCTTAAAGGTAAATTCGAGCCCAATTGGCTTGGACCATACATCATCACTACCAAATTTGGACCAGGTGCATACATATTGGCTACCTTGGATGGAAAATATCTCAAGGAACCCATGAATATCATGCACCTAAAAAGATATTATGCATAGATTCAAAAGTCGCATCACTGTAAATAGTTGTAAATAATTTTTCATGCATTTCAAAAATTTATCAAAACAACAAAAAAATTTCACAAAATCCAAAAAACTCCAAAAATATTTCTACAGTATTGTTTTATTTATATCTCTGCATTATTATCTACTAAAATTATGAGTAATATTTTATATCATCTCAGATAAAATTCAAAAGTTATCATGAACCATGAACCAATTTTTTTTCGCTAAATTAATAATTTTGATTTTTGTTGTTTTGATTATAAATCTCTTCTCTATCAAAGAACACTATTAATTCACTAAATAAATTTTGAGTTTGTAAATTAGTTTGCTAATTTTTGTAACCAATGACACACTTTTACACATTAAAATGATTTGTTGCAAATTTCAAAAAATGATACTACATAGTGAATCTTAAAACCTTAAGCAAAAGGTTTCCCCTGCTATCCTATCATGTGCATGGTCTAGAATACTGAGAAATTGGCAAAAGTACAAGTTCCTTCCTACCCAAATAAATCCCTTGCCCCATGTTTAATCTGGGCAAGTATCCTGAGAGAAACAAAAAACAAAATGAGAGAAAAATAAAACAAAAGAAAAAAGAAAGAAAATAATAAAAAAAGAAAAGAGAGAAAAATCAACGAAAAATGTTCCAAAGAAATAAAATCCCCTTGTTCAAAAATGGGAAAGAAATCCCTACCTTATAAATATGAAGAAAATAAGGAGTATGGAACTTGAATCCCTGGAATTTCTCAGTTATTCAAAAATCATGAGGTAAGCCCCATAACAGGCGATTTGTGCCCAACTTGCTTGACATTGGGTAATTCCTTTTCATGTGGCGATATGTCTGTTATATTAGCGACCTTATTTTGTATAGACCAAATTTTGCTTATGGAATAGCTAGCTTTTGGTGGTTTGATTTGCATAGTAGTTCAGTCCCTATGCATGCACAAAGGCATGGTTAAATAATACTTCACATGCACACACATTGGTTCATTTAAGTTTGCTATATCATTTTTGTACTCATAATAAGTAAATGAATTTTGAAAAGTACACACATTTGTTATTCGAGATATTTTGTATCATTATGATAAGATCAAAATAGATAATTAATGCACTTCACACACATTGGTTCTAGATAAATTTGAATTTGTCTTTGAAATAAATTAAAACATTTCTTTGGAATTTTATTAGATAAATATCATCAATTCTTTTATCATTATTCATCTTAAATAAAAATACAAAAAAAATAAGTATTGTTCATCTCAAATTTTTTTATTTTCGCAACGATGGCATTATTCCTAAGCAATTAGGAATTCCTTGCTTAGTGAAAACCATCTTTCTAAATTTTATGATAGTTTAAATAGTTCAAATTTCCTATCCAACATTTCTAAAAACAAAATTTATATCATCTTGCATCTTCATTTTTTGACTTTTGCGATGATGACATTATTCTTAAGCAATTAGGAATTCCTTGTTTAGCGCAAGTCATCCTCCTAATTTTTCATACCTCAAAATAAATGTGTACATTTTCTTTACAAAAATTATAAAAAAATTTGTACATGTGATATAATGATCTATCAAACATTAATTTTGCATTTAAAAACAAACAAAAATTATATAGCATCCTGTATTTTCATCTTGATTTTCGTGATGATGACATTATTCTTAAGCAATTAAGAATTCCTTGTTTAGCGCAAATCATCTGTCGAATTTTTCATGCCCGATCAAATAAATTTCACAAAATATTTATCACATATTTTGTTCCAAAACAAACATACTTCATTTTATCATCAAAAGCCTTGAGATATTTCTCAAGCAAACAATCATTTTAGCAATTTCAAAATACTCCTCACAAACAGGATTAGCTTCGTGACTTAGTGAGCATTGAACTCCACCAACAGTCACATAACAACATAACATCCTTCGAGGTATATTGCTAAAATCTATTTAACCTTATCATCATTCCAACACTCACATGTTCCAAAACATATTCTCAAAACACACCAAATCATTTTACATCATTTTATTCTTATTTTAAAAGGCATGATTAAAGACATCATTAGTATCCAAAAATTAAAATGCAAAATTAAATAAAACACCATCAAAAACACATGAAAGACAAAATATAGCTATATATATATCATCATCAAAAGTACATATACAAAAAGGGTCGACTGATATGCCACAATATCTATCATTGGCATACTTAGGTATTAAAATAAAACTAAGTATATCATACAACACTCTAAGCATCATCATCTCTACTAGGAGGTCGATGGGCTTGGACTCCTCCTGCTCCAATCGTAGTAGTAGTCCTAGTAGTCGAGTGTGATCTCAAGTGACTCGAGTGAGTCGGAGGCTCATACATTGCAGGAAGTGGCTACCTCTGATCCATAGGAACTACTACAAAATATAGAGCCTAATAAAAAGTGGCTCATCTAGAAGCCCTAGCCAATGCATCAGCTATGCTGAAACTCACCTCAAATGACGTAGTAATAGGAGTTACAACTATTTTAGCCTCGAACCTCTACTATAATTATGTCCTATCCTAGGATAACTCTGCTTCTAGAGACTTAATCTTAGTCTTCTGGGAGAAATTATCTTTCTCTAGCTGAGCCACCTCACCTTGTAGAGTAGCCATCTCACTGCTCTCCTCAATCTGCATATCCACCCCCTTTCCAGGGGAATCTGATCTCTCCTCCTACCGAGGAGGAGACAACTATCTCTCATCCTCTCTCCTCTAAACCCATGGAGCTCCAAGTGGACGTGAGGAATACCCACCTCTGATCCTCATCCCTTCCCTCCTAGGAGGATCTGGTATCCTACCTCGACCATGTGTGAAGCCACCCCTAGTCCTGGTTCCTCTACCCCATGGTGCAGATCCCATGCTCCTCTACTCACTAGTCACACAATGATGTCGAAGTACCCTCTCTACATCTCTATGAACTGGTACTCTCCATAGAATCAATCGATGAGGGTGGATGTATGCATACCAAGTAGGGTAATCATTTGTAACTCATGCATCATCCCCATCTACTGTGGTAACTAGTTCATCATCGAGATATTGATCTAAAAACCTCTACATATTAGGAGCACCACTAATCAATGTTGGATCTCGTATAGTCCAAGAAAAATAGAAATATCTAGTAGTAAGGATTCCTTACTAAATCCCAAATTGCCTTAAAACTCTATACACCTAATGCAGCTCCATCTCTCCAACATGCATCCACATCCAAATGACTCATCTCACATGATCCAACTCCTCTCTATCCTCTGCCCATCATGGATGATGTCTTCATGATCTCTTGGTGATAGAATCTCCTGTCAGATCATCAAACAAACATCGAACATCATAAAAATTTAAGTTGAACATCAAACACTGAACTGATTTTGGAAAGTTTTGGAATGTTTGCGACTAGTTTAGAAAAATGTGACTAGTGTGTCAAAATTGGGTGTCTACATTTTATACCAGTTTTGATGTGCTATCTAAGATGTTACATAAAAATTTAAGTTGTGATACTCAATTTTGATGCTATGATGTATTTTTGTTGTGATGCCTTGTTTAATGTAGAGTCGATTGAGATTTTTGCTATTTTTGATGATTTTGTATATATGATGATGCTTGTTATTTTGGGTTATGATGAGATATTTTTTATTTTAGTGACTTGTAGTAATGATATATGGTGTGTTGATATTTTTATTTGCTTTGATATAACAATTTTAGATTTTAGAAATGATATGGATGAGGGGATATGCCTCAATTGTGATATGTGATGAGTATCTTGGAGGATGGATGACCATCCTAAAATATCTATATGTGAGAGGTGGTCTCTAGACCTGATATAGGAGAACACTCATTTTATTTTAGAGGTAAATGTTATACCTTTTATTGCATTCCCATAGGTGGGAATATGATCTCATTATGTTTAAATGGTGGCCTATGATGCCATATTCATGATATCATTTAAGACATAATGAGGCACCTATAATATGTACAATGGAGTATATTTTTTTGAAAATAATTTTCTTCTCATCAATGTTTAAGTGCCATACTCTATGAAATACTTAACTGCATAGATGAGGTGACTGTAGTATGTTTAAATGATAGTGTATTATTTTCTTCTCATCAAGGTTCAAATTCCATTCTCTATGAAATATTTTACTATGTAGATGAGGTACCTGTACTATGTACAAATGATAGTGTATTATTTTCTTATCACTAATATTAAAATACCATTGACTATTGAACATTTGATTGCATAGATTAGGTGCCTGTAGTATGTACAAATTATAGTGTATTGTTTTATTCTCATCAATGTTCAAATGCCATTATCGATAAAATATTTTATTGTGTAGATGAGGTATTTGTAGTATGTACAAATGATAGTGTATTGTTCAAATGTAATTCTCTATGAAATATTTGACTACATAGATGAGGTACCTATAGTATTTACATGAAATGCATATGTTATTTTTTCCTTATAAATGTTCAAATGATATTATCTATGAAACATTTTACTATGTAGATAAGGTTTTTACCCTTCATCAATGTTTAAGTGTCATTCTCTATAAAACACTTAACTATGTAGATGAAGTTATTTCAATTTTTCTCAATGTCTAAGTGTCATTCTCTATGGAACACTTAGTTGTGTAGATAAAATATATCTTGATTTTCATCAATATCTAAGTGCCATTTTCTATGAAACACTTACTTGCATAGATGAAAAATAGTTTGATTTTCATCAATGTCTAAGTGCCATTTTCTATGAAACACAAGCTGTGTAGATGAAAAATAGTTTGATTTTCATCAATGTCTAAGTGTCATTCTCTATGACCACTTAGCTGCATAGATGAATTATAGCTTGATTTTCATAAATATCTAAGTGCCATTATTTATGAAACACTTATTTGCGTAGATGAAATATAGTTTTCATCAATGTCTAAGTTCCATTCTTTATGAAACTCTTAGCTGTGTAGATAAAAAATAGTTTAATTTTCATCAATGTTTAAGTGTCATTCTCTATGAAATACTTAGTTGCATAGATGAAATATAGGTTGATTTTAATCAATATCTAAGTGTAATTCTCTATGAAACACTTAGCTCCGTAGATGAAAAATAGTTTGATTTTCATAAATGTGTAAGTGCCATTATCTATGAAACACTTAGTTGCATAGATGAAATATTTAGATTTATTTTCATCAATGTCTAAGTGCCATTCTCTATGAAACACTTATCTGTGTAGATGAGATAGTTTTATTTTCATCAATGTCTAAGTGTCATTCTTTATGAAACACTTAGCTACATCGATAAAATATTTAGATTGATTTTAATCAATCTCTAAGCATCATTATTTATGAAACACTTAGCTGCATAAATGAAAAATAGTTTGATTTTCATAAATGTCTAAGTTCCATTATCTATGAAACACTTAGCTATGTAGATGAAATATTTAGATTGATAGATTCTTATCAATGTTCAAATACCATTCTTTATGAAACATTTGACTGCATAGATAAGAGTTTTTTTCTACAAGCCTTTTGCAAAGCTTTGATATGAATCCTTTTGATGCTAATTGCAATGATTGTGAGATGTTTTGCTTGTATGATTTTTGCAATGTCTTGTAATATTCGGAGAGATATTTACAAGTGTTTTGCAAAGCAATCATAAGAATGCCTTTGTGATTGTATTAGTATTCTTTGCAAATATTTTGCAAAGTGACGAAGAATGATTTTTACAATTTTTTTTGTAAAGTAATAGAATGATCGTTACAAACTTTTTTGTAAGATAATGGAATTATTTTATGTTTTGCAACATAGTGAAATATTTATATGATTAATATAGCATCTTTTGCAAATATTTTCGCAAAGTAAATTTTTTTAATTTTGTAAGTATTTTTACATAGGAATGAAGTAATTTTCTCAAATATTTTTGCAAAGTATTGTTTTAATTTCTATTTGAGAAGTGGGACATTGATGTTTTATTTTTTCTATTGTAGTGAATTGCAATAAATCTTGAAATGGTTGATTTTTTTTTATAAAAAGGCTTGCAGAATGATTTTGTGTTGTTCTTTCACTTGTCTAAAAGCAAAAATTGCTTTTAAGGAGAAATATTTAGTGTTACTAAATTTCTTAACATATGAGAAAGGGTAACAAGAGTATACAAGTCCATTACCTAAAACATATGCAAATATTTACATGTACATGAGGAATTGGGCTTGATACTCATTGCCCCATATGATGTGTTAAAATATTCATAGATTTTGTATTGTAGATAAAATATTTCAGACTAAGGGTAACACTCCCATATGGATGATCCAAGAGAAGAAGTCCTCCCATGCCGAACGTGAGTACAAAGAAATGTATATGTTTAGAACATGGAAAAAAGAAATCCCCTTATATAGGAGGTCCATATGGTAACACCACATTGAGTATGAAGGATATTGTTTGTATGAATGAATAGAAGACATCCATGCTAGCTTATATGCTATTAGGATACACAGGGATCTCATAATTGACTACTTGGTATAGTCATAAATGATTATGGGTATGTAAAGTGTTGATTATCAAACCCTAATGTTCCCGAAGAGTCTATATGTCAGCCAAGATGTTTTAGTTTTGAAGGAAGTAAGAATTCATAAGTTTTTATCAAGTATCAAGAAGGAGAAAGTTCTCTATATATTTCATAGGAATAGATAGAGAATATACAGATTGATAAGTGATAGTTTTTTAGTCTTTTGATTCTTTATTGCATATTTGTATAATATAGCTAGCTGGAAATAGAACTCTATTGATCCAGTAGCATTATTAAGAAAATAGTTTATGATGAGAGTATGATTCATGGATGTTCTATTATTGTAGAGGCTCAAGTTATTATGTCAAGTAGGGAGGAGTACCCTTAATCATCCATTCTAATATAAAATTGACAAGTAATTGTTAATCCATAGTGGAATGGATGATTAGGGGACTCTTGGCCTGCATGACCAATAAAATGAGTAAGAAGATGATGATATATTAGGTATGATTTTATGAACTTGAATGATAGGCCAATCAGGAAAGAGAACCCCATTCAACCAATAACTAGTAGAGTTCACAAATGATTATGAATTTACAAGAAATTGGTTGAATGCTATTTATCGTCCCTGAATAGACTATTAGATGAGTTATATATGAAGAATGTGATGAATAAATGTCACAACACATTTGATAAACTGCTCTTAAATTATCTTATACAATGCATCATTTTGCATTATAAAACATAAAAATGTGTCTTTGAGGAGTCTATAGAATAATCATGAATGTTGATAGAACACACTATTCTTTTGTTGAGAGATATTGTTGATAATGTTGTAAAATATTGAGATTTATGATATGACTTGTGCGTAAGATATAAGAAAGTAAGTTGTATGTAATATTTATTTTAAGAGATAGAAGAAGTGAGATAGATGAATATTTGATTATCGTTTATTTGTTGATTACCCCCAATATTGGGATAGAAGAAATAGAAAAGGTTAGGTCATTAGGGCCATGGATGATCACATCATACATCACTTAACCCAAGAGAGGAAGAAGAAGAGAAGAAGGATAATAGTAGCGAAGCAAGATGTTGAGGAAAATTGTGGAGGACAAGATTTTTGGATTGAGAGAGTCTACTCAAAATATTAATCAGCATAGGTGGAAGTAATGCAGATGTATTTATAATAAGGATTTGCCTTTGCATCATGGTAAACACTATTGAATTGATGGTATGATCAATAAAATGAGGTAAGCATGAAAGGGATGAAGTGTGTATGACTATATCATGGTTTTTACCATGTATCAATCAAATGAGCAAGCAAATGACTCGATGTGCTTTATGCATAATATCGTTTAAGATGAATTATGTTAATTGGTTCTTTGTGTTCTTTTTCATCCAATGTGGTTAGGTGGTAGGATCCTAATCCAAATATGTTTGTGATAATAAAGAGTCCTAACCAATTCGACTCAAATTTTCCTTTAGGATCGATGTCAGTGTTAGTATTCTTATGATTGTATTTGAGGATTAAGTCCCAAATTTTAAAATATCTATGATGTAATTTCTTGTTGTAAGTGCATCGAAGTCTATTATGGTATTTTTTGAGGTGTTCTAAAGCATTGATGCATTTTTCTTCTAAGAGTTCTAGTTTTTGTAAGCGGCTTGAGCAGTATTCATATCCTACAGAAGAATCTTACAATAAGACTCTTAAAGAGGGGATGTCAAGTTCAAATGAAAATACTACCTCGATACCATAAACTAATGCATATGGTGTTGCCCAATACATACACTTGTACAATATGCCCATAAGGCAGGATACAGTTGTAAGTTCCAATCTCAACCATTTTTATTGATTAGATTCTTAAGGATTTTGATTAGCATTTTGTTGGAGGACTTAGCTTATCCATTCCATTGTGGGTAGTAGGGTGTAGACCATTTCTATTGAATTTTATATTTGGTGCATATTTTGGTGACCTATTTATTTTTAAAAGGGATACCATTGTTTACAATTATGGTTGAAGGGATACCATATTGGCTAATAATTTTATTAAGGATAAATTTTGATACCTGAATGCCTATGGTAGAGGATAGAGGTATTACCTCAACCCACTTAGTGAAATATTCTGTATCTGTAATAATCAATTTATGTTCATCGAATAATTTAGGGTTTATTTTACCTATGATATCCAATACCAAGAGGAGAAAGGGCCAAAGCCAAGAAGATGTGATAGGTTTGAAGTTATTTATATGGAGCATGAACAAGATTGTTGTGTCATTGACATTTGTCACATTTATTGACATAGTTACGAGTATCCTTTTCCATGGAGTGCTAGTAATAGCTCATCCTAAGGAGCTTTTTAGCTACAACTAGTTCACTAAAGTGACCACCATATGATCCATCATAGGCTTCTTTCATGAGAGTTTGAGCTTCATTTGAGTTAACACATCTGAGGAGTATACCTTCAAAGGAGCATTGATATAGAATATCTCCAATGATGACATATTTACAACCTTTCAACATAAACTATCTATGCTTTTGAGAGTTAAATCCTTTAAGAAATATTCCTTCCTTGAGGAACTTGAAAATTCCTTTGTACCAAGG
This sequence comes from Wollemia nobilis, assembly GCA_028583015.1. NCBI lineage: Eukaryota > Viridiplantae > Streptophyta > Pinopsida > Araucariales > Araucariaceae > Wollemia > Wollemia nobilis. Next base: position 845,616 of record JAQPPZ010016744.1, on the reverse strand, counting down.
TGCTTGATGTATACATGTTTCGATATTACATATGCTAAGAGGTAGTAAGCATGATTTTATTACATAAGGTTCATTGATTGACCATATGATAGTAGCAATTTTTCATCTTCCAATTCTAAAGGGATAGGAGATGCAACTGTTGCCATAGCATCAGCATGGAGACTGCTAGAACATGGTATGGCTTCTATAGTTATTTTATTGAAATACATTTTTAAAAGGTCTACAATATTTTTGTATGGTTTTAGTTTTTCATATTTGGTTTGAGAGGTATCATTCAATTGGTTAATAACTAGTTGGAAATCATTATATACTATTATGTTTTTTGATATTTAGTTTTTTGTGGCCCTAAGATCTAAAATAAGTGCTTCATATTTTGTTGTGTTGTTGATGTAAGAAAAGCAAAGTTTTAATGATAGTGGGATGAGCTATTTTTGTGGGGTGACTAGGATAATTCCTACTCCTGTGCCTTCCACACATCTCACTCCATCAAAGTACAAGATCCATATTTTAGGTTCTATATTGATGAGACCATATAATCAAGAAAAGAGATATTTATAGGATATTCTGATTCTAAAGGAGATACAACAAGTTGATCTGCTATAAGTTGTCCTTTTAGAAACTTTTGGTTTATGAATTCTATGTCAAATTCACTAAGGTCTATGACCCATTTGGTAGTTCTTCCTAATATATAAGGTTTTGACATGAAGTAATGTAGCAGATATACCCTTTCTAAGATGTAAGTATTCTGATTGAGCATGTAATATCTTAGTTCAAGAGATGAGAAGATGATCGCTAGGTAGATCTTATCTAATGGTTTGTAGTGAGTTTCATAATTCCCTAAGGTTCTAATAATATAGTATATTACCCTTTCTCTATGTTGTTCATCGTATTGGGCTAATAGAGCTCCTAAGGCATGTTCATTAGTGGCTATATATAACAATAATGGTTGATTTAAATTTGGTGGCACAATAATAGGTGGTGTTAAGATATAAGATTTTAGAGCTTTGAAGGATTCTTGGGATCCTTCACCCCATTCAAATTTGGTTCCTTTCTTCAAAAATTTAGAGAAAGGTTAACACTGTTATGCAAGTTCTGATATGAATCTACTTATAGCCTACGATTTTCCTTGAAGGCTTCATAGCTCAGTCATATTTTTGGATGGTGGATTATGGTTGTGATTTTGGAGGGATCAATTTAAATCCCATGATGATATATGGTGAATCCAAGTATCTTTCTTGATTTTACCCTAAAAATGCATTTTAGGGGTTTCATTTTAACTTTATAGTCTCATAGTCTTTGGAAAATACATATAAGATCTCGAGTATGGTCTTTCTTTTTTGAGATCGACCTATGATGTCATACATATAGTCTTCCACTATTTTTTGCATGAGTTCATAGAATATGTAGGTCATGGCTCTTTGATAAGTTGATCCTATGGTTTTAAGGCCAAAAGGCATGACCTGATAGTAGAAGGTTCCCCTTGGGGTAGTGAAGCCTATTTTATATTGATCTTCTTTTGAATTCTTGATTTGATTATAGCCTGAGAATCCATCCATTAAGGATAATATTTCATATTCTACAGTAAATTTGACTATCATGTCTATATTAGGCAAGGGGAAATCATATTTAGAACAAGCATTTTTTATGTCTCTAAATTTGATACAAATTTGAATGGATCCTTATTTCTTAGCGAGAGGAACAATGTTGGGGATACAATTCAAATAATCTATGGCCTTTATGAAGCCAATATCTAGTGTAGTACAGGGGTGCAATATTCCTTATGGGGATGTTATTCTCAGAGGCTTGGAATGATCAATTTACTATTCTTGTTCAAATACCCAAATTGTACAACCGTACAATCTCTCCAAAAATTGATATGCGATCACAAAATAGCTTATATGGACTCAAATTGTATAACTATATGATACCAAATCATACATTATTAGTGATTTTATGATTTTACACTCATTCAATCCTTTAAATTTGGTTTTGCAAGCTATTGTACACATTTTTATAACTAATTTGTTCAATTAACCAAATTTGCCAAATCGGGTAAGTTTCCTTCAATTACATAACTTCCAAATTGGGTAAAGTTATTTTGTATAATTTGTAACACATTTGGTGTATGATTTGTATGAACTGAAAGTTTAGAAAGGTACCAAATTGGATGCTTTTCATTTCCAATATTTCTCATACAAGTTTTGGGAAGTTCTAGAATGTCAATTACTCCATATTTACCAACATGCAAGTTCTATATTTAGGGTTTGAGAAAGTTATTCACAATGGCAATCTCTAGAAATCATACAAAAAATCCCAAGATGTTCTTACAGATGTAATATTCCTTATAGATCACTTCCAAGGCTCACACCAATGGTGATTCAATTCCATTATTCCTACTAGTGCATTAACATCATCCATAGACATACAAAAGTAACATGCAACAATCATATACTGCAAAAAACTAATCCATAATTCTAGAATCATAAAATGATGTAAGAGAATACTATGCAATGTGATTCATCATTCATTACTCTTCAATGGAACATTACAATCACTAACAATTTCCACAAAGATACATAATAACCAGTAATTCCACACAACGATCAGATATATGCATTCAATAATTAGACTAATTAGACCAGTCTTACAAAATTAAAATGGGGGCTTATATAATGTTTGCCAAGGCCATTCCAAGTGGTTCTTGAGGTAATTCATTATTTATAATTGTATAAAAAAATATTAATTACACCCCTTTTACTAAGTCTAATTATATTATTTATCAAATTCATTCACAAATGCAAATCAAATTACATTTCATTTGCATTACATTTCACCTTGTACATTTTAGCTTCCAGCTTGTACGATAATTTTTTCTCCTTTGTACATTTTTCCAAAACTATCAAAATTTTCAAAACTATCAAAACTAGGCAAATCCTCTTTGTCACTTCTTCTTATTTTGGGAGGTGGATTTGCTACCTACATCTGCCCTCCCCTTTACTTTTGTTGATGTCCTCACTGAATCATATTTTTGTTTTATATGGGCCTCATATTATTTGACTAAGACTTCATTGTATTCCAACTGGATGTAAATAATTGCACGTTGATTCTACAACTTGGTTGCATAGTTACCCATTTCTACTACTTTTATACCATGCTGGTTGGTTGTCTCCTCACTAGTCTTTAGGAGTTCCCTTAATTGTTGTTCACACTCAGAAGCACTCTTCTTAAGCTTCTCTTGTAAATGTTCTTCTTTTTGAGTTGCTACTTCTAAATTTTCATTCTTGTCTATAATGGTCTTTATATGGTGATTAATATTAGCTTCCAAAGCATGAACAGTCTCCTCCTTAACCTTTAATCATGTTTTATTCTATAGGATCATATCATTATATCACTAATTATATATTGTAAGATCTTCTATATTCTTATCCTTCACTGCCAGTTGCTCATCTTTCATAGCCAGCTATATTCTCAATTGTTCATAATTTACCTACAACTGTTCTTATTTTATTGTTAATTGAGCTTCCAACTCCCTGATCCTTTATTTTGCCATTTGTGAGACCTGCCACTTATCCTCTTCTAGAGAAATAATTTTGGCCTCGAAACTAGCCCTGTTATTCAGTAGTTCTTCTTCTAATTTCTTTAACTTTTCATTTTTTGTAGCCTCACTCTTATTCAATTCTTCCTCCATTGCAACCATTTCCTTCCAAGTGACCTCTATCTCTTCTTTATGAGATTTCTTAAGCTGATAGATTTGTTCCAATCCTATGTTTAGCCACTCTATCCAATGTGTTAGAAACATCAACTTCCAAAGAGTGATATCCAAGCCTGATTTTACCATATTATGTTTCAACTCCATTGTATTCAAGGGATACGTCAAGTAATTGGCTCTATCCAAGTACAACCTCAGATATTGCATGTAGTTGGTTTTAATCCATCTAGTAAGTCATATCTTTCTAGCATCATTGTTACCTCTTCCCTAGGTAACCTCCATGGGTGTTGTACATGGATATAAACAATTATCTGTATGCAATCCACACTACTCACCCATTCTATTATCTTTTCTAATTCGATAAACACTTTTTCCTCCCATAGCCTCAACTCTCCTATGCATCCAATACAAAACTATAATTTGGCACTGGCCATGTAATTGCCCATCTGAGAGAAGAAATGGTCCACCTGATCCTCTACCCTTTTTGCATCCTCCTTAGTTTCAATCTTTGAGAACTATGGTACTTCTAGGAGGTAGATTTTCTGCATCCTCCATAGTTCTTCATGTGTAGGAGTTTGTTCTTCCTATTCTTCCAAGTGGTTACCAGAGCTTCCCCCAAGCTCCATTAGTGCTTTATCTATTTTTATATTTTCCTACGATGGATTATGTCCCATAGTTCTCTCAACATCTATATCATATTCAATATCAACAACCTCAAGATGATATTTTTGTTGTCCTTTAGGTTCTTATACCTCCTTTTGTTGTTTAGGCAAGTCCACTTGTTGTTATTCTATCACCTACTATTCTTCCTAATTATGCTACACTTTCATCATTATTACCTCTTCAACAACATGATTTTATTATTCCTATGATACATTTGTATCTTCTTATGCCCCACTTTGTTTAGTTTTATTAGTGCCTCCCCCCATCACAAATCTGAAGTGGGGCTTCTTTTTCTCTCTTGAATCTTCTTCAGAGGCTTCCACTACCACATTGGATTTATCCTTTACTTCTTATGTAGTATATTTAACTTCTTGTACTATTTTCTTCACTTCTATATCATCCAAAATTTTAATATTGATAGATTGGAAAATTTGTGGAGATTCTACCATCTCCTCTACATATGACAAATTCCAATTGTGTAAATCCAGCTTCTTTGAGTCTAACTGTCCTTTCTATTACTAATTATCTTGTACAGGTTTGGCTTATTTTTTTCAAATAGTATTTTTTACCATTCTCTCCCATTGTCTTCTTATTCTTATCCATACTATACTAGATTGCCTCCCCATAATTTCCTCTCTTTCCTGAACTGATAGCTACTCCTGCTACCATTGTTAAAGTGCTTGTTGTTCCAATTTAGGTTGTAACTTCCTAGGTATTTTTCTTTGATGGTGTACCTCCTTATTAAAAGGAGTATCCTCATGCACTACAGTACCTATTTCATAGGTGATTTCATTTCCTAAGACTTATCTGGAGTCTCCTTTTAAATTGGCATTGACTTTGCCCATCGCAAAATGGTTGCCCTACCTGCATCAATATTCCTAGGCTCTATCAAACCTGGAAAATGAATTCCTATCTATGTAACAAAATTCAATAAAAATCCAATGGCATGGAAAGTCATCCAAAAATTCTTTGGCCTTTTTGTCAGTACATCATGCATTTTTATCTCTAGATAGGTACCCCAATCGTATTGAATTCCTTTGGTAATACCTTCCACATATTGGGCCATCCAAATTGACACCTTCGTGGCTTGTATTTCTCATAATAGTCGATCCATTACAATATTCATGGTGCATGGCCAATCATTTCCTATCAACTAGCTCTGTTTAATCCCTCGAGTTCCTACACCCAAGATATTTTCTTAGATCAATGATTTCACATTGGTGAGTGAAGTGATGATGCGATGTGTCTCAATAGGATCAAGAAACTTCTTGACTATCTCAATACCATTTTTTGGTAATCCAAATGTTCTTCTAAATGCCTCTACTATGAACTCTACCTTCACCAATCATTTTCCCACATTAAAATAGGTAAGTCTACTTGTAGGATCATATGCCTGAAAAATATGCAATAGATAGTTATAAAATAAGGTATTCTGGTGTAGTGGAACCTATGCTATCACAACTACACCAACATTCTCAAATTCTCTTCTCCATGGGTGGTTCTTATTTTCTTCTTTGTTCCACCACTTTCGACATGTATCTACTCCATGCTGTATAAATGATATCCTTATTATATCAACCTGGTCCTCCTTAGATTCATTGCTCAGATCCTCCTATGGATATGCGTAATGGACTTCACTACAATAGTTCCCTCCTTGAGGTATCTTTCTTATGCCATTTCCTCCTCTCAAAACCTTGACGATGTCCTTCTTTGATCAACCCTCCAATACCTTTGCTCTCTCCATGACCTGCATCCTCCTCTCCTCCAAGGATGATTACCACCCCAATCATGGGACTAAAACTATCACCCTTGGTGTTGCTATGGATGTGACTCCCTCTCGTGCAGAGGTCCTAGTGACCATTCAACTCTGTTGGTTGCAATTCTTCTTAACCGGTATCCAAAATCTTTGGCCAAAATTATTTTCTTACCATTCCTCTGATTAGATTTATTTTTTAGACATCAACATTCATGAAACCAGAAGTCCTCTAAAAACCATACAATTCTACTATAAATCGTACAGTACACATTCCAACTCGTTTCTATATGTTTTATGTTTGTACAACAACCTCCACATTGTACAATCCTTCAAACTACTTCAAACTATTCAACAACTACAAATCATACATTGGATACACCAAAAAATATAGGGACCATGCCAATACATACAACATGTCTATCCACCTATTCTCCTTTTTTAGATTTGTACAATTCCATATGATTTCATAGGTTCTCAAAAAGGCTTAAATCAGGCTTTGAACTACTTGAAATTGCATAAATTCTTCCTAAAACCATATAATATATCCTACAAATCATACAACACATCTTCTGAAACCCTTATCCACTTGAAATTTATGTTTTCACTCCCTTTCCATGATTTGTCACCAAACCTAGTTGCCAAAATATCTTGATCTATCTTTCTAGTGCAATTCTAGAGTAAATCTACAATTTTTCCTTTACTTGGCAAAAAATTTCTCAAAAAAAAATTTTCTTGGCTATGTTGTAGGGTTGTACGATCATCTCCCCTTTTTCTTCTACCTTCTACAATTTATTTTTGCTGCTTTTTCTTTGATTAGGGCTTGTGAGTTCTTTTTCTTGCAATTTCTTCACTCTAACTCCAATCTGCAATTTCCTTGAACCCTAGGTAGATGTTTTCAAATAATATATATATGCTTTGATTCCTTCTACTAAAAACCCTCACTTCTCTTCAGCTAAAATTCAAAATGTGTTTTTAAAGGAGTCAAAACCCTTGATTTTTCTCTTTCAATTGATTTTATTTAAATGGAAAAAGTCTCCCTAGTGTAAATTTAAAATGGGTCATGCAATCTATAGTTTTACTGGTGAAATTCAACTCCCATGAAGAAAATTTCATCTGTTTGCATGCTTTTCAACTTTGCTCTCCTCAAAATTCTGAATTTACCCTTGTATGATTTGTTAAAATACTTCAAATGTCCTCTTATTTAATTTGCTATGAAACCCTAATCGTTCAATTCTTAAAATTGCACCACACTACCTTCTTTGCATACATTTTTTTATCTTCTTTTGCCTGAATGATCAAAAACTCACAACTTTTTGCATGTGATTTCATATTTTTCTTGCATTTATTGACAACTAATTATTCTGCACATACAACATTAATTGTGGTGGTTGCAAATCGTACATCTGTATGATCAAATCATACATGGTATGATTTAAATCGTACAATAGGCTCCCTTATATGATTTCTACCTGTACCTTTTCTATTTTGCTTGTACGATTTCAAACTTGTGCTTTTTTTCACTTCTAACTGACTTGTACGATCTGTCACTTAGAGAAAATTTTCATTTTTTTTCTTTTGAAGAGGTCACAGTTTTTGGTTTTCAACCAACTTCCTTCTTAATTGTGTCCCAAGGAATTTTCACAACTAAGGAATTTTATTTTATTTATTTATTTTTTCCCTTCATTTCCTAATACTATTTACACTTATTATCGTGGGAATCACATAGTGATATTCACTTGCACGGTCCCATATGATTCTTCTCTTGGAGGTTTGACCATGAAATTACAAGTGATTATGTCATTTGGTGCCACTTATTCTCTAGGGTGATTCATCTTGACTTGTGATGTTACCAAATTTCTTGATCTTCCACTACCATGTGTGCAATTTGGAATTGTACAATTGTAAGTTGGAGTATCTTCTCCTGACATCTCTTCCTCTTGTTGTACAAGTGATGGATCCCTTGGTGGTGGTGCTCTGACTATTCTACTATCATTTGAGCGACTTCTCTACCTATATCCTCATATCAATTTTATCTCCAAACTTGTAGATAAAATCCTTTTTTGTCCATGGTTTCTTTCATCTACAAAATGCACTCTTCCTCTACCAGTAAGGCCTCTACCTTGCAAGTGCCTTCCATATCCTACTCCCCTTGAAATCAAACCTCTATGAAAAACTAGTGGTTCCTCCCTTCCTTGGATTAATCCTCTGCCTCCTTCCAATATTTGAGGTCCTCATCATATTAGTGGTGGTCATACCAATGGATACCACCTTGTAGGATTTGGTAATATTCCTCTTATCCCTAGTATACCTTGCATATTCCTTGTCTAGTTCAAACATGCTAAAGGTATGTCTCCCAACCATCTAGGGGTAGGAGGTTGGAACCTTCCTCATCCTCTTCCTCCTATTGGTGTAACATCACCTTGAATTATTTCATTCCATGGTCAAATACCTCCTCCCCTTCCTAGATAAAACCTTAGGGGTCCTTATTGATTCCTCCCTCCCATTGCTTGATTATCAGGAGTTATATCTACCAATTCAATATTGGCTAGTGGACTTCTACTTCATCTTACTCTTGGTGACAATTATCGTAGTGCTCTAATTCTACGATCTACATGTATTAAGTGACGTCTCCATATTCTTTTCTCAAAGAATCTTTGTGGAGATGAGGTTGCCAGGATCTCTCTGTATGCATGGAAAAATTCCATCTCAAAAATTGAGTCATTCTGATTATCCTCTCTTTGCTTCGACCAATCTTCTTGTAAGTTTATCAATCTCTCCAATCTCCTTACTTCTCTCCTTTGTCTTCTTAGTTGTCGATAGGCTATTGTATATGCTTATGGAATCAAGGTTGGCTTGAGGCTCCTAAGATCTTCCTAGATATTCATCACCACTACTACTCTCTATACTAGGTTCTCTTACTAGCCAAGGAATTCCTTCATCACTAGATTCACTTGAATCTACTCGTGTGTTGCCTTGTAGTTTAGGTGATGTGGTTGCTTCCTCAATATCTCACCAAAGTATTTTTGCATCTTCATTTGTCATTGGTGGATCAATTGGTGCTACTTGTGATCTTCTTCCTTCACTTGTACTCACACCATCATTTCTTATACCACTTCTTTGAGTTATCCCCTCATTGTCCTCAGCTTCCCCTTCTAGTTCCTGTAGCCTAGCTACTCTTTGCTCATCCAAACTTTGTATTGTACCATCCAATTCCTGGATGATTTGCTCCCTCAACCTTGCATTATGACCTTACAACATCTGATATTCCTCCTACAGTTGTTGGGTCTGTAGTCGCATTATTTTTTGTAATAGCCCTATATGAGCTAATGGAGTAAGTCCAACCAATTCTTCATCAATGGTCTCATTCCCATCTTCCTCTAGAACTTCCATTTCAAAAGTTTCCACTCTATATTCATATCATACTATTAACCATATCCTTCTTCATCCTTCTACTTTTTGGGGTAGTTCTCTACATTCCACCCGAGGATACATCATGTTTCGATTTTCTTGGGGTGCTTCTTCTTGCCTTCCCCTATTCCTAGGTAACAATATTATAACCTAATATCCTCTTTTATTTGGAGGAATCCACTCTTCATCTTCCTCTATTACTCGTTCAGTCCCATCTGTAAATTTGACATGCACCCGCAATCTTCTTCTTTCTCTAGGTTGAGGTACCAACTCCTACTATTCTATAGTTGGTCGTGTCTCCTCCCCTTCTAAAAATAAGTGTGTGAGTCCCATGTCAGGCTCTTCCTATGATGAAACTTGCTCATCTTGAGTTATCTATTGAGCTCCTACTCATCTTCTCCATTCAATATCTTCCAAAGTAATGAATAAGGATTGTACTTTGTAGGGCTTCAAATTTGAGCCATTTATAGTGTTGGGTACCTCAATCCCATTCAATTTTTGCAACTTTAATGCCCTATTATTCATTACTTCCACCACTTTGTAGGGACCAAGCCATAAAGTCTTCAACTTACTAGGCTTGATTTCTCTCTTCCCATTAAACTTTAGAACTAAGTCACCCAAACTAAGTTCTAGCTTTCTCAGGTGTTTGTCATGCCATAATTTCCTTCTTTTTTGGGCTACCTCAATTACCCATTATGCCATGACTCTTCTTTCATCCAACTTAATCAGTGCTTTTAGTCACTCCAAAATTTCTTGATCACCCAAGTGATGCTCCACTCTAACTCTTAAGACTTGGTATCAAGAATTTTACGAGAACCACTACCTCTTGTCCATACATCATATGGAAAGGTGTATGCTTTGTTGTTGGTTTAAAAGTTGTTCTGTATACCCATAAAATAGATGGTAACCTTTCCTCCCAATCTGCTCCTTCTATTCCATAGGTTTTGTACAAAGTAGATACTAGGACTTTGTTTGTTGCTTTCACTTGCCCATTGAATCTGGGGTAGTATGGACTAGAAAATGAATGCAAAATCCTAAATTCAGTTCTTAGTGTCTTAATGATCTCATTTACAAAGTGTCCTCCCTAGTCACTTTTTATTTGTAACGGAATGCCAAATCTTGTAATTACCTACTCGTACAAGAATATTTCTGTACTTTTAGCTGAGTTAGTGCTCTCGCTTCGACCCACTTTGTCAAATATTTTTTTGCTACCACAATTTACCTACACTTCCTTCTTCGAGAGGTTTTCAATGGTCCAAAAAAGTCCAATCCCCATATTTCAAATAGTTCTTGGAGTTGTGATGGATGCAATGACATAAAGTCTCTCTTTACTAGCTTCCCTATCCTTTGACAAGTATCACATGCTTTTACGTATTCTTTTGCATCATTATATAGTGTGGGCCACCATAATCCTACTAGTAATATTTTCCTAGAAGTGGAATATTGTCCCATGTGCCCTCCTACTAAGCCTTCATGAGCTTCTTTCAATGCCACTTTAACTTCTTCCTCCATCATGCATCTTCGTAAGATACCATCAATTCCCATATTATACAATAATCCCACTATCAATTGGAAGGGTTCTGACTTCATAATTACTTTCTTCTTCTCGATTGCCATCATCTCTTGTGGTAAATCTCCTATGGATAGATATTGGCCAATCAACTTGTACCATGATGGAACAACATTGATGGCGAATAACTATGCATCATGGAATTCATCTAGAATCCCTCTTCCTATAGGCTCTCCTGATCATATTCAAGATAATTGGTCTACAATTACATGCTTCTTACTAGGTCTCACTACCACTCAGAATATGAACTCCTGTAGGGTGATGAGCCACCTGCTGACCCATCCTTGTATCATCAATTTATTTATAAAGTACAAAAGAGCTTGGTGATCTACATAAAAAGTGAAGGGATTCACCAGTAAGTAATGCCTAAAATTTTAAACTACATATACCATTCCCAAGTCTTCTCTTTCTATTATACTATAGTTTCTTTCTTCCCTTGATAATAGATGACTAGAAAAGAAAATAGGATGATCCAGCCTAAACTATCCTTCTTGTGCTAAAGCACATCCAATTGCAAAGTTTGAAGCATCAATGTGGACATGGAATTCCTTATCCCAATTTTGGAAAACCAAAATTGGGCTACTCACAAACTTGGCCTTCAACTCCTCAAAGGCTCCTTGGTGCTCCTCTATCCATCTAAAAGGAACATTTTTCTTTGTCAACGAATCCAATGGATAAGACACATGTGCATAATTCCTGATAAACCTTCGATAATACCCCATCGATCCAAGGAAGGTTTTAAGTGAACTCACATCATATGGTTCTTCCATGTGCAATATCACATGGATCTTATCAAGATCTATTTTTAATCCCTCATTGCACACTATGTGCCCTAACAACTTTCCATACGATACCATCAGGTAACACTTCCTAGAGTTTTAATGAGATTTGTGTATTTCTGTACCTACTCATACATTCACTAAGGGCAATGAAGATGCTCCTTGATCTTCCCATAAATGGACCAGTCATCCAAAAATACTTTGAAGTTCCCCATCGCCAACTGATCAAATATATACATTATAATATGTTGAAATGTAGTTAGGGTATTATAGAGTCTAAATGGCATTCAATTATATGCATAGATGCCATTATCCACAATAAATTTGGTCTTTATATTATCTTCCTTGGCTATGCTTATTTGATTGTAACCCAAAAATCCATCCAAAAATAAATAGATCTCATGTCCTATGACTTCCTCTAGAATGGAATCTATGAAGGGAATAGGGAAGGTATCCTTAATGGTTACTGCATTTAGACTTATAAAGTCCACATATATTCTGATCTTATCCACTTTATTATTCAAAGTGACCACTATATGTGATACCCATTCACTAGTTGTAACCCTAAAGATGATTCCTACATCCAACATCTTCTCTATTTCTACATTCACTAATGCAACATATTTTGGATTCATCCTATATGGTCTTCTCCTTAATGGTTGTGCTCAAAGTATCAGTGTGATATTATGGATACATAACTCAGGTGGTACTCCCTTCAAGTCCTTGTATGTCCATGCAAAGACATCCTTATATTCTAAGAATATCTTAAAAGCTATCACTTTAAATATAGGGTTCCAATCATCACCACAGTGGATCATCCTAGGTTCCTCCTTCGTCCCTAGATTGATGTCCACTATCTGGGGTCCTTCGTATTTGATATTTTTTGGCTCACTCACTACTTTCTCCACAATATTTGGGTGTGCCAGTATTATGTCAATTTTTGCATCTCCTACTGTATATTCTACAAAACATTTTGGAAATATCCATTTCTCTTTCTACTTCTTTTTTAGGTTCCTAGATGACTTTGATTTTGTATTGTTTTTCCTTGATCTCCTTTGAGTTGATATAGAGGAAATTGGGCTAAAATATTTTTTACTCTTCCATTTTTCAATGAAGAAGTCCACTATCAGATCTAGCTTCATCTTCACTACATTCATCAAGGTACAACATTCCTTCTTCATCAAGTTCATATCCTTCATCTCTTAAAGATTTTTATGATTCATCGATCATGGCTACATCCTTAAAGACCCTTTGATTATTCAAATTTAATCATATACTTATGCTATAATTATTTTAAAGTGATTTTATTCTTTCCCTAGTTGTGATTAACTTTGGCTACATGTAGCCATCCTCTTCCTAATAGAGCATCATATGTAGGCTTTTGCATGGTAATCACAATGAAATCCAAGATGAACTCTTGGTTGGCTATCACCACCCATTGTGCTATCAAGACTCCCTTTGTCTCAATACCATACTGGTCAATTACATATAGTCTAAAGCTCGATGCCCATAGATATGGAGCACCAAGTTCTAGCCAAGTCCTTTCAAGTAGCACATTGACATTGGATCCTCCATCTACGATAACTTGCATCAATTTGTGCCCTAAAATATCCATATGAACTAATGCAGGTTTCTTTCCCACATCAATAATTAATATGATAGGGTCCATAAATTGGTCTTTTTGTTTCTTCTCCTGAATCGGTTGACTCTGAACTTCCATCACCTTGTGAGGTTGTATCTCCTCCACCATCATTTTTTGTAATGATGGGATAGCTTCCAATAAATTAGCCATTTTGATCTCTACTATGGTGTTCAAAACTTGTGTTGCCAAATTCTGCACAACTACCTTCTCTTCTAATGGTTTCTTCAGTTCCTTATCTTTTTCTAAACTTACTTGCTTAGCTTTTTGTGCTTCATCTTCTAGTACTTTCTTTGCTACTTGCTAGCACTACTTTTATTTTGTTGGCTTAGGATACTTATCCTTTTTAGCCTTATTTCTTGTCATGGCTAAAACTTCCTGAGTTTCCTCTTTAACTTGAGGAACCTCAATATCCAAATAGTTTACATTTTATGGGTTACTTGAACTCACCTACTTGGGGTAATTTGCTTCCTTGTGGTTATCCATAACCACACCACCTACACATGTATGTAGTGTTTTCTTGCTACATTTCTTGTCTTTGAGGTGAAGGATAATTTTTCCACAAAATGCCCCCACTCGTAGCAATTGTGATATTGTATGATAGGCCTCCCTTCTGAGTCATACTACAAATAACTCTATCCTCCTTGTCGATTTCCCTAGTTCTACCTTCCACCTCACAGGCTATTTCTATAACCACCACTTATTTCTTGCTGCTTCCTTCCTAGGGTCTTTGGTTTCTCTTATTTCTCCTGTATTTTTAGGACCTATGGATGCACTCTTGCATTATATGGATATAGCATCACCTCATGTCCCAACATATTATAGATATGATAGTAATCATTCCATGGACACTTTACATTTGTATGGCCCTCAATTTTACATTCTATGCACCAAATGTCATTCATGTCAGGCTTGTTTCTTTGGTCTTTTATGATCTTGTCAAATTCTTTATGGAATGATGCTACTATCCTTTGTATAGTATTATCTTCTCCATTATCTGAATCATTGGACTTGGGATGAGATAATATTCTTGTATACGTCTGCTTTGAGTCACTTTCAAAATTATTTGCATGCTTTAAAGCTTCATCATATGTTTTTGATGGTATTGCCTTCATATTTTTCTTATATTTTGGTAGCAATCCATCTACGAACCATCGCTTTACCAATACATCTACCAAAGGCATCTAAATCTTATCTACTAACTACTTTAATATGCGGTTGTATGATTTTACATCTTCTTCTAGCTTTTGCTTATTCATACAAATTTTAGTGATAATGTCTCCATCATCCTTCAAGGGATGAAATTCTTCAATGAATTTCTCCTTCACTTGATTCCAATTCTAGAAATCTACCATATTTTTCCTTTTCAAATACCAATCCATCGCCAATCCTCTCAAGGTAGTAGGAAATAAAGTCAACCAGTCATCTGGCTGATCTATGCCATTTTCCCTCCAAATGGTTATGCAAGTTCTGATATGTCTTGTGGGGTCTTCCTTACCCTCACCTATAAAGGGTGGACATATTTTCTTGGCTGCCTTATTAGCCATATTTGGTGAATCATCCTCATCACTTGAGGTGTCCTATGGAATATTTGTTTGATTCCTCCTTGGGGGTGTTTTACTATGCTCATTATCAAAAATTTCTATCTAAGGTATCTTGTACTCTCCCAACATTCATTGACCAAACTCACGTGCATCTTCACTCTATGACTTCCTTTGGTGATGTGAGGGAGATGGTCTTGGTCTTTCTTCCTAAGACCCCACACTCTATTGCCCTAGTGCCTGAATCCCATCCTCTGCACTCCCTTGTAACCCTTCTATCACTTTCTTAGGTGTCACCATCCACTCTCCTTCCTTGTGCACTACTTCTATATCAACTTTTTCCTCTACGTTAGGTGGTTCTGGTACCTCCTCTTCTGTCCCTATCAATAGCACCTCAAAATCTCCTTCGTCAGATGTCCAAACTTGCTCTATTTTTGGTTCATGTGTACTATGGTCAAAATTACTTGCATTCCCTCTTTGAGAAATTCTCGTGCTCCTTCTCACTAGAATTTTCTCTCGTACTTCTTGTCTCCTACATCTTTGCACACTGGTGTATATCATTCACCTCCAAATTTGTAATATTCTTACTTTATCAGTTTGACCCATTTTAACAAAAATGCCAAGTTTGATAAGGCAACAATGCAAAATTTAGCATAGGTATGTAGTATTCCAAGTGGGAAGGTTATTATAAAAGGCTTGGAATGATCAATTTACTGTTCTTGTTCAAATGCCAAAATCATACAACCATACAGTCTTTCCTACAATTTATATGCGACCACAAAATAGCTTGTACAGACTCAAATTGTATAATTGTACAATCTAAAATCATACAGTATCAGTTCTTGTACAATTTTACACTCATTCAATCCTTCGTATTTGGTTTGGTAAGTTGTCGTACATAGTTTTGTAACTAATTTGTTCAATTTACCAAATTTGCCAAATCGGGTAAGTTTCCTTCAATCGCATAACTACCAAATTGGGTAAATTTCTTTTGTACAATTTGTAACACGTCTGGTGTACGATTTGTATGAAATGAAAGTTCATAAAGGTGACAAATTGGATTCTTTTCTTTACCAATATTTCTCATACAAGTTTTGGGAAGTTTTGGAATGTCAATTACTCCATATTTACCAACATGCAAGTTCTGTCTTTAGGGTTTGAGAAAGTTATTCACAATGGAAATATCTAGAAATCATACAAAATCTCCTAAGATGTCCTTCTAGATGCAATTCCTCAAATATCACTTCCAAGGCTCACACCAATGGTGATTCAATTCCATTTTTCCTACTAGTGCATTAACATCATCCATAGACATAAAGAAGTAACATGCAACAATCAGATACTGTAAAACACTAATCCATCATTCCAAAATCATACAATGACATGAGATAATACCATGCAATATGATTATTCATTCATTACTCTTCAATGGAATATTACAATCACTAACAATTTCCACAAAGATACACAATAACCAATAATTCCACACAATGATCAGATATATGCATTCAATAATCAGACTAATCATACCAAACTTAAAAAATTGAAAGGGGGCCTTATATAAGATTTATTCAATCCATTCCAAGTGATTTCTAAGGCAATTCATTATTTACAATTGTATAATAGAATATTAATTACACCCCTTTTACTAACTCTAATTATATTATTTATCAAATTCATTCACAAATACAACTCAAATTACATTTTATTTGTATTACATTTCATCTTGTACATTTTAGCTTCCAACTTGTATGTTTTGATTTATCCTTGCATGTTTTACTCCTGGTTTGTACATTTTACCAAAACTATCCAAAATTTTAAACTTGTCAGAACTAGGCAAATCTTCTTTGTCACTTCTTCTTCTGGGAGGTGGATTTGTTGCCTACATCTAGTAGTTTTTGAAGTTCATCCTTTATTAGAAGGGTGAATCTTGGATGTATTTTTCTTAACTTTTATTTTATAGGTTTGGCATCATCTTGTCAGGATGTACTACTAGATGGTGAACTACTAATGAGGGTTCAATTCCTGGCATGCCATTGTATCCCCAAACAAAGATATCATAGAATTTCTTTAATAGGTTTATGTGTTTTGTTTGTTCCTTGTGTATTAGGACCTTCCCTAGTTTTATAAGGCATGGATATTGATCTATCCCAATGTTGAATTCTATGGTTTCTTTGATTAAATTTTGTGACTCATATTTGAAATGAAGAGGGGTATCTATAATCCCTAGTTCTTTGAGTTCTCAAGGATCTATAGATGTTTTTTCTAAATTACAAGGTTGGGCAGAGTTTAAATTGAATATCTGATCTAGAGAACTTCTATATGAAAATTATCTAAATATTATTCAAGACCTTAATGTATTGATATGGCTTATGGATGAACTAACTCTAACATGTTAATGCTACCAAATCATATATTTTTATGGGGGGTTTGATTGGGGAGTGACCATAGTTCTTCTTCATCCTATTCACCCCATTAAGAACCATGTATTGATCTAGAATCATCATCTTTGTCCTCCTCTTCTATATGGAGGAGAGGGTTAATTTTTATTGGGATAAACCCAACCTCACATCATGCTGGCCAAGGTATAACTTCTAAATGTTCTTTAATACATTGTTAATAATGACCTAGTGAAACCCATATTAACAAGCATTAATTTAACTATGAAAAAGGCAAGTGACATAGCATAGGTTCATTTGGTAGGCATAAGGTTGCATCCTTGGATATTTTCATTGAATATGGTCCCTCTGTGGATGAAAGTGCAAGACCCTATCTATATTTTGAGTCCCTTTCTATTAGGCATGCATATGTCTCAAGGATAAAGGAACATGCTTACTAGTTCTACGAAAGGGTCTGGTTTCCAATAAATGTGGTTATTTTGATTAGCACCAAATTATGAATGGGGAGTTTCCTCTAAGTCTATAGGATGTTCCTCTAACATTTCTTTTCCTTTATCTATTTTTGGTTTATCATTTGACTTGGCCAATTGTATGGAAGGAAAGAGGTTAAGTTCTTGTAAATCTATGAAATTGCACATGGTGAAAGGTTCCTTGATATTTGTATTTATGGCATTGGTGTAAGATAGAGGGTATGACCATCATGGCATGTATCCATGGTATTCCAATAAGCATATTATAAGTTACATCACATGATATGACATAAAATAGGGTATTTAAGATACGAGGTCCTCATTTGATAGTCAAAGTAATGGTGCTTGTCATATCTTGTTCTTCATTATTGAAGGACCTAATAATGAGGTTTAATTTTTATAAATAATTTTTGGTTAAGTCAAAATTTTATAAGAACTTACAAACGTTCAACGTTGATTCATTATCTACTAGAACTCTCTTGATATATTTATCGCCTATTTGAGTTATGATGTAGAGGGAGGAATCCCCTGATATGGTTTCGAGAGGAGTGTCTTCCTCCTCATGAAAGGCTAAGATAGCATTATTAATTCCAGTTAACCCAACCATTTTGGTGATGTCATTTGGAGATAGGTCTTGAGGGACTTCTTGTTCACTTATGAGTTTCAACAATATTTCCCTATGAGTGGGTGATATTTTTAGGAGGTCTATAAGAGAGATATTTTTGGGCACTTCTAATTATTGAAAAATATCGAATATATGCAAGGTGTTTTGAGGTGTAACTACCAGGGTGATTTATTAGGAATGTTGATTCTTGCTTTTGGGATAACCACTGGGGTTTGATCTAAAAATTGATTCTTTGCTTGTTGTCTAGTTATGGCATGGGAAGATCTTGATAGGCGAATAGAACCCAAAAATATAGCTAATTTTTTATTGCATTTTGGTAGAGGGTCTTGAAATATTTCCATATCTTTGTTAAGGTTTTGTGGTTTATTAATTTTCAATTTTCCTTCCTCAATGAGGTATTGAGTAATGCTCTTTAGGGTTCTACACTAGTTGGTAGTATACCCTTTTGTTTGGTGATAGTTGTAGTATTCATATTGTCTATACCAAAAGGGTGCTCATTTTGATAAGTTCCAAGGTCTAACAGGTGGAAGTTTTATTAGTTTAGATTTGAGGAGCAATTTTAGTATGGCTATTTGACTTTGTCCCATATTGGTATATTACCTTTGAGGTTTGTCCTCCTTTTGGATAGCCAATTTTTGAGAAGCATTTTGAGTAGTGTTTACATTTTTGTTTTATCGAGAATCGGTTACATTGTCTCCTACAATATATTTATTTTTGTATTACCCCTTGTTAGAGGCTTTTCATACTCTTTCTTGTTATAGTTGAGTTTGCTTCATATTATGAGGATGACCTCTACCCTTTTAGCCATGTCGACAAAATTTTTGTGAAAGAGGTTAAGTTTGTAATATCCAAGGGGTATGACAATTGTTCATGGAGGTTTCATAAGAAAATAAGCAAGAGTTTTCTAGGAGGAGTAATGTATTGAAGTCTTCCTACGAGAGTCCTCCATTTGTTCAAGACATATAAGAATTTATTATTTTTACCTTGTTTAAGTTGGTAGAGGTCGTCTATGATAACCTTATCTTCTATATAGATCAAAAATTGTTTAACAAAATCTTCCATAAGTCCTATAAATTTCTTAATGGTATGGCAGGGTATTTGAAAGTACCATTCTAAGGCTAACCCACTAAGGCTTTTTGGGAATAACATAAGGATAATTTTTTCATCATGATTGATGTCACTAAAAACTATATGAAATAGCCTTAAATAGTTAATGGGGTCTTTTTTTCTATTATACGTTTGAAACTAAAGAGTTTTAAAGTTCTTTGGAAATGGGTGATTAATAATTTTGGGATCTAAAACTCTTTTCAAAATAACTTTAACATTCTTAAGTTTAGATGTCATCATAGAATTATTCAAAAGAGTATTTAAGTTTAGATGTCCCTTGAAGGGAGGTAATTCGATGCTTAAGTTATTTGAACTTGATATCTCTCTTTTCTAAGTCTGAAGTTTTAGTATTGATATTATGAATATCATTTGATGGAGTTTGAGTATGTGATTGACTGAAAGTATGCCTCGTAAAAGGTATACTTGTAAGAGTTGAAGTATTTTTATTTGAAGTTATGATGTGAGGGACTTGACTAGTTTCCGTATTGAAAGTGATAAAGGTATTTGTAGAACTAGTTAGGTATTCCTAAAGTGGGCATTTCCATGGATAAGGTAGGAGGTGTTGTAGAATCAGTAGATTGCATTATATCCAATTGATACTTGCTAAGGTGTTTTGAATTTCATTGATTTGAGTAGGTTTTGATTGTTCATTAGAATAACCTATGTTTTTATGTGTTGTGGTGGATTCTACTTCCACTTGTTCTCTAATTTATTATTTAATAACATCCAAAATTATGTATTTTTTTATTTTAATAAAATCTCAAACATGGTCTATAGTTTGATAAGAAATTTGTTCAACAACTAGTTGTTCCCTCAATACTTGTTGTGACAAAGGGTTTACTTCTTGTTCAATTTTCCCTTGAGAGGATGATATTTCTTATGAAGGAATAGGTACACCCTTATTTTGGGTGTTATAAGGATGTTGGCACATGGCTAGAAGATTTAGCTTCAAATAGGAGGTTAATTTATTAAATTTTTATTTCCATACTAATAGAATATAAGAGAATATGTTTTATATCCTTATGTCACCTATATAAGAAGCCCTCCTTATGACTCCCACTAATCCACCATAATATAATTTCCAAAATATATTGCTTCCCTAAGATTCGTACGTTAGTTTACTCAAGGGGTTGTTAACCTTCCCCCAGTAGGATTAGCAATTGGTTATGTTATTGCTATCTTAATATATTGTGATGTGAAATAAGAAAACGAATTAGATGGTCTATTTAAGTTCAACAAAATTTTATCTTTGTTAAGGAAAAAGGAGTTTTCACATCAGGTTCACCAATTTATATAGACAATGGTAAAGCCTCGTGTTCTTTTCCCTTTAGATATAATTAATGTCAAGTGTGTGTGAATTCATTAGAATCTCTACTTCCCCACTTGAGGATCTCTTTACAAAGAAGATCTCGAGGATATAAAAATCCTCAACACAACCAGACCCCTACTTTTATGCTTTTTCCTATGTTTGTATGAAGGTTGATGTAATGCTTGTTTTACAATGTTTATGGGTATAATTAAGACAAACAATTAAAAATTTTGGATCTCTATGAATATTGAATCTTTATAGAGCCTTAATAGTTATTTAAATCTAAGTTGTCAAGAATCATATAAAATACAATGATTAGTTTAAATCACACAAAATACAAGAAAATAAAAGCTAACCTATATGCACTTCAAGTTTTGAATGTACTACTCTAAGGATATTTCAATTTCAGGGTAAACAAAGAAAGATTCAATTAAACAAGTTGGTCTAAATACAACTATATGCTTTTCAATTTCTTTTCTAAGAACTTGAATATGAAGGAAATAATAAAACTAAGCTTGTAATTCCTTGATTGATTAGTCTTTTAGTGTTTTTTAAAGAAACTAAAGTATTTTGTGGAGAAATTACAATTTTTTGTAAACGATTTAGGTTTTCTAGCTAGGATTCCTTAATTTCTCAAAATAGGTGTGATTTATGTTTTAAAATAATAAAAAATTAGAAACATAATGTATAGAAGATCAAATTGTTGAGCTAAGGATAGGCCAAGTGTTCGGATTACCTCTCTTGAAGTCTGTCTACCAAATTCACTATTGAAAAGTACCAAATTCACCACTAATACCAAATTCACCACAAGGGTGGCAAATTTGGTCCTGGGCAAGATTTTGGAGGTTTCAAGATTGATTTTGACAAGTTCTGACTATGTTTTTGAGATGAAATTTAGTTATAATAATCCTACCATGATATAAAAGGTCTGTGAATAAAAAAAGTAGAATATTGAACCTCTAAAACTTGGTTTTTCTAAATTCACCATAGGGATAGTGAATTTGGTCGTGGGTGATATTTTTAATATTTTGAGGCAGATTTAGGACTTATTTGAATATATTTTTTACTAAAAATGATAGTGAAGGATCCCAATATACTTTAGAAGGTCTGTATACAATAAAATAAAGGAATTAGACCTCTAAAATAGAGAATTTAAGGACTAAATTTTTAATAATAGAAGGAAATATGAAATCCCCCTAGGGGTCTGTAAACCTAATAAATCAGATTTATAAAAGGCTATGGGATGTAATAATAAGGCTAATTAATGATATATTAGGAATAATTTAACCTCTAGTAAAATTGCATCAATAAATTACAATAGCAAATAAGAGAATTTGAAAAACTATGTCAAGAAAATTTTAAAGAAATGGACAACATGCATGTATGATAAAATAGGACTAAAATTTTATTTAATCAAAATTATTGAGGATCTAAAATACAATAATAAATGTTATAAAGTGTAATAAACAACTAATTTAAATTAATAAACACAATTTAGCATTCAAATGATAAGTAATTACTTAAAAATAAAGGAAGCACAAATGTTCACGAAATAAAAGAAATGCTATTGAAATGGTTAAACAAGAGGAAATAGAATGCAAAAATGCTTAACATATGAAAAAAATGGCATGGAGGAATGTAAAAGAGGTTAGTATATTGTAGTTACGATATAAAAGTTGTAGTCAAGAGATTTAATAAGGATTTTATTCTAAAACATGCAAAAATAAGTAAAGTGAAAACCTTGCAAAATAGAGTATTATAGACAAAATGTGGTAAAAATATAAATGTAAACTAACATATTATTACAAATACATGTTATATATGATAATAATGATGCTATAATTTAATAAGAGGGATGAAAAATTATTGTTAATATGTTGTAAAACAGAGTTAAGGGCTGCCAAAGAGAAGAATTAAAACCTTGCAAGAGAAATTAGAACATTAAATATGAAATGCATAAAAGATATATGACAAGTTAGCAAGGCTACAACCTAGAGTACAAAATTCTATGAATCCAAGGTGAGAGGAGAGAAGAAAGAAGCTGGAATAGCTCTCTTTCTTACCTCCAATGGTGATCTCCTTTCTCCCAAGTCTTCCTTGCCTTGCTTGACTTGCTCTCAATGCTCACAAAAGATGCTCAAATGATTTATGAATACTTAGTAATACTTGATAAGAACTTGAAATAGATAAATTCTATGAGATAAAGGATGCTAGAAAAATATGGGTAGAGCTTTGCTATAGTATAATTCCTTTCCAAATACTTACCCCATGATCTCCTTAAATAGGT
This sequence comes from Wollemia nobilis, assembly GCA_028583015.1. Taxonomy (NCBI): domain Eukaryota; kingdom Viridiplantae; phylum Streptophyta; class Pinopsida; order Araucariales; family Araucariaceae; genus Wollemia; species Wollemia nobilis. The sequence goes on along the minus strand of JAQPPZ010016744.1, from coordinate 822,354 downwards.
TTTGGGAGGGGGTTTGGGGGAATGAGAGGATAATATAAATTCAAACCAATTCATCCTAGAACTCCTTAGAGCATGAGAGATCAATGGTGGAGGTGAAAGGAGGCTCAATCCATGCCTAGTTGGTTTGTGTAGAATATTCTCGACCGTTTTGCTAAATTCACAACTGTTTACCAAATTTACCATAGGTGTGATGAATTTCATAAAGAATCGGATTAGATTCTAGATAGTTTAAATTTTGAAAAGGTTACCAAATTTTCCACTAGCCAAATTCACCACAGGGATGGAGAATTTGGCAAAAAAATCGATTTTGGCTTAAAAAGGTTGATTTTATAGTTTTACCAAATTCACCACATGCAAATTTGGTTAGAGTGGCAAATTTTATAAAGGTAAAATTTGATGCCCAAATTGATGGGGAATGACAAATTTGATGTTTTGTGAAGTTTAGAACTAGTTTTGGGAAGTTTTGGAATGTTTGGGACTAGTTTTGGAAAGTTACGACTAGTGTGTCAAAATTGGGTGTCTACAATATCAAAGGAATGCTTATGGAATAATATTATACATGAAAATTATTTAGATCCACTTATAGTTGAGAAGTGGTTAATGGCCCCAATTAAGTAAACATGTAATGTTTCAATCTATTAGAAGGTAATGATTCAGGTCTATTATATTGTTGGTGATCGACTTGCCTGGAAAATAGGAGATGATTCAAGGATAAGACTAGGATTAGACCCTTGGATTGGTTGTGGTGATATACAAAGACTACCAAATAATATAATTTAGACCCTAATAGAACAAGGGATTGGAAATATTTCCCAAGAAGCTAACCTAGAATCTTCTACAAATTGGAGTCAAGGATGGAAGGAAGTAATAGTGTTAGGGCTTTAGGACCAAGAGGCACACCAGTGGGAATAATATGTATGGAGAATTTAAGCTATACATATCAAGTTATGAGAGGAAACAAATAAATTAGTATAGAAAAATAATGAAGCTATGGAGGAGTACACTCCAAAGTTGGGATATAAGATTCTATTGGAAGATAACAATGATAATCCAACATGGTGGTGGAAGATACTTTGGAAGAAAAAAATCCCCATTGAAGATAATATTGTTCCTATGTCTTACCATGAAAAATAAGGTTCTAACATGGGAGGTTCTACAAAATAAGAATTGGAATGGTGTAGGAAGGTATCATTTATGTAAGTCAAACAATGAAATAATTAATCATTTATTGGTTGCTTACTCCTTTACTAGATAGGTTTATAGGGAGGTTGTAGTGCAATTAAAACTTTCTATAGTATGTAAAGAATATTCCTTAGGAGAGTGCTTAAAATATTGGTTTGAAAGGTCTTACAAAGGTTTTATAGCTCTTTCATTGTTTGTGTCTTAGGGAGTATGATTAACTAGGAATACAAATAATTCAGGATCAAGAGAATCCTACTTGGTAGGTCTCCTCCCAAATCATTGGAAGTTTAAAAAACTATAATGTTTCAAAAACAACAAAGGTAAACAAACAAATCATCCCTCCAAATATTGATAAATTAAGGGTCTGGTTATTTTTTTATAGAGCTAGATAGGGGGTCCTTGGGGAATTTTTTATGGAGCTAGATAGGGTATCATTGGATTTTGTAGAGTAGGAGGAGTACTATATATTTTTTACTCTGATTATTTTAAATTCAATGTTGTATTTGAAGAAGTTTCTAATAATTATGCTAAAATTATGGCCCTCAAATTGTTTGTTCAGTTGGAAGAATTAAAAGGAATACAAAAAAAAATTATGGAGACTCACAAGTGGTAATAAATTAGATGCTTGGTATTTTTAGGATGGAAAACATTATTCTACAACCTATCATATCTCAAATAAAAGAAATTTTGTATCAAAGTGGAGCTTTTACTTTTTGGCATATTTATAGAGAGCTAAATAGGGAAGAAAATGAACTCTCAAAATAGGCACTTCAGATTGATCCAGGTATGTGCTTAGTATAATAATTCAATGAGGAAAATGCACTACAGTTGGTCCAAATCTCTATCTAGGGGTATTAATACACTCTAGTTAAAGCAAACACAATTAAATTATTTTTTTCCAAAAAACTTAGAAGTTAGTTATTTAAAGGATATTGTTTGATAAATTTGGAAGGTGCCTAAGGATATAACTTAACATGATATATAGATAACTATTATGATGTATAAATGACCTAATTTTTAGGTCACTATTGAAATTTTGAAGAAATGCCAAAGAGGCATATGAAGAATGTAATTTCATATTTTCTTAATATAAAATTACGAATTTTTTTGAGGAAAATAATATAACCCTTGGATAATCTATATATCTATCTATCTATTATATGAAATCACTTAAGGATTTAATATGTGTATATATATATATATATATATATATATATATATATTTAAATCGTTAAGTGATTTCATGTGATAGACCTATTTTTCCATTACAACTGGTATCAAAACTAAGTTCTTGAACATGTGACTCAACTTGTTGTTAGTGACTAGATTGTTTTGGTCTTGTAACCTATAATCAATTTGGATTGTGGCCATACAATTTTTTCCTATGGAAATCATTTTTAAAGTAGACATTTTTAATTAATTCTCATTGGTATTCATCTAAATCACTTAATATTTAATTAATTTTGACATAAGATACAAAAGGGTACTACCCAAGATATGAAAGGGTATGACTAGAGATACAAAAGGTGTGGCCTGAGATATGAAATGGTACAACCTAATATATTAAAGGGTGTAACCCAAGGTCCAAAATGGTGTAGATTAAGATATAAAAACGTTCTACCCATGATATAAAATGATGTTACTTGAGATACAAAATGGTGTGACTCAATATACAAAAGAGTGTGACATAAGATACAAAAGGGTGTAATCGAAGATTCCAAAGGGTGAAATGCAATATTCACAAGGGTACATATTAATATATAAATAGGGATAACACAATATACAAAAGGATATGACCCAATATACAGAAGGATGTAACCTAAAAAATGAAAGGACACAATCAAAGATACAAAATGATATGACCTAATATATGAAGGGTGTGATGGAATATATAAAAGGGTGTGATCCACATACAAAAGGGTGTGATCCATATACAAAATGGTTTGACCTAACATACTAAAGGATGTGAATTGATGATAAAAGGGTGTGATTCAATAATAAAAATGTGTAATACAACATACAAAAGAGTGTAATTTAAGTTATAAAAGCTGCAACCAAGTTTATTAACGAGATTATTTATTAAGATACACCTTTTTTAAAAAGAAATAAGGACCTTATTATATTAAAAAAAAGAAGTTAGAAAACAATATTTAAAACAATTAAATAAAAATGTTGGAGTTTAGTATTAACCTCAACAATAATCCTAATTCTGTTTTAGTAATTCTAAAAAAATATGGGAAGTACGAATCAACAAATTCCAAGTTTTACAAGTAATAAAAAAAAATTGTTTACAAATTTTAATTTTTTTGTTATATTTCCTAGTTTAATATGGATATATTTAGATGGTGAAGCAATAGTGTGGTGGTATCATATTGACATTAAACTAAAATCAGATATCAATTGGGATAAATTTGAAGGAATCTTTCTAAGGAAGAGGACTATAAAAGCAACACAAAAATATGTTTTTTTTTTTTTAAGTGAAAAACCCCTTGCAAGACCGCCTTGGTCTGAGAGACCACAAACATGGGGTTCTACACCGTCAAAGTCACCCAGGAGCCACACCCAATCCTTCCCGCACCAACATTATCAATTGGATTTTGGATACCCAATTCAGATTTTTGGTAGGGTAGATATTTGAACCTAGGACCTCCCTTGGAGGATTGCCATCTCCTCTCCAACTCACCTACAACACCTGGGTAACACAAAAATATGTTTAACTACACTAGAATAAAATTTATTGGAAGGAATGTATTTATAGGCATCAATATCATCTAGAATGATTATAAGGTTTTGATTCATATAAACAACCACCTTTTATTCCAAAATATCTAAGAAATATAAATAACTTGTGTCAAACTAGTCCACAATGATCTTATTCACATATATTATCTTTTACGATTAACAGAGGAAAAGGTTTCAATTCTTCTCAAAATTAATCCAAATTTTGAAAGACATTCATGGATTCAAGATAAAATATAATTCTCACAATATTTATACTTAAACACAATGCCCCTAAAGGTTAATTTAGGATGAATTGGTCCTAATTCTATAAGACAACATTCTCAATATTTGCAATTATCATATATTTTCTCATGCTTTAAGAAAGAACTAACCTCTTTTGGATAATTTATTAAAGGAACCTACAAGTATTCAAATAAAATAAAAAATGTTCAATGCAATTCAATTTTTTTTATGATGCTTCAAGATCAAAGCTTTTTTTAGAAAGGATAACATGTATTGAACCTAACCACTACCTTATTATATCCTCTTATAATATATTTATATTATATCATATTATATGTGTGTATATAACTTACCTTATTATTAACCTATTAAATGATTATTTAATAAATTATGGTATGAAGGGTTATACCCTTTATAATTTATCTCTTGGATAATATATTTTTTTTCTTCATGGAGGTGATCCATATTCATCTCCCTATTCATATATATTTTATATATTAATCATTTATAGATTTTACATAATAGACCTATTGGTCCATTATATATTTTAGATATTTGAATTTTATAACTCAAATATAAACATGGATATTTTGTCCTAATATGATAATAAATTTGATACATGCCAAGCAAAAATGCCTTACATTCATAAAATTTCACACACAAAGTTTATTCCCTTAAAAAGAAATTAAGTACTTTTAAGAAAATGCACGATAGGATTTATGGCTATAAGAGCCCTCACATTATGTTATATGATTAAGAAAGGATATATATGAATTTTATGACATCTCTTAAGAGTTATGAAAAATTACTAACTTAGAAAAATTAAGGTTCACATTCATAATATCCAACCATTCTAGTTCACTTAAGATACTTAACTAAACAATGTGAATGTTTGAAAATTAGGGGAATGCATTAAAAATATTTTACCCCACTATTAATACTTTTCTAAATATTTTATCTTATAGTTTAAGAGCTTTGAAAAATTACATAGAAATTAGTCTTATGATCCTAAACAAAAAGAATTCCTAGAAATACCCTTCTTAACTAAGTATCATTCATACACCCATCAAAGGAATATTTCTATAATCAAATAAAACCATATGAAGAGATATAAGTTTAATCTCATCTCCTCAATATAAGTAATGGTCTCTTAATTCATAAAAAAATTGAAAGAAATATTACCTTTCCTTATAACAAGTATTCATAGTTTATCTTCCACTATTTTTATGTTCAAGTTCCACGTTATTATTTCTATGTCTATACAATTTCTAAATCTAAGAAATTAGGATTTTTAAATATAGTGTAAACATAATGTCACTATTCATATTTGTATTTATAAATAGGAATTAAATCCTCAATAATAGTTCTTTAGAACATCATGATCAAGTGCACATTCTAGATCAAAACTAAAACCAAACCTAAGTTCTCCTTTGGAGAAGCAATAAAAGTATCAGAGAAAGAGGAAGAGGCTTTATCTATTCCATATGATTTTCCTTTGAGAAAAAATTCGAGATCAAAATAATATATATTATAAGCAATAAGCACTACTAGGTGTACCGAGTCCATATAATATACCCTCATGTCATACATTCAATGTCACTGCAAAGGATGAGCAACCTTCCATTTATCTATTTTAAATTCATCTCATAGTTTGGGTAAGAGAAATTGCACACAATCTTAATCAATAATCCTAGGAATATTATATTTATAAACATTAGGACTATAAAGCATACTTTCATACTATTGATTACATAATTTTAAATATTTGAGTACAACCTTTATATACCCCTAATCAAGCTAGGATTATATAGTAAAATAATTGTATGTAGGAGTACATGAAGGTAACATCCATAAATTAGGATAAAAATTATAAACCTATTATAATGGATGGAAAAAAACTTCCAATCTTTGCATTTAATTTTTCTTTGTAAAAATTAATAGCAAGCAGTAATTCTTATAAAAATATGAATTGCATGAGCATTTTTATATTTTTAATAAGAATATGCTTAATAGAAATATGTTCTAAATTACATATAAAATTACTTGAATCATACTTTTTATTGATCATGTATTGGATGTTTTTATCTCATTATTTAATGGGGACATGCAAGGCTTAAAAAAAAACATACAATAACCCATATCTAATTGTTTATTTTATCCGATTATATGGTTGAGGACAAAGGTAGAATGAAGTGGAAACAAATAAGGATTCAGGGATTTCAAGCGGAATCAAATGATCTTTGTAAAATTCTCGGGCAACAGTTTATCCCCATGAGACCCAACGAAGATCAAGTGACATGGGCTCCTATGGAAAACAAGCAGTTCACTGTTAAATCAGCTTACAAGATTCTACTTGATGACGAGGATTTTGTCCTCCAAAAGGACTTAGTTTGGATAAAAATTTAATTCCAAAAATTGTAGTCTTTTCATGGCTGGTTATCCAAGGAAGAATTCTAATCATTGATAATATGATGCATAAAGGTATTTGTATCACTGATGCAGGAGCATCTGGGGACAGTAGGGCAATCTTGCATCTTCAAATTGTTTCAGTTTCTTTTCTAAGTTCTTTACTCTTTGACCTCTTATTTCTCAGTATTGGGGAAGGTTTGTAGAGCAAGTTTGGTTTGGAAAGTTTTGTAAGGCAAAGGAGGGAGGGGTCACGAAATCGTGACATGTCGCGAAATCGCGACCCCAAACGTGGCAACGCAACTTTGGTAAGTTTCGTCGCGATATCGCGACGTCGCGATATCGCGACAATAACTTGAGGCAGAGAAGGGACTCTTCAAACGTCGCGATATCGCGACGTCGCGATATCGCGACGGTTTTACGACGCAGAGGAGAGGGTCTTCAAACGTCGCGATATCGCGACGTCGCGATATCGCGACGGTAATACATATGAAGCAGTGAAGTTGGAGTTCGGTCGCGATATCACGACAGGTCGCGATTTCGTGACCTGTCGCGATATCGCGGCCAGTAAAGGGGCGACACGTGGCTAAGGGACCGCAAGACTTAAGGAAAATAGAAGGCAAACAAGACCAAGGGTAAATGACGAACGACCGGGCAAAGCCAAGCTGGACACGTGGCGGTCGTGAAGGGCACGTGGATCAAATTTATGGCAACAGGGGGAGAAGCTTGGATGGATGAACACGCAGCCGGCCACGTGTGTACAAGCTAATTTATGGGTCACTTTAACTGTTAAGGGAGGAGTCGACCGCGCTTTTCTTCTCGACATTTTTGGCTTTGTAACATTTTACAGTTGGTAGTTTAATGGAGGAGCCGACAGTGCAAGGACGGTCAGAACGACGCGGCCAGTGCAGGAAGACCATTAATGCCGGTACCTTGGTAGATCGGGCGGATGGCCGATTAAGACTGAAATTTCGAAAATCCAGGAAGAGGGAATTTTGAATTTGAAATTATTTTGTTGGTGGAGGCATTGATTGCCTGGAGGATCGAGGCCTCGTTAAAAACTCGAAAAATTTCTTGTAAAGGGATGGTGAAGTCGGGATTGGGGAAGAGAGACTGTGAGCCTGGAAAATTATTGTATGACTGTATTAAGAAAGTTAATGAAAATTACTATGAATTCTACTGTGAATTTGTGGTGTGAATCCCGGCTTGCCATCAAGTGGTATCAGAGCGGGAGCTCCTGAGAGTGTAACAGATCGCCGGAGAAGGAGGCAGTTACACCAGGATCTGTGGAAAGATTTTCAAAAAAAAAAAAAAAAGAGAGATAGAATGCCTCCACGAAGGAACCGAGGCGAAGGAGGAGATGTGGTGCCGGTCGAAGACTTCCGAGCCTTGCAAAGGCAGGTTCAAGCCACGCAAGCAGAGTTATGCAGAAGGCGCGAACCCAGAGGGGATGAGGAAAGTGAAGACGAAGTTGAAGAGGAAGAACAGTCTGAGGAAGAAGAAGAAGTTGTGGATCCAGCTCAAGCCCGGTTGTATAAGGCCATCTCTCAGATTGGAAAGCAGCCTAAAATGGAGGTTTCTACATACTCGGGAAACCTAAATCCAGAAGAAGTGATTGATTGGATAAATGATTTAGAGGAATATTTCGAGTACGAGGAAGTTGAAGACCCTAACCGGGTCAGATTTGCTAAGACTAAGTTGAAGGGTCATGCCAGCATTTGGTGGAGGGGAATACGGTTGGAGAGGAACGAGAAAAGGGAAGGAGAGAATAACGAGATGGGATAGAATGGTGGAGAAGCTGAAAAGACAGTTCATCCCGACAGATTACGAGTTAGATCTGCTAAGAAAAATGCGGAGCTTGAGACAGGACAAACAAAAGCTGTCCAAGAGTACACTCGAAGAGTTTTACAAAATTTCTATTAGAACAGGGCATTTAGAGGCAAACAAAGAGAAGGTAGCCCGTTACATTAATGGGTTGAGGCTTGGTATCCGGGAAGAAGCCGAGCCTGGTTCGAGTAAACACCATTGAGGATGCTTACCAATTTGCCTTGAAGGTAGAAGAAAAGCCGAACGAGGCGGTTTGAAGGCAAGCAAAGAGGAAGAGGCCGAGGTGGAAGGACTGGTGGGAGGACCGGTGGAGAAAGGTACAAAGATCCGAAGAAGACTCGGTGAAGCCGGTAGTAACCGAGGAACAAAGAGAAGAAGATGTTTATCGGCCCCGAGATCGGAACGACTACCCAAGAGGACGGGGTGGATCCGGACGAGGATTTGGAAGAGGAGTATTTCGTGGAACATGTTTCCACCTGTGGTGAAGAAGGACACCGGGCATTTGAATGTCCACAACACCGAGAAAGAACAAACAAGAGGCCCGAGGGCCCGACCGGAGCTGTCGTGGCAGAGGAGGATGCTGAATCTGAGCATTCCGAAGAAGCGGAGAGAGGAGAAACAATGATTGTAAGAAGAGTCCTGTTGAATGAGGAGAAGGACACCGACCAGAGGAAAAGTTTATTCCGCACTAGATGTAAATGTGCGGGCAAGGTTTGCAATATCATTATTGATAATGGTAGCACGGATAACCTGGTTTCTGAGGAAATGGTTACAAAGTTACGAGTTAGAAAGGAAGAAGCACCCACACCCATACCGGGTCGCATGGTTACAAAAGGACCACGGAGCTTTGGTCAATGAGCAGTGTTCCGTTAAATTTAACATTGGAAATTATTGTGATGAGGTCCTGTGTGACATCTTGCCCATGGATGCTTGCCACATGTTGCTTGGGGAGACCCCGGCAGTTTGACCGGAGTGCGGTACATGATGGCCGTGCCAACACCTACTCATTGACAAAGAATGGTGTACGCCATAAACTAAAGCCCTTGAAGGATGCAGATGAAAAGGTATGTAATATTTCCAGAGTCTGTTTAGTTGAGGGAAGAGAGTTTCTGAACGGGTTAAAGCATAAACATTTATGTTATGCAATAATCCCTAGAGTTAGGGGGAAGGAATGCCTGGATACCCCAGCGAAGTTCTAAATCTCTTTGGAGGAATTTCCGGACATTGTGTCGGACAATGTACCCGAGGGCTTACCCCCTGTGAGAAAAATTAGCCATCATATAGATTTAATACCGGGGATCAAGCACCACGAAGGATGACACCTGTGGAGACCGAGGAATTAAATAGACAGGTCCAAGAATTATTAGAAAAGGGATTGATTCGGGAAAGTTTGAGTCCATGCGCAGTACCTGCAGTTTTGGCGCCAAAGAAGGATGGGGAATGGAGGATGTGTACAGATTCACGGGCCATCAACAAAATCACTATTAAGTATAGATTCCCGTTACCAAGAATGGATGATATCATGGACTGTTTAAGTGGAGTTGAGTACTTCACAAAGATTGACCTGAAAAGTGGCTATCATCAAATCCGTATCCGAGAGGGAGATGAATGGAAGACAGCCTTCAAGACAAGAGAAGGCTTGTTTGAGTGGTTGGTCATGCCCTTTGGACTGTCCAATGCACCAAGTACCTTCATGCGGCTGATGAATGAAGTACTGAAAGAATTTTTGGGAAAGTTTGTTATTGTTTATTTAGATGATATATTGATATTTAGCAGGACCCTGGAGGAACACCTGATGCATATCAGGAGGGTCTTTGAAAAGCTGCGAGAAGAACGGTTATTAATAAATTTGAAAAAGTGTAATTTTGTCAAGAAGGAATTGGTATACTTGGGGTTTGTAATCTCAGTAGAAGGTCTGAAGATGGACCCCGAAAAGGTGAGAGCCATCATTGAATGGCCTACTCCAAAGAGCACAACAGAAGTGAGGTCATTCCATGGTCTGGCCAGTTTTTATAGGAAGTTCATAAAGAACTTCAGCAGTATTTGTGCACCTCTCACAGACAATGAGGGGAGATAAAAAGGAGTTCAAATGGACATCAAGGGCTGAAAGGAGCTTTGATACCTTGAAGAGAAAAGTTACAGAGCGCCTGTTTTGGCACTTCCAGACTTCAACAAGGTATTTCAGGTGGACTGTGATGCCAGTGGCAGTGCAATAGGGGCTGTACTGAGTCAAGGAGGCAAGCCAATTGCTTATTTCAGTGAGAAGTTAAATGATGCCCGGAGAAAGTATTCAGTCTATGATCAAGAATTTTATGCTATGGTTCAGGCCCTGAAGAAGTGGAGACATTATTTATTACCAAAGGAGTTTGTACTTGTTCATCGACCATCGGGCTTTGCAATACATTAACGGTCGGACAAAACTGAACCAAAGGCACATGAAATGGGTGGAGTTCCTCCAAAGTTATACCTTTGTGTTGAAACATAGAAGTGGGAAGTCAAACAGAGTTGCAGATGCCTTAAGCAGAAGGCAAACTCTGCTGACTAGATTGACAGTAGAAGTAGTGGGATTTGAAGAACTGAAGGGTCTGTACCCTGCAGATCCGGATTTTGCAGAAGCCTGGAAGGCTTGCTTGGTACCTATTACTATGGACAGAACAAAATGGTTGGATTTCTTAATCCAAGACGGAATGTTGTTCAAGGGTAGTAAGTTGTGCATTCCCAGAAGTTCCATGCGGGAGAATTTAATCAAAGAAAAGCACAGCGGAGGATTGGCTGGGCACTTTGGTCGGGATAAGACCATTGCCTTGGTTGAGGAAAATTACTACTGGCCACAACTTCAGCAAGATGTGCGGAAGTTTGTGCAAGGTTGCAGAATATGCCAGATGGCAAAGGGTGTAAAACAAAATACAAGGCTGTACCAGCCATTACCTATGCCTAAGAGACCATGGGAGGACATAAGCATGGATTTTATCCTTGGATTGCCGAGAACACAGAGGGGAAATGACTCAGTATTTGTGGTGGTTGATCGGTTCTCCAAAATGGCACATTTCATTCCTCGCCAAAAGACAAGTGATGCGATTCACATTGCTTTGGGTTGTTCTTCAAGGAAGTGGTACGACTTCACGGTCTACCAAGAAGTATAGTTTCAGATAGAGATACCAAGTTTGTTGGGTATTTCTGGAGGACTCTGTGGAAGAAATTGAAGACAGACCTAAAATTCGGTTCAGCATACCATCCACGGACGGATGGGCAAACGGAGGTGGTCAATAGAAGCCTGGGCAATTTACCGAGATGCTTGATAGTGGATCAACCCAAGGGATGGGATTTGGTCTTACCACGGGCGAGTTTGCATATAACAGTTCAGTTAATAAAAGTACAAATAGATCTCCGTTCCAGATAGTATATGGAAACAACCCGAGGAATGTGTCCGAACTAAGAACGTTGGACAGAAGAGAAAAGTGTAGTGCCGAGGCAGAAGAATTTGCGGAACATATGAAAAGTCTGCATGAGGAAGTAAGAAGACAAATTACAAAAATGAACAGTCAATATAAGACAAGGGCAGACCAGAAGCGGCGGTTCAAGGAGTTCAAGGTTGGAGATGAGGTTATGGTGCATCTCAGGAAGGAGAGATTTCCTGCCAAGACTTATAATAAATTGAAAATGAAAAGGTTTGGACCATGCAGAATATTGGGAAAGCGGGAGTCAGGAAATGCGTATGAAGTGGAATTGCCAAGTTGGCTTGATATTTCACCAATTTTTAATATCTCAGATTTAGTGGAATATCATGAGGGAGAAGGTACAAAAATGCGAAGTCCAGAACCATGGCAACTTCCAGCATCTACTTCAAACACAGATGAGGCCGAGGAAGTATTAGATACCCGTGAAGGACGGAGCACCAAAAACAGACAGTATACTGAGTATTTAATCAAATGGAAGGGCAGGCCTGTTGAAGATGCAACTTGGCTGTCGAAGACGGAGGTTGACTGCTTGGGTCCTCCCCCAACAAAACAGAAGTGAGGATCACTTCTAATTTACCCCGGGTGTCTGATGCAGGAGCATCTGGGGACAGTAGGGCAATCTTGCATCTTCAAATTGTTTCAGTTTCTTTTCTAAGTTCTTTACTCTTTGACCTCTTATTTCTCAGTATTGGGGAAGGTTTGTAGAGCAAGTTTGGTTTGGAAAGTTTTGTAAGGCAAAGGAGGGAGGGGTCGCGAAAATCGTGGCAACGCAACTTTGGTAAGTTTCGTCGCGATATCGCGACGTCGCGACAATAACTTGAGGCAGAGAAGGGACTCTTCAAACGTCGCGATATCGCGACGGTTTTACGACGCAGAGGAGAGGGTCTTCAAACGTCGCGATATCGCGACGGTAATACATATGAAGCAGTGAAGTTGGAGTTCGGTCGCGATATCACGACAGGTCACGATTTCGTGACCTGTCGCGATATCGCGGCCAGTAAAGGGGCGACACGTGGCTAAGGGACCGCAAGACTTAAGGAAAATAGAAGGCAAACAAGACCAAGGGTAAATGACGAACGACCGGGCAAAGCCAAGCTGGACACGTGGCGGTCGTGAAGGGCACGTGGATCAAATTTATGGCAACGGGGGAGAAGCTTGGATGGATGAACACGCAGCCGGCCACGTGTGTACAAGCTAATTTATGGGTCACTTTAACTGTTAAGGGAGGAGTCGACCGCGCTTTTCTTCTCGACATTTCTGGCTTTGTAACATTTTACAGTTGGTAGTTTAATGGAGGAGCCGACAGTGCAAGGACGGTCAGAACGACGCGGCCAGTGCAGGAAGACCATTAATGCCGGTACCTTGGTAGATCGGGCGGATGGCCGATTAAGACTGAAATTTCAAAAATCCAGGAAGAGGGAATTTTGAATTTGAAATTATTTTTTTGGTGGAGGCATTGATTGCCTGGAGGATCGAGGCCTCGTTAAAAACTCGGAAAATTTCTTGTAAAGGGATGGTGAAGTCGGGATTGGGGAAGAGAGACTGTGAGCCTGGAAAATTATTGTATGACTGTATTAAGAAAGTTAATGAAAATTACTGTGAATTCTACTGTGAATTTGTGGTGTGAATCTCGGCTTGCCATCAATCACTAATCCTTGTTATATGTGCAGGGCTAATTGGGAGACCATTTATCACATTTTCCTTGAGTGCCCTTTTTCCTTGACTATCCTAAGTGGGATTTTTCAGGCCTTCAATATTTCATGGGTTAAACCAGCCACTGTACTTGATTTTTTCGTCCAGTGGCCTTGCTTCTTTTCAAGCCAAAGACTTAGATACATGTGGAAAATTTGTCTCAATCACTATCTTTGGTAGGTGTGGTTAGAAAGGAACCATATAGTCTTTAATGAGTCTATCCATGATCATCAAACTATCATTTCTAGGATCCTATTATTTGCAAAAAATAATGTGAACCTTATCCCTTTTGATAGTTGTAAACCTCATCTGTAGGAGACCACAATTGCTCAATATTAAAGCTTAACCTTGTTAGATGAGTCTGTGCCTAGGGTAGTCAACTCTAGAGCCAATGTTAAGTGGTCTCCACCTCCTACGGGTTGGTTTAAGATTAATTTTGATGGATCATCTAAGGATAATCGTGGTAGAACAGGCACTGGTGGCATTGTGCGAGATCATAATGGGAATATGATGCTTGCATTTTTTGAATATTTTGGAACAAGGATGAACAACGAAGCTGAAGCTAGAGCTATGTGGAGAGGCCTTCAAATGACTCAAGACTTAGAAGGCAATTTAATCATAGAAGGAGACTCTATGCATGTTATAAATCTCCTCAATAATTGGAAAACACATCATTGGAGGATTAAAACAATTGTTGAAGAGGCTAGGATCCTTTTCCAGGGAAGATAGGACAAAAAATCCCAACATGTCTTTCGAGAAGCTAACAAAATTGCTGATAAGCTGGAAAATTTGGGTGTCGATGGTGACAGACTTTTCAAATGGGAACATGGTGTCCCAAGTGAAGTAGAGGAGCTTATTCAACAAGAATGCCAAGAATGATAGTCGAATTTACCAATAGGGAAGGCATTGTAAGTTCGAAGGCTATGAGTATTCCCGTCTCTTTTTTGAATTGGACTCACATTAAAAATTATCTGAGCTATCAATCTTCGTGGATGCTGCTTAGAAATACCACAAATACTAATGGGGACAGTCACATGTTAGATAACATGGCTCCTAGTCGTCTTAGTAATTTGAGGTTGGTTGATAATCACAGGGAAGGAAAGAAATGACAATATAAGACTTCAAACCAAAACCACGTGGACCACTAGATAGCCACCACCATAAATCTAGCCAATAGGTTCACTTCTCCAAGGTTGATTGGCCAAGATAGTATGTGGTACCAAAGCATGTCATATACGAAAGAAAGCAATTACCAGATAATTATTAAGAGTAACTGTCAATATAGAGCTTGTGGAAGTTTTTCAGTACTCTGCTATGTATGTCTGTAGCTTTTTGTTTTTCCATTGTCTCAAGGAAGGGATTCGTGTCTGTTTCTTTTTTTTAATTATGATGCATGTGTGTTTTCTCGAGGTATACCCAAAATGTTGTATGGGAAGTTTCTTTTTTATAATAGGTTATGTGCCTTACCGGATGTAATGGCTTTGGCGGCATGTAGATTTTACATATATAGGATCCTTAGTAAGGATATGTTCATCAATAGCCCTAGGCTGATTTTTGTAAAATGTTTTGGGTCAATCTGTAAAACCCGGTATTAATGCTATAGTATCTTATCTACCAAAAAAATATTAAGTAATGAGGATTTTTGACCAGGAATCCCTAACCTGTTACAACAACTCTACTAGGGAGACACACACCCACCCTCTCACACATTCACCCACCCATATCTAATTGTTACTATGAATGGTAATGTATGAGAGTTTTAGAAAAAAAACATTTGAATATTAGTTCTCTTGATACTATTTATCATTTATCATTTTTCCTTTATTTAGGGAATGTTGTCACTTACTCTGTTAATGTTATATTTTGTGAGGTTAGAAACTTAAATAACCATTTGATAAGTTTAAACTCAATATGTACATTATATGTGTGAATGTGTGACCTTTTTTATATTTATATTTTATTGTTTGATGACTAATTTAATTTATAATCTAATATTTAAAATATTCACAAATGGTTTATGCTTAGCATAAAATTGATTAGTATATCACACATTAATTTTATACTCAAAGTTCATATTAAAAATGACAAGAGATAGTGTGGTTCAATTGTAAGTTTTCAATTAACATGGTACTTTTCATATAATTTTTGAACATCAAAAGTTGAAGTTATAATTGAGGTGTCTTATATATGGTTACATTAGTGACCTTTTTTTTAAGAAGAATAAATAATTTGTTTTCCATTCTAAAATGTTATACAAATTAGGAATGTTAAATTATAGCTAAATAAGGCATATTTGACTATACACATATTGTAAAACTCATAGTCATTATCATCTTAACATATAACATCTATTCACTAGCCTTAAAAGTATAGAATTTCAAAAGGATAGAAAAGTAAAATGTCCATGCTTGTATGTACATTAGGTTAATGCTTAGCTTAAAAATAGTTACTATATGCAAATAAATTTTATATTCAAAGTTTATTGTAAAATTGATAAAAGATAAAATGCGGTTCAAAATATAATTATAAATTTTCAATTAACATAGTATATTTCATAAATTCTCACTAAATATTAAGCATTGAAGTTTTAAATGAGGTGTCCTACATTTGAGTATACCACTGGAAAAGAATGAAAAAAAAATATGATATATAGTTTATTCATTCAAAAACTTTGTACAATTGATAAATGTTAGTTTATAGACAATAAAAACATATATTACTCCAAATAATTGTACAATCTATTGTCATAATAATCTCGTGTTCACTAGCCTTACATCTATAACTATTAAAAAGTAATATGTTTATATATACATACATATACATATAAAATGTATGTACTTACTACAAATTATGATATAAAACATATAACATATTTTATAATATATGCATAATGAAAGTCCCTATAAACTATAATTGAGTGCTTCTTACATATTTAATTTCTTAAATTTGTTACCTTTAATAGATTATCATATCAAAATACTTTATCTATATGGTTGTATGTATACCAAATAAACTGTGACTTAAAAATTATATATAGATTGTGATCAAGGTTTAAACCTAGGTTTTTTCTTGGTAAGTGTTCAAAGTTTTACCAATCCACCTAACCCTTGGGGATGCTCAATAAAGAGAAAAGGTAGCCTGACTTGAGTCCTCTATGTGTCATGGTAATACCAACCTTGAGCCACCGGAGCGGTACCAACCTTGAGCCACCAAGGTCTCCCTCACTCATGTTTACCGAGGAGAGGCAGAGATTATAGAAGCGGGATTATAGAAGCAACTTCAATGATCAGAGGCTAAAAACCTCCAAAAGAATGTGGGATCCCGTACCCAACTGTTAAAGATGATATATATATTTATTTATTTAAAATATCTTAAATATGTATTCCTTCAATTTCTTAAGCTTCAAATGGTTTGTCATCACCCATGTGTTGTAGGTGAGGTAGAGAGGAGACGACAATCCTCCAAGGGAGGTCCCAGGTTCGAATCTCCACCCTACCAAAAAGCTGAATTGGATACCCAAAATCTAATTGATAATGTTGGTGCGAGCATAACTGGGTGCGACTCCCAGATGACTTTGACGGTGTAGAACCCCCTATCCATGGTCTCTCAGACCAAGGCGGCCCATAAGGGGTTTTTCGCTTTAAAAAAATGGTTTGTCATCTAAAACGTGTATGTATGAGTTTGTTATATATATATATTAGAACGGACATGTTTAACACGAATGTCTATGCTTATGTATGTGTGCTTTATGTACGACATGCATGGAAAAGATTTAAGGATGACTTGCATATCTGAAGTGATGATTAATTTGTCAACCTTCTTTTCAAATCAGAAGAATAGTCTTAATTTTAAAAGGTTCCCTGTCATAACATACGAAACATTTTAATTTATTAGCATTATTTGTTTGTTTCAAGCACTGTTCACAGATCAAATTGACGTCACCCCATCTTCTTAGGGCTTAATGGCATTGATGGAGTCCGTGATTTTAAAATCAGAATGTCTTTGTCCAAAGGTAACCTAATAATCATCAAGAAAACAGACAACCTACTAACACTAAGAGAGAAAAAACATAGAATATTTGAACAAGAAGAGTATAGAGCACAACCCAATCAAGAACTAAAAAGAACGACAAGACAAGAGGACGGAGAGTGATTGGAGCATATGTGGGTCTATGGAGACCAAACATTTTGTGGCCAATAAGGTTCCTTGAAACGTCCTTGGTGTTCCTAACCTCAAATAGAAATAGCGGTGATGTGTCTTACTTCGAGGTATGTGGTAAAAATGGGAGACAGTAGCCGAGATACCATCGTTCCTTGTCCTTCTCCTCCTAACATAGGAGACCCTAACAAGAACGCCACAACTTGCAGGCCGAAAGAGATCAGAGAACATGATAGTCTCCTCCCAATAGCCAATGTGGATAGAATCATGCGAAATGTCCTTCCTCCCAATGCCAGGATCTCCAAGGAAGCCAAGAAGACCATGCAGGACTGTGCCTCCGAATTCATTAGTTTCGTCACCAGTGAGGCCTCTCAGAAATGTCACAAGGAGAAGCGGAAGACCATCAATGGAGGTGACATTCTCGGGGCCATGACTGATCTAGGTTTCGAGGATTATGCAAAGTCTGTCGAGGCTTATCTCCATAAGTCCAAGGAAACCGAGGATGAGAAGCTTTCGGCCACAACAGAAGGTCTATTGGACCATTTTCTTGTTGGTGCTAATCAATGCAACAATGGGAGGGTAGTAATATCAGACCAACACCCACAGCGTTTTCCCTATTATAACCATCATGAACAGTTCGTTGTAGGACCGCTTGGCCAGAATCATGGCAGTGGGTCGATTATCCAGCCCTTGAAGATGCATGGCGCCGGTCCTTCCACGGACCCCGGTGCGAGAGGCGGCAGCGGGAGTTGATAAGAACACATTTTCCGTTGTAGTTACATAGTATAACTTATATGTCTTGGATTCATATGCCTGCAAGATTTGTGACTTTTTTGATTACCTGTTCTTGGCGTGCATGCGGCCTCTAGCTGCAAGGTGAAGGATTTGAGTTTTCTTAAATGGTGAATGGCGAAAACTGTCAAGAGGTAAAGAGCTTGATTTCTCTGGACATTTCACAATATTCCTCTGATGTCAGCTCGTCTATACGTCAAATTTCAAAAAAGTATTGTGTTTTTGAGAGAGGGCCCAAAAACAATCTTGCAATCTTATGTTTGAGATCAGCTAGAGATCAGAACAACAGTAGGATTACAGTTATTCACAAGAGGAACTACCTATTCTTGAGAACGGTGAAAGCCCAGTACTGTTGCTTCTGAATAGTGGGCAAGAGAGTTTTCCTCTGTATGTCCCTTCTCAATGTAGATGTGGCCTTGTATAGTAAGTATTCCGGTATATAGGGTATTTGGATAGCCATTATATATACGAGAGTATTGCAACGTTTTGTAGATGAAAATCCTATTGGTTTTTGTAATAAATGGCAGATTCTTGCTAGCCTTGACCTTTGAGGATAACGATTTGCTTTTGGAGAATTAATTATTCAGTTTTTCTTTTTCAAAATTAAAGGTGCTTTTATAACCATGAACATAAGGGATGGTTTTTATTGCAGTGATTTTGTAAAAATGTCAAGAATTCAATGAGATCAAATATCTAGTTTCTTACTCTGAATACTTCTCTTGACGACTAATGGTTCTTCCTCTGGTTTTTGGGTCCTCTGTGGCAGTGGATCGCGTCTTTTTTGGTTCCTTTTTGATTGAGGATCATTCTTTTTTGAGCTCTAATGTTTCTATTAGTACTTGTTTGTTCAAGGCTGTTGAATCATTTTAGTTTGAGATGTAATTTTGAGATTGTATTTTGTTTCATCTCGCAGTTTTTAGTGTCTTTCCCCTGTTCCTTTTTTATCCTCTCATGATCCTCTGTTTCTTTTTGATCCTCTGATGATCCTCTGTTGTACAAGGCGTTAGGGCACCTTTCAAATGCCCTTGTTTCAATAAATTTATTAATCTACCAAAAAAAAAAAATCTAGTTTCTTATATTAAAAATAGATGTTATTCATTTTTTTCATATGATTTATATTAAGAGATGACATTTCTCTTGTCTTTTAAAATTCAAAAATTTCAATACTATAATTGAAAAACTCATTTGTTATTCTATTTTCTATGGATGATATTTTTAGGATACTACTTCAATTAGTAATTGATGAATATCTAGAATAATTTTATTGCTGATCCAATTCTCATATATTTATCTTATGATATAATAATAATTTATAAATTTCCTTCAACTAAAATATGTCTTCATCCTTTTTTCATACTCATCTTCATCTTTATAAGTGTCTTAGCCTACACAGTTGTTTGTTGAAGCTTTATATCAATCTAAGTAGGTGGTGTCACCAACTCTATATTGTTTTCCTAAAGAAGCACCATCAAAGTTATGCTTGATGAACCTAATTTTTGAATATTTTTATCTTACCATAATTTGATGTAGATGTTTCAATAACACTATTATAGTGCATTAGCCCTTTCAAATCTTATAGCCAATTAACTAGCACATTTTTTCCACACTTCTTTCTAAAATGAGCATCATGCTTGTAAACATTCTACAAAAGAGATATACAAATCAATCCAAAACTAGGTGTGATTTTCACATTCATTTCAAATTTTATTTTATATGTTTAATGTCATAAAATCTAGATAATAATGGCAAGACCAATTCTCCGTCTATAAAATACTTAATGATTTATTTTTGAAACAACTGCCCCAACATTTTAACAAAACTTGTAATATGAAAGGAGCAACCTAATACATTATTTTAAAGAATATTATCCATAGATTGTTGAAGGAAAGGAAAAATGAAGAAGTAGATGTTCTAGAATTTCTACAATAATGGTTTAGGGTACTCCATTCTACTAGAAAGTGTGATAACATGGAGAAGAGACCTATAGGAAGATAGTGGAAAGAATAAAAAGAAAAAAGAGCCTAGATAGCCAATAAAATACCAAAACTATACCAATAAGATAGAAAGGATATCCCACACTACATTTTACACAAGGTCTATACATGAATTACAAATCAATTGAAAAATAAATTGTTTCATATTCAAACTAATCAAGAGACAATTTCAAAAATAGTTCATGAAATGGTTATTGAACTTCATCTATGTTTGGTGATACTATCTAGGTATAGAAGTGGTCAAATTGACCCTATGTGAAGAAGTGTTGGGAATTTGGCATTACCAATTCTATTGATAGTATTTCACCATATGATGGCATGTGTGTAACAACCCAAGTCTATTCACTTGGTTTTCCTAGTCAAAACATATAATATAAGCAAGAAGGTTAATTTTTTATTTTCAACCTACATTTTGCTAAGGATATTAATTCAAGGTAATAAGTAAGAATTGTTTCACCCAATATATCACTAAGACAAACTTAAAATAGTACGACATATTGTACCAACTTTTGGATTCAAGACTACTGCAGACAATCATCCAAGTGGATGATATAGGCCACATCTCATAATTGTGCCATTTAGTGGAGTCAACAATCTCATTTAACATCCTTATTTTTTAGCATGAGGGTCGATCCACGACAGGGGTTGTCAATTAGGGCCCATAACACTTAAAGGATTGACACTTTCTTCCCCATACCTTAACATTATGAACCCTCAACTTATTTTGATCATGTTATACTATTGGATGTAAGGGTTCTAGCGTAAATATACCCAATGTCTATTTAACTATCCTTTTTTTTCTAGATTCAGATAGAGCCTTGCCAATTCCTTGACCTAGGTCTTAATTGCATACACACGTAGTAACTCACGTCTATTTCTATTATACCAAACATCGAGGCTAATTTAGCTAAGTTACCCATGCATGAGACTTATCACAATACTAACAAGTAGTGATTTAGAGATGGTGTCACATACCACCTACTTCTTAATAGATTTGACCAAGTCACATAATTCGACCAATTTTGTCAATCTAGTGATCGTTACTGATATTGTTGTGTGCATTCCCGTACCTGAACATATTGGGTTTTATTTTAATAACATCCTTCATTCTCGATGCATGGCTAAAAGTTAAGGTAGAGCATTCTCACTTCTAGCTTAAAGTATAGTGTTTACTTATAAAAATTTCACTCTACGTAGGGTCTATGGTAGAAAACATTATTGAATTATTAAAAATATTTTCCACTAGTACATTCAATACTCATGTTACTATTTCACTTGATTTTAGATACATAAATATTAAAATCTCATAACCTATGAGTTCTCTTTCACTGGTTAAATTCACAAAGAATCATAAGAAATTGCTTACAAAGTGAATCAAAAGAATTGATTGCCATCTCACAATTCATTTCTTCAAGCAAAGGAAATATTTACAAACAATACTTATCATAGTACATACTATATATATTTATATTGGTAGTCCATTCATTGCCTCAAGGGTTAAAATTATGTATTACCAACCCATGCAAACCAACATTTTCCAAAAAAAGTATAATAGTTTTAGTTCTGAAATTCATTTCGACCAACAACATAGGTTTGTTTTCAAATTTGACTAACAATGTCTAAGAGTTTTTACCAACCATGAAGGGTACTATAGTTATTTAAATAAATATACATGCTTATTTTTGTTCAACCAAATAAATAAAGGTATAATTATAAAAATACCATACTACTTTTAAATAGGATTTTCACTAACTTTAGCAATTGGTCTTAGACTACTATTGGCTACTTTGCAAGATACCCGTAAGCTTAACACCACTACAGGAATAACACTTTCAATATGTAAATATAATAATTTTTTGAAAATATACACTTTACTAGATTCCAATAAGAATATATTATCACAGTTTAAAGGAACTCTCAAAAGGTAAACATATCTTTAATTTACATAGTAAACAAATGGTTTTTCCATGGCAACCAAAGCATTCAATTAGCACCATACTTATTCCTGTCATAGGTTTATAATTCATACATACTTTTAAAGATAGAGATGCACATCACTAATCTCTCAAATTTAAAATTAATATTCAAACAAACTACATAATCAAATTTCTCTAAAAATTACCAAGGTGGTCTTCAAAGCATGTTATAAATTCCAAACTACTCAGTCTCTATGAGAATTTGCGGTTATCTAATTTTATCACTTCACATATCAAAAAAACTTACAACATTGATCACATTTTATAGAAATTTACATCCTCCAGCTATTGTTACATAGTAATGACTCATTTAGAGTTTATAGAAGAGATTTGGTATCAAATATTAATTTGGTTTTCAAGCATAGGTGACACAGATCCCCATTCGGCTTCTACACAACTTTTTGCCTCCACAAACACCGTTTGGGTCCCAACCAAATCCAACTCAAGGGAAGATAGGTTTACAAAATTTGTGGTATCAGATCCCAACTCACATTAAATAAATGCATTCCTAGGTGCAGCTATCATATTAAACAAACAACTACATAATAAATTCATTCTGCAACCAAACAATGCATTTGTGCTTTTAGACCATATTGCCCACTTTATCCAAACAATGCCCATTAAAACACACATATTTTCCATGAAATATTACACACTAGTTTCAACCAGTAAAACGCCCTTCCTGTTCAGTTCTAGAAATTCAATTTTACTTTTCTATCCAAACACAACGAACAAAGAAGAGTTTCTTTTTTTTTAGAAATATTAAATCATGATATGCAGTCTTGTCCTCTATGTTTGTAGAAAATAGCCAAGGATGGATTCAACATGTACAATTATTTCAAAAGAAGGAAAAATTTATTAGACAGTCAACTTTTTCACATAAGAAAATCCACCTAGAATTGTAGCATGCCAAAAGTTTCTCTCGTATCCCTCCAATTCCATGCATGCAATTCCTCTTCCATAGAGATTTCATTTTTTTTTTTAATTTCATCGCAAGTATGTTTTCTTGCGTCTCCTTTCCCCACTTTTACTTCAGGATGTTTTTCCTTTCCCAATCTTCTTGAACGTCAAGTAAGGATGAGGGTTTAAAACCATTATGACACCACTTCATTTGATTATGCATGATATAACCAACATCCCTCCACCCTGAACTTGCTACAATTTGAATAACACAAGCTTATACTGAGAGGGGGGAGTGAACAGTATAAGACCACTTTTTAACTTTTTCCTTTTACTTCAGAAAGCAATGCAATGAACCAATAGAAAAATAAAAGCAGTAATCAAACTAATGTACAAGTCATCACACAATTGAGACACCAATATAGCGTGGTTCACCCAAGGTGGGCTACTCCACAAAGAAAATATTTCACTAAATTTTCTCAATCAAATCCTTTGGGAATCCTTCCCAAATTAAAATGTTTATGGACTTCCTATCCAAAGGAGAATCCTTCCCCTACTCAAATATTTATGAGCCTTCTGCCCAAAGGAGATGTCCTATCCCCCAAAGAAGTATTTATGAGCCTCATGCCCAAAGGATATGTCCTATCCCCCAAAGTTGTGAAAATGATACTTCAGAAGGTCATTGCCTCTTCTGCCACTAGTAGGTGGAACTCCTTTCCACAAAATATGTCTTGTCCTCCTTGCTATGGCTCTAGAGACTTCTGTCCTCACTGATCACCTCCACAGATGCTTATCAAAACTTGTACTAAACACAGTCAGCCGGTCTAGCACAAGTCCTCTCAAACTCTATCACAAATCTGTACCAAAATCATTCCTCTGGTCTAGCACAAATTTGTTCTCAAATCTCTATCAGATCTATCCCAAGCTTAAGTCAAAAGCTTGAACAAATCAATCACAACTACTCATAATTCTTCACCAAGTCTTCATAAAATATGTCCACAAGTTCTTCAACAAGAACCTATCCAAATCATTCCACAATTTCTCGACAATAACCTATCCAAATCAATCCACAAGTTCTCCACAAGAACCTGTCCAAATCAGTCTTAGAAAGCTCACCAAGAACATGCCCAAATCAGCTCAAACAATTTTACCAAGAAACTTGCCTAATGTGAACACACAAAGAGAATTTTTAGAGACCCAATGTGTTTCATCTGATCATATCAAATCAATCTCATAGAAGCATAAAGAGAATTGTTAGAGACTCAATATGTTCTATTCTTAAACTCTCAATATCAACTCAAATCAATCTCATAGAAGCATAAAGAGAATTGTTAGAGACTCAATATGTTCTATCCTTCAACTTTCAATCTCAACTCAAATCAATCTCATAGGAGTAGTATACTTTCACAAGATCTTGAACCACAACCCAAAAATTGCCAATAATGCAATATCAAGGAATCAACTCCTCTAACATAGAACCATAACTTGCTATCCAACCCTAGCCATGTTAGTTTTCAAGAACTCAAAGCAATCTCTCTCTAAGCATCAAAAAGGGTTCAAGATATTTCCAACTTCTCTTAAATGGGAATTCTCATATTAACCACACAACCAATTTTATCAAGCAAAGTACAACTTGATAAAGTCAAATCTCAAAGGAGCAAGACCAACTCATGTATCAAGTAAAGCATAACTTGATCAACTCAATCTCAATGGAAGCAATCTCAAAACCAAACTCTCAACAATCAAACAAATCAATTACGGTTTCAACAACTTATAGCAATGGAATACGCTTCTCACTCAAAAACCCTAAAGAAAACTTCAAATGCTTCCACTATCATAAACCAAAATTATGCAATAACTCATAAACTCATCATGATCTCATAATGCATAATCAATACTTCCACTTTCAAAAAATAAGATCCACTCCAAATAAGGAAACTTAATTTAATCCTTTTCACTCTAAACTTATTTTCAGAAAACCATCAACCAATAATAACCATGGAAGAATGTGCCCATACCTTTACTTTGATGAAGGAGAACTCAAAATCTATCACAACACTAACTCTCTGTTTGCCACAAATTAGAGCTAGCAACAATGGAATAATGGACAATGATAAGAGTCCTAATAACACCTTATCACTCCAACTCATCAATAACAAAAACTCACAAATATACATATCAACAATATTCCTTTACACCTTATAACTCCTACTTAATATATCACAAAATAACTTCAACCTCAAAAATAATTACAAGAGAATATCAACTCAATAACTCCAAAGGCTTTATAACCCAAATATGACATTAAGCACAATTATTCCTTAAACCCTTATAACTCCTAAAATACATTTACTTCTAAATGCATTTACCACATAAACATTAAGCATCAATAATAACAATGTCAAAGCAATATTTTTATTTAACCTTATACCTCCATCCAATTACCAACAATAATTTGCCAAGTCAAATCAAATATTCCACATTATCAACAAAAGATCTACCTTGGCCAAAAATCAATTCTCCAAACTTAGGAGAAGTGTGGAGACACCAAAATAAGTGGCAAAGCGCTTCCTCCTCCAAACTCGTGGCCCAAGGCAATTGTTGTACCACGTGCACAATAATCATGACCAAGAAAAAATTGAAACACGTTTGTCATGAATCGAACTCGACACCTCTGTTTAGTGAGAACCTTCACTCCACTGCCTTCGCCATTGGAGCACAAGTGGCCAACGAAACTCTCAAATGCTACTCATCGTTTTACCTTCCCTTTGCTCGCAAAAGATAACCAAAATTTCCTTCCTCATAGGACCAGATTTGTCTTCCTCACTGTAAACGAAATCAGAATTTAACACAAATCAGATTTGTCTTCCTCATTGGCGCACGAAATAAAAAATTAATACAAAGCAAAATGAGACTCAAAAATCATAGCGCAATCCAAAATCGAAGGTCACAGATCAATACGAATTCGAAGGTAATCGCACAAATCGAAGGTGCATTGAACCTTAGGAATTAATACCCTTTAAAATTCTTTTGCATCCCATGCAAATTAACGTCAGCGCTCCATTCAAACATTGCATTTTTCATCCCATGCAAGTTGATGTCGTCGAGTTAAGTCTTTTACATGAGCACCAATAAGGATTTAGAAACCCTTTCAATAATAATTATTAAATTAATAATTATTATTTTATTAATAATAAACTTAACTTAAAACATTTTCAAAGGTTTGAGTTAATTTATTTATTAATAATCAAAATGGACTTTTAAGGTTTTTCAAGGAGCAAAACATTTTCATTAAGCCAATATGGTTTTAATAAAAACCCTTAATGATCCATATGGTTTTAATAAAAACCTTTAACCTTGTCTCCATGATTTTAATAAAAACCCTTAAACAAACATCATGGAACTGTCAAGATCTTTTTGGCACCAAACTAATTTTGACATCAGCACAAATTCCTTTTGATATCAACACAAACTCCTTTTGACATCAATGACAACTCACAAATATGAAGCTAGGCAACATACCCAAAATTACCAACAATATCCCCCTTTGTCGTTGATGGCAAACCACTACTGAAACCACTATTGAAAAAAAAAACTTTCAAGCAACTACCAACTGTCAAAACTAAAACCAACTGAAAACCATCCTCTGAAGCTTTGCTCCCCCTGACTCAAGGCTCTCCCCCTTACTCAAATCTCTCCCCCTTTGTCACCAATGGCAAAGGGTTACATTTGGGGCTCAAGGCTAAGAATGAGCCTCTTAGCTTAGCCCCTCCCCCACCTCCTATTGAGGTGATTAATTCTAGGGTGGGAATAAAACTCCCATTAGGCACTGATCATCATCAGTGTCCATAGCTGCATTTCCATGATTTTTCCTGATATCCTTGTCCATGTTTATGTTCTTATTATTCATATTCTCATCCCTGTTTCTATCCAAGCCATTATTCCTATTCTTGTCATTATTCCTATTTCTGCCATTATTCCTATTCCTGTTCATAGCCCTGAACCTATACCTTGGAACTTCTGCTCTACACCATCTGGTTGTATGTCCTTCATTATTGCACTTATAACATTTGATAATGTTATTCCTTTAAGATGTACCTATTTTTTGAATCCTCACTGTTGGATCAAACATGTTCCTATTTTTAGCCCTATAATTAAATGCCTTATACCCAAACTGATTACAAGAGTAGCAATACCCTTGAAATAAATTACCATTTCTAAAATTTCCATTAACCTGTCTTGCTTGAACCCTGCACTATGAAGCCATGTGTCCAAACCCGTGACATGCAAAACATCTTCCATTGAACTTTCCTTGCCTTGACCTCATAGGTCCTTTAGTATTTCTCCCCTTATGTTGATTCCTATTTTTTGATTCTGTGCTATTTGAATCACCATCTGAGAAATTACTCTCTGAAGTACTCTCTTCATCTGAACCATCTTCTTCTTAGGAGCTCATAATAGATTCCTCAACCCGTTCCTTCTGTTTCTTTCCAAAACGAAGACCTGTTTTATCTGTTGTCCTTATTTGATCCTTGATGATTGATTTTACCTTCTTGGAACTTTCTTCAAACCTGTAAAGATTCTCCTTGTACTCTTTAGTTTTCTTTTTCAAGGAAGCTACTTCATGTTTTAACTCTTTACACTCAAGAGACCTAGTTGCTAACTCTTCTTTGAGTTCCTGTGTCTTTGCTATAAAGATATCAAGATTCCCTATAAGATCATCTCTTTCATAATGGCATTCATAAAACCTATCGATTAGTCTAGCATATTTCTTTCTTCCTTTCTTTAACACATCAAGAGCATTAACAAGTTCAGCCTCAAGATCTACTTCTCTCTTTTCTGAAACATCCTCTATTTGTTTACCTTTTGAAACATCAATATCATTTTTTTATTTCTTACCACTAGAGGTGCTACCTTCATCTAAAGCCATAAGAAGATCTTCCTCATAATTTTATGAAGCATCCTCATACATAGTATTACTATAATTCAAACCATCATTTGTATAATCATCCTCAAGGTGACCAAAATTTCCACATCTAAATCACTTAAGTACAACAAATCTATTCCTCTTTTCTTTTCCTTCCTTTTATGTTAGAAACAAAATCTCATTTCTATATCACTTGAAGAAATTCCATCATCACTACTAGAACACTTACTTGCTTTATTCGTGTAGAAAATTTTCTTGTGTTTTTGGAAGTACCTCTTCCCTTCACTGTTTTGCTCATTTTTGTTCTTCCTTTGATACCTGTGCTTCTTAGACTCCCTATGCTTATAATCCTATTTTTCTTCATCACAATAATCCTTGGGTTTCGGACAGTCAATAGCACAGTGACCAAACTTTCCATAATTGAAACATTTAACAAATTTCATACCTTTGTGCTTTCTTGAGAACTTGCGTTTACTGCTGTAGTTTGCTTCTTCATCACTAGAAGACTCATCATTGTCTTCTTGTTGTTTACCCTTGGACTTCTTGGTAGCTTTGAAAGCTGCCTCCTTCTGAGGATCAGGTACCATTTTAGTTCTTAACTCAAAAGCTATAAGTATACTATGAAACTCATCCTTTTTCAATTTATCCAAATCCTTGGCTTCCTCAATAGCTATAATATTTTCACTAAATCTATTTGGAAGAGACCTCATAATTTTATCACAAACATCATTTTCAGCAAGCTCAAGACCTAGTTCCTTCATGTAATTAACAATATCATCCATACAAAGGTATGTTAGAATCGTCTTTGTAAGATCTGCCTTTTGTAGATATTTCAGAATTGCATTCATTGCCCTTGAATTGTTGTGATGTAAAATTTTCTCATCTGCTGTAGTAGGAGGAAGATTTGGAATAGTGTACCTATTGAAAATTTTGTCACATTGCACAATGGGGTAGAAAATTTGAATTTTTGTAAAGTATTTCTTTTAATTTCATGAATTTGTTCCCTTGATTTTTTTTAGAAACAACATTTTCAAGAATTGTAGCAATTTTGGCTTTCCCTACCACCCCCTTGTACATAAAATGAAGAAGAAAGAGCTTCGCTGCCAAACAAGCTAAGGAATACAACTTCGTCGAAGAAATCATTAAGGATAAAAACTACTTCGGGGCTGAAGTCCCTCAAACAACTACTTCAAGAAAAAACCTTGCGAAGCAGCGTTGCCAAAGAAGAAATTCTAGCAAGGCGTAAAAAAGAGCTTCACACCCAAAGTATTTCTAGTAGCTACTTTGGGCAAAAGTTTTGCGAAGCGAAATTCAAGCGGCATTTCAAAAGAACAGCTTCATCGAACGAAAATCATGGTCTAAATTGGCTAAGGCAAGAAACAACTACTTCGGGACCGAAGTCCCTCAAATAGTTACTTCGAGAAAAAATTTTACGAAGCGGTGTTGTCGAAGAAAAATGCAAAGGAAGAAAAATGAAAAATACTTCGGGCCTGGAGCACTTCAAAAGACTACTTCGGGTGAAAGTTTTGCGAAGTAGGATTTGAAGAAGCGCAACATTGAAAACACTTCATCGAAAAGTCACCGAAGCACCCACTTCAGGCCCCTATGCCAGTGAACCATTTCTACTTCGCTGAAAGTCGTTGCGAAGCATCTACTTTGGAAAACTTTCATGTGAAGTACTTTCACCCGAAGTAGAAGCAGAAAAAATGCATTTTGAAGGCAAGAATGCACTTCGGCCGAAATACCCCCAAACCATAGTTTTGAAGAAGGATCATGGCGAAGCATTTCAAAGACTCATCAGCAAAGTATCTACTTCGGGCGAAGGACCTCACCGAAGCAGTTTTGGCACAACAAAGCAGCGAGAAGTGAAGACCCCATTTTGAGGAAGAAATCTACTTCGGCTCTCACCACCCCCGAAGCTGTTTTGTGAAGCTTCGCCATGCGAAGTGCAAATCAAGGAGAATATGCTTTAGCACAAGTCCATTGCAAAGCAAAGTTACGAACAAATAACTAGCGAAGCACTTCAATGGCACGTGCTCCAAGCTGGCTATTTTCTTGAGGCGATCAACTGCCTCATAAATGTATTTTTACGTGCCCAAAAAACTAGCTGTGCATTTTTGGAAATTGGAAACAAAGTATCAGTCTCTAAAGAAGACCCAGGCAAGCATGGCGGCCACTCGAGTATTGCACCTAGAAGCCAAGGATGCTCAAATGGCTCATTAATGCATGTTTCCACTACTGACATGGTCGTAGTTTCTAGTTTTGGCAATAGATTTGAGAGCTCAGTCATGAGGGCCGCAAGGAGCCGACTTCTCAGGTTTCGAGGGTGTACTCCTCCATTTTGTGTAATTATGGCTTAGAGGGTCGGGTCCTCTATAAAACCTAGGCATTGTAATGTAAAATGGGGGGGAAATTTTTTCTAGAAAGCTGCTGTAACTTGTATTCCTACGATTAATACTAAAGAGCTTTGGACTCTATTTCTCTCTTGTATGCTGCCTTCTGCGTTTATTTCTTTCATCTTTCTTCATTTGCATACTGTAATTCTAAACTCTGGATTTAGGTGTGTGATTGGGGACTAAACCCTAAAATTTTCCCAAAGGATACATAGGAGAGGAAGACGTCGTGTTGGCCTTCTTTTATGTTGCCTATGAATAGTGTTTCTACTATATTCACTTTTCTTAATCACCGTTACTCTTAACCCTAAATTTTGGAGAAAGAGAAAGGAGAATCCTGAAACTCATCTAGAGGATACATAGGAGGGCTAATACTGTGTTCATTTTGTTTATTCTTGGTTTTCTTTGCTGCTATTCCAAGTTATTGGCTAGCAATCATGCTTCTGGTTCTTTCCCACCACTAAACTACTAAAATTTCTTCCCTTACTATTTTATTTCTTTTTTGCACCCTTAATCTGTTTATCTCTTTCCTGCACCCTTATCTCAAACATCGAAGTAGTGTAGTATAGGAGCCGGTCTTCTTTGGAGATTAGCACGAGGAGCATCTCTTCTCTTCAGCCTTTCAATGTTGGTCCAGGTCTAGGATGCATTCATTTACCCAAATCCTTTCTTGGGTAGATTTGATGACCAATAGTTTCTGGCATGTCCGGTGGGACCCGATCAGTCTCACCTTATAAGTGGTAGTGAAAATCGATGCTCTCATTACCAAAATACTCTTAGCATCTGGCGACTTTGTTTTACCCGAGAATCTTTAAGTCATAAATACCGATACCAAAGTATATGCCTTCATGCAAACAATATGGAGAGTTAGGAATAGAGGAGAGGAAACTAAGTTCTTTGAGCTAGATATTGACGCCTTTGGGGAACGATCTAGGTTGGTCACCCTTGAGTCTTTTTTACGTGGAACATCCTTGCAAGAGGCCGTTGTTGACGAACAAGGCCTAACTTCTGATATCACAGTAGCCAGATTTCCTCCTAATCCTCCCAATTCATCGAAGCATCCTAGTGCCTCCATTCCTACCAGACGTCCTGTTAGCAACCAAGGAGGAGCTTCGAGGATTCCTGTCTCTCAAAGTCTAGTCATAAATATGGCACAGCAACAACAACAACAACAATAGCAACAAATGCAGTAGCAACAACAACAACTGCCGCCCAGACTGTTTCCAGCATGGAACTCTTCAGGATCACTAAATCTAGTGGGACAAGGGCAAGTGTTGCTTGTTGCTATAAAGAAGATCCCAACGTTCGATGGAACGAGAAAAACTGCTCTGGAGCACATCCAAGACATAGTTTCTCTAGCGGTGATCCATGACATCACAGAAGAGCGAGTTATGGTAAAGATTTTGGTTCTGTCTCTTAGAGGAAAAATCCTCTACTGGTATAGATCTTTACCACCCGATACTATTACGGGATGGGACCAGTTAGCCGAGTAGTTGATGCGAAGCTTTAATGAGTCTGTCGATTCGACCTCTCTCCTGCACCCGTTCACAATGATCCAAAGACATCCACAAGAAGAGATCACAGACTTCAATGTTAGGTTCACTCGAACCTGGAAAAGAATACCAGTTGGATTTATACCATTTTATGAAGCTACAATATACTATTTCCTCTGGGCTTTCAATCTTGATATCAGTGTCATGGTGAGGTATTCGAACATCAATACTTTCCCAGAGTTATACGAGTTAGCCCAAAAAGCATAGATGGACCTAATAGCTGTGGGTAAGCTTCCCCAAAGTATGTTGATGCCTATACTTCTTGATTTCTATAAATCCCAGTATGCAAGCGCAACTGCTTCACAGATCTATGCAACCCCTGCACTCCTGATCTCATCTTGGAACCCAAATCCCATTATATCCCAAATCATTGCTCCACAAATTTAGTTTCCCACTTTTTCAACTCCATAGCCCATGGTCACTTTGGCATTCCCTGTACTGCCAGCACCACTTCAACACCCTACCCTACCTCCAATACCAACAATGGCTCCATTGCCACCGATTCCCAAAGTCGAAGACATGCAAGCCAAAATACTGTAAGAAGTTTAGTCCCTGAACTCCATAGTGTAGACCCTATCTAATGACATGACCATTATGAAGAAGAAACAAGTGCAACAAGAGTTTCTACCAAGAAGATCTTATCCTACACCTACGCTTACTAAAGATCAAGCAGCCCAAAAATGAAGATCTTTAGCAAGAAATGTTGCAATAGATGAAGCCTCGAGAACTTCTGATTATATACATTGGTGCTCAACGTGTAATGACCCTCACAAAGAGAATACCTGCATGCTGCACCAACACTATGTACAAACACTGGTGAGCAGTAGTCATGGCGGTCAAGTCAATGTCATCAGACAAATGAATCAGAACCTGGTAATTGGTGAAGAAGAACCAGTTGCAGTTCTTACTAGAGGAGGAAAGAAGTCGATAGAAGTGGATGCTACTCAAATGGCTCCCTTAAAGGTACATACTCATCATGAGAAAGTGACAACAACCTCCTTCAGCCCCGAATGAAGCTCGACAGCCTACACCAATCAAAAAGAAGGTCCAACAGGCCCCTACAAATCCTCCGTAGGTGGAAACTAAGGAATAAGCTAGAGAGAAACTCAAGCTTCCTTCACTAACTAAGCGGTAAAGGGTCGAAGATACAAAATAGTATTGCACCAGATATGAGCGTAGAAAGGAACCTGAGGTGCCCAGTTCCCTGGCGTACAACATTGTAGATGAGCTGAAGAGGATTCCATCCAAAATCAGTCTGTACAACACACTACAACTACCTGGACATGTGGATCTGTTGCAAGAATCATTGAAGATAACCAAAGCAAGAAAGGCAGCACCTCTTGCCCTAGTGCAGACCCTTTCCACATCCATTATAGGGAAGAATCGGCCACCACAATTCTACATGTCTCTACAGATTGAAGGGTATGTTGTACATAACTGTATGATTGACTCTAGGGCTGTGATGACAATCATGCCAAAGGTGATGTGCGAAGAGATAGGGATGGAATATACGTGAAGTAGTCATGGTGTACTCCAGTTGTATGGTACCCTCTTGAAGATTGTAGGAGTGATCGAGGACATTCCTATTCGGCTACACAAGATGCCTCAAATCATAGTTATACAAGAGGTAGTGGTCATTGAACTTGAGCCCTACTTTAGCATGTGCTTGTCGAGAGAATTTACGATGAAGCTGGGTGGATATCTATTCACGGATTACTCGCACTTGGATATTCCATTCAAAGGGAAGAAGATTAAAATCTACAACGAAAAGCCTTCTACCTTCCTCGTAGAGAAGATGTTCGAAGGAGAAAGCAGCGATCTTGTGCATGCGATAGTGGAAGGAATAGAGCAAGTGGACCTGGTTGAGGAGTCTCTCGCATAGTTAAGTTGTGAAGATGAGTTTTCATTGGTAGAATTTAATGCCATGATAGAAATCGAGATGGGATGTTATGCCATCGCCAAGCCTGAGAAACACATCAAATCAGGAGATAAGGTCTTCGTCAAAGGATTATGGAAATTATTCTTCGATGGTGCCCGATGCAAAAATGACACTAGGGTGGGGATCCTGTTAGTATTGCCTTCTAGAGAGCAGAAGGAATATTGTTACCGATTGGTGTGGAGTTGCACCAACAATGCAGTAGAACATGAAGCATTATTCCTAGGACTCAAGAAAGCAAAAAATTTGGGCATAAAGCATCTCCAAATCTTTGGAGATTCCAAATTGGTATGCAATCAAGTCACAAACAAGTGCACTTCAAAGAAGAATTATCTCAAGTCATACCGAAATAGGGTATGGGACTTTATCGACCAATTCGAATCTCTCAATCTGCAGTCTATTTCGAGAAAAAATAATCGACATGCTGATGTTCTAGCATCCATCGTAGCCAAGTATTCTCTAGAAGAAGACATGGTGCATAAGCCCAAAGCTATAAGGATGATTTACAGGCCCTCTATCCCAAATAGAGATCTGCATTGGCAGGTTTTTTATACTGATGAGCATATTGTGAATTTCATGATTCAAGAAGCAGCCACAGTTGAGAGCAAAAGCCCTGATGAAGAAGAATATGAAGGGCTAGTTCAATTGAAGAATAACCACATTACCAAAGGGTTAATTACTCTTTAAAGCCTCTTTGATCAGAATGATCAAGCAGTTTCTCACAGGATCAAAGTTAATATAAAGCAATATCAATATTTAGAGCTTGAGCTTGGAAAAGCAATAAAAGTTGGAACAGATTGCACTTCGAAAGAGTTAGAACAGATCCGATCTCTATGCATAAAATATCCCGACATAGTGGCCTGGTCTTATCAAGATCTAAAGGGATATGATTGACAACTAATCCAGCATACAATTGAGTTGCAGGAAGGGATCAAACTCTTCCAACAGAAGCAAAGGCCTATCAATTCGAAGATCGAAGTCTTGATGAAGGCCAAACTCCTGAAAATGCTCGAGGCAAAGATAATTTATCCCATAAAACATTCTTCTGGGATAGCAAATCTAGTCCCAATCAAAAAGAATAATGGAGATATACAATTGTGCATGGATTTTCGCAACCTAAACCAGGCTTCTCTTAGAGATCACTACCCTCTTTCGCAGATCGATCAGATATTGCATTCAGTGGCTGTGGCGCAACGCGTCTCCCTACTCGATGGTTTCTTCAAATACAATCAAATCTGGATCAGGGATGAGGCCCAGCATAAAATTGCATTCACTACCAAGAGGGGCACATTTTATTACCAGTGAATGCCCTTTGGCCTTTCGAATGCGGGAGCCACTTTTTAGAGGGAAATGGATTTAGCATTTGGTGAGCTCTTGAATAAGGTTATCGTTATCTATCTAGATGACATGACCGTCTTCTCCTAAAGAAGGGAGGATCACCCCTTACACTTATAATAGATTTTTGAAAAATGCTGAGAGTTTGGCATTTCAATCAATCCAAAGAAGTCCATATTCGTAATCAGCAAAGGGAAGTTGTTGGGACATGTGATATTAGAAAAGGGTCTTGTTGTAGATCCTGAAAGAGTTGAATCTCTAATGAAACTCCCACTCCTGGTAGACAAGAAAGGATTCAATCTTTCTTCGGCCAGATCAACTTTGTGAGGAAGTTTGTCCCATATTTTGCCCAAGTTATCAAGCCGATGTTTGAGCTCTTGAAGAAAGGTGTAGAATTCATCTGGACGAAGGAGAGAAAAGAAGCATTCAAAGAAATAAAAGCCTGAATTGCTCAAGCATCGGTCCTGACCAACCCTGACTTCAATCAGGATTTCATCCTATATGCTATAGGAGAACCTGAGATCTATGTTGTGGTCCTAACACAAAAGGGGGAAGATGGAGAAGAGTGCCCCATCACGTTTCTAAGCCAAGTAATAAATCCTCATGAAGGAAAATATAATTTCAAGGAAAAGGTAGGTGCATGTAGTAATGAAGTCTCTTAGGAAATTCAAGCAGTTCATCTCCCAAATTTGGGTTATAATCTTTGTCATTCACCCTGATGTGCGTAATTTCATCATCCAAGGAGAATTTGGTAGTAAAAGAGATGGTTGGTTTAGCAAGATTCAAGAATTTGACATCGAGATCAAACCTACAAAGCTGGTTCATGGTCGTGCATTGTGTCAAGAACTGGCGAAGAGTGTAATGGCCAAAGCTATAGAACCTCAGTGGGATGACTCGCCAGTAGAAGAATGCTTCACAAACCAAGAAGAGGACGAGAAAGATTGGATTAGTGAAATAGTTGAATACTTCAATACTGGTAGATGTCCTTCACATCTAGATGCTTCACAGCAAAGGCATTTTAGGATGCGGTCCACCCGATATACTTTGTGCCCCGAAGGCCTATTTTTTAGAAATATTGATGGCATCCTTCTCAGGTGCATAAAATATGATCATAAAAGGAGAGTCCTGGGATAATTTCATTCAGGATTATCTGGAAGCCACTTCAAAGGGAGAACAACGATGTTGAAGATCATCAAGGCGGGTTACTATTGGCCCACACTCTTCGCTGATGCCTTCGCAATTTCTCACAAATGTGAGCAGTATCAGAAGTTCACTGGCTGAAGCAAAAATGCTTTGATGCATCTCCGACCGATACAAGTAGAAACTCCCTTTCAACAATGGGGGTTGGATTTCATAGGGGTCATATCGTCGAACTCCTCCATTGGGCATAAGTTCATCTTGACCGTAACTGATTACTTCACTAGATGGGCCGAAGCAGTTCCCATGAAGCATGCTAATCAAGAGACTATCATAACCTTCCTTGAAGGGTTGATTACATGGGTCAGTATTCCATGAAGCAAAAAAGTGACACAGCAAGAAAGAACTACTTCGGGCCTAAAGCGTTGAAAAATAGCCTACACCAAAGGTTCGTCGTGAAGCATTTTCAATGATGATTTCAACTTTGTCGAAGTGGAAGCATTTAAAATGTGTCTCAGAGAATGTGCAGACAACAATCATGAAAAGAGTTTGAAGTAGATGAATTTAAGGCAAAGGTAGCGGAGCACATCCCGAGGAGATTTGGTTAAGAGAAAATCTCATGCCCAGGTATGAGGTGGCAGTGGGTTGCATCTCCAATGCAAGGCATAATCATCAAAACATGTGTTCTCATGTACTACACCATTGCAAAGACAATCAAAGAGCACGAAAATCTCCTCCATCCAAAGCGTAAGTTTAATTATGGTAGGTGCCATAAATTTAGGTAGTTGCCTTTTAAGGCTATAAAACATGAGGCCCTAGAAGGGAGAAGGTTATTCATCCATCAGTTCATACAAGATTAAGAGCCTTCGGTTATTTTGCAATCCTCCCACCCTGTGCATCGAAGCCCTATGTCAAAGCCCTCCATATCAAGGACTCAGCTGCTGCTCATTTTCACAATGGGAAATAAAAGCTTTAAGGAAAAGAGGAAGGGGCCAAAAGTAGCAGACCCCAACAAAACAAAGAAGGACAAGGAAGAGAAAAGGCATACACCAAAAAAGATAAATATCACCCCTCGCCCTAAAAAGAAACCGATAGAAGAAGGAGAAGACTCTGAAGAAGAACAGCTTGAAGAACCACCGATTGATGGGTGGGAGAAAATTAGAGACACAGAGCTCTCTAAGGGTGTGTCCGACCTCTGACGCACCATAGAGTTTATGATGAGCAGACTCACCCCATATAATAAGAGAGCTATTGCATATTACTCTCAAATTTATTGGTATTTGACCCTGCCTGCTCACCACTGTCCTGAATTGATCTATGCTATCATGCAGAATTATCGGCCTGCATCCAGGCAAGTGTTGGATGCTTCAGGTCATAAATTTTTTTCCATTTTGAAGGAAGATGTGTAAGCAGCATTTACGGCACAGCAATGTCCACCCAAGGGTTATTCGGTTCGCAATGTCATTTTGAGGGAACAAATGGAGAGGTTCACCTCCAATAGCTACATATTGAAATTCCTACGTGAGAACCTCAAAAGCAGGCTCCCTTCAAGCAAGCTGCCCCAGATGCCCTTACCCTTGGCTGCCTTTAAAAACACTAATATTTTCTCCATCATTGCATGGGTGGCGGGCCTATCGACAGATGCTTCAGTGCAACCCTGGCAGGTTTCTTTCACTGAATTTATTTTGAGAGGGGAATTTTATGCCCCTGATGCTTCAAGACCAAACACAAACCCAGTTTTATTCGATTGGGCAGAATGGGTGGCCCAAACCTTGCATACAAAGCTCACCAGTATGAAGAATTCAGTGACAGACGAGTACTTTGCACCATGTTCTTTCCTTGTCTGGTTGTTTTTCTATGAAGTACATAAGCGATTCCCCCATATCGTCATTTCTCCAAGCAGCCAATATGGAAATCCTCTGCTAGTGTACCAATGCTCTCCCCTCCTATTGAGGATAGAGTCCTATTATTATTTTAATCAACATTTTTTGGGACCCGCCATGCATTTTTTGAAGGGCTCTTGCCCTCGGGTGCCCCTCAGTTTGAGAGATAGAGTGGTACAGGAAAAGAGGGGAGACATGTTTCAACTGATGTAGGGACTCATAATTCGTATGTTCGACTTCATTGGGAAGCCCTTCTTGCTACTAGTCTACCCCTCTAAGTATCAGTTCACGTTGGAGGTCACTCGATAGAGCGACGCTACAAACTTTATGTACGGCCACGGTCATAAATGGGCACATACCTATGACTTCCCCTTCAAGATGGAGGTAATTGAAGTATTTTCCTTAAAACAGAGCGTTTTCTTGGAGGAAAAGCTTGCCAATTTTTTCCTACTCCTGATTCCTCAGCAATGGCTCTATGATCCATTGGGAGTGATGAGGGATCACTTAAAATTCAAGAATTTCCACATCTGCCCCCATGCTAAAATTGTGGAACAAAGAAATAATCCCAATGGGAAGGATCTGGAGTGGCATTTGGAGAGTATGAGAACATTGCCTCCCTAGCATGAATTTTACCCCATAGAGGTCGAGTTTGACCCTGACCAGCACCCCCTCCCAACTCCAAGCTCCACATTTTGGAGAAAGGAAAAAGATGATTTAAAGGAAGAATTGAAGAATTGGAGTGAGGAAAAACTTCGAGAATGGTGGATAATGAGAGTCCATCACCAAAATATGAATTCCTATGGACTCTTGATGATGGATAAAGACTTTGCAATTCTTTATGAAGCCAATGTTGAAACTTGGAAGTCCATATCCTTCGTTGACTTTGTTCCTCTAGCTACCCCAGTATCGGGTGAAAGCCCAAGAGGAGCTGACGATGCTTCAGAGCAATAAGAAGAGGAAGAATCTGAAGCTACACTAGAGGCACTACCACAAAGCCATGAAACAAGTGTCGAAGAGTCAGAGCAACCACTAGAGAGAAATAAAATAAAGAGGCAACAAATTCAAGTGCCTCTGAGCCACCGAAAGTGACCCCGTACAAAGCTCCCAAGTGCTCCTGCTGGACCACCTGCATTAGGACTGGTCAAAGGAAATTTTGAATATGCGTGGCCACCAAGTGTTGAGATGGTCCTAGACATAGACATCATTCATGTGGAGGAACTCCTCCAACAAAAGGGAGACCCCAAAGTAGAAGTCGTGGGGGTTGGGAGTGTCGAAGCCAAAAAGGAGCAGGAGCCTATCACACAAGAAGTCACCATGGCCACTCTGCCTAAAGGGCATGTAGGTACACATTCTCCACCCTTTGCCTTTGTCTCTCACATGTCTATTATGGTCTTGGCCAAATATTCTCATCAGTCTCTCCATCTCTTACAAATTCAGTCGCCTCCTCATGCATTGCATCTTGCCACCAATCCCATTAGCCCCACTCCACTCGAGTCATCAGGCCGAGACAAGTTTGTTGCTATCACTTTGCCTTCCCATACCACCAATCCTTTGGACCTTAGCCAGGGTGAAGGCAGTGCCCCAACGTTGGACCCTGCTCTTCATTCCCTTGCCTCACATGGCATTTTTGCACTTATTGGGACTCCTAGTACACCTATCATCAAACCTTTTGGTGATGCATCCCCCATTCATTCTTTATATTTGTTTACCTATTTGGTTGGAGATCTAGCCTTATTTGAATTTGAATTGTCCATGATGAAAGAACGCCCTCTAGCTAAGAAGCTACTCCTAGCTCAAAAAAATATAGAAAAAATGTTGAAGGAGGCGAGGAAGAAGAGAGGACGCTCTCTGGCCTAGGTTGAAAAATGTGTTGTCTTCAATTTGAAGGCTAGGAAGTTGCATAAAGTAAAAAATATCCCTAAGGTCCAGAAGCCCTTGGATGAAATGACTCCAGTGAACTATGACTACCAAGACAAATCCAAGGACCTGGAGCATTTGAATGTTGACAATGAATTTGAATCCATGCACGTCAGGATCAAAACCTTTCGAGCGCATGCCAACATTGCTAATCAATGCGGATTTGAAACAAAAAATGCCAACATCAAGTTGGAGGAAGAAATGGCTAGAATCCAGTTCAAGATGGAGGATTCAGAGGAGCAATGCAAGCTGATGAAGAAGGAAACACATGCCCCAAAATAACAAATACTATAATTGTAGTGTACTGCTGAGCATCAAGCACAGATACATGTCAAAAATTATCAGAAGGCCAAAGAACTTGAAGACAAAATCTTGTAGACACAGCAACAGTTGTTCAAAAAAGCAAACCTGGAGCTGTTTGACAGAGGCAGGATCAAAGAAATCCACTCACACCTATTAAAAAATTTTAGATCCTAGGCCTCCAGTGCCCTATCCATTTTAACCTACATCACCGAAGAACAACGTTCCACTACCGAAGGAGGAACAACCATAGATGAGGTCGCTCAGAAAGCTAGAGGCCAACTCAAATTGGCCTTTGATGTCTAAAACACCAAATATCAGGACTTGCAGATTGTTGCAATGAGTCGAATGGCTAGGGATTGGTCCATGGCCCAAGCCATAGTTCGCACCTTCTTTTCCAAGGTGAGGAAGGCACAAAAGGAAAAGGACCTTCTGGACATGTTTGAGAATGAACAACACACATCGCTAGGCTACTTCCAGGATCTCTCTTCCTTAGGTTTCTTGAGCTTTGTGAATGATGATGGGAATCTTCTGACCAAGTAAGAGCTTAAGCCGACATGGCTTCATTTTGAAGGTGATGTATCAGAGGTATATGAATGGATAGAGCCGATAACAGAGATACAGATCATAGATTTCATTCTAAAGTATTGCAAGATTGCAGCCAACCTGAACGATCTGTACTCCAGAGTCAAACATGCTGATATCGGGAAGATTGATTGCTTCCATGTTTTGGTTAAGGCATTGCAAGACTAAGAGTATTTCTCGAAGGGTGCTTGGGTTCATTTTTGTTGAACCATGAAAATATCCTCGATCACCTTGCCCCATCGTTGTCGCAAGAAGCCGCACCAAAGGAAGCAGAAGAAGAAGAACAAGAACAAGCCGGGGGGTAGCCCACAAAAGAAGAAGAAAAGGGAGAAGGGTTTGGAGGTAACTCTGGCCCAATGAATCAAGTCTAAGGGTTCTCCCACCAAGATGAGCTCGTTGCCCCGCGAGCCACCAAGAATGTTGACAATTTTGTCACATTGCACAATGGGGTAGAAAAATTGAATTTTTGTAAAGTATTTCTTTTAATTTCATGAATTTGTTCCCTTGATTTTTTTTAGAAACAACATTTTCAAGCATTGCAGCAATTTTGGATTTCCCTGCCACCCCATTGTACATAAAATGAAGAAGAAAGAGCTTCGCTGTCGAACAAGATAAGGAATACAGCTTCGCCGAAGAAATTGTTAAGGATAAAAACTACTTCGGGCCCGAAGTCCCTCAAACAACTACTTTGGGTGAAAACCTTGTGAAGCAGCATTGCCGAAGAAGAAATTCTAGCAAGGCATAAAAAAGAGCTTCACACCCAAAGTATTTCTAGCAGCTACTTCGGGAAAAATTTTTGCGAAGCAGAATTCAAGTGGCATTTCAAAAGAACAGCTTCGTCGAAGGAAAATCACGGTCTGAATTGGCTAAGGCAAGAAGTAACT
The DNA here is from genome assembly GCA_028583015.1 of Wollemia nobilis. NCBI lineage: Eukaryota > Viridiplantae > Streptophyta > Pinopsida > Araucariales > Araucariaceae > Wollemia > Wollemia nobilis. The sequence goes on along the minus strand of JAQPPZ010016744.1, from coordinate 780,155 downwards.
ACTTCGGGACCGAAGTCCCTCAAATAGTTACTTCAGATGAAATTTTTGCGAAGTGGTGTTGCCGAAGAAAAATGCAAAGGAAGAAAAATGAAAAATACTTCGGGCGAAAGTTTTGCAAAGCAGGATTTGAAGGAGTGCAACGTTGAAAACACTTCGTCCAAAAGCTACCGAAGCACCCACTTCAGGCCCCCACACCAGCAAACCATTTCTACTTCACTAAAAGTCATTGCGAAGCATCTAATTCAACAAAATTTCGTGCAAAGTACTTTCACCTAAAGTAGAAGCAAAAAAAATGCATTTTGAAGGCAAGAATGCACTTCGGCCGAGATACCCCCGAACCGTAGTTTTGAAGAAGGATCACGGCGAAGCATTTCAAAGACTCATCAACAAAATATCTACTTCGAGTGAAGGACCTCGTCAAAGCAGTTTTGGCATAGCAAAGCAGCGACAAGTGAAGACCTCATTTTGAGGAAGAAATCTACTTTGGCTCTCACCACCCCTGAAGCTGTTTTGCGAAGCTCCGCCATGCGAAGTGCAAATCAAAGAGAATCTGCTTTGGCACAAGTCCATTGCAAATCGAAGTTGTGAATGAAGAACTAGCGAAGCACTTCAATGGCATGTGCTCTAAGTCGTCTATTTTTTTGAGGCAATCAAGTGCCTCCTAAATGCATTTTTATGTGCCTAGAAAACTAGTTGCGCATTTTTGGCAATTGGAAACGAAGTATCAGTCTCTGAAGAAGATCTCGACAAGCATGGCATCCACTCGAGTATTGCACCTAGAAGCCAAGGACGCTCAGACGGCTCATTAATGCAAGTTTCCACGACTAAATTGATCACAGTTTCCAATTTTGGCAATAGATTTGAGAGCTTAGTCACGAGGGCCACGAGGAGTTGACTTCTCAGGTTTCGAGGGTGTACTCCTCCATTTTGTGTAATTATGGATCAAAGGGTCAGGTCCTCTATAAAACCCAGGCATTGTAATGTAAAAGGGGAGGAAATTTTTGCTAGAAAGCTGTTGTAACTTGTATTCCTATGATTAATACTAAAGATCTTTGGACTCTATTTCTCTCTTGTATGCTGCCTTCTGCATTTATTTATTTCATCTTTATTCATTTGCATACTATAATTCTGAACTCTGGATTTAGGTGTGTGATTGGGGACTGAACACTAAAATTTTCTCGAAGGATACATAAGAGAGGAAGATGTCATGTTGGCCTTCTTTTATGTTGCCTGTGAATAGTGTTTTTGCTATATTTGCTTTTCTTAATCGTCATTACTCTGAACCTTGAATTTCGGCAAAATGGAAAGGAGAATCTTGGAACTCGTCCAGAGGATACATAGGAGGGCTAATACTGTGTTCATTTCTTTTATTCTTGGTTTTCTTTGCTATTGTTCCAAGTTATTGGCTAGTAATCATGCTTCTGGTTCTTTCCCACCACTAAACTACTAAAATTTATTCCCTTACTCTATTATTTCTTTTCTGCACCCTTACTTTGTTTATCTCTTTCCTGCACCCTTATCTCAAACATCGAAGTAGTGTAGTATAGGAATCAGCCTTCTCCGGATATTGGCACGAGGATCATATCTTCTCTTCAGCCTTTCAATTTTGGTCAAGGTCTAGGGTGCATTCATTTACCCAAATCCTTTCTTGGGTAGATTTGATGACCAACAGTACCCAAACTCAACTACTTCCCAAACTCCATTTACAAGAGCCATTAGATGAACCTTCATATTTATGCTCCATAGACCAAAATCTATCCCATCAAGAATAGGTGTTTAATTACCACTTGTAAAATCCATTGTGTTCTTTTCAAGCTTTTCCTTCAAGCTATGAAACTCTTCCAAAGGAACCCACTCTAATACCAATTGAAGAACACAAGCTTATATTGAGATGGGGGGTGAACAGTATAAGATCACTTTTTAACTTTTTCCTTTTACTTCAAAAAGTAATGCAGTGAACCAATAGCAAAATCAAAGTAGTAATAAAACTAGTGTATAATTCATCACACAATTGAGAAACCAATATAACGTGGTTCACCCAAGGTGGGCTACTCCATAGAAAAAATCTTTCACTAAATTTTCTTAATCAAATCCTTTGGGAATCCTTCCTAATTACAATTTTTATGGACTTCCTGTCCAAAGGAGAATCATTACCCTAATCAAATATTTATGAGCCTCCTGCCCAAAGGAGATGTCCTATCCCCCAAAGAAGTATTTATGAGCCTCCTTCCCAAAAGAGATGTCCTATCCCCCAAAGATGTGGAAATGATACTTCAGAATATCACTGCCTCTTCTACCGCTAGTAGGTGGAACTCCTTTCCACATAAGATGTCCTGTCCTCCTTGCCTTGGCTCTATATACTTCTTTCCTCACTGATCACCTCCACAACTACTCATAAAAACTTGTACTAAACACCGTAAGTCAGTCCAGTACAAGTCCTCTCAAACTCTATCACAAATCGGCACTAAACTTAGTCCTCTTGTCCATCACAAATCTTCTCTCAAATCTCTATCAAATCTATCCCAAGCTTAAGCCAAAAGCTTGAACAAATCAATCACAACTGCTCACAAGTCTTCACCAAGACTTCATCAAATCTGTCCACAAGTTCTTCAACAAGAACCTATCCAAATAAGTCCACAAGTTCTCCACAAGAACCTGTCCAAATCAGTCCACAAGTTCTCCACAAGAACTTGTCCAAATAAGTCCTAGCAAGCTCACCAAGAACTTGCCTAAATCAGCTCAAGCAATTTTACCAAGAAACTTGCCCAATGTGAACACACAAAGAGAATTGTTAGAGACCCAATGTGTTTCAACCAATCATATCAAATCAATATCATAGAAGCATAAAGAGAATTTTTGGAGACTCAATATGTTATATCCTTAAAATTTCAATCTCAACTCAAATCAATCTCATAGAAGCATAAAGGGAATTGTTAGAGACTCATTATGTTCTACACTTCAACTCTCAATCTCAACTCAATTCAATATTATAGAAGAATAAAGAGAATTGTGAGAGACTCAATATGTTCTATCCTTCAACTTTCAATATCAACTCAAATAAATATCATAGGAGTAGTATACTTTCACAATATCTTGAACCACAACCCAACAATTGCTAATAATACAATATCAAGGAATAAAATCCTCCAACATAGAACCATAACTTGCTATCAAAACCTAGCCAAGTTAGTTTTCAATAACTCAAAGCAATCTCTTTCTAAGCATCAAAAAGGGTTTCAAGATATTTCCAACTTCTCTCAAATGGGAATGCTCAACTTAACCACACAACCAATTTTATCAAGCAAAGTACAACTTGATAAAATCAAATCTCAAAGGAGCAAGCCCAACTCATGTATCAAGTAAAGCATAACTTGATCAACTCAATCTCAATGGAAGAAATCTCAAAACAAAACTCTCAACAATCAAGCAACTCAATTAGGGTTTCAACAACTTATAGCAATGGCATACGCTTCTCACTAAAAAACCCTAAAGCAAAATTCAAATGCCTCCACTCTCATAAACCAGAATTATGTAATAAGTCATAAACTCATCATGATATCATAATGCATAATCAATACTTCCACTTTCAAAAAATAAGATCTACTCCAAATAAGGAAACTTAATTTAATCCTTTTCACTCTAAGCTTATTTTTAGAAAACCATCAATCATTAATAACCATGGAATAATGTGCCCATACCTTTAGTTTTATGAAGAACGAAAACTCAAAATCTGTCACAACACTAACTCTCTATTTACCACAAATTAGAGTTAGCAACTATGGAATAGTGCTCAGTTATAAGAGTCCTAATAACACCTTATCACTCCAACTCATCAATAATCAAAACTCAAAAATATACATATCAACAATATTCCTTTACACCTTATAACTCCTACTTAATATATCACAAAATAACTTCAACCTCAAAAATTATTACAAGAGAATATCCACTCAATAACTCCAAAGGCTTTCTAACGCCAATATGACATTAAGCACAATTATTCCTTAAACCCTTATAACTCCTAAAATACATTTACTTCTAAATGCATTTACCACATAAACATTAAGCATCAATAATAACAATGTCAAAGAAATATTTCTATTTAACCTTATACCTCCATCAAATTACCAACAATAATTGCCAAGTCAAATCAAATATTCCACACCCAGGTGTTGTAGGTGAGTTGGAGAGGAGAGGGAAATCCTTCAAGGGAGGTCCCAGGTTCAAATCTCCACCCTACCAAAAAGCTGAATTGGGTATCTAAAATCCAATTGATAATTTTGGTGCGGGCAGGGTCGGGTGCGACCCTCGGGTGACTTTGACAGTGTAGAACCCCCTATTCATGGTCTCTCAGACCAAGGCGACTTCGCAAGGGGTTTTTCGCTTAAAAAAAAAAAATGAAAAATAAAATATCCCACATTATCAACAAAAGATCTACCTTGGCCAAAAATAAATTCTCCAATCTTAGGAGAAGTGTGGAGACACCAACATAAGTGCCAAAGTGCTTCCTCCTCCAAACTCATGGTTCAAGGCAACTGATGTACCACGTGCACAATAATCATGACCAATAAAAAATTGAAACATGCCTGTCACGAATCAAAATCGATACCTCTGCTTAGCGAACATCTTTGCTCCACTACCTCTGTCGTTGGAGCACAAGTTCCCAATGAAAATCTCAAGCGCTACTCATTGTTTTACCTTCCCTTTGCTCGCAAAAGACAACCAGAATTTCCTTCCTCACAGGTGCATGAAATCCGAATCTATCACAAACCAAATTTGTCTTTCTCACTACACACGAAATAGGAATTTAACACAAACCAAATTTGTCTTCCTCACTGGTGCACGAAATCAAAAATTAACATAGAGCAAAATGAGACTCAAAAATCATAGCGCAATCCAAAATCGAAGGTCACAGAGCAATACAAATTTGAAGGTAATCATGCAAATCGAAGGTGCATTGAACCTTAGAAATTAATGCCCTTTAAAATTCTTTTGCATCCCATGCAAATTGATGTCGATGCTCCTTTCAAACATTGTGTTTTTCATCCCATGCAAGTTGACGTCGATGAGGTAAGTCTTTTACATGAGCGCCGCTAAGGGTTTAGAAACCCTTTCAATAATTATTATTAAATTAATAATTATTATTTTATTAATAATAAACTTTACTTAAAACCTTTTCAAAGGTTTGAGTTAATTTATTTATTAATAATCAAAATGGACTTTTAAGGTTTTTTCAAGGAGCAAAACCTTTTCATTAAGCCAAGATGGTTTTAATAAAAACCCTTAAACAAACATCATGGAACTTTCAAGATCTTTTTGGCACCAAACTCTTTTTGACATCAGCACAAATTCCTTTTGAAATCAACACAAACGCCTTTTGACATCAATGACAACTCACAAACATGAAGCTAGGCAACATACCCAAAATTGCCAACAATCTCCCCCTTTGTCATTGATGGCAAACCACTACTGAAACCACTGCTAAAAAAAAACTTTCAAGCAACTACCAACTGTCAAAATTGAAACCAACTAAAAACCATCCTCTGAAGCTTTGCTCCCCATGACTCAAGGCTCTCTCCCTTACTCAAATATCTCCCCATTTGTAATCAATGGAAAAGGGTTACCTTTGGGGCTCAGGGCTAAGAATGAGCCTCTTCCCTTAGCCCCTCCTCCACCTCCTATCGAGGTTATTAATTCTGGGGTGGGAGTAAAACTTCCATTAGGTATTGATCATCATCAGTTTCCATAACTACCTTTCCATGAGTTTTCCTGATATCCTTGTTCATGTTCATGTTCATGTTCTTGTTCATATTCTCATCCATATTTCTGTCCAAGCCATTATTCCTATTCTTGTCATTATTCCTATTTCTGCCATTATTCCTGTTCCTATTCATAGCCCTGAACCTGTACCTTAGAACTTCTACTCTACACCATATAGTTGTATGTCCTTCATTATTGCACTTATAACATTTGACAATGTTATTCCTTTGAGATGTATCTATTTTTTGAATCCTCTATGTTGGACCAAACAGGTTCCTATTTTTAACCCTACAATTAACTGCCTTGTGCCCAAACTGATTACAAGAGTAGCAATACCCTTGAAATAAATTACCATTTCTAAAATTTCCATTAACCTGTCTTTCTTGAGCCTTGCACTATGAAGCCATGTGTCCAAACCTGTGACATGCAAAATATCATCCATTGAACTTTCCTTGCCTTGACCTCATAGATCCTTTAGTATTTATCCCCTTATGTTGATTCTTGTTTTTTGATTTTGTGCTATCTGAATCACCATCTGAAAAATTACTCTCTTAAGTACTCTCTTCATCTGAACCATCTTCTTCTTGGGAGCTCATACTAGATTCCTCAACTTGTTCCTTTTATTTCTTTCCAAAACCAATACCTATTTTATTTGTTGTCCTTCTTTGATCCTTGATGATTGATTTTACCTTCTTGGAACTTTCTTCAAACCTGTAAAGCTTCTCCTTTTACTCTTTAGTTTCATTTTTCAAGGAAGCTACTTCATGTTTTAACTCTTTACACTCAAGATACCTAGCTGCTAACTCTTTTTTGAGTTCTTGTGTCTTTGCTATAGAGACATCAATATTCCCTATAAGATCATATCTTTCATAACGGTATTCATCAAACCTATCAATGAGTCTAGCATATTTATTTCTTTCTTTCTTTAACACATCAAGAGTATTAACAAGTTCAGCCTCAAGATCTACTTCTCCCTTTTCTGAAACATCCTCTATTTGTTTGCCTTTTGAAACATCAATATCCTTTTATGATTTCTTACCACTAGAGGTGCTACCTTCATCTAAAGCCATAAGAATAGCGTCCTCATAATTTTCTAAAGCATCCTCATACATAGTATTACCATAATTCAAACCATCATTTGTACAATCATCCTTAAGGTGACCAAAATTTACACATCTAAAGCATTTAAGCAAAAAAAATATATTCCTCTTTTCTTTTCCTTCCTTTTTTGTTAGAAAAATCTCATTTCTATCATCACTTGAATAGATTCCATCGTCACTACTAGAACACTTGCTTTTTATATGTAGAAAATTTTCTAGTGTTTTTTGAAGTACCTCTTCCCTTGACTATTTTTCTCATTTTCGTTCTTCCTTTGATACCCGTGCTTCTTAGATTCCCTGTGCTTATAATACTATTTTTCTTCATCACAATCATCCTTGGGTTCTGGACATTCAATCGCATAGTGACCAAAATTTCCACAATTGAAACATTTAATAGATTTTATACCTTTTTGCTTTCTTAAGAACTTGCATTTCCTATTGTATTTTGCTTCTTCATCACTAGAAGACTCATCATTGTCTTCTTGTTGTTTACCCTTGGACTTATTTGTAGCTTTGAAAGCTGCCTCCTTATTAGGATCAGGTACCACTTTAGTTCTTAACTCAAAAGCTGCAAGTATACTATGAAGCTCATACTTTTTCAATTTATCCAAATCCTTGGCTTCCTTAATATCTGAAATATTTTCACTAAATCTATTTGGAAGAGACCTCAAAATTTTATCACAAAAATTATTTTTCAGCAAGATCAAGACTTAGTTCCTTCATGGAATTAACAATCTCATCCATACAAAGCATATAGTCACTAATATTTTCTTCATAATTCATCTTGAGTTGTTCAAACATACCTTTGTAATATCTCAATTTTATTTTTCTAACATTTGCATCACCTATATGAACCACTTGTAATTTATCCCATATTTCCTTTGATGTATTACAATGAATCACCTTTGTAAGATCTGCCTTTTGTAGACCTTTCAAAATTGCATTCATTGCCCTTGAATTGTTGTGATGTAGAAGTTTCTCATCTGTTGTAGTAGGAGGAAGATTTGGAATAGTGTACCCAAACTCAACTGCTTCCCAAAATTCATTTCCAAGAGCCATTAGATGAACCTTCATCTTTATGATCCATAGACCAAAATATGTCCCATCAAGAATAGGTGCTGAATTACCACTTGTAAAATCCATTGTGTTCTTTTCAAGCTTTTCCTTCAAGTTGTGAAACTCTTCCGAAGGAACCTACTCTAATACCAATTGAAGAACACAAGCTTATACTGATATGGGGGGTGAACAGTATAAAGCAATGCAATGCAATGAACCAATAGCAAAATCAAAGTAGTAATCAAACCAGTGTATAATTCATCACACAATTGAGAAACCAATATAACATGTTTCACCCAAGGTGGGCTACTCCATAGAGAAAATATTTCACTAAATTTTCTTAATCAAATCCTTTGGGAATCCTTCCTAATTACAATTTTTATGGACTTCATGTCCAAAGGAGAATCATTACCCTAATCAAATATTTATGAGCCTCCTGCCCAAAGGAGATGTTCTATCCCCCAAAGAAGTATTTATGAGCCTTCTTCCCAAAGGAGATGTCCTATCCCCCAAAGTTGTGGAAATGATACTTAAGACTGCCTCTTCTGCCGCTAGTAGGTGGAACCCCTTTCCATAGAAGACATCCTGTACTCCTTGCTCTAGCTCTAGAGACTTCTATCCTCATTGATCACCTCCATAACTACTCATAAAAACCTATACTAAATACCGTAAGTTAGTCCAACACAAGTCCTCTCAAACTCTATCACAAATCTGCACCAAACTCAGTCCATTGGTCCATCACAAATATTCTCTCAAATCTCTGTCAGATATATCCTAAGCTTAATCCAAAATCTTGAACAAATCAATCACAACTTCTCACAAGTCTTCACCAAGACTTCATCAAATATGTCCACAAGTTCTTCAACAAGAACTTGTCCAAATTAGTCCACAAGTTCTCCACAAGAACCTATCCAAATAAGTCCTAGAAAGCTCACCAAGAACTTGCCCAAATCAGCTCAAGCAAGTTTATCAAGAAACTTACCCAATGTGAACACACAAAGAGAATTGTTAGAGACCCAATGTGCTTCATCCAATCATATCAAATCAATCTCATAGAAGCATAAAGAGAATTTTTAGAGACTCAATATGTTCTATCCTTCAATTTTCAATCTCAAATCAAATCAATCTCATAGAAGCATAAAGAGAATTGTTAGAGACTCAATATGTTCTATCCTTCAACTCTCAATCTCAACTCAAATAAATCTCATAGAAGCATAAAGAGAATTTTTAGAGACTCAATATGTTCTATCCTTCAAATTTCAATCTCAACTCAAATAAATATCATAGGAGTAGTATACTTTCACAAGATCTTGAACCACAACCCAAAAATTGCCAATAATGCAATATCAAGGAATCAACTCCTCCAACATAGAACCATAACTTGCTATCCAACTCTAGCCATGTTAGTTTTCAAGAACTCAAAGCAATCTCTCTCTAAGCATCAAAAAGAGGTTCAAGATATTTCCAACTTCTATCAAATGGGAATGCTCATCTTAACCACACAACCAAGTTTATCAAGCAAAGTACAACTTGATAAAATCAAAGTTCAAAGGAGAAAGCCCAACTCATGTATCAAGTAAAGCATAACTTGATCAACTCGATCTCAATGGAAGCAATCTCAAAACTAAACTCTCAACAATAAAACAACTCAATTAGGGTTTCAAAAACTTATAGCAATGGCATACACTTCTCACTCAAAAACCCTAAAGCAAACTTCAAATGCTTCCACTCTCATAAACCATAATTATGCAATAACTCATAAAATCATCATGATCTCATAATGCATAATCAATACTTACACTTTTAGAAAATAAGATCCACTCTAAATAAGGAAACTTAATTTAATCCTTTTCACTCCAAACTTATTTTTAGAAAACGATCAATCAATAATAACCATGGAAGAATGTGCCCATACCTTTACTTTGATGAAGAAGGAGAACTCAAAATCTGTCACAACACTAACTCTCTATTTACCACAAATTAGAGTTAACAACAATGGAATAATAAACAATGATAATATTCCTAATAACACATTATCACTCCAACTCATCAATAATAAAAACTCACAAATATACATATAAACAATATTCCTTTACACCTTATAATTCCTACTTAATATATCACAAAATAACTTCAACCTCAAAAATAATTACAAGAGAATATCCACTCAATAACTCCAAAGGCTTTCTAACCCAAATATGACATTAAGCACAATTATTCCTTAAACCATTATAACTCCTAAAATACATTTACTTCTAAATGCATTTACCACATAAAAATTAATCATCAATAATAACAATGTCAAAGCAATATTTATTTTTAACCTTATACCTCCATCCAATTACCAACAATAATTCGCCAAGTCAAATCAAATATTCCACATTATCAACAAAAGATCTACCTTGGCCAAAAATAAATTCTCCATCCTTAGGATAAGTGTGGAGACACCAACATAAGTTCCAAAGCACTTTCTCCTCCAAACTCGTGGCCCAAGGAAATTGTTGTACCACATGCACAATAATTGCGACCACAAAAAACTGAAACATGCCTATCGTGAATTGAACTCGACACCTCTGCTTAGCAAGTACCTTTGCTCCACTACCTCCATCATTGGAGCACATGTACCCAACAAAAATCGCAAACACTACTCATCGTTTTACCTTCCCTTTGCTCGTAAAAGACAACCAGAATTTCCTTCCTCACAAGTGCACGAAATCCAAATTTAACACAGACAAGATTTGTCTTCCTCACTACGCACGAAATCAGAATTTAACATAGACCAGATTTGTCTTCCTCACTGGTGCACAAAATAGGAAATTAACATAGAGCAAAATGAGACTCGAAAATCATAGCGCAATCCAAAATCGAAGGTAACAGAGCAATACGAATTCTAAGGTAAACACCCAAATCAAAGGTGCATTAAACCTTAGGAATTAATGCCCTTTAAAAATATTTTGCATCCCATGCAAATTGACATCGGCACTCCTTTAAAACATTGCATTTTTCATCCCATGCAAGTTGACATTAGTGAGGTAAGTCTTTTACATGAGTGCCATTAAGGGTTTAGAAACCCTTTCAATAATAATTATTATTTTTTTAATAATAAAATTAACTTAAAACTTTTTCAAAGGTTTGAGTTAATTTATTTATTAATAATCAAAATGGAATTTTAAGGTTTTTTCAAGGAGCAAAATATTTTCATTAAGCCAAGATGGTTTTAATAAAAACCCTTAATGAGTCTAGATGGTTTTAAGAAAAAACTTTAACCTTGTCACCATGGTTTTAATAAAAACCCTTAAGCAAACATCATGGAACTTTCAAGATATTTTTGGTACCAAAATATTTTTGACATCAGCACAAATTCCTTTTGACATTAACACAAACACCTTTTGACATCAATGACAACTCACAAATATGAATCTAGGCAACATACCCAAAATTGCCAACACAATTTTAATCAAATAGTTCTTCAATTGCAGATAAATATTTAGATATATGTATTTCCACAAAGTTTAATCTACAAGGTAGCTATGAATAAAACCTCATTGTAAAAAACTAATAAATCGATGTTATAAAACAAACGCACAAGGGCATGTTTTCCAAGATACATTTGTAAACACATGTGTAAAATGGTTTCATCCTTTTCCCATGTTTATACCTTTGATCAGAGATCATACATAAAACTTAAAGAAAAATAAGGTGGCTCCCATCATCATTGCCACACAAAACACAAGCACATTCTACTCTATATCATCAAAACAATTATTTCTTCAAAATGAACATGCACACTTTTATTAAATCAAAACTCTACATAAAATGTAAGTGTGCGAGTGTCCATGTACTCGTGAGCCAAATCATATCTTCCATTTCTTACCCTTTTCCCCCGTTGACTGGCTTCTTTTCCTTGTCATCCTGCAACTGTCCTGCACTCACAAGGACCATCAACAGTACCATGTTTCACAAGAAAAAGGTAAGTTTATTATTTCTTTATTTTCTTCCTTCATCGTGAGAGGAGGGTCGTTACATCCTCCCCCACTAGAAATAAATACAGTCCCTATGTTTTAAACTAGTTAAAGCAAAGGAAAACAAATATTGACTTACAATCATATCTTTTCATGAATCAAAGTATTCAAGCAAATTGTTTCCACTTAATCCTCAATATTTTCAACATGATATCATCATAAAATCACATCACATTTTCATATATAATCCCACCATAGATTATGTCAATATTGGAAACAATCATTCATACTTCATCATATGTTCCAAAATATTTCATAAAGCAAATCAAAACATTTATAAACTAACCTATATAGGAGTTTCACAAACATATCTTACTCTACTCAGTATCCAGTTCCATTCCCATATATACATATGCATATATCATGTAACTTATATAGAAGTTTCAAAATAAAGTCTTTTATCTACTCAAACAAATAGGAAAATTGTTGATGCATATTTGTTACGTCTTCCCACATAGCGTTTCTATATGAGTAGTGGTCCCATTGGACCAGATATTATTTTATGATTCTCTTCTTCATATTCTTGGTTCTAAAACCAAGTAGATGAATAGGTCAAACCTTAATTTTTAATGGATCGGTCATAGGCAATTTGGAAACATACAATACATGAGTGGGGTCAAAAATATATTTTCTAAAGAAGGATACATGAAAGACATTACGAATTTTGGATAAGCTGGGTGGTAGACTAGTTTGTACATTGTAGGGCTTATCTTAGCTACTATTTCAAATGAACCCAAATATCTAGAGTCAATCTTAGAAGATTTGATAGAACTCTTAGTTGTTTTCATGCTTTAGAATACCCTGTCTCCCACAAAATATTCTCTTGATGATCTTTTGAGGTTCGTATAGATTTGTTGGTGATCTACGACCTCTTTCAACCTCTACTGAATATTATTTAATTTCTCCTCTATTTATTTTACTATTTTTGGTCTGATCACTATCCAATACTCCAAATTATCCCAAGATAAGGAAATTCTGCACCATCACCTATAGAAATCTTCAAATGGTGCCATACCTAGCAATGCATGATAACTATTGTTGTATACAAATTTCACTAAGTATAAGTAGTCTTACCAATTTTTGTGCTGATCCATGTAGAATATCCTTAATACATCCTCAAGTACTTGATTCACCCTCTCAGTCTATCCATCTATCTCTGGGTGGTACGTAGTATTGATATTCAATTTGGTTCCTAATGCCTTATGAAGTACTTGCCAAAATTCAAAAGTGAAACAAGAATCTATATCAAAGATTATAACTTTTAGAAAACTTTGTAGTCTTACCACTTCCTTGGAAAACTTACTTGATATGGTGATCATGTCATATTGCACATTTCCTAGTATAAAAATTATGACCTTAGTTAATTCATCCACAATCACTAGAATTGCATCATGCCTGAATCTTGTTTTAGGCAATCCCACTATAAAATCCATTGATACTACTTACCATTTTTGTGTGGGTATCTCATGTGGGTATAGCTTTCTAGCTGGATGCAGATGTTCTACTTTTACTCTCTATCATTCTAAATACTTTACCACATAATTAGTAATATCTTTCTTCATTCATGGCTAGTAGTAATCTTTCTTCAAATTTTTGTGCATTTTTCCCCTCTTGGGTGTGCAGAATAAAGATTATTATGAGCTTCCTTATGGATTGTTTCTCTCAATCATTCCAAATTAGGGACTACCAACCTATTCCTAAAAAATAGTAGATCATATTTGAGAACATATTCTGCATCCTTGCCAAGTTTTTGCCCAACTTGGTCAACACAAGATTGATAGAGTTTATATTTTTCTTGCCATATTTTAATTTGATCCAATAGATCATACTGACACTTTGCCATTGTGGTAATACATCCTCTCCTACTTAGAGCATCAATAATATTATTCTCTTTTCCTTTAATGTATTCAATGTCGAAGTCGTATTCCACTAAGAATTTCATCCAACGTTGTTTCCTAGCATTCAATAACGGTTGGGTAAATATATACCTCAGACTCTGGTGGTCCATTTTAAACTCAAAAGGTTTTCCCAACAAATAATACCACTAAATTTCTAGGGTATGTACCATCACTGCAAACTCTAGATCGTGAGTGGCGTAATTAACCTTGTGCCTCTTAATTTTTTTGGATTCATAGGCAATAACCACATTGTCTTGAGTAAAAACCCCACCTAATAATTTAATTGATGTGTTAGTACAAACTGTAAACTATTTTCTAGGATCAGTCAATTGCAAAATCAATGCCATCATCAAACTTTATTTCAAATTTTGAAAAGCCTCTTCACAATGCTCTATATACTTGAAACTTTTCCTTTTTCTTTGAAGGTTTGTAATGGATTGAGTAAATTTTAAAAACCCTCTAATGAGTCACCTATAGTATCCTACAATTCCCATAAAACTTTGCACTTCTAAAATATTGGTAGGTGTTAGTCAATCAATAATTGCTTCAATATTCTTTTGATCCATTTCAATCCCCAAAATAGAATCAATATGCCCAAGATATTGTACTTGTGGAGTATAAAACTCACATTTGGTTAAATTTCCATATAATTAATTTCTTCTAAGAATATCAAGCACAATTCTCATGTGTTGATCATGCTCCTCTTTACTCTTGGAGTAGATCAATATATCATCCAAAAATACAAGTACAAATCAATCCAAATGCTCTCTAAAAACACTATTTGTGAGGTTCATGAATGCAGATAAGGTATTAGTTAGCCCATATGGTAAGATAGTAAATTCAAAATATCGATACCTTGTTCTAAATATTATTTTAGAAGTATCTTCCTCCCAAATACTTAACTGATGATAACCAGATATCAAGTCTATTTTAGAAAATATGGTTACTATTGGTCATCAAATCCACACAGGAAAGGACTTTCGATGGGTTTGCATGCCCTGGACCTGTGACCAACATTGAAATGCTAAGGGGAAGATATGCCCCTCATGTCGATCTTCAGAGAAAGGCCGGATCCTATACTAATATACTTTTGGGGTTTGAGACGAGAGTGCAAGAAAGAAATAAACAGAGTAAGGGTTAGGAAAAGAAAATAAAAAAGGGTAAGGGTTAGAAAAAGAAATAAAAAGAGTAAGGGTTAGAAGATGATGATTTGAGGTGGGAGAGAACAGGAAGCACGATTACTCGCTAACAACTCGAATAACAGTAGGAAATACCAAGAATGAAATGAAAGAAACGTAGTGCCGACCTCTCTATGTATCCTCTGGATGGGTTCACAGGGTTCTCCTCTCTCTCTCACTGGAATTTAGGGTTCAGAGTAAAAGCGATTAAGACAAGGGAATAATAGAAACCTTGATCCACTAGGCAGCATAAAAGAGAACAACAGGAACATTTTTCCTCTCCTATGTATCCTTTAGGGCAAATTTCAAGGGTTTAGTACCCGATCGTACACCGGATTCAGGGTTCAGAGTCTCAGTATGCGAATGAGAAAAGACAAAAGAATTAAGCACAGAAGGCAGCATAAAAGAGAGAAATGGAATACAAAAGATCTTTAGTATTAAACGCAGGACATCGAGTTACAACAACTTTCTAGCAGAAATTTCCCCCCTTTTTACATTGCAAAGCCTGGGTTTTTATAGAGGACCCAACCCTCTGAGTCATTATTACAAAAATGGTGGAGTACACCCTTAGGCCCTGAGAAATTGGCTCCTCGCGGCTGCTGCGACTGAGTTTTCAAATCGGTTGCCAAAACTGGCAACTATGACTGGGTCAACCATGGAAACATTCATTTAACGCGTTGCCTGAGTGTCTCTGGCTTCTGGATGCTGTGCTTGAGTGATCGTTACGCCCGTCGAGTTTTATTTCGAGGACTATTATGTCCCTTTTGTTTGCCAAGAATGGTCAGCGGACTTATCGAGCAAGAAAGGGGGTACTTGTAAGGGGCCTTCGATCACCTTGGGAAGCTACTTGCCTTGGAACGTGGGCCCAAAAGTGCTTCGCTACATATCTGCAATGCAATGAACCAATAGCAAAATCAAAGTAGTAATCAAACCAGTGTATAATTCATCACACAATTGAGAAACCAATATAACATGTTTCACCCAAGGTGGGCTACTCCATAGAGAAAATCTTTCACTAAATTTTCTTAATCAAATCCTTTGGGAATCCTTCCTAATTACAATTTTTATGGACTTCATGTCCAAAGGAGAATCATTACCCTAATCAAATATTTATGAGCCTCCTACCCAAAGGAGATGTTCTATCCCCCAAAGAAGTATTTATGAGCCTTCTTATGGGAATACTTCTTTGGGGGATAGAACATCTCCTTTGGGCAGGAGGCTCATAAATATTTTATTAGGGTAATGATTCTCCTTTGGACATGAAGTCCATAAAAATTGTAATTAGGAAGGATTCCCAAAGGATTTGATTAAGAAAATTTAGTGAAATATTTTCTCTATGGAGTAGCCCACCTTGGGTGAAACATGTTATATTGGTTTCTCAATTGTGTGATGAATTATACACTGGTTTGATTACTACTTTGATTTTGCTATTGGTTCATTGCATTGCCACACAAAACACAAGCACATTATACTCTATCATTCAAAACAATTATTTCTACAAAATGAACATGCACACTTTTATTAAATAAAAAATCTATATGAAATGCAGGTGTGCGAGCATCCATGTACACGAGATCCGAATCATATATTCCCTCTCTTACCCTTTTTTCCCACTAACTCAGTCCTTTTCCTTGTCATTTTGAAATTATCTTGCACTCACAAGAACCATTAGCAGTACCAAGTTTCACAAGAAAAAGGTAAGTTTATTATTTCTTTATTTTCTTCGTTCATGAGAGGAGGGTCGTTACAATGTGGATTTGTCACCCATGAATTGTCATCTTATTTGTATAGTAGTATTCAGTTGGTACCATGGAGATGCTACCAAAAAATTCATGGCATCACTTTAAGACTTGGCATTGGTACTTCTAGCAAAGAATATAGATAGGAGCTAAGTTTTACAAGATACGTTATAATTGGCATCGTGATCCTTGCGACTTTGAGCAACCCTTATTTTAATTAGATAATTATTATTCCTTAGGAATTAATATTTTCTATTAATTTATCCACCAACTATGAAAAATGGTGCTTGAGTTATTTGGGCATGTTATATTTTTTTCATAATAGAAATTATCCCTATTTTGTAACCCTACAAGAGTTATGTCTCTTGGTGTGTATTCTTGTTGGTTGCATTGATCAATTGGTATGTTATAAAAGGCTCAAATTACATTACATTTAAATTTGTTTTACGTTGTACTTCATTGGATTTAATAGGGGAAGAAGGAACACCATAAGGATTTCAATATGAAATACCAGATATATCCCTAAATAAGGTGATAAGTCAAGGACAAAAACAATCTCACCTTCGTAACATTAAATTTTGTAATGAATTGATCTTTCAATGTGATTATAAAATCAATTCCTTCTTCATATGGATCTAGACCTTATCTCAAACCTAAAATATCTAAGAATTTAGGTATTTATGCTATTTGTTTTTGCATTTATATTGTTGAATTCACACAATCTATTGATCCTATTTCTAAAGTTTCTACACCTATTATAGGATATTCTCAACCTTGTCTACCTCTTTGACTTGATTTGACATAATTGTGTCAATAAATATATGAAAGGTTACATCCACTAGGATGCTAGGAAAAAAACTTAAACATACTTGAAATAGGTTGTAACCTTTGGAGTTGTGATTTTCTATATCATATATATTTTGGATCTATGGAAGAGTCATGTATCAGACGAAAGGATGATTTTGGTTGTAAATTTGGATTTCAAAAACATCCTCTTAATCACCTTTTTTTATCCATAAGCCTATGAATGGAGTGTCATGGAATGTTTGTACTTGCTCTCCAAAATATTCTAGATATACTACCAAAAGTTGTTGAGGATTCTATTGTCCTTGATTTATACAATCAAAATAGGTTGACCAAAATGAACCCAAACCTATTGAAATATCAATAGAGATAATTTTATAGAATCATTATTTTTCGTACGAAAGTTCCATGAGATCCATTCTACTAAATATTTTAATGAACATTGATTCATTGTAATTTTGTAAAATAATCAATAAATGCACTAGTTTCATGTTACTAGTATATGCATTTAGAATTATGACTATCATGGAACCTTGAGTTGCCATGATCCCCTACTACCCTTAAACGATCAATGGAAGGACAAGGAGGACCAAATATGGTAGTTGGAACCTATGCATTGGTTTATTTTACTTATGCTTAAATAGACTAGAATTATAGGGAGATATCTATATATGATAAATGTATTACCTTATTCTTTAAAATTATGGATGTTTTACCATACTTAGATATATGTAATAAATGTTGATTGTATGGGAACTGTATCTTTAATTTATTATTATGAGTTGTTTATGTATTATTGTTTAGCTTTCTCTTCTATTTAATTCTTACCTTATTTTAATGTTGTTTCCTTTCTAAGTACCTCTTGTATGCTTTATAGATTTTGTTCTTGATTGATTAAGTAGATAGATTTATTCTTGTCTTCTTGTTAAAACAAAGAAAGTAACCTAAGAAAATGAAACCTTAGGGTGAACCTAGGAAATGACCTAAGAAAATGAGATCTTAGGGTGAACATAGAAAGGACCTAAGGGATTAAGACCCCTTAGGGAGAATGCAAACTAAGTAAACTAATTGATTACATTTGAGTTAAGATAGCTTATCTTGGGGACAATATTGATAGCTTAACTTACAACATGCATAGCATACCAACATAGATGGACTTGTGTATGGTATGGTGATGGACGTGTACCTTCGACTGTACTGAAGGTGATAATTTTATCTCATCAAGATTGATGAGATGGATGATCTTATTTACGGTAACACATAAATGCCTACATAGATGGAATTTTGTAGGGTATAGAGTGAGATGCAACTCAATAGGAAATTTGGAAAACTTAGTAAACTAAAAATAATAGATAAACTAAATATGGGTGTAGACACCTAAAACACATCATATTTAGGAGAATACTAATATGGGCACCTTTGAAAACCATATGAATGACCCTGGACCCTTCCAAGGCTAACCAGTGATTATAATAACTCATTTTAGGCATATTAGACCTTTTCAACCTTAGTTGTTGATGACATCAATAGCTAAGATATCAATCGTAGTTGAAAATTGTGGCTAGGGTCCTCGCTACACTAAGAAACAATGGATATCCCTATAAAAAACTTGGGCTATCAGAGCTAAATAAAATTGATTGTAATAGCTAAGTTGCAATTGATCTCGAGTGATTTTGGATGAGGAAGCTTTTGAATGTTTCCTCCAAAATGCCTAGGCCAGCTACTTCTTGATCTTGGATTTCTTGAGAAGCCAAGATTAGGATTTGAGGAATCTATTCATATACCCCTCAAAGAGGTAATAAGGATCCCAATTTCATTGTAGCAAATCCCTATCGAAATGGAGAACCAATTAAAACCTTTGAAGAGTATGGAGATGTTTTCCAATTCCAGTTTGACACCTGCCTTTGCGACAATGGAGCTTCCAAAGGATTGAGAAGTACACCTTACCATTCCACACCAATCCAACATGAATTTGAGTGAAATCAACCACAAATCAGTGTTCAAACATGAAGGAAACCCTTGACCATCAATCATGATTTGAGCATTCCTTACCTTGGTTTTAAGATAAAAGATACTTTTCTCATGGCCGTAGTTGTCAATAACAAACCAAAGAATTAGCTACAATTGTCAACCATGAATAACAGAGCTAGCTACTCTGAACACCCATGACTAGGATTTGATGCCCTCATTTCTTTGTTTTAGCCATAGATTTCTTTTTTTTTATTATGCATTTAGGATGATATAACATAGATTAGTCTTATTTCATTCATTTCTATGGTAAATTAGCAGCATCATAGGTAGTTTTACCTTCATTTATGTCATACATGCTTTCTTTCATAAGCTTTCATAGATTAGCTTCTTTTATGCTTTATACTTCATATTTCATGCAATATTAGCTATCTTTACACATTTCAAGCCATGCTTTGTGCTTATTTGTCAATATCTTAAGTAGATTTACATATATTCATGTTTTATTTACATTTTTACTTCATTTATTTCATTTCTTGGACAATAGCCTCATCGTGAGAGGTTGCATATGCTTTTGATGTGTTTTTTTGTTTCTTGTATGTAGGTGACAGATCATTCAAAGGTTCAAAACACTATTCAACATCATTCCTCTTGAAAATTGAGAAGGAGGCATCCTAGTAAGCCCTCACACAAATTTTATGAAGACCTAAAGATAATTTTGAGAATATGAAAATCGTTTAGGGGTATCAACACAATTGTATTCATTGTATCAAACATTGGTATTGCTAAGAGGGATGGATATGTAATCGACATTCATTGATTAATACAAAGTAGGCATTATTTATTATAAATTTGGTTTAAATGGTATTTGCTTTCAATTTTATTTCCAGGTTGCAATTAGTGTAGATATACACTCTTTAATCCCTTCTATAGTGGCGATAACAATGGAAACCTTGCATTTTTTGTTGCTTCTGCTAATTTTTCTCTATTTTTTGTGTGCAAGTACTGACCATGTTTGAAAGTAGTGATGCACAATCTCAACCATGGTTGTCAATAGCGGCTAGCATCCTAGTAGTGCTAAGCAACAATGGCTAGCAAAAAACTTGGAAAAGCAGTAAGAAACCTACTTCTACTTTGGATGAGGATTCCAAGGTAGGTTTCCTCTTATGTTTTTTGTTGTGTGTTTTTCTCTTCATTCTAGGATATAATTAAACCACATAGAGAAATTTAAGGGAAAATATATGAGAAAACTGTAATTGCTGCTAGTCGCTTTTGATAAAAACAACTAGCTTTGTTAGCTATTGTTGTCATCATCAGCTAAGATTCTTAGTTGCTTTGCTATCTAGAGGTCATGTTTGTTGCTTGTTTTACAGAACAATGGTTATTGTTAAATTGTGTGCTAGGGTTTTGTTTGCTTGGGACCTATCTAAAGACCAAATTTCATCTTAATTTTGCATATGCATTATCTGAAAGCAAAGATCATTTAGACTTGCATATTTCTAAAAATAAAACATATTTTTATAGGCATGTAGGAAAATAATCATGAGTAATTTTTGATGCATTTTGCTTTTATGAAAAATAAAAGAGAACCCACACACACCACGACTCACTTAAACATTAGAAGTGTTGGGCTCTCACATCCAACCCATTGATCAAGATCAATAGTGTAATTCATTACCGCTCGGTTGGCTCATATAATATTATACTATCAAGACTTAACCATGCCCAAGGCCAATTCAAGAACTATCCTATCCATGAAAAAAAACATGCACTCCTATTTAGAGGGGTGTATCACTGATCACAATGTGCTAGGTGAGAATTAGTAGTACCTATGATCCTTATCCGGTTATGGATTTCATCTCATATCTTGGGGGAAAGACTACCTGGATGTCAATACTAGGTTATTTCATTGTGATTATATAGGTGAAAACCTTTAATCTGTCTAAGAATATCATCAAAATTTTATAAAACACAATGAGATTTATATTATATAATCAACAAATCAAAACACACTAAACAACTTTAGCACACACAAATAATTTTTTAAATAAGATAAACATTTTTGTATACTTTGTATTATCTAAAACTTACGTACAAGATAAGTTCACACATCATGGTCAATGCACGGAGAGGCCACCCTCAACACACAGTTGAGGTAGAAATGGAAGCTCCAAACCACACACAAAATAATGAGTTAGAACCTCCTACATAGAATGTTTTCGGATATCATTTAGACAACATCAAAGGTGAGAAATCAACAAATGGAGGTTCTCATCAGAATATCCCAATTAGAGGATACAATACACACTCCTCTTATAACAGAACTAAGGGTGTATCTAGGCCCCCATCGTCACATAATAGGCATATATAATATCCGCCCAATTAGGGGTGCATCAAAATGTAGACCCTTAAGGAATCCAAATAATAATGAACCTAGAAGGTTCACAATAGGTCTCACCACTATTGGATTTAATGGTACGCCTTCCAATTAATCTTGGAAGACTAGTCAGCTCAATGGACTAGAACAAGTTTTAGGAAGACTAGGGTATAGAACCTCTATTGCTCACTCTTGCTCTGAGAGCTCACGTAGTGAAGATATACAAAGGCATACCCATGAGCTAGTAGAATTGTCAAAGTGCTCTTGTAGTGCATGTGCCGCATATACACTTGCGAGCACTGAGCACAAACAATAACACAACACAAATATCATCTTCATAGACAAGGACAAGAGTATAGCAGATAAGTCTATTGGGACCCATAATCATAAGGCCCCTCATACAGAGCTACAAATTCAATGGCCTTACATAGTCAATTTTAAAGATCAATCACATATGATATCTTTAGAGTAAATACAACACATATTCCAATACCAATTGGAAGATGTGTGTATATATCACGAGCACCTTGAGCATGAGGACTCTCAAAATAAAAGGTTGTTTTGACAATATTTATACAAGCAATGCATACGAGAACAACACATCCTTTATCAAAAGGATAACAAAGAGAGAGATGATAGAATAGCTCAAGCTAATCTACCTATTCATAGTGAGTATATGGAGTAGTTCCATAGATGTGTTGCATCACATCTAGAACTACACCCTAGACAAATTAAAACCCATACTTGATATACACCCTAATGTACTCCAAGAGATCAATAGTACCATGTGCTAGAATAACACGATGTAGTATGAAGAATTAGAGGAGTATGAGCAAGAGCAGCAATATCTTGAGCACTCCTCTATAGATGTGGATGATGAGCACAATCATACACCTCAACATAAACCTTTGCCAGTTCCATAAATATCTCTTAGAGAAGAGAACATTTAATCGCCTCAAACATACAAAGCCCTAGATAAAAATGATAAAGCTATTGAGATATAGGGGATGACTTATCAAATCCCACTCTAAACAAGGTCTACAGTGAACCTTTGTACCCTTTAGTTCCTTTCCCAACATATCCCAAGCATTTTAATATGCCTAAGCTAGACAAATTCAAGGGTGACGATGACACACAGGAGCATGTAACTATCTTTATGAATATGTGTTTCCAGATTTAAAATAATGATGCCTTATTACTAAAACATTTTGTGATAACCCTTGTAGGCCCTAACCTAGAATGGTTCAATTAGTTGAGAATTTATAGCATCTCCATCTTTGAATAGCTGGCAAATACATTTCTTGAATGCATTTCTTTTAGCATCAAGAAGAAAACCAATCTGTCAAATTTTGTTGCTTTAAAGCAATTCGATGACAATCTAGTCATGAATTATGGTAACATATGGAGGAATATGATGGCTAAAATTCCCTTATCCATCCCAAACATAGGGTTTATGTAGATGTTTACCAAGATCTGCACGAAACACATTTTGCTATTATTACAACTACAACAATACCAAATATTTGAAGAGGCTTTGGCGCAAGCCAAGGTTATAGAATATATCAAGTTACAAGATGGTGACTTGAAACTATGGATAAAAAAGGAGTGGAACAACAAGAACACAAAGAACCATAATCACCAAGCTAAGCCTACACATGTTAATCAGGCTGTGTTAAACCTTAAAAAGGGGGATAAGGGCAAACAACCGCAAAACTATCAACCTCAACCTCACCCTACGTAATACAATTAGTGCAACAACAAAAATTAGGGTAAGGACAAAGAATATCACCCACCTCACCAATTTAAGCCATCATATGAGACTTTGGCATTGATATTCAATCAATTGTGTGAGGCTAAGGCCTTAACATTACTCAAAGTTCAATTGCTCGATTCTAATAATCCTAAATAGAAATGATATAGGGAAGATTTTTATTTCCCATACCACATAAAAAGGGGCATGATATCAAAGTGTGCCATAGTTTCAAACATGTGGTACAAAATATGATTGATAGGAAATATTTGATCATTGACAATCCCTTGGATCCAGACAACCAAAATGTGGGAATATTGAAAAATCCCTTACCAAATCATGAGTCATCGAGGAACAACATTGGATAAGTTAATAAAGTATGAATTAAACCTCCCACACAAGTATTTATCAGTATGGTGATTTTGGTCACCAAAAATAGGAGATACAATCATCTAAATCCTCCTATAATTCTCATTCACATTCAAGTTGTGCCTCAACAAAGGCCAGTGAAAAATCCCTTGTTGGTACCACCAATAAGATCGATGATGACAATAAGGAATAGACTCATCTAGAGTCTACAAATGTTTTTGGTGAAATTATCAATATATGAGATAATACAATAGTCTCCTAGGCACATGGAGACATTAATAGATATCTTAAGGTCTATTGAAGTACAACCCCAAGATCTAGAAGCTTTCACCAAATTTGTGGAGCATGTGCAATAGTCCTAGAAACCTGTGATCCAATTCTATGATCATGAAATCAAGATAGTTTCTACTGCTACAACAGACCCATTGCTTCACATCATCGCATGTGTAAACCACACTCTGTTCAAGTGGGTATTGATTGATATAGGATCATCGATAAACATAATCACCATGAAGGCCTTGGGACATCTAAAATTGCCTAAGTTGCATATTGTTCACTATACTTTTACATGAAAAGTCTTCAACAATGAGTTATGCTCGACAGTCGACACTATAGTCCTACCTATTCGTGTGGGGCTGAAAACCATCCCTATGATGTGTCATGTGCTAGAGGGTACAATTTAGTATAATATTCTCCTAGGCTAGTCATGGATTAGGGATATGCAATGCATCCCCTTGATCTTGCACCAATGTATCAAATATGTGCATGAGGGATAGGTGCATGTGGTCCCTTCAAATGAGGAGCTATTTAAGTATGTTAATTAGGTTGACTTTTCAGGAGATTTCATCCTCCCATATACACATATGGATATTAGACCTACATCACTTAGCAGAAATCTAGAGAATAAGTTAAAGGTAGTGTGTGTTGTTCCTTCAACATCGGCACCATGACCAACCTTGAACATAATGGTTGCTTATGAGAGACCTTCGACATAGACAAATATCAGGAATGATCAAAAGCTAAAGGTAGTGTTGGGTGAAAAAGAGTCTAAAGAGATCCCCAACATAGCAATTGCTGAGATCCCAAATCCCATGGAGGAAACTCACAAAATATAGTTGAGGAGGTACCTCAGCCTACCTCACTTGTGTCTTTAGCTAGGTCATCTGCACCGTAGATGACAATTCACTCAGTCAATCCTGGGTTAACTAAATACCTAGTGTACAATGTAAATTTCATGCCAATCATAGAATCTACACAAGATATGGGTAGGCCTCAAGCCCTTCGCTTTCTAGTCAAGATAGTAGTATCACTAGGAGTTCCACCTAATCAGACTAATTTCATCTATGGAGGTTTAGATAAACTTGCAGATTGTGCATCCATAGAATAAGATAATGATGAATTGTTTGTTGTAAATATTTATTATATATCTAACCCAAATTTCACCCTTCATTATTTTAATCGTTACCATTGGCATGGTTACATATTGGGTCTATTTTAACAAGGGCATTGATCTCCATATCAACCACATTATTGGCTATCATATGATAGGTTTGAATTGGATTTTGACATAGGAGATCGGGATAAGTTATTGGCTATATCTCTAGGTCACCTAAACCTAAGCATGGGATGGATGTTGATTGGAACCCATACCATCCTATCCCTTCAAATTCACAAAGGGGTAATTGGCCAGTGACCATGATTTCTATATAACCATCCTTGGTCTATCATGATAACATTTTATTAGAGGCTAGTTCAAATGATGTTCTAGAAATTGATTAGCATGTCAGAAACCATGTATATACTGATGGAATTGGAATTGAATCCCAGAGTTTTGGTATAACAGTAGAAATTGAATTAGAAGCCACTTCTGAGGAAGGTGAGTCAAAATCCATTTGTAAAAAATGTGGACAAGAATGTAATTCTAAAGAATATTATGAAGAATATTTCTCAGATAATGAGGAATATGAGGACAAAATAGATATATTTTTTCTAGGCCCTTGGCATCTATGTCATATTAGGAAACCTATGGACATGGAACCAATTTATCATGTGGTATTTCTAAGACCTCCCATCTAAAGAAGGTCAACGAATCTAAAAGACATATATCATATGGATGTTCTTTGTCCTTCCAACTTAAGGCAATTATTTCCCCCTAAGGATCCAATTGTTATGTTTGTTCCCAAAGCAGACCCAGTAATCCCCATTTTTCTTGAGCCACATCTAAAGCAAGGGGACCAATATAGAGGTAGTGTGTTGCACCCATGTGGTCTTGGATATTTCTTCCATTCCATAAACATGGTCTCCATTGATTTAACCACTCCACTTCATAATCCATATGACCCTTCAAAACCTTTGTTCCTAAATATAGAGGCCATTGATTTCAATCATGCTAATTCACCCTTAGAGCCTGAATATTTCTTCCCCAATGGAGAAATACTACAACCATTTCATTTTGCACCATACTGTGCATATTATGTTTATCATACGAAGGATAATATCGATTTAGTGGAACCCTTAAACCCAAAAAATAACATCTATTTTATCCCTACACCTCACCAGCTTGAGGAGGGATCACATATGTCAATAGAGGAAACCTTCAAAGTGGATATCAATAAAGATCCCATGAACCCAAAGAAGGTTAAATTAGAAAATATCTTATCTCCTAAGGAGCATGCCAACCTCATTCCTCTATTGAAAGAGACACCTGGTCTCTTTTCTGGGACCTAAAAAGACATTTCGGGTTTGGATCCAAAATTGGTTACTCATAATCTTTTGTTGGGCCCTGGAAAGAAACTAGTCAAGCAAAAACTTAGGAATATGCATCTAACCATCACTTTGATGGTTAAATATGAACTACAAAAATTGTTGGATGTAGATTTCATAATTCCCATTGACTATCCGGAATGGGTATCAAACATGGTACCCGTAGGAAAACCTGATGGAAGAATCTGCATTTGTATAGATTTTAGAGACCTCAATAAGGCAACACCTAAGGATTCATTTATATTTTCTAATACCGATTCTCTTGTAGACACAAATATAGGTCACAAAATGCTTTCTCTCATGGATGATTTTTTTGGTTACAAACATATTTGGATTAAACTAAAACATTAGTACAAGACCACTTTCACCACTCCATGGGCAACATTTTACTACAAAGTTATGCCATTTGGCCTCAAAAATGCTAGTACCACATATCAATGGGCTATGACATATATTTTTCATGATATGCATAATATCTTAGAATATTATATTGATGAATTACTGGCCAAGTCATTTTTGTGTGAAGAGCATGCTGAGGTTCCAAGGAAAGTCTTCAATCACTTGATAGAGCACAATGTCAGGTTGAACCCCAAGAAATGCATCTTTGGCGTAACCTCAGGTAAACTCTTGGGATTCATCATATCTAAATGAGGGATCGAATTTGACCCAGTGAAGGTCAAGATAATATTAGAAATGTATCCCCCACAAACATCAAGAAATTAAGAAGCCTACAAGGAAATGTAGAATCCATAAAGCACTTCATCACACAATTATCAGATAAATGTCGACCCATGAATTGAGTACTACACAAGGGGGTCCCATTCAACTAGGATGAGGATTATCAGAAAGCCTTTGCTGAGATCAAATAATATATGGTAATGCCACTAGTATTAGGTCCACCTAGACCAGACATGTTATTATTACTATGTATATTTGCCATAGACTTTGCACTAGGAACCATGCTAGCCCAAAAGAACATGTAAAACAAACAACAAGTGATATTTTATATCATTCAAACCCTGGTCAGTTATGAGCTACGATTTGCATATGTGGAAAAGTTGTGCTTAGCAGTGGTCTTTACGATGAAGTTATGCCACTATATTTTGATCCATATGACATATGTAGTATCAAAACAAAATCCTTTGTAGTATATTATGAGCAAGACATATCATAATACACGTACTGCAAAGTGAATCATGCTATTGATAAAATTCAACCTATAATTTATCAGTCAAAATTCTATCAAAGGTTAAGTCATAGCAGATCAACTAGTAGATGTTCCTCTTTAGGATCATATACCTCTTATCATAGAGCTTCCTAATGATGCAGTCTTTGCATTATCAAAGCCACCTGAACCCAAAGAACCAAAAAATCAAGCTGACATATATTTGTTCCTTTATGGTTCCAAATGTGAGAAAGGGGGTGGCATAGGGATTGTTTTTCATACCACAAGGTGATCCAATTTATTTGTCATTTAAAATCAATTTCCCTTGCACCAAAAAAAATGTTGAATATGAGGCCCTAATATTGGGTCTCCAAATAGTTCTCACCATGAATATTAGAAGGTTAAATATCTTTGGTGACTCCTTGTTCATTGTTAATAAATTTAAGGGGATATATCAGTGTAGATATCCCATATTAAAATCATATAAAGAACTTTTGGACACTTACCTAGCCCATATAGAGTGGTGTGACATTAAGGTAATCCCTTGAACATCTAATATATTTGTAGATACCATGGCATATTTGGGATACTTAATCCCTCAAAATACATCTATTAACTTCACTACCATCCAAGTGAAAATGCTATCACAATCCATGATATGATGTGAGGCACAAAATAATCAAGAATAATTCCACATGATTCAGATAGAGCCAATACATGAATTGTTCTATAGAGCTAGAGGATTTCTAAAGAAGACACCTTAGGGATATTTGTTATCATAGGGTCCTACAGAGAATGGTACCACCATTCTCCATAAGGTTGTTTCCCAATAAGCTTTTGTACAAGTCAAATTGTAGCAGGAATGTGTCATTCATTCAGTTGAATTTGTTGCTTATCAAGATTATTTATCGCAATTACATGATTTCCTTAAACTTGGAGTAATCCCATAGGGATTGTTGCATGCCTCAAAAAGAGTATTTAAACAAAAAGTGACTAGATATGTCTTACTAGGAGATATCTTGTATTGTTGTAGCTATAATGAAATTCTCCTTCATTTTCTTGAGTTCCAAGAATTATCTTGGGCAATTTCACAAGCTCATGATGGTACATGCAGTGGCCATTTTAGTGGCATGGCCATTATCAAGCGCATCTTTCAAATGGGTCATTATTGGACCACTATGGAGAAATATTACATAGTGTATGTTAGGAAGTGCATCAAATGTCAGCATCATGCTAATATTATGCACCTACCATCGTAGGACTTATAGCCCATCCAAGCGACTTGGCCATTTGCTCAGTGGTATTTTGATCTAATTGGTAAGATCTCTCTCCCATGGTTGGGTCGACACATATTTATCATAATGGCCATTGATTACTTTACCAAATCCCTTTAACTATAATGAAAGGATCACATATTATGGATTTCATACTCCATAATATCATATATCATTTTGGTATCCCATCCAATATAATATTAGATAATGAAAATTCATTCAAAAATAAAAATGTAATGGCTTTAACATCCAAGTATAATATTCAACAAAATTTTGTAACTCCATACTATCCATAAGCAAACATGTAAGCAGAAGCCTTTAACAAAAAAGTGGTAGTAATCTTAAAGAATATTGTTCAAGAAAACCACAAATATTGGCATATATAGTTACCTCTTACACTATGGGCTTATAGAACTAGTATACGGATGCACAATGGGACAACATCATTTTCACTAGTATGTGGTACTGAGGCCATCATACCATTGGAATTGGAAATTCCAACATTGCGTGTTGCATTGAAAGAGTTCATTAATGGTGACACTACGCTGCAAACTCACCTAGACCAATTGATGCTTCTTGATGAACATCACATGAATGCTCTTGAGCATCTTCGATTTTATCAAGATTGGCTAAAATGAGTTTACAATAACAAAGTCCACCTGAGAGACTTTAAAGTTGGGGATATTATGCTAAAAGAGAACCAACAGAACTCAAACCTGCCATTGCATCTGCGAGACAAATTTATGGCCAACTAGTTAGGTCCATTTATTATCTTAGATAAGATAGGACCTGATACTTATCACCTAACATCACTAGAAGGTGTTGAAGAGCTTGAACCTCTCAAAATTCTTCATCTAAATGTATTCTACACATTAAAATCAAAACTCAAAACATTTTAAAAACATTCAAAATTCAGTAAACAATTTAAAACACAAAAAAATCAAACAAATCAAAAAGTAATAAAATTCATAACATTGCAAAACATTAAAAAATGCAAATACATTTACATTATGCATTTCATTTTGCATATGCAATGATATGGAATAGCAATCACAAGCACAAGGAAAATATGACAAACCCAAAAACTTAGTTGTATTCCATTGATAACATACGCCTATAAATAGGCATTACATGACATATTTTGGATAAGGGTGCATTTAATGATAATGACACCTTAATCCTTACAAAAACTAACATTTATTAATTCACACACCTAATTCCCTATCATTCCTCCCCACTAAAGAAGCATTGGTCCCCAATGTGTACAAATTTTGGAGAGGAAGAAGGAAAACAACTAGGAGTATCGAGTACAACCAAAAATGTACTCCTGTTACAATAGATGAAGACCAAAATGATGAACTATTACATGTTTTCACAAAACCAAAGTTTGACACTATATATGAGTCGGGTGCGAAAAATGCTCTCTAATGACTGTAAACACTACTATGTTGGTGGATAGTGGAAATTAGTCCCTTGAAACGGTAGAAGAAAGCAACAATTGATGTCGGATGGAGATGCCTCGAAATATGTGCCAAAGATGCCAGTTGGAAATTGTGGATGCATTAATTTTTTTTTTGAATGCTGGGCCATGTGCATTAATAAAATGCATTAAATGAAAATGACCACAAAAATGCATTTAATGAAAGGCAACAACATGGAAATGCATTTAATGAAAGTAGTGCAAAAATGCATTTAATAAAAGTTGTGTGGTTTAATGAATGCATTAATGAATGTGGTTTAATGAATGCATTAATGAATGTGGTTTAATGAATGCATTAATGAATACAGTCTAATGAATGCATTAAATGGATTAAATTGTAGTGGACAAATTAAATTAAATTAAAACTAATTTAATTTAATTTATTTTATTTAATGGTTTTTTTGATGGTTGGGCCACATTAATGAAAGGTGGATGCAGGAAAAATTAAAAATGGGTAATGAATGCATTAATGAAAATGGGCATGCATTAATAATGTGTTTTAATGATGAAAAAAAATTAAATTAAATTAAAAATTTAATTTAATTTATTTGATGGAAATGTGGTGGTAATGATCTTTGTAACTGCCAATGGTCAAAAAGAAGCTAAAAATGATCGAGAAAGGTAATAAATGTGCGTAAAGCATCATAAAAGATAGATCTAGGATGGTGGTTGCCATGGAGGAGACAACGACCAATAAAAGTGGTGGTAGCCAAAATTGTACAAATCAAGAACGTCGTGAAAGAAAAGACCCCAGTGGTGGAACAATATTGGGGCATCATACGACGGGCGGAGGTTGTGGCAGAAACTATAATGGAAATAACCAAAATGAGGAGAGATGCTAGAAGACATCAAATCAGGTTGAAGACTACCTGAAAACATCGTAAACATTAGATCAGGTGGAATTCTCCCTAAAAATTGTAATTCAGCTAAAAAATAGCCAAAATGTTGTAGAGGGCCACCAGAAATAGGAAGTAAAAAAATGATTCCAAATAATGGTAAATCAAGGCCATTGAAAATGAGCTGCAAATCCACTAAGGATGACAAGGAGAAAGTCGTAGGCAGCTGATCAACATCCGATACTAGGATATCAAAACTCCTCAACTACAGAGGCACCAAATCAAGGTGTGAAAGGCATGGAAGTACTGGAAATTACATGAATGGTGGTTTAAATATAGATACCAATGTTCAAGAGAGGAACCACCGATAGAGAAATGGATAGCGAAGAGGTTGAGGATGCACTCGGAGACCATGTAGTGCAATAGGCATGATGACAGTGGCAAATATAACAACTTTATCTTCAACTGCATCAACTTTGAGTAAGCCAATATCTGCAATGGCTGGGAAGGCTTGATATGCATCAGGAGCTTTAAATCTTAGATCAACTTCAATAGTAATGTAAGCCACATATTCTAATGGAAATATGCTAGGAATTTGACCTAGATATCTTGATTCGAATCCAGGTGTGGTTGTAGCTTCTTTAATGTCTAGATCAAGAATAGAATCTTGATTTCCTTCAATAAGATCTTTGGTAGCAGTGAGATCTTCAATAGTAGTGATAGCAAGCATTTATGTCTGAATTTCTTGGAGTTTGGCAATGATATCATGAGGTGTAGCAATGAGATCTTCAGTGAGACATTCGATAGGTAGTTTATTCATGGTTGCAAGAACATCTTATAGTTTTATGGTGAGGATGGCAATTTGGGTAGAGACCTCATCGCACAAGAGAGTTGTACTTGACATAATTCTATCAAATATAGAAATATATGATGTAATTTGAAGGAGCACAAAATGAATGAAGGACAAATGAATGCCCAAAAAACATAGATCAATGTCACGAATTGAATCGCTCCAAATCACAACTCGTATGAAAACGAAAATGGATACAATCGAAGATGTTTGGATTTGCCAAATATGCATGGCCAAGGTGGGATAAAACTATGAATATATTGAAAACAAACTATTTAGTCAAAAAAAAATTCTTGAAATAGAGAGAGCTATTCTACAAATCCGATTATGGAGGTATTCTTGTTCCCCTTCTGAACTGATCTTGGCCTAAGGGAAGAGGATACTAGCCTTGATTCTGCAACCGACTCTGATACCAAATTATATGGAATAGCAATCACAAGCAAGAGGAAAATATGACAAACCTAAAAAATTAGTTGTATTCCATTAATAATATATGCCTATAAATAGACATTACATGACATATTTTGGATGAGGATGCATTTAATGATAATGACAACTTAATCCTTATAAAAACTAGCATTTATTAATTCACACACCTAATTCCCTATCATGCATTCATTTTCTTGCATTGCATTAGGCATGTTCATTCATTGCATTCACATTAGGATAGGTTGTATTTATAATCTTACGAATGACATCATGTTTGTATCTTAATCATGCATCTGTCCATAACCATAATCCATCACCCTTGTGAGTAATTATGTTTTTTAACACAACACCACCTATTACAATAAGGAATATACTATGGTTTCATGTTCATTTAGCCATACCTAGTGATCCTCTCAAATTTTGTAGAAAGCTATCTTCACTTTCAAAATATGAGGTCTAGTTTTGATAATACCTTGCATATGTCAAAATCCCATCACCTTTTAAACATTAACAATATTAGTTTATACAAAGAAATATGAACACTACAAAGTGTTCCTAGTTACCTTAAGCAAAAGGTTTTTACTTGCTCATTTTGTGATGCGCTTGGTCTAGAGTGTTGATCATTGAAAAAATGACAAGTTCCCCCCTACCCAAAGAAATCCCTTGCTTTCATACAAAATAAGAAAATTTCCAAAATCAAAAGCAAATCCCTTTATAAAAAAAAATACAAAATAAATAGTGATTTTCATCACTAAGCATGAGCAAGTATCCCAATAAATGTAAATAAAACAAGGGGTGAAGAGCTTGAATCCCTAGAATGGTCAGCACTCAAAGCCATTGAGTGATCCCCAATACAACAATGGGCTGAATGAATCCCGCCTAGCATTGGGATAGTTCTAATCAATTTACAAATGAGCTAGGTTTAGGTGGTCTATATTGCCTAGTAGTGTAGTCCAACTACATCTAAACTTAGGATTATGGTGAACATTTGGTGATCCTCATTACAACAATGGGTTGAATGAATTCCTCTTGGTAGTGAGGTAGTCCTATGTCTCATCTAATATATTCATTTGCACACACAAGGATAATGAATATCTTGGTCTTCATAATAAAAAAAAATTATGTTTTAGGAGTCTTGTATAGTCATTATAAAAAATTTTATTAATCAAATAGGATGTCTGAGTCTCATGGAAAACCTCAAAAATCCCCTATAAGCAACAAATCATATCATCATCTCACATACAATTTCCTTGTGAACTTTTGTTTATTAATGGGTGTTCATAAAATAGGATGGATATCATATGGATATCAGCAATGATATTTAGATGGCCATAGATTATTTTGTGCATATATATTAATATACATAATCTTATACAATAAAACCATACATCTCACATCATTTCATCTCACATATGGATGTTTAAATGATTAATTCTTATGATAAGAGTTACTATTTACATTCATGATTTTTATACATTTTGTGGTGTCATTCCATTTAGTTTGTAAACATATATTAGATTCATTCCTTATATTTTAAGTGATTAAAGCATACAGGTTTATTTTGCATTAGTTAATTCCTCATGTAATTAATGCATCACATTACATATCATTTATCATATCACATCACATAAATTAAAATGCATAAATAATTGAAACAAATTAAACATGTATTTAATAATAAGATGTGCATCCATATATGTACCCATCATAATCATACATCTATACATGAATATCATAGCATCTAAGCATACATGTATCATCTAGCTAGGGCATGTCATTAGTACATTGCATCCATATAGCATAAGCAAAACATCACATAAGCATTGCATACATTTTGCATCACATAAACATAAAAGCAATAAATGATACACATAATAAGCCATAATAAAACTGATATATCATAATATATATATATATATGTGTGTGTGTGTGTGTGTGTGTGTGTGTGTGTGTGTGTGTGTGTGTGTGTGTGTGTGTGTATCATAAGTACATAGAGGTATCAAAATACTCATAGGCTATAATAGTGTAGGTCCTTAGATCTTACACTCAAAAATGATACAATGACATCATGTCATCATCATGCATGGCCTGCACCCCTTGAGTCACCTCCCCCCTCTACGCCCTCTCTACGAGGCTACCTACAACTAGTACCTTAATATTGCTCTAAAAAAGCCCCTAACCTATGATTGGGCCACACAAATAACTGTCTCTACTCACTCTACCTACTCTGGTGGGAGCCCCCTATCGTAGACCGCTCTCAAGGAGTGTCACCCAATAGCTTGACTTGACCCTAAAGGGATACAATGTATCCATCATCTATAGCCATATGAGTTGTAGTCTCTTCTAAGATTCCCCTCAGTCATCTGATACCTTGTTGGTCTCTTTTTGATTGGAGTAGATGGTGTAGCTTGAGAAGTAGTGGGAGACCCTTGCATAACTTTGAGAGTGTCTCTCTTAGTAATTCTTAAATCTAGGTGTGCTTGTAGAAGATACCTCTATGTGGTGATCTTATTTATCTCAATGAGATGTTCTCTTCCTCCTCATAACCCCATAACCCCACCATTATGTCTATGCTACTATGAGATGTTCTTGTACTACACTAAGCTAAGCTTGTAGCATAGCTAGAGAGGTATCCCTCTATAGGATCTATCACTGAGCTCTCTACAACTGTATCTATAGACTATGCATAGAGGCCTACAACTAGAACACCTCATCATCAGGCTCCTTCTCACCATACTCCTCCTCTCGTGGTTCCTTCTCTAGTGTGGTTAACTGACCCCCCTCATCCTATATACTCTAACACACTCACCATCCATGAGGTTCATTAAATGCAACTTCTACAATTTTACCATTCCTAAATATACCAAGGGGACTAACACCTTGCCATAGCCTAATGGTCCACCATGCATCGTAGTCTGGCATCATTCCAACATCTACTACTCCTATGTCCTCTAAGGAGTTGTCTTCCTTAATCAAATTTGTGACCTATGATCACGTAAGTTGTCTCTCCACCTTAAGGTGGTGGTAGAAGAATGGCTCCTCTAGGATATCCTATTGTATCCCAAACTATTTGGTGATCCAGGAGAAGTGGAAGAACTCCCACACACTAGGATTATGCCCAATCACCCAATGATCATGCCTGGCCTATCTTAGGTATTGATCGACCTCCTCCCATGTTGGGTAATCTAAGTACGGGTACCAAACGATCTATCCAACCTATAATCCTATTAACCAGTTTGTGTAATGCTATAAATCTCCTACATGAGATCTACTCCTATAAGTCTTTGACTCTCATGGATATCAATCCCCATAGAATTGAGTAGCAGGTGCTATATATATGATCCTCAAGGGCAATCCTCCTAGGTGGTCTATGCTAATATGCTCCTAGGCCCATATTTGAAGTAGTAGATTACATCCTATGCTTGCTCGCCCCCATTGTGTGATGTGGTATAGCTCATCATAGAGCTGGGCTAGGAGATAACTCCCCCATGATAGGATGAGTGGCTCATCTATAGTGCTCCCAAGAAGATCATGAACTATAGCCAAGAGGTTCTAAGGGAACCTTACTCCTGATGTGTCTAGAAGCAACACATTATATATAATGTGCATAAGTATAGCTTGGCACCATAAAAAGATATCTTCTCTATACCAGTGCTCCACTGGCACCCCATCGTGCTCAATATCAACTAGCACCTCATCATGCCTATCATTGAATACTCTCTGAAATATGGTAGTCTTTATGGTAGTCTAAGAGATAATCACCTACCCATCGATAGGGATCTTGCATATCTGGTATACATTCTCCAACGTCATCGTCATCTCACCAGTCAAAATATGGAATGTTTTAGTCCTCGTATCCCATAAATGGGCTAATGTAGTCAATTAAGCCTCATCTACCTTGATGGTGGGTAGTATAAGTACCTATATAAATCCCAAGAACCTAAACCAATCCATGTTAGTATGACTCAGTCTGGGTAGAATCTCACACAACAAGTCAAGCTCCCACACCCGTGCAGTCAAAGTCTAAAGGTAAGATAACAAAAAAATAACAAACTATATGCACTAAGCAACAATGGCTAGCTATATAACAAACTTGGGCTATCATAGCTGAGTAAAATTGGTTGTAACGACAAAGTTGCAATTGATCTCGAGCGGTTTTGGATTAGAAAGATTATGGATATTTCCTCCCAAATTCTAAGGCCAACAACTTCTTGAGCTTGTCTTCCTTGAGAAGACAAGATTAGGATTTGAGGAGTCTATTTATAGATCCTTCAAAGAGGTAATAAGGATCCCAATTTCATTCTAGTGAAGCCCTACCAAATTGGAGAGCCAATTGTAACATTTTAAGAGTATGGAGATGCTACCCAATTCTAGTTTGACACCTGACTTTACAACAATGAATCTTCCAAAGGATTTATAAGTACACCTTAACATTCCACACCAATACAACATTAATTCAAGTGAAATCAATTGCAAATCAATGTTCAAAAATGAAGGTGACCCTCGACCATCAATCATACAGATAAGTTGAGCATTCCCAACCTTGGTTTTAAGAGAAAAGATACTTTTCTCATGGTCGTTTTTGTTTCCAATAGCCCATAGTATTAGCTATGATTTTCAACCATAGCTAATTGAGTTGACTAGTCTGAACACCCATAGCTAGGGTTTTATGCCCTCATTTCTTTGTTTTAGTCATAGATTTTCTTTTTTTATTATGCATTTAGGATGATCTAACATAGACTAATATTATTTCATTCATTTCTATGGTGAATTAGTAGCATCATAGGTATCTTTACCTTCATTTATGTCATACATACTTTATTTCATAAGCTTTCATAAATTAGCTTATTTTATGATTTATACTTCATATTTCATGCAATATTAGCTATCTTTACACATTCCAAGCCATGCTTTGTGCTTATTTGTCAATATCTTAAGCATGTTTACATATATTCATGTTTCTTTACATGTTTACTTTATTTTTTGCATTTCTTGGATACTAGCCTCATCATAAGAGGTTGCATATGCTTTTGATGTGTTTTATTGTTTCTTGTATGCAGGTGATAGATCATTCAAATATTCAAAGCACTATTCAACATCATTCCTCTTGAAAATGGAGAAAGAGGCATCCTAGTAAGCCTCACGCAAATTTGATGAAGACTTAAAGATCATCTATCAACCCCGTTTAGGGGCATTAACACAATTGTATTCATTCTATCAAATATTGGTATCCCTAAGAGGGATGGATATGTAACAGGATTTCATTGATTAATACAAAGAATACATTTTTTATTATAAATTTGGTTTACATGTTATTTGCTTTCAATTTGATTTCCATGTTGCAATTAGTGTAGATATACACTCTTTAAGCCCTTCTACAATGAGTTAGGGGTTTATGAGTCCCTCTCCTTAGTTTTAAAAAAAAAAAATTCCTTCTTGTGTTTTCTTGTAGATATTTTTTGGGTCATTACATCTAGTATAAAAGCTATAGGTATGAGGTTATAGAGATTTTTAATGTGTTTTAGGGATTTGGATGTCTTTCTATGATGACTTGTTTAAGTTTTAAGCTAATGTCAAGAAGACCTAGAATTATTATCTTGCTCGAATATAATGGGGATTAACCCCAAGGGTGATTGGAATGTTGTGACACCTTACTTGTAAGGAAATATGAACTTTGGAATTGAAGTTACACCATAAAAATTGGAGCACCACCCTAATAAAATTATTGATGTTTTAGCAAGAGAACTTTGCATTATGGCTTGTGTTAGTAGTTTAGTTCAAAAGGTGGAACTATAACCTAAAATTCTCTTATTGGTTACCACATGATAAATGGTACATAAGCCTAGCAAAGAGAGGCCAATTCCTTCAACTAGGTGGACTCGACAGAATAATATCAAAGGAGTGATTTGGAATGAGGATCCCAAAAAATCTAGTAGAGAGGTAGAAGACCTCACTACTATGATTTCTACCATGTAGGATTAGATGGAATAAATGTTGGAAACCATTGCAAATCAGAATTTACAAACTAGAGGTTCAGAGGTTAGCCAAGCTGATGGACTAACTACAAAATAGTTGGAAGCCAAAACTTTTTCAAAAAAAGAACTAGCTAAGAATATGAAAAATATTCACATAAATAAGTTTGATGGAGAAGGGGATGGGTATACAACCAAATCTTGGTTAAGGTAATTAGAAGTTTATTTTATAGTAAAGGGTTATTTCCAAAGAAACCGAATAGTTTGGACCACAATACACCTAGAAGAGGTTGCTTTAGATTGGTGGGAAACTCACTATAATAAGACTAAGATCGAACCTATCGATATTAAATGAAAATATTTTGTTGAGGTATTTAAAAAGAGGTTCCTCACTAATCATTTTTATGCATTAAAGTTTGAAGAGTTTGCAAACCTTCGACAAGGAACCAAAATTGTGGAGGTATATTACAAAAATTTGGTACAATTACTAAAGTATGTACCCACTTATGATGAGAAGATGAGGGTTCATAAGTTCATTCTCAAGTTAAAATCAATATTAAGGCATGATGTAAACATGAATGAACCTAGGTTAGTGTAAAAGGTGTATGACCTATAAAATAAGATAGAGTCTCACTTACAATTCAACTATTCCATCTTGTTTGAGCAATATCAACAAGAACTTAGCAAGAGGAATAGTCAAGGATTCTTGAAATGGGAAGAGGAATAGGATCAAAAGAGTAATAAAACTCAAAATTTAAGAAGATAAATAATGGGAAATAGGGTAAGTTCAAGAAGAAATTCCAAAATAAAACCAACAAGAATCCCAATAATGCAAAACCTTAGCCTCAAAAATTGCAAACTTTAATCCCAAAAATTAAGGCAGGGAAACAAAAACCTGAAAAGTGGTAGGAACCCAAGGATGGATGTTATAATTGTAGAGGCCCTCATATGCTAGTTAGTGCCACATAAACCATGGATGAGTACATCTAGTACCAAGGAAAAGAAACTCATGCACTGGATTTATGCTGCAACCAAGAATCAAAAGCTAGATGGGCAAGTTACCCCATTGCTTGTGGAAGGTAAGATTTTTAATAAGCAAGTAAATATTTTAATTGATAGTGGGACCACAAATAGCTTTATTTATTCTAGTTTATAAAGGGATATTCTATAAATGCCATGATATTTAGCCCACGGATGGAAGGTTGAGTATGGTTTTGGGAAAACCTATTCAATAAACCAATGTTTTTTTTCAATGGCAAATATTACTTTAGCTAGTGGTAACACTGAATGTTGTTTGTATGTAGCTCCACTTCATAGATTTTATGTGATCCTAGGGATGGATTAGTTATAGGATCATAAATCCTTGATTAATTTTCAAGATAGGTGGATCAAATATTCAAATAAAGGTAAGGAAATACTGAGAATTCATAGTGAGTAGGGGGTATTAAAACCCCAAATGTTGTCATCTATGCAGTTGAAGCAAGCCCTCAAGAAGGGAGGGATAATCTGTCATAAAACTCAATGAAGCTAGAGAAGATAAACAAATAGAATTTTTAGAGAAACACCCAATTTTACAGGATTTTAGGGATGTGTTTCCTAAGGATTAACCTGGACTTAATACTATGTGGGAATTTGATTTTACTATTGATATTATGATAGGAGTGTAACCTATCCATATATCTTCATATAGGTTGAATCCTATTTAGATGTAGGAACTAAAGATGCAACTACAAGGGCTATTAGAAAAGATATTGATAAAACCAAGTGCATCACCTTGGGGTGCATCATATTTTTTTGTGAAAAAGAAATATGGCTCTTTAATATTATCTATAGATTACAAGATGCTTAACAAAGCTACAATCAAGAATTGATATCCACTACCTATAATCAAAGATTTGATTGACCAATTGAGATATGCCACGATATTCACAAATATTAACCTAATATCAGGGTATCATAAATTAATATTATGTGACGAGGACACTCACAAAATAATATTT
The DNA here is from genome assembly GCA_028583015.1 of Wollemia nobilis. Taxonomy (NCBI): domain Eukaryota; kingdom Viridiplantae; phylum Streptophyta; class Pinopsida; order Araucariales; family Araucariaceae; genus Wollemia; species Wollemia nobilis. The sequence goes on along the minus strand of JAQPPZ010016744.1, from coordinate 739,365 downwards.
AAAACTAGGCATGGGCATTATGATTTTACAATACCACCCTTTGGACTAACTAACGTCCCAAATGCATTCATAAATCTAATGAATAGTGTGTTCAGGAGGAATCTAGATCAACTTGTCCTTGTATTTTTAGATTATATCTTAATATACTCTCAAGACAAGGAGGAGCACAATAAACATCTCAATATCATGTTAGAATTTTTAAGGAAGAACCAACTCTATAGATTTATGGCAAAAAGTGATTTCTATGTCTCAGAGGTATGATATCTTGGGCATATTATATCTGTAGAAGGGATTGTTGTAGATATTAAGAAAATTTAAGCCATTATGAATTGTCAATCCCCTACCAATGTGATCTAAGTGTGAATTTTCATGGGGATGATGGGCTATTATAGACGTTATATAAAGGATTAATCCAATATTGTAGCAACAATAACCAACCTCCAAAAAAAAGAAAGGTATTCAAATGGTCATAAAAGTGTGAAGTTGTCTTTACATTGCTAAAACATAAACTCACTATCACACGAATATTGAATATTCCAGACCCTCAAGGAAACTTTTCAGTATTCATGAATGCATCACTGGAAGGATTAGGAGGTGTACTCTCACAAGAAGAGTTTGTAGTAGCATACACTTTAATAAATCTTAAGAAGTATGAAGTTAATATGCTATGCATGATTTAGAGTTAGTTGTAGTAGTACACACTCTAAATACCTAGCACCACTACTTAGTAGGAAGGCCCTTTGAGTTGAAAAATGAGAACTAAAGTCTAAGGTATATATATTCATCCAACCTATACTTAATGCACAACATAGAATATGGGTTGAGTTTCACATTGAATATAACTTTGAGATTGAGTATATGAAGGGGAAATAGCATAAGGTTGTTGATGCCTTAAGTAGAAGGAAGCACATAGCAACCATAGCTAGAAGTCACATGGATCTAATGGATCAATTGAGGGAAGAGCAATCTCAATATGAGTATTACAAGGAAATTTAGTCTAAGTTGAGCAGAGACCTTAAGGGTAATAATGAATTTAGCATGAATGATGACTTTTTGTGCTATAAAAGTAGAATCATCATACCAAAAATAGATGATTTAAGGAAATTAATAATGCAAGAATCCCATGGATATCCTTATTTTGCTCACCCTGGAGGGGTCAAAATGAGGGGAAAAAAGAAAAGAACCTTATTCTAGATAGGAATGAAGAAGGATATTACTAATTTTATCACTTGGTGCCTTAAATTTTAGAAGGTTAAAGCTAAACGTAGGCATCCTATAGGAAAATTGTATCCACATGATATACCTACGTATAAATGGTAGGTTATATCTATGGATTTTATAGTAGGTTTACCCAAGACAAGGTATCAACATGATGCAATCCTTGTAATAGTTGACAAGTTGACTAAGGTTGCATATTTCATACCAAGGAACATCAAGGATATTTCTTAGGTAGTGGCTAATAGATTTTCCAAAGAGGTATTATTATTGCATGGATTTCTTGAAATAATTATTTTAGCTAAGGATTTCAGATTTACTTCTAAATTCTAGAAAGCCCTATATCGTGCAATATGCATAAAATTGAATATGAGCTCGACATACCATCTTGAGATAGATGGTTAAATAGAAATAGTAATTAAATACTAGAAGATATGCTTTGCATGTATTGCATGGATCAAAAGTCTCATTGGAAATACTACCTTCATATTGTAGAGATTACCTACAATAATGGACATCACTTCTCTCTAAGAATGGCTCTTTTTGATGTCTTTTATGGACAAAAGTGTAGAAAACCATTGTCTTGGGATAACCTAGAAGATCAAGTTGTGATTGGACCATAAGTGATCAAATAAATAGAATATCAGCTAAAGGTAATCAGACAAAGACTTAAAGAAGTTATTGATTGATAGAAAAGTTATACTAATCTGAAAAGAACCCTGAGAGAGTACTCGATGGATGATAAAGTTTTTGTAGGGGTTAAACCAAAGAAGAGTGCTATTAAATCCTTAAAATTAGATCCTTAGTATGTGGGACCCTTTGATATCACTAAGAAGATCAACCCGGTTGCATACTAGCTTGATTTACCACCTAACTTGTCAAAGATCCATGACACCTTCCACATATCCCTACTTAGGAAATATGTTGTTGAACTTGAACATGTGTGGGATGTGTCTAAATTATAGATGGTAAACCTAGAGGCTATTGAAGTGATGCCAATGAAGATTCTTGAGTTTCATTCTAAGTCTATGTGGAATCAAACTCTTGAACAATGTAGGGTCCAGTGGGATCATTTTTATAAAATGGATACCACTTGGGAGAAAGTGGAGGACATGCAAAAATATTTTCCCTTCTTGTTTGAAAGTATAGTAATAATTTCTAGTTTTTTAAAATAGAAAACACTTGGGATAATTTTTAGTCCTAGGGGGTAGGATGTCATGACCCTCCCTAGAAGGACTTATGGCATGGAAAAACTTTGTGATGATCAATAGAAATTTGATACTTAGTTTTAATGCAAATGAATGACTATATAATGCTTAGATGGATGTATCTTTGAAGAGCATGGTACTGCTAACAAATTATCAATGTGTAGGATCAGGTACACTCATAGGTAGGAGAAATATAATCATCCACCAGAAGTAGGGTACTTGAGGTTGGTAAAGTTATGACCAAGTGTAACATGGATGGATACCCTCATATATGTATGCATTGTTGGTTAGGGATAATAATTAATTAGCTAGCCACCTTGATCCTCAGTTGATATCCTGGTAGCTATCATAAATTATTCGACTGAGATAGGTGACTAAGTTGATGAAAATACTCTCTTTTTCTATTGCATATTATTGGTTGTCTTTTACTTCATCACTTGCTGCATCAATGGTTTGGAAAGCATGCATAAGTTGGTTGTCTTTGAAACTCCTTGTGTGGCTTAAATTTGTTTAGCATGATGTTAGTATTCGATAGAAGAACCCCTATTTATGTTTTAAAAATATGGATATATATATATATATATATATATATATATATATATATATATATATATATATATATAGAGAGAGAGAGAGAGAGAGACCAATTTATTAATTTGAATGATAAGGGAATTTTATTTAAATAAGAAAATAATAGATGTTTTATTTTTAATAATAAAAGAATTTCATTTGAAAATAATAGATGTTTTATTGTATTTAATAAAACAATAAAGTTTTCTTTTAATGATGGTAGAATTTTAGAGACTTTATTAAAGAAGTAATAAAATATCATGTTAGATATTTTAAAGGTAAGATATCTTTTAATTTAATAAAAGAGAGATTTTTTTTAAGATAAGGCTTAAATTAGAGGTTTTATTTTGGGTAAAGAATGGAAATATTCGCTCAAATTACTAGGGGGTGGGTGAGGAGTTATGGTGGGAAAATGAGACATAGAAGGGATGTCAGAGAAGGAAGGGGATAGAAGGATGAATATAGAGACACATATAAAAAATAAAGGAGAAGGGGTGTAGAGACTAAAATGAAAGGGGAGATATGGAAATTGAAACTGGGTATGGATGTTTGAAAGGACACTAAAGGAAGAAACCTATGCAAGAAAACTAGGTTGGATTTATGACAATATCTTTTACCTTAAGCTTGATTAAATCTATCTTTTTGTTGGGTCTTTCCATACCATATTGTTGGCTTATATTTGTATGTGTGTATGACATTTTTATAGTAGATAACCAACATATTATATCCTTTATTAGAACTTTACTGACCCATAGTTTGGTTTCTTGTATGTCATGCATGCCAATGGATTGAAATACGTCTTTTAGCAAAACTTTTTTGTGTGTTTAGAATCAATCAGTATGAAGAATTGGCCTGAGATGGCTTGGGATTTAATGAGACTAAAACTTAGTCCTCTTATAGCTTCAATATTTTTTTGAAGAGGTTTTGTTACCTCTATATCTTGGTCCTCTTGCAAATACCATATACTAGAGAAGACATTTGGTTTGGGATTTATGTCTACCCTTAGACCTTCCACTTCATATTTACCATGGAGCAGTGAAAGCATGAATTCCTAAGTTTGGTTTATTTTCCCTTCTTGATCATTGCATTTTGGTATATATTTGGATTAAACCAAGTGGTAATATGAGTGGACTATAAATATTTCCATAAATATTAGCTCAATGAGTGTTAAAAATCATGCTTAATAGGTGAGGTATCTAAGGTTTAAGCATAGAGTTTTTTATTCTCTTTGTTGGCCATCATATTCACTTCAGTAAGCCCAAGTTAGGGAGGGAAAAATTGTACCTAACCATCATCCATCCCACACACACTTTGTGTTGGGGGTCAGTTGATTTATAAGGGGAAATGAACCCTTATGAATTGACCAACTAGTTTTGTCTTGTAGGCTACCCTTTGGACCACCCAAACGCTGGCTATAATGTTCATTTTATAACATGTGAAACCTTGGTCGCCTATTGAGTAATAGATGACTATGTTGATTCAAATGCCTTATATTTGTCTGGCTCATTGACATATCATCTTCAACATTATTTTTCTTGTTGACATGTCATCTTTGTCTACCACGAGGTGCAAGTTATTTGACTCAATTTCGGTTGTGGACACCCAGTTGGTAGGGTGGGTCTTGTAAGTTAAAATACCTCCTCTTGAGCTATTGGTATAGAGACTATGTTAAAATGAGTTAACTTGATATGGAAATAATTTAGTCTTGAAAATAATTAACATAAATCAGGTTATGTTATAATTTAGGCTATACTGGAAATGAAATATTGTTTATGTTTAAAAGGAAATAGACATAAATGAATTAGTTATTATGTTTAAAATAATTAGACATAAATGAAATATGGAAATTAAAGGAACATAGTTTATTTAAATAATTGAAGGTATGGGACTTTGATTATGTTGAATAAAGGAACATAGTTTATTTAAATAATTGAAGGTATGAGACTTTGATTATGTTGAATAAAGGGTTGTGAAATGATTTGATTAAAGTAAGACTTGTGATCTAGTTGTATCTGTTGAAATGAATCTCTTGGGCAAAGGAGAGATAAAAATAAAAATAAGGAGATTTTAATGATATCAACTAGATAGTAGATGGATGTTTACTTTAGTTAAATTTGTATAGTTACAATTTGGCAAAGTAATCAGTAAATGCACTAGTTTCATGTTACTAGTAGATGCATTTAGAAGCATGCCTATCATGGAACCATGAGTTGCCCTGATCCCCTACTACCCTCAAACAAACAATGGAAGGACAAGGAGGACCAAATATGGCAGTTGGAACCTATGCATCAGTTTGTTTTACTTATGCTCAAATAGACTAGAATTATAGGGAGATATCCCTAGATGATTAATGTATTACTTTATTCTTTAAAAGTATGGATGTTTTACCATACTTGAATATATGTAATAAATTGTTGAATGGATGGGAACTATATCTTTAATTTATTATTATGAGTTGTTTATATGTTGTTGTTTAGCTTTTTATTCTATTTAATGCTTACCTTATTTTAATGTTATTTTCTTTCTAAGTACCTCTTCTATGATTTATAGCGTTTGTTATTGATTGATTAAGTAGATAGATTTATTCTTGTCTTCTTGTTAAAAAAATAAAGTAACCTAAGAAAATGAAATATTAGGGTGAACCTAGGAAATGACCTAAGAAATTGAGATCTTAGGGTGAACATAGAAATAACCTAAGGGATTAAGACCCCTTAGGGAGAATGCAAACTAAGTAAACTAATTGATTACATCTAAGTTAAGATAGCTCATCGTAGGGATGGGATGGATAGCTTAACTCGTAGTATGTGTAGCTGCTACACAGATGGACTTATGTATGGTATGGTAATGTGTGTGTACCTTCAACTATACTAATGGTGATAAGTTTAGCTCATCAAGAGTTATGAGATAAATAAGCTTATTTGCAGTAACACATAATATACCTACACATATGGACTTGTGGATGGTATCGAGTGAGATGTAACTCAATAGGAAAGTTGGAAAACTTAGTAAATTAAAAATAATAGATAAACTAAATATGGGTTAGGGGTTTATTTATCCCTCTCCATAGTTAAAAAAAATTCTTTTCTTTTTTGTGTTTTCTTGTACCTAGTTTTTGGGTCATTATATCAAATCCTAGGAAATTTATAACCTATTCTTATTCATCCATGTTTAAATCTATTGCTTCTATATAAATTTTTACATTGTAAATCATCTAGCCATAACATTGTATAAATGGTAAATCATCTTAAGTATTTCACAAAAAGAATTTTATCTACAAAAATATCAATTTAGACAAGTATGGAATACGTTGCACAATTTATTAATCCTCCTTTAAAATTATATGCACAATTAGAGTGTATCATATGTGAAGACCAATATTTTTATTGTTTGATTGAAAGAACATCAATATAGGTTTGCGATAAAATATTTTAAACCCATATCTGGTGTTCTCATGTAGTGAATGGTAACTTATATCAAACATCTATATTGTGTAAGGGATAACATTTTTATATGATGAAGTTATTTGTGCTCAAACTAAGGAATTAACAATGAGGTATCTAGAAAATACCTTATAAGCTAATTATACCTATATTTTATTTATTTGACCAATACACATAGCATAAACAATTTTTCAACAATGACACAGTTGCATCTAAGATACATATTGCACTAAAAAAATGACTTAGATATGGCTATTTAAGATATTTCTATTATATGTTGATTAATGAGTATTTATATGCATCTATTGTAAGGAAACGGTATTGACGACAAACATGCTTGTATAGATAGAAAAAAAAATTATGCTAAAATAGTGGTTTATTTAATATTATATTGTTTTCCATGCACCTTATATTTAATAAAATTAGTTCTTGTGTTGACTCAACTAAAGAAAGTTATATTATTTATCTAATTAAACTATCCATAGTTATATGCATATACTCTCTATAATATGGTATGATATTGTAGATATGTGTAATATAATTAAAAGAACATTATTATTAAGAAGAAAACCAACCAAATTAGGGTCATAGTTGGACAAATATTATAGAGAGGATAACTAGGTACATAGCTTGTGTTAATGATTATAATAAATAAACACATTTATTTATACATACATGGATGGTTGCATTCTATAAAATAGTGTATGAATGTAAACTGGTGTATGTAAATATGAATGGGTGTTTATAGAGAATGCATAGTAGTTATGTTCACCTATAGCACAAATTTAATAATTGTAGTAAGATGCTTGGGTAGGCTATGAGTGTACACTCATATTTTCATAATTGTTGTATACTTAGAAAATGCATGAAGTTAGACTACACATACACAAAATCCTCTATATTCCTTTTTTGAAGGATCAAACTTATATGTGAGAAGACATGACAAGGAACATACTATCGAGTTATTTTTGGTGAGGAAGTAAATTGCCTTGACAATACTCTTATTCTCACAAATACATTTCAATATGATTGTAGTTTGTAGTAATTGATGTGAATAGATTGAATTAATGTAATATTAAAAAAATAAAAAAAATGAAGTCATATTGTTAATACATGCTTCAAAGCACAGAATATGTCCATGCCATATAAACTATTGTACTACATTGGATAGTTCCATTAATATTATTGAAAATCATCTATTTCTCGAATACAAATATACTTGAATATATTTTATGTTGAATATGACAATAGTCCCATCCTAACATATTAAGGTAAAAATATGAATCCAAGGACCAATATGATGTACACTTTTGTTGTTCAATGTTTGAAATTTTAAATGTATTAGTTTATGGGTTGACAATAATTATTAGTAGAATATATCATTTGATGTCAATCTTAAAAATTAAAGACTAAATCTCAACGACTATGGCATATGCTTGTTAGATAATATTACATTGTTTGATACATGTCAATGTACCACCATGGGTACATGTTTTAGGATTTAAATATTTACTTTATGCAAAGGAATAAATGTACAAGTATGTGCAATGATGTAAATGTGCATGTTGTCCACATGTACATGAGTCCTTTAGAATAGGAAGAACAAGTATCTTTAGTTAGGTGTGCATGTGCACAAGTGTTTATCATTTAGAATACACATTTGTCATTAGAATAGAAGGATGAAGAGTCATAGGAATATGGAAGGTCAATATTCATAGCCATCCAAGATTCATTATAGAAAGGCTATTTATACATGTTAGAGCCTTGATTTAAAGCACACTTACTTGATACATACAAAGTATTGTAAAATTTTCATGAGCATTTATTAGTGGAATTTATATGATTCATATCTAAAGTTATGTATGAGTTTTATATGTTTAATAGATTGCTATTAACATATATTTTATATTGTAACTTTATTTTAGATCTTATGGTTACTTTATCTAGCTTCAAAATCTAATAGTGGTATCAGAGCCACAACAAGGTTTTATCTTGCATAGGTTTTTGGTTGCAAAGGATATTTCTACTAGTTAAGGAGAGATCAATAAATTTGAAGAAGTTACCTCTCAAAAAGAAAACCAGAGAAGATATTAATTTTTATTGTGTTGAAGAAAAAATAGTGAAAGTTGAAGATTTACCTATTCCAAGAGCAAATTTGGAATATAATAAGATTTACAGGTCTTCAATATAGACCTTGACATTGAAATTTTTAAGAGACCCTTGAAGGAGGTCCTATTGAAAAGAGAGAAAAAAATTCTAGATTAAGTTTTGGCTAGAATCTTTCCACAGGGTTGAAGGAAAACTTGTGAAGACTAAGACTCAACATAGATTTGATTCCACTAGTTTTGGGAGTATCTAGTAAAGATTATTGATTTTAGAAATTTGGAACTTTGAATATATTTGGTTATTATTGTATAAGGTTTTTGTTGTAGAATGTTAGTTCTGGTATTTTGAGAATATTCCTACAATGGATAGAGAATACTTTCACCTTTGATTGCCTAAAATTCTATGTGCTTTACTCATGCAAAGATTAAATATTTATTATAGAAAAGTAGACATTGAATATTGAGGAGAACCAAGAATAAAGTTCTCATTGAATATTGCAGACAACAAATTAAATATTGAAGAGACCCATAAAAGAGATCACATTGAAGAAATTCCATATTTGGAAGATTGAATATTGATGTTTGAAGATTGAAGATAAAGGAGAACTAAAAAGGAGTCTTTTACAGAGTTGAGAAGTAGCAGATTTTGGAGATACAAGAAAATATATCTCATTGTAGAATTTCCATAATTGGAAGATTGAAGAAACTAAGGTAAGGTTTTATTAAAGAATTAATTAAGAATATTTGAGTAGCTACAGGATTAGAATACATAAAAGAAGAGGTCTAAAGAAGATTTTGGAGAAGAATAAGGCTAGGGAAAGCATTATTGTATAATTAGAACACCCAAGAGAAGAGGTATCAAGATGATTATAGAGAAGGATAAGGCTAGATAAATCCTCATTGCAAAATTAGAAGAGCCATGAGTAAAGGTCTCAAGAAGATTTTAGAAAAGAAGAAGCCTAGAGAAAGACTCAATGTAAAATTGAAGCAGTGGCCATTGGAGGATATTTGAAGAAAATGTCATGTTATAAGATTTCAAGTAGGAAAATTTCCGTATAAAAGGAAGTTGAGACAATTATCACCATCTGACAACAAGCCCAAAAAAGGAAAAAGGACTTGGCAAAAAGTTTTCCAAATTTTTAGAAGGTTTTGGATATCTCAAGACATCCATATTATTGAGAAATAATATAGCAAACAAGATCAGATTTCAAGTCAAAATTCAACAAGAAGCATGAATAAAGAAGAAATATTGAAAAGGTCATATATTTAAGAGATTTGAGAACAACCACGAAGGTTTTGTAAGATGATTTATAAAATAGGAATTTGTTGATTTTCAAAGGAGAAATTGAAAGATCACATGACAACAAATTGAAGAAAGCATAGAACTCCAATTTGGAGAATATTTAGAAAAAAATTGGAATACTTTTGGAAAACCAATTAAAGGAAGTCTTGATAGTAAAAGAGAGAAGAAAATTTGAAGATTCATTGACATCAAGAAATCAGATTTTATAAGAAACGAATCAATAGGTTTGAGATACAAATTTGGGCAGCATTGAAAGAGTAAAGCAAGCTACATTTTGAAATATTATAAGGAAAAATTTAGAAAATATTTGAACAACAAAGCACAATAATATTTTTATAGTGCCCAAGAAGGATAATTACTATAGACTTGGACAAAAAAAGAGCAGAATTTGTAGCTTCAAAATCTAGAAGGTGATAGCATACATTTGAGAGAAAATAAGAATGGAAAGGTACAACAAGAAAGTAAAATTTTGGGTAGCAACTTCAATTGCAATATAAATATTCTAAAAAAAACAAATAAGAGAAGGAAACTAGTATATGATATTTTTTATATAATAAAAATGCAAATTTATTCTAAGTTATATTGAGGTTGAATAGTTCTAAAAATTGAGGCTGATTTAAGGTGTCAACAGACACCAAAAAAAGCATCAAAATTGCAGAATATGTTGGTTAAGCAAACCATAAAATAGAAGTGGTAAATCCACAACTCAAATCACTTTTGAGTTGCATAGGTTGAGCACCATAGATAAGTGCAAAAGTGATAGCACAACACAGGGGGAAAGCACCCAAGCATTGTTTAGAATTAAAGCACTAGAACATTATCTAGAAGAGAAGCCATTAGATAGGAGAGGATCCACAATCAAAAAGAAATAATTATTATGGAATAACCACCCAAAAGAAGCATCAAAGTCGAAGAGAAAGAGCCACCATTTGAGAAGTTCAAGCATCACCTGCAAATTCATAAACATAAAATAATAAAAGATATTGGAAAGGCATTAAGGGAGACCAAAGGTCAAGTTATTGCAAAAACCAAGAAGGGAAATGAAGAGGAGTCTTACATATCATATTGTGTAATATTGCACTAACTCATTACATGTACAACCAAGTGTCCAAAAGTAGAACATAATACAGCCAAGGAAGACAAAGTGTCAAAGAGCCTTACATATTCATCCATATGGTTGGGGAACAATATATATTAGTTTTAACCACTTGTCATAAGAAAGGAGCAGCATTACAAGTCATCCTAGAGTCACAGGCTATGTTGGTTGTACTTGTGCCATTTATCATAAAAGAGGAGCACTACACATATTGAAGAAGCTACATGTTATGTTAAAGAGATAAAATAAGCACTTTAGTGACACTTGCCACTCATATTTCAAGATATAAAATGTAACCCCGGAAGGTGAAACATTTTTGAGCTCCCATTTAGTGCATGAGACAAATTTACTTTGGCAGTGTTTCATTAATTATAGGAAGGATTCATTTATGTTGAAGGTGAAGCACCTTTACCACATTGAAATAAGTTGACCAAAGGAGTTAGAGCACCCAATTTTCAAGCAAGTCCAAGAATAGCATTAAGGAGGGAGATCTTAGAATATTAAAGGTAATATTCATTACTTTTTGGAATTAAATTTATAAGTAAGAGTTATAAGGAGTAAAGGAATATATTATCTAAGGTTAAAGTTGAAAGTATTTTATTGGAGAGATAAGTATTATTTAAACCTTATGAATCAAAATTTTACAATTTGTAAGCTTCTAAAAAATATTGAAGACTGATTTGAGAATTAAAGCATTGTTCTTTGAAGTTTTGTAAAAGTGCACATTGGAATTTACAAAACTAGTAAAAATATTTGTAATTTTATAAGTTTGGAGAAAAAAGGAATTCTACATTGGAACATTAATATTGAAAATAACAAAAGATTATATATTTCACTAATAGGGAGATATAAGGATTTCTACATCAAACTTATATCATTAAAATTTAGAAAAATAAAACTTGAAATTGAATTTTAACATTAGGAAGTCTTAAGGTAGTCAACATCAAAGGAACATGGAAAAGAAAAATCAAATGAAAAAGAAAACAATTGAACTAGAAAAATTATGTTTGCAAGAAGAACAAATATCCATTGAATATGGCTCCTTATTTGAAAATAAGGGAATGTTACAAAATTTTAAATATTTTATCAAATACTTGATATCAAATATTGAAGGACAAAAGGGTATGTCAATAAAGGAAAATAAAATATTACAAACAATCATGGAAGAAGCAAAAGATGAAAACTTTTAAATGCTTCAAGAATATCTAAATTCAAAGCTTGAGGAAGCAACTAAAGACTCTAAAAATATTTTCACATTACCCATTGATATAGGAACTATAATGAATATAGTATTACTTTTAAATGAAGTTTTCAAAGGCAAGATGAGAAAACAAGAAAATATTGAAGTAGGGAACTAAACATTCATGAAATATGCTTCTTCTGATTCAAATGACTTAAGGCCTATGATGGTAGATTCATGTTGGAATACTATAAAATCAAAACCATTGATGAGTGATGCAAGTAATTATACTAGTGATTTGGAATCCATAGCAAAGATAGAAGAGCCTGATGCAAATATTGATGCTATATGTGATATAAGTGATTTGAATATAGTTCATTATAGTCCAAAAAAAATTATGCTATTAGAATTTATGAAGGTATAGATACAAATGATTATATATAGTGGTGCACAAAACTATATTGATATTAATAAATATCATTCTAACGATTGCATTGATTATTTTGAGAAGCATACTAAAATATTTTGTTCAAAGTTGATGAGAAATAAAGATACAAGTATAGAAAAATATGAACATGGAACGAAAGAACCAATTGCATCAAAAATCAAATCATAGTATGAAGATCTTGAATATACAAGTCAAACCAACAACAATAAGCAAGGAAATGAGTTTATAATAGAAAATAGTGACATCAAATCAGTAATATAAATTGATAAGAATAGTTGCTATGAAGGATGAAATGGTCAAAGGAATTTGGTAATAAAAAATAGATGTAGTCATTGTAGTAGATATAGGCATAATATAGAGAGATGTTGGAATCTCCATAGTTGTAAAATTTGTGGAGGAACCAATCATTCTCAAATATATTTTTGATATAAATAAAATTATTTCTTTGAATGGATATACACAATGACAAGAAAATTCATTAATGGGTTTACTCAAACATATTTCTCAAGGAATAGATATGGGCAAAAGAAAGGTATGAACTTCTTCAAAAACATAATTAGAAGGAAAACAGTAACAATGCCAAAGTTAGAATACATAGTCAAACAAAAATATGAAGCTCGAGAAAAAGATCAAATGCAAGGTCACTTGAAGAATGAAAACAAATATGAAGATCCATATTGAATACTAAATTCTTCAATAACAAAATAATGTAATACAGGAGGGTGTTAGAGAATATTACATTATTTGGTTAATATAAATATACCACCATGGGTACATATTTTAGGATTTAAATATTTACTTTACGAAAAGGAATAAATGCACAAGTATGTGCAATGATGTAAATGTGCATGTTGTCCACATGTACACGAGTCCTTTAGAATAGGAATAACAAGTGTATTTAGTTAGATGTGCATTTGCACATGATGGAGGAGTGTCCAGTGGTGTAAGAGTGATCTTGCATCACCCGAAAAAGAAATTGTAATTGTTTAATTTTGTAAAACTAGTAAAACTAGTTTAACTTGTAGGAGATTTTTAAAGGTCTTAGAGGTCAAATTTGAGGATTTTTGTCTAGACATGAGCCTTGGCACGAGGGCCCAAGATTTGCATCGCTTAGCTCGTTTCATGTCATTTTTGAAAACATGCTGTAATAGTCAATCGGGTCAACGAGAGTGAAGTTATGACCTCGACAAGTTGCCCCCAAATTTGAAATTTGAATTTTAATGGTTTTAGGTAGGAAAAAGGGAAAATGGGGTATTTGAGGGAATTTTCAAAGATGTAAAGGGGTATTTTTCTTGTATCCTTATTTTTGGCATGAAAGTAATGAAAGGTTGGATTATCTTACTTGTTCAAAGGAAAAATACATGTGTATCATTTGTTTGGTGTTGCTTGTGTAATGTGATCTCCACCAAGTGGTATTAGAGCGGGAGTTCCTGATTGTGTAAATAGATCGCTGGACATGAGGAAGTTTACACCAGGATATGTGGTTAAGGTTTGTGAGAGAAGTGAGCAGAATGCCTCCATAAAGAAACCATGGTGGTGGGAAAAATATGGTGTCGAAGGAAGATTTCAAACCTTTGCAGAGGCAAGTTCAGACTCTTGAAGAGGAGCTACGTAGAGGGTTTGTGCCAAGGAGAGAAGATGGTAGTGAAGATGAAGTTGAAGAAGAAGAGGACCAATTTGAGGAAGAAGAAGAGGCAATAGATCCTGCACAAGCCAGGTTATACAGAGCCATATCTCAGATTGGAAAGAGACCGAAGATGGAGGTTTCTACGTATTTTAGAAATATTGATCTAGAGGAGTTGATTGATTGGATCAATGATTTGGAAGAATACTTTGAGTATGAGGAGGTTGAAGATCCTGATAGGATCAAGTTTGCTAAGACCAAGCTAAAGGGTCATGCCAACATATGGTGGAAGGGAGTGCATATAGACAAAAATAAAAGAGAAAAAGAAAGGATAACAAAATGGGAGCGAATGTTGGAGAAGTTGAAGAGGCAATTCATTCCAGGTGACTACGAGTTGGATATACTAAAGAAATTGCAAGGTTTGAGGCAATAAAGTAAGTCTGTCAAAGAATACATAGATGAGTTTTATAAAATTTTAATCAGAACAGGCCATTCAGAGGTCGACAAGGAGAAGATAGCCCATTATATTAATGGGTTACGAGCAAGTATTCAAGAGGAGTTAATCCTGGTCAGGATGACCACCATAGAGGATGCTTACTAGTTTGCCCTGAGGGTTGAAGAGAAGCTGAATATAAGGTTTGAGAGCAAGCAAAGAAGAAGAGGTCATGGTGGAAGAACTGGTGGAAGAATAAATGGAGGAAAAAATGAAGATTATAAGAAGAATGGAGAAGCTAGAAGTAGTTAGGACCAAAAGGGAGATAATGCTTACCGCCCCCATGATAAAAAAAATGGTTACCAGAGAGGAAGAAGAAGGTTTGGACGAGGGTTTGGAAGAGGAGGATTTTGTGGAACATGTTTCCACTATGGAAAAGAAGGAGATCGAGCATACTAGTGTCCACAAAACCAAGAAAGGATAAATAGGAGGTCTGAAGGTAATGCATGAGCTGTGGTCATTGATGAAGGTGCTGAATTTGAGCACTTTGAAGAAGAAGAAAGAGAAGTGATAATCACAAGGAGAGCCTTGCTGAATGAGGAGAGAGACCTAGATCAGAGGAAGAGCTTATTTCACACAAGGTGTAAATGTGCAGGTAATATTTGTAATATTATCATAGACAATGGTAGCATAGATAACCTAGTTTCGAAGGAATGGTTACCAAATTGCAATTAGAGAGGAAGAGACACCCACATCCATATCGGATTGCATGGTTATAGAAGGACCATAGGGCTTTGGTCAATGAGCAATGCTTGGTAAAATTTAATATTGAGAATTACCGTGATGAGGTCCTGTGTGACATCCTACCTATGGATGCTTGCCATTTGTTGTTGGGAAGGCCATGGTAGTTTGATCGGTGTGCAGTGAATGATGGTCATGCCAACACTTACTCCTTGACAAAGAATGGAGTGTGCCATAAGCTAAATCCCCTGAAGGAGGTGGATGAAAAGGTATGTAGAAGTGCTAGAATCTATTTAGTTGAAGGGAGAAGGTTTTTGGATGGTTTGAAGCATGAGCATATGTGCTATGCATTAATTCCTAGAGTTAGGGAAGAAGAATGCAAAGATACCCTAGTAGAAGTCTTAGGTCTATTAGAAGAATTTCTAGATATTATATCAGATAATGTGCTTGAGGTTTTACCACCAGTGAGGAAGATCAGTCACCATATATATTTGGTACTAGGATCTAGTTTACCCAATAAGGCAGCCCATAGAATGACTCATGTAGAAAGTGAGGAGCTAAATAGACAAGTCCAAGAGTTGCTAAAAAAGGGATTGATTTGGGAGATCTTGAGTCCATGTGCAGTACCTGCAGTACTAGCACCAAAGAAATATGGAGAGTGGAGAATGTGTATAGACTCCCGAGCTATTAACAAGATCACCATAAAATAAAGATTTCCATTGCCAAGGATGGATGACATTATGGAATATTTGAGTGGAACTAAGTACTTCATAAAGATTGACCTAAAGAGTGGGTACCATTAGATTCATGTCAGAGAAGGTGATGAGTGGAAGATAGACTTCAAGACTAGAGAGGGTTTGTATGAGTGGTTGGTCATGCAATTTGGGCTAACCAATGCGCCAAGCACATTCATGCGGCTAATGAATGAGGTATTGAAGGAGTTTTTAGGAAAATTTGTCATTGTCTATTTATGACATTTTAATATTTAGCAGGACCCTAAAAGAGCACCTGATGCATATCAGAAGGGTTTTTGAGAAGCTGAGAGAGGAGCAGTTGTTGATTAATTTTAAGAAGTGTAGTTTTGTGAAGGAGTTAGTGTATCTAGGATTTTTCATCTCAGTTGAAGGTCTAAAAATAGACCTAGAAAATGTGAGGGCTATCATTGAATGGCCTACTCCAAGAAGCATAACTAAGGTAAGATCATTTCATGGTCTAGCAAGTTTTTACAAAAAATTCATTAGAAATTTTAGCAGAATTTGTGCACCCCTTACAGAAACAATGAGATGGGATAAGAAAGAATTTAAGTGGACCTTAGGAGCATATAAGAGCTTTGATATGTTGAATAAGGTCACAGAGCAACTTGTTTTGGCACTTCCATATTTTAATAAGGTATTTTAGGTAGATTGTGATGCTAGTGGTAGTGCCATAGGAGTTGTATTGAGTCAAGAAGGTAAATCTATTGCTTATTTTAGTGAGAAACTCAATGATGCTAGGAAGAAGTATTCAGTTTATGATCAAGAGTTTTATGCTATAGTTCAGGATCTAAAGAAGTGGAGGTATTATTTATTGCCAATAGAGTTTGTTCTATATACTGATCATCAGGCCTTAGAGTATATTAATAGCCAAGGGAAGCTAAATCAAAGGCACTTGAAGTGGGTTGAGTTTCTACAGAGTTATACCTTTGTGTTGAAGCACAGGAGCAAAAATTCAAACAGAGTTGTAGATGCCTTAAGTAGAAGGTAATGTTTGTTGATAGAAATGAAGGTGGAAGTTGTAGGGTTTGATGAACTTAAGGGTTTGTACCCTGAAGATCCTAATTTTGCAGAGGCTTGGAGGGATTGCTTGGCACCTATTACTTTGGACAGTACTAAGTGGTTGAATTTTTTGATCCAAGATGGAATGTTGTTTAGAGGAAATCAACTATGCATTCCAAGGAGTTCAATGAGGGAGAATCTAGTCAAGGAGAAACACAGTGGATGGTTGGTTGGACACTTTGGTTGGGATAAGACCATTGCCCTTGTTAGTGAGAACTACTATTGGCCATATTTGTAGCAAGATGTGAAGAGATTTGTGTGAAGTTGTAGAGTATGCCAGATGGCAAAGGGTGTGAGATAAAACATTGGATTATATCAGCCATTCCCTGTACCAGAGAGACCATGGGAGGACATCAACATGGATTTTGTTCTTGTCCTACCAAGGACATAGAGGGGAAATGAATCCATATTTGTGGTGTTTGATAGGTTTTCAAATATGGCACATTTTATTCCCTACCAGAAAACTAATGATGCAGTTCATGTTGCAGGTTTATTTTTCAAATAGGTGGTATGACTTCATGGTCTACTAAAGAGTATAGTTTTTGATAGAGATACCAATTTTTTTGGGTATTTCTGAAGAACCTTGTGGAAGAAATTGAAGATAGATTTGAAATTCAATTCTGCATACCACCCACATACTGATGGAAAAATAGAGGTGGTGAATAGAAGTTTGGGTAATCTATTGATATGCTTGGTAGGAGATAAGCCCAAGGGATGGGATTTGGTTTTTCCATAGGTGGAATTTGCATACAACAATTCTATCAATAAGAGTACTAACAAATCTCCATTCTAGATAATGTATGGGAGCAGTCCAAGAAATGCTTTTGAGTTGAGGAATATGGATGCAAGGGAAAAGTGCAGTGTTGAGGCTGAGGACTTTGTAGAGCATCTTAAGAGCTTGCATGAAGAAGTGAAAAAGCATATTACTAAAATTAATACTCAATATAAGACAAGTGCAGACCAAAAGCAACGGTTTAAGGAATTTGAAGTGGGAGATGAAGTTATGGTCCATTTGAGAAAAGAAAGGTTTCTTGCTAAAACCTATAACAAGTTGAAAATGAAGAAGTTTGGACCATGTAAAATCATAGAAAAATGGGATTCAAGCAATGCATATGAAGTGGAATTGGAAAGTGGGCTTAACATATCACCTATTTTTAACATTTCATATTTGGTAGAATACCATGAAGGAGACAATGGCGAGGGACCAATAGCAAAATAGTGGAATATTCCAGCATCTACTCTAGATACGAAAGAGATAGAAGAGATCCTGGATACACACATTGGTAAAGTACCAAAAATAGGTAGTATGCAAAATATCTGGTTAAGTGGAAAGGCAGACCTATTGAATATTCACTTGGTTGTCGAAGTTGGTGGAGATCACGTTACACAAGCAACACCAAACAAATGATACACAGGTATTTTTCCTTTGAATAAGTCAGAGAATCCAACCTTTCATTACTTTCATGCCAAAAATAAGGATACAAGAGAAATACCCCTTTAAAACTTCAAAAATTCCCTCAAATACCCTGTTTTCCCTTTTTCCCACCTTAAACCAGTAAAATTCATATTTGAATTTTGGGGGCAACTTGTTGAGGTCATAACTTCACACTCGTTGACCCGATTGACTATTACAGCATGTTTTCAGAAACGACATGAAATGAGCTAAGCGAATTGAACCTTGGATCATCAATCCAAGGATTGTGTCTAGCCAAAAATCCTCAAATTCGACATCTAAGACCTTAAAAATCTCTTGCAAGTTAAACTAGTTTTACTAGTTTTACAAAATTAAATAATTACAATTTTTTTTCGGGTGATGCAAGATCACTCTTACACCACTGGATGCTCCTGCATTAGCACAAGTTTTTATCATGTAAATTTCACATTTATCTTTAGGATAGAAATATGAAGAGTCATAGGAATATAGAAGGTCAAGAGTCATAGCCATCCAAGAGTCATTATAGAAAAGGCTATTTATAAATGTTAGAGCCTTGATTTAAATAACACTTACTTGATACATACAAAGTATTGTAAAATTTTCATGAGCATTTATTAGTGGCATTTATATGATTCATTTCTAAAGTTATTTATGAGTTTTATATGCTTAATAGATTGTCATTATCATATATTTCATATTGTGACTTTATTTTAGATCTTGTGGTTACTTTATCTAGCTTCAAAGCTAACAATGCTAGTCAAATATATGTTAAGTTTAAATAATAATAGATTATGAAAACAATCAAACATAAAATGGCTTATTAAATTACCTTCTCACATGTAGATGTTACTAATAAATTTTTTGATTTAACTCATGATTAGTTGTAATAGAAGATAGATTTCATGTTTAGTACTAGTAAGTATCAAATTTGAACCAACATACCAAATAGGATTATTTAACAAACAAAACCCAATAGCATAAATGAACTTATCCATTAAGTGTGAATGTTTTTAAATATAGTTTGTAAATATGAGTTCATAAATGGTTAAAAGTTTAAAATATAAGCTCTTATGGACTCATAAATAGCTAAGGAACTTCTAATAATAATATTATGATGGCTATAATTTGTATATGTTACATGCCTAATTTGCATGAATATATACAAACTAAATTCAAAATGTTGGTCTTATAGAGGGGTTGATGGGTTTTTAAAAAAAGAAAAATTAAATAAACTATATACATGTCAGTACTAGCATAACATTGATGGTTGTATAGTCGACTATCAATAAGTCTTAAGAAATTAGAATTTGTTGAATACATGATTGATTGGTAAATTCCATTTATGGATGATGTATATTAGCAAATAAAATAATTTCTATGGAGTTTCAATAAATAATTAATGAGAATTTAATTTAAAGATATTTCTTTGGTATTAGTTAAGAATAATATATATTGGTCTATTACAATAAAGTAGCAATAAGTATGTCTTCTTGAATATGTATCATAAGTGGATGATTAAGATTAGGAAACAATGTAGGAAATACTTGTTTTACTTAGAGAAATTGTGATTGTGTTATGGATAGAATATACTTATGCAAGACATGGAATTGTCATATTACTTGTAGCATTGAAATTGTTATATTATGAGCTTTAAAAACCACT
The DNA here is from genome assembly GCA_028583015.1 of Wollemia nobilis. NCBI lineage: Eukaryota > Viridiplantae > Streptophyta > Pinopsida > Araucariales > Araucariaceae > Wollemia > Wollemia nobilis. The sequence goes on along the minus strand of JAQPPZ010016744.1, from coordinate 719,091 downwards.
TAGTTATTCATTCTTTTAACCATAGGTGGTGGATGATCCTAAAATATATTACTATACTAAATAATTAGTGGCAATTCTAAATGTTAGTTACACTATGGTTTGTTAATGCTAATTTTAAAAAATAATATGATGTATTACATACCAAGCATTTATTATTTTATGGTTTATTAATTTTGATTTAGAAACTAATATGATGCATAACATGACTTATTATCTTGGTTTCATAGTATTAAATTAAATAAATGAAGAATAAAGTATTGAGATATTATTTAAGAGAGTATACTACATGTATGTATGTATGTAAATGAATACAATATAAAAAAACATGTTATCTTATGTACATGTGTGGATTGTTGCATTTAATATTTATAGTTTGATTTTATATTGCCATGTATTTAGGCATTGATGGGTAGTTCTAATGAATGCATGGTAATTTCATTTATACTATATACAAAAACATTGATTGTATATAAAATAATTTGGGTAATGCTATTATTATAGTAATTATATGTTCCTTTGAGTTTAGATGCCTATTGATATGAATTGCTTGTAGATATTGTTAATATATATATTTTTTTTTATCAATTGCTATTATAAATATGCACCTTCGTTATAGGGTTGGAATTATCATGGAGGGAGTTTATATAGGGAATTTTTTTATTTATTTGGTTTGGAGATAAAAACCTATATAATAATCTTCCTTTTATAGTAGAGTAACCATCAGATATAAATATGACACTATAGTTGGTTATACAATGTTTTATGTTGATCCCTCCAAATTAATATGAACAAATGATATGTTTCACTTTGATGAATAATTGAAATAGTATATATATGTGTGTGTGTGTATGTGATATTTAATGAAGATAAAGTATATGTATGTATGATTATTCAAGTCCCACTATATCTCATTACGAATAAATTATTCAAATTATTGAAATAAATTATTTTTAAGTCTTATTATGTTGTACAAACAAAATTGAAGTTATACAATTTAATATCTACAATAAACTTCTATGTTTTATACTCAATTAATAATTATAAACTTTGAGTTTAAATTTTAGAATACAAAAAAATTGTCATGAAAAACATGAATTAATGTACTTGTATCATTGTTAATGCAAATGTTATAATAAATAAGGTACTTGTTGTACTATGAAATGGAATATAATAGTTTTATGTGTGAAAAAATGTTAGATGGTGTTGTTGCTATACAATAATATAATAAAAAAATGCTTAAAAAAGGAAAACCTAATATAAGTTATTTATAGTTTCTTAAACTACCCTTATAGATAACTATTGAACCAAGATTCATGATTAAAAATGTAGGACCTATTTATGATAATCAATTACAAAAAAATGTATACATTGTAGCTCTTCCATAAGAGTTGATGTGTGTATGACTACATATTGGCTTTCAGAAAGTATTTATCGTTATATACATAGGTTTTGGATTGGGTATGGACATTGATGGGTGTTCTAAGACATTTATTTAGGTGTTTGAATATAGTCTAGGATTTTATTTAGCATTATAAGTGAAAATAAAATTAGTAATAAACAAATAAATTTAAAAATCATGTTGTTTCTAGAATAGTCATCACATATCAAATTAGAGCCCATATTAATTCCTAGATCTTATTAATTTCACCAGTTCTAAATTATGTAACTTGTTTGATTGAACTAGGAAGATTGTTAGAACCAAAAATTCTAACCATTTAGACAATAATGGAAAAATTGGTGGAACACATGATAAACTAGATTATATTTCTACCTTGTTGAATATGTTGTAAGAAAAATGTCAACTTTATAATGGAAAATTTAATATTGGAAAAAAGGAAAGTAGGAGGATATAAATTCCTATTATAAGAGTGATGGCTTTTTAAAAGACCACAATGCTAGTGTAATGGCCAAGGATCCACGCAAGTCAAGCAAATCCATCAGGAATATCATGTGCATAAAAAATATTCAATTTGAGCTAGAATTATCTAAGGATCTAAATAATATTACACTACCAAAGTATTATGGGATAACCCTTGGGGATGGACTTGATTCAAATCTCATAGAAATAATAATGTATGTTGAAAATAATAGTTCTACCTAGGAAACAATACTAGTATGAGCTACATATCACCTGGATATAGAAGCAACCTTGTGGTGGGATAACTTGAATATTTATAGGGTATTTAACCTTTAGAGTATCACATAGGAGTAGTTAGTTATTACCTTCTATCAATTTTAATTTTTATAGGTATACTTTAACAAGAAAATAATAGGAGTCTAAACTCTTAGTTAGGGTAATTAATGCTGACATGGTATTGGGGGAATTTCAATAGGCTTCTTAAGTATCTTCTATAGTATTATAAGGATGAATTTTTATGATCAAGAATATCATTGTGGTGTTTAACTCTAAAATTGGTATTGATGTTGATATACATAGCCCTTCAATAGTTGAATAATTCTTTGAGAATGTGATAAAGTAGGATGACAAGATGCAAGTAATACTTTTTTAACATAATGAAACAAGAAAAAAGCATAAAACCACATAAATGATCAACACATTACATTAAGAAGATGGATTGAAAGAAAAACCCTACAATAGGAATATATGAATGTTTGGAATAAATAATCTCAAGAATGAGAATCAAAGTCAACAAAATATATGTTGTGAATGGAAACTTGACTATAAAAATGATGGAGGAAATGGGAATAAAGTACCCAAGGATGTTTATTTAACTTGTGGAAGAGACCATTATTCTAGTCAATATTTGCAATGAAATGTAAGATCAAGTATTAGGTGTCTAATAAGAAAAACCAACAACCTTATTGTAACAACCCAATTTTTACCAACAATATTTTTTATATCATGACTTATGCAAATTTTACAATCCATTATTTTTAAGCTAACACTAATTAGTTAATCATTAATCAACTAATTAAGTCTACACCCTTAATCATTTCTATTGCAGTGGAATATATTTATTAAAATATCTCTTCATCCATTCATGGGTTAATCCTTGAATTATTGCATGAAAAGAATAATCCATTCAATATTCATTATTTGGATAAGTAAGTGCATCATCCTTTAGTGTAAATTTAAACCAATAGTAAATATAGAACATTTCTTGTTAACAAAAATCATAACAACTTATAAATGCAACATCCATTTTAAGATTTAATAGAAATATCCCATGATAAAAACACATAACACCACATATATCTTAGGAAAATCCCAATGGGGAAAAACCCAACCTCAAAATATACATCCTCATGTCTCATTAATATTTTTGTCTCAATTTACAATGATATAAATAATACTAAAGATTATTTTTGAATCATCATTAAATACATGGCTAGAGGATATTCCCATTATTTTTCATTTTCAAGTCATCATTACAATTGAAGCTCATAAATGAAATTTTCATTGGATACATATAAATTGAGAATGAAGAAACCTCATGATTTCCTCAAGAATAAATCTTGCATTCATTCTTCAAATCTAGATATCATTAATCCATTCAATCCAAAATGGAGTGGAAGTTACCTAAGGTTTAGTAATACAAGAAGAGACCCCATAATCTCTTCAATATTATATTTCATATCTAATATTCCTAGATACATTCATGTTCTCACATAATGATTTCTTAAGCGCACACATGTATTCATAATTGAATGCATTTCTAAAGTACCATGTAGTTTTAATGTAATACACATACAAAAGGAAACATCATATTTTCCTCAAGAATGGATTCCTCATCCATTCTTCCCAAATTAGACATTTTTCTACCATATTATCACTTGATCTACCAACAAGATTGTATTATGATTCTCATAATCTAGTTAGTCACAAATTTACCTTGTAATCTATCAAACAATATTACACCTTTGTCTTGTAACCTATCAAAAAATATTACCCTATAGTCAATCATAAATTTGTCTTATAATCTATCAAATAAGATTACATATTAATCACAAATTTGTCTTGTAATATATCAAACAACATTACACAATAGTTAATCAATAAATTTGTCTTGTAATATATCAAACAAGATTACACAATAGTTAATCAATAAATTTACCTTGTAATATATCAAATAAGATTTCATCTCCCTTGTCTTGTAACATATCAAACAAGAATACCCTATGGTCAATCATAGGTTTGTATTGTAATCTATCAAACAAGATTACATGTTAATCACAAACTTGTCATGTAATCTATCAAACAAGATTACACAATAGTTAATCAACAATTTTTCCTTATAATATATCAAATAATATTACATATCATTTGAATTGTAACCTATCAAATACGATTACCCTATAGTCAATCATAAACGTATCTTCTAATCTATCAAACAAGATTACCCTATAGTCAATTATTAGCTTGTCTTGTAATCTATCAAACAAGATTACCATATAATTCATAAATTTGTCTTGTAATCTATCAAAAAATATTACATAATAGTTAGTCACAAATTTTCCTTGTAATCTATCAAACAAGATTACATCTCCTTTGTCTTGTAACCTATCAAACAAGATTACCCTATAGTCAATCATAAATTTGTCTTGTAATCTATCAAACAAGATTACATCTTAATCACAAATTTGTCTTGTAATATATCAAATAAGATTAAACAATAGTTAATCAATCAATTTGCCTAGTAATCTATCAAAAAAGATTACATATCCTTTGTCTTGTAACCTATGAAACAAGATTACCCTATATTCAATCATAAATTTTTCTTGTACTCTATCAAACAAGATTACATCTTAATCATAAATTTGTTTTGTAATCTACCATAAAATATTACACAATAGTTAATAAATAAATTTACCTTTTAATATATCAAACAAGATTACATCTCCTTTGTATTGTACCCTATCAAATACGATTACCCTATAGTCAATCATAAATTTGTCTTGTAATCTATCAAACAAGATTACATCTTAATCAAAAATTTGTCTTGTAATATATCAAATAATATTACACAATAGTTAATAAATAAATTTACCTTTTAATCTATCAAACAAGATTACCCTATAGTTAATCATAAATTTACCTTGTGTCAAATGCTATAAAATGTTCCTTCTAAAATACGATTCAAGACTAAATCGAGTCAAATGCTACCAAATTTTCTTCCATAATTTTATCTAATAGTAAATAAATTTATTCATAAATGCTATCATAATTTCTCCCAAAAAATGATCTAAGGTTGTATGCATATGGTCTACTGTATTGGATAACTATATCGCTTAAACAACTCATAGAAATTTGACAAATGAAACTTTATCCATTTAATTTACTCCTCCCTCAATGGTTAGTACTTTCCCCATATCCCTATATTTATTTAATAAGGGTAATACATTTTGTATAAAGAATAGGGGAATTTCTATCCCTATTTAAGCATGGAGTAGTGAATAAATAACTTGGGTACCCGATAATTAATCGGTGATTTTATCTAATCATCAATGCTATCATAATTTCTCCCAAAGTTTGATCTAAGGTTGTATACATATGGTCTATTGTATTGGATAACCATATTGCTTAAACAACTCATAGACATTTGATAAATGAAACTTTATCCATTTAATCCACTACTCCCTTAATGGCTAGTACTTTCCCCATATCCCTATATTTATTTCATAAGGGTAATACTTTTTGTATAAACCATAGGGAAGTTTCTATCCTTATTTAAGCATGGAGTATTGAATCAATAACTTGGGTACTTGATAATTAATCGTTCATTTTAGCTAACCCTTGGTACCTCTAATTATTTAAGGGTTATTTTTATTAGCCATCGATTATTTCATTATATGATCATTATAAAAGGCTTATTCTAATATTATGATAGACCATCATCTTTGAAAAACCATTTCATGGGTTATTTTGAGAGTAGCAATCAATTGACCAGATGAGCAGGTTAGATCAATCCTCCTTGTATAAACCATAGGGAAGTTTCTATCCTTATTTAAGCATGGAGCATTGTATAAACCATAGGAGAGTTTCTATCCTTATTCAAGCATGGAGCATTGAATCAATAACTTGGGTACCGTATAATTAATCGATCATTTTAGCTAACCCTTGGTCCCTCTAATTATTTAAGGGTTATTTTGATTAGCCACCAGTTATTTCATTATATGATCATTATAAAAGGCTTATTCTAATCTTATGATATACCATCATCTTTGACTAACCATTTAATGGGTTATTCTGAAAGTAGCAATCAATTGACCAGATGAACAATTTAGATCAATCCTCCCTGTATAAACCATAGGGGAATTTCTATCCTTATTTATGGATGGAGCATTTTATAAACCATAGGGGAATTTCTATCCTTATTTAAGAAAGGAGCATTTAATCAAACACATGGCTACCTGATAATTAATCGGTCATTTTAGCTAACCATTGGTACCTCTAATTATTTAAGGGTTATTTTTATTAACCATAAGTTATTTCATTATATGATCTTTATAAAAGGCGTATTCTAATATTATGATAGACCATCATATTTGACCAACCATTTCATGGGTTATTCTGAAAGTAGCAATCAATTGACTGGATGAACAAGTTAGATCAATCCTCCCTATATAAACCATAGGGGAGTTTATATCCTTATTTAAGGATGGAGCATTGTATGAACCATAGGGGAGTTTCTATCCTTATTTAAGAATGGATAATTGAATCAATCACTTGGGTACCCGATAATTAATTGGTCGTTTTAGCTAACCCTTGGTCCCTCTAATTATTTAAGGGTTATTTTAATTATTCATCGGTTATTTCATTATATGATCATTATAAAAGGATTATTCTAATATTACGATAGACCATCATCTTTGACCAACCATTTCATGGGTTATTTTGAAAGTAGTAATCAATTGATCGGATGAACAGGTTAGATCAATCCACCATGAGACATGTTTCTAATAGAGAGATCTCAATTGATGAGTGACCAAGAACCCCATATGACATGAGGAGACCATCTACTAATGGTCACTTTACTAAGAAGGGTTTATCACTTTTAATCAACTCATGAATTCCCACACCACTGATGTGGGATAAATCATATTATATAGAAATTAAAAAGGCTTTCATACCCTTGAGTTTGAATGACACAAAACCACATCAAATGCCATGTGTCAAGTTACAACATAGGTGGTTTAAAGATAGTTGTAAAAAATTGGATGGGGTTTCACAAAGCATTGTGCACTTTGCTATAAAATCTATAGCGCCAAAAACCTTAAAAAGAGATTTCTTCTTGCAACATAGTCCATGTGGGATAAATTTCCAAGGCTTGTTTTTAGCTCCAACCACTACTTGAGCTCAAATACATAGCATGGCTACCATGGTTGCTTAACAATGAATGCAAATGGACCTATGCCTTATTGTTTCTACTTCAAATATTCCCAAAGCACCTATACTCATAGGCTAAGGGATTAATGAATTGATTACAAATGTTTCATTCTATCGAAATTTACTACCAACATTAAATAAAAATAAAATACTCTTCTTTATTGAAACAAATTCACAATATTAGGGAAAATCATGTTATTTGCTCCTACAGTAGTTTTAAACATCCTTATAACATTATAGATGAAGGTTTTATTAAATTTTTATCATATTATTTAAACCATTAGTACTACAGGTGCAATGCAATGTTCAAGATTCTACCATGATAATTTTTATCAAACCTACCTAGGGTTTTATCCTAAATATTTCCATATTACAGATGATAATGATACATTTAGACAAGTCAAGGGTGAGTGGCTACAATAAACAGTCTTCAAGTTCTCAATAGAGGATAAACATTCTTAAGATATTGAGTCACGTATGTAACAGTGTTTAGTATTAGAATTCCTAGGTATACACATCCCTCAAATCTCACGTAGGCTGGACATACAATGCCAAGGATTTGCATCCAAGGAGTTTAATCATGCCAGAGGCCATTAGTCCTAGGAGTGCACAAATGCAAAAATGAACTACTTAAAACCACTTTGCATTTGCACATGATGCCATTTTGTTGCGCAATCCTCAAATGTTTAATGAGTATGCGAGTATGTAAATATTTACATCCCACATACATTGCATTATTGGTATCATGTAAAATAAAGGCGAACTTATAGTATGAATGTGATAACCACCAAGCAGTGGTCGTTGAGGCTCCACATATACAAAATATGATAGTCTACATCATTAATGGGATGCACCAAGAGAGAGTTGTGACACTTATTGTATTTATGTGATGGTTAATAACTATTATTTTAGTATACTTCCATACAAATATTATATAATTTATTTAGCTGTCTTATTACCATTCTATTTCATATTGGAGGAACTAAGTGTTTTGAAGATCAAATTGTTTTAGGTAAAATAATTAGATGAGTTGTTTAAATTGGTAATACTTGGACTATTGAACATGTAAGTTGATCAAAAAGGGATAAACTAATATCTGGACACAACCTAGTTATAAATTTCTAAATTATTATTTAAATTTAATGTTTGTATGACTCCTTCGAGATCATAGAATGTGATTATATTTTGTCAACTGGTTATTGCACAATAGATCCAAAATTTCCTATTATGCCAAAATTACAAAATATTTTGATGATTTAGAATATATCATAACTATTGAAGGTCTTCATAGACCTATTGTTTGAGGTAGATTTTATTAATGATGTAGATAATTAAAATATAAAAATGGGTCCATACTTTATGTTGTTCATATTTATGGGTTAGAATATGAGAAGAAGCCAACATTCAAGAGGAATATCATTTTTAAAATGAATATTAGAACATATTTACTAAATAACTTCCCATACATCCTTCTCAAAACAAGTTTGATATTCTTATAAATATTCCTCTAGATAGAATCACAAATGGTAACAACCAAGTTGTTTAAAATCAAATATTATTTAAATGAATTGTTGTCCGAGGCATTAATATAAATATGTATAATTCTTACGAGAGCATTAGTAATAAGGAAAATAAATGGAACAAGAAAATTTATAATGGTTACCAAATATTAAACAAAGAAAATATCAATAATCTGTATCTTATTTCCATGGTAAATGAGTTGATTGATTAGATGTAGGAAACAACTACCTTTCTTCTTTAGTTATATATAGAATAGATGCACATAGATGTCCACTTACCAACGCATCTATTCTATATATAACTAAAGAAGAAAATTTTTCAAATCAACTTTAAAGCTAATTGTATGCATGAAAAATATTTGTGGTTCCTTTAAATATCATTAATACAACAACAATATTAATAAAACTTGTGAATAATATTTTTTAGGACTATCTTGATTGGATTACGATATGTTTTTCTTATGATATTTTAATATACTCCTATAGTGAAGAAAAAAAATTGAATACATTATATTGTTAATGTAAAGGCCAAAAGAACATAAATTATATGAGAAGTTTTCTAATTAATCTTTCTCTAAGAAATAAATCATTAATTAGTACATAATATATCATTTGGTGGTACTATTGTAGATCCATCCAAAGTAATCTATATTTTAGAGTCACCAACACCCAAGAATATTTATCGATTTTACAACTCCATGGAATTAAGTGACTATTATATGATGTTTTACAAGTGTTCTCAAATCATCCAACCATAAAATATATATCCAAAAAAGTTAAGAAGGTATGAATGCACAAATAATTGTAAAAAAAAAATATATATTTAAAAGAAGAGTTAACAAAAACCACTATCCTAACCATAGATGTATTCAATGAAAGACTAGGAGTTGTTAATTTGGTATGACTAAGTGGTAGCCTATAAGTCTCATAAGCTTAATTATTATGAGAAAAACTATTTATAACACTATTTAGTAAAGCAAAAAAAATATTGATGTGTTATATATGTAAAGGTACTTATTGGTGGGTAAAGTGTTTAAGCTTAAAACTAACCATCAATAGCTTGATTACATCTTTACTAATATAACATAAATACATGGATAAAAAATATGGTTACAATTTTTGTGTGAATGTGACTTTTTATATTAGCTACATAAAGGAAAAAGAAAACTATTTAGTTTATGCTCGTGGTCAAAGAAAACACCTTAATGCTACTTGTAGATTAAAAATACACGCCAAACAAAAATAAATAAAATCACAATGACAGAGTACAGAATAGTTGCACAAAAAAAACGATTTCTATTAATCGATGGAGTTTAAAAACTCCTTTTTGAATACAACTGGGCCTGTAACCCTTTATTTGTGATACAAGATTACAATTCATGCTAGGGTTCTCCAAAACCCTAGCTGGCACAAATGGTGGCGTCTCCGAAGAATGTATCTTCAATCCCAACAGAGTGAGTGGGCTTTGTTGTATCCCTTGCTTGGACCACTCCAGCTTAATCAGCTGCCATCAATAAACCGGATCTGCTATCAAAAACCTACACACATTAACACTATCAAGGAGTTAGAAATTAATAAGAGGGCTCCACTGTGTGAGCCCTCGGAAATAATCTAAAACCCTAGAAAAATGAAATGCAAGAATTCAATAACAGATCAAATAGAAGAAAAGAAGTTACTTGCTTTAAACTAATTTATACCTATTCTCTGTTAATGCAGCTAGACTAGGTGACACCTGGAAGTAATGTGGCTATCAAATCGACTGCAGAAGGCACCCTGGTGCACTCGCTGAACGCCCGCGTGCTTCTGGATTAAGGTTTTAGATGTTGGTCTGAGTCTGTGGCTGTGGGTAAACGCCCGCGGGCACTTGGTAAACGCCCGTGGGCACTTGGTAAACGCCCGTGGGAACTTGGTAAACGCCCATGGGCACTTGGTAAAGGGGTAAATGCTCACGGGAACTTGCGACAAGAATGGGGGATTCTGCAGAATGCTGCAGAAGAGATGATGACGAAAGCGGCGACGAAAGCGACGATGGATGCGGTGAAAGGGTAGCAGAAGAGAGGAGATAGCAGTAGAAGAATTAGAATCAGAGATAGCGCATAGGAGATATAGAAGTAGCAAAAGACATAGGGTTTGATCCATCAATGTGACTCAATTTATAATCTACTCTTAGGGCACACTTTAGGGTTTTAACGAAACTTTGAACGTGTGGCTAAGATTAAAGTGGATCCAAGGGTAGAGAATAAATCTGGGTTGTGGAATGGATTAAGATGGATGGACGGATAAGATTAAATGAAGGATGGACGACTCAGATTAAATCACTTAAACTATTATTTAAATATATATATTAAAATATTAAAATATTAAAATATATATATAAATATTAATTTAAATAAATTTGGGGATGAAAAATGGCGGGAAAGGTGAAATTGGGCCAAATAATGGCGAGAAAGTGTGGATTTGGGCCAAATAATGGTGGGAAGGTGGATGACCGACACGTGGCTAACAGGAAGGTATAGATGACTTGCAAGTGGCTGGATTTTGGTGTCTACAGATGCCCCTTTTTGAGCTGCTTTGTGTGAAGACACAATGCAGCACAAAAACTTAGGACACCTAAAAAGCTGGATCAGACGCAACTCTCTCTCAAGACTAAAGCACAACTTTGAAGACCAAAGAATAAAAGAATATTTAAAATTTATCAGCTTACCCCCTCAATTGGCGAGCGAGAATGGTTCTCACGAGCCAATTGGAAGAAATTCAAAAGAAAATGAACCATTTTTGCCCCAACGGTGAAGAAAGGGGTTGGTGTATGAACCATCTGTTTATGTCCCAACAGGAAAGGGGTAGGTGTACAAACCAAAAAATAATATGATTGAAGATGATATGAGTGATGTGAAAGATGAACCGTTTTTTGCCCCAACGGTTAGAAAGGGATTTTTGCCAAATTTTAAATTCCATGATCATGTAAGATGAATTCTACTATTAGGAAAGTTAAAAATTGATAACGGATGCCCCAACTCCTGTGGGTGAATCCATACTATTGATGAAATTGCCTTGTTGGCGCCATTGATATGCAGAGATGCAATATGAAAGAGTCCGAACTTCAGAGATGCTCCTAGTGACTGTATGGATAATTCCTCGGGTCGGAACCAATCAACCTAGGTAGCCTTAATCTCTAGCAAGACTCAAAATAATGATGATATTGAATATTGTCTACGTTTAAGGCCCCATGAACTAGGCCATCAATGACAACTGTTGAGCAAATTAATCTTGGTATGAGGTCACTTGAAAAGTAGGATACCCAAAATTGATTTCTAATTTTCAAATAGTGAAATAATTGATGATGATAAATGGTAAGTGTCCTTATGGTGGTTTAATCCTCTTACCGAATTGCATGGATACAAATCGCTGCAATCACCAAGGTGATAGAATATACCACTAAATACGAGGTTTACTTTAATTTAATTTGGCAAAAATATGCATGATGAAAGAAGAATGAATGAAATTGACGATAGATCAGAAGAATTGATGAATGTTGTTAATTTTGTGAAGGTTTTGAATGTTTTTAACCCAATTTGTAAATCAATGATGAATGATATGCTTTTTGAGCAAAATTACAAAATTTGTTTCCAAAACTGTTGTAACCTTCACAAAATGTTTTATTATGATAAGAAGAATGGATGGATGCAATTTGATGAAATTTGGAGGAGGTAAGCTTCAATTTTGTAAGTTTTGTTCTTTTATTCAATACTGACACCAAATGCCGGTATGCATTTGGAGGTGGCAGAAACGCCCGTCGGTGTTTGAATGCATCATGAAATGCCCCACTGTGTCTGAGAGTGCCATGAAATGCCCCACTACATTTCAAGGTGCCAAAACCAGCTATTTAAACAGTTTCAGCGAGAATTTCGCTCATTTGTGCGTTCGAGCTTGAGAGAAGTGCGTCTGGGGGAATGAAGTGAAGTGGAGTGAGAAGTTGTGAAGCACGCGGGAGCTATGGCAGAGGTGGGAGCGGACACGCCAGTGCAGCCAGCTGAGGTATTTTTTTATTTAAGCAAGTACTTTTATTTGTTTTTTGTTTTTTTTTTTTTTTTTGGCGGTTTTTTTTTTTTTTGAAAAAATTTGTAACCAATTTTTGTTTTGTTGTTTTGCAGCTTAGGGTGTTAGAGGCACGACACCGATTCTCCCCTATTATTCTGGGGATGAGGAGTTCATTGTCCCAAGAAGACTGGGAGATATTGGAGGTAGTAGGGCTAGCAGAGGCAGCCCGGTTGGAGGTAGTTCGGGCAGATGAGGGGTACCTCTCGACTTTGGCCGAGAGGTGGGATCCAGATCGGGGGACGTTCCGACTCCCGGCTCGGAGAGATGACGGTGACGCTTGAGGATGTATACCGCATCCTCAAGGTGCCCGTGGAGGGGGCGCGGGTGGAGGTTGGACGAGATAGGGCCATGGAGATGGCCAAGTTGTTTGGGGATGACTGGAGAGAGATCCAAACGGAGAGCGGGGGGATCCCATACTTGGCCATGTATATGACCAAGGAGTTGATAGCGGTGGAGTCTCTGATGATGTTCGTATTGGCCAACATTGTGGCCTAGAATAGCATCAGGTGCAGGTTTCCATGGAACCTGATGGGTGTAGTGAGCGAGATGCTCACTAATAGGGTAGTGTATGCCTGGGCACCCGCTTTATTGGTGCAGGTGTACCGGGAGTTGTATGAGGTTCGGAGACGGGGCTGGAAGGGCCTAGGTTGTAGTTTGGTTCTCCAGTGCTGGGGATGGGAGCACTTCAGAGTGGCCCGACTGAAGGGGTTGCCATGTGCTTACTGGGACATGATCCAGGATTATGGTAGGAGATGGCTAGTGGTGGAGGAGAGATAGCCGAGACGCCCCATGAGATCGGGGCAATGGTATAGGAGTTTATGGGTAGACTTGACAGATGCCCAAGTCATTTGGAGGCCCTGGAGGGAGGCAAGGTGGATCGGTGATGGAGAGCATCTAAGATAGGTGCGATAGGCTAGATGGGTAGTGGGTCGGGGCCACAGTGAGGTAGAGTACATACAGATGTCTCGAGTGCTCCGCCAGGTCGGATTGAGACAGGATGTCCCCGGTGAGCCAGTGCGCTATCGGAGGCACAAATCAGAGGGGGATTTGTTGTGTGTCGAGCCATGGAGGGAGGTGATAGAGGACGATGAGGACATGGAGATCCTCGACATGGATGACATTGGGGTAATAGCTGAGTATGCAGTATGGATGGCCGCAGAGCCGAGGTGGGAGCCACCATTGGTGGCTATTGGAGCTGGAGAGGACGAGGGAACCGCAGAGGTTACCAAGCGCAGGGAGGGTCCCCACCTTCGATCTGACAGTCGAAGGTGAAAGGGGAAGATGGTACGATAGGCACCGGGGAGCGAAGATGACAAGGAGGATGATGGCGAGGGCCTAGGAGAGGTCGTAGGAGAGACTAGGGAGGTACCCCCTAGCGGGCACGAGGATGATCTGGCGTAGCTGCAGCAGTAGATAGTAGAGCGCGATGCTATGCTAGTTGTTCAGGATGAGAGGATAGCTCGACTGGAGCAGCAGGCGGCAGAGCGGGATGCCCTATTAGCTGCTCATGAGGAGAGGATTTCCTAGATGTAGGCGGACTTGGATGGAGTGACCAGGGTGCCCCAGGATGATAGGGTGATGAGACTCTAGGCAGAGCTAGCGGAGCGGGAGCGATGACATGGGATAGACATTGTTAGACTTAGGTCTAGGACTCGTTACATTGAGGCTCTGGAGGACACATTATTTAGGCATCACATTGTGTTGCCTGATCCTCCATCCTCCTCTGTCTCTAGGCATAGTGAGTCTAGGCACACCACTAGGTCTAGGGCTCCTACTAGGTCACAGGGATCCTCTTTTGATGGTTAGCTTAGTGCTTAAATGCACTCTTTATGAGCCTTGGTGCTCTATTGTATTTTGTAGCATTTTGGCATTCACTGTACATTTTTATCTTTATACATATATATATATATATACATGGCTTTTATTTATTTGGTGTTTTACTCTCTTTTGTATGAATGCCTATGTTTTTGTGATGCATGTTTTTATATGTTTTAATGTTTTTGATGCATATGTGATGGAATGGAATGCAAAATTATAGATGATTAATGCAAGACTAAGTAAATGAAATATGCACTAAGAAGCACTCATACTTTTAGATAGTTAGATTTAGCCAACTGTTATCATAATTGTTTAATCAGGGGCACCGAACTTGGTGGCTTGTGAATGGATGACGTATGGAATGACATGAATATGGAAGAATATATGGAGGTTGATATGAAAGAAAATATGGAGGAAGACTGTTTTACAAAGACTCAAACATGCTAGTGGTATCAAACAAACTTACTAATACTGCCTAATTCAACTAGGACCAAATGTGTGTGCATGTGAGTTCATTAACCAAATTAGAAGCATGGTAGTGACTCTAGGAAATCAAAAACCTGTGTGTGTGCAAGTGTATTCATTAACCTCATCTTGCATAAATTAAGTAACCCTTTTATGGATAAGACCCCAAAGCTAGTTTGTCCGTATGAGCATTCAGAGGTCTCTTTTTGAGGAGAGACATGTTGCCACGCAATGAGTATACTCCACTGCCAGTCAAGCGTCTATAGCCCCGGTGAAGGTTAAATCCATAGTCCATGTTGTTTTTGACCTTTGTAAGCCTTGGGGATGACTACCTATCCATCTGAATGGACAAGTAGTACGATCCTTACAACTTATTTGGGATCAGTGGTGTGTGAAAAATGTTCATTTCCTTAGAGCTTTGGGGAATCGGATTCTCAACCGAAGTATGATGAGAATTTTACCCTATCCTTACTACTCTGTTTATATTTATATTTTGTGATTGCTTGTGATAGTGGTAAGAACCACTGTTTTATGGACTATGTTTGCATGATAGGAAAAACGAGGATTACCCTTTTCACTTCAAGGCACAACCCAAGGATGGTGTTATCTCTCTTTGACACAAGATGTTTTTAAGATGTGAAAATGTGATAGGTTCAAGACCGCTTTTGAAATCATTTCCCAATACTCAAGAGTTTATTTAGTGTAATTTGTGATATGGCCCTAGAGAAATTTGACATGCATTTCAAAGTTTGCTTAAAACACTAGGAATGGCTGAGTGACTGAAAACATTTTGGCAATGTAAATATGTGCAAATGGAAAATGGGTGTACGAATGACAATTCGATTTGATGGATTTTATGACGGTGCCCCTGATTAAGGCAACATGACTTTTGCTTGACCAAATTTTATATCCAAAAGATAGAATGGTCTCTAACATGATATGCAACTATGGCTGGAAATGAAATGTTATGGTTTTCAATGAGATGTATGCACATGAAATGCAATGTTTTTGAATGAGATGTATGCAACTAACAATGAAATGCAAATTCTTTTTATTTTATTTTATTTATTTATTTATTTTTTTTTTTGTACAAGCCATGTATATATGTACATATAAAATTCAAACTATGCGTAGAATGCCCTCAAGTGTATAACATTAAGTGGTTCGGGTTCTTCCTCTCCCTCTAAACTGGCAAGTCTATAAGTTCCATTACCCACTCTTTCGGTGACCATATATGGACCTAACCAATTAGCCACGAATTTATCTCGAAGATGCGGCAATGCATTGGTGTTTTGTTGATTCTCTTTAAGGACAAGATCTCCTACTTGAAATTCTCTTAGATGAACTTTGGCATTGTAAGCACGTTTCAATCGGTCTTGATAAACTCGCAAATGCTCTAAAGCATTGATTCATTTTTCATCTATGAGTGTGAGTTGATCAAGACGTGCTTGTCTAGCAGTATCATCATCGATAAATTCCTACAAAGAAATTTGCAAGGAAGGGATCTCGACGAGGCGAAGCTAAGACTGGTGGAGATGCTAAGTACTACTTAATGTCATCAAAGGCCTTCTGAAATTCATCTGTCCATGAAAATTGTACCCCCTTTTGTAGTAGGTGGCAAAATTACCTAAACTTATCAGAAAGTTGCGCAATAAAGCGACGGATTGAATTAATATTTCCTTGCAAACTACGCAACTCCTTCAAATTAGTTGGGGGACACATTTCCATAATGGCTTTGACCTTGTTTGGGTCCACCTCAATACCTCGTTTAGAGATAATAAAACCTAGGATTTTGCCTGAGGTAACACCAAAGACACATTTCTTAGGGTTCAACCTTACTTTATGCTCTAGAAGTCTATCAAAAACTTTTTCCAATACATCAAAATGCTCTTGTCGAGTTTTAGATTTTGCCAATAAATAATCCACATAATCTTCGATAATATTATGCATATAATCATGGAAAATATAAGTCATGGCTCATTTATAGGTTGCACCTGCGTTCTTAAGGCCAAAGGGCATCACCCTGTAACAAAAAGTTCCCCAAGGTGTAGTAAATGTTGTTTTGTGTTGATCTTCAGGGTTTATTCAAATCTGGTTATATCCTGAAAATCCATCCATGAACGAAAGCATTTCATGACCAGTGCAGGTATCGACAAGAGTATCAATGTTTGGAAGAGGAAAGTCATCCTTAGGACACGCTTTATTTAGATATCGAAAATCATTGCAAACACATATCCCCCCGTTAGGCTTGCGAACGGGTACCATGTTAGAAAGCCACTCAGGATAATCAATCGGGACGACAAATTTAACATCCAAAAGTTTCTGAATCTCTGATTTAACTATGAGGGCCATGGTAGGATGCATTTTCCTAAGTTTCGTTTGACGAGTTTAGCATCTTTTTGTAAGGTGAGGTTATGGACAACCAAATTAGGGTCTAGGCCTGGCATGTCTTTGTAAGACCATGCAAATATCTCCTTCTTCCGCTTGAGTAGAGCAATCATTTGCTCTTGTTCCTCTGATGATAGACTTTTATCCAGTTTCACAATTTGGGTGCCATCTTGGTCTGGACTAAGGTCTACATCGATAGTTTCTTTTCTATTGCTATCTCCTCTATCTCTCTTCTGCTACCCTTTCGCCGCATCCATCGCCGCTTTTGTCGCCGCTTTTGTCGTCATCTCTTCTGCAACATTCTGTAGAATCCCCCATTCTTGTCGCAAGTGCCCATGGGTGTTTACCCCTTTACCAAGTGCCCACGGGCGTTTACCAAGTGCCCACGGGCGTTTACCAAGTGCCCGCGAGCGTTTACCCACAGCCACAGACTTAGATCGGCGTCTGAAACCTTAATCCAAAAGCACACGGGCATTCAGCGAGTGCACCAGGGTGCCTTCCACAGTTGATTTGATAGCCACATTACTTCCAGGTGTCGCCTGGTCTAGCTACGTTAATAGAGAATAGGTATAAATTAGTTTAAAGCAAGTAACTTCTTTTCTTCTATTTGATCTGTTATTGAATTCCTGCATTTCATTTTTCTAGGGTTTTAGATTGTTTCTAAGGGCTCACACAGTGGAGCCCTCTTATTAATTTCTAACTCCTTGATAGTGTTAATGTGTGCAGGTTTTTGACAGCAGATCCGATTTATTGATGGCAGCTGATTAAGCTGGAGTGGTCCAAGCAAGGGATACAACAAAGCCCACTCACTCTATTGGGATTGAAGATACATTCTTCGGAAGCGCCACCATTTGTTCCAGCTAGGGTTTTGGAGAACCCTAGCATAACTTGTAACTGTGTATCACAAATAAAGGGTTACAGGCCCAGTTGTATTCAAAAAGGAGTTTTTAAACTCCATCGATTAATAGAAATCGTTTGTTTTGTGCAACTATTCTGTACTCTGTCACTGTGATTTTATTTATTTTTGTTTGGCATGTATTTTTAATCCACAAATGGCGATCATGGTGGGACCCCCTAGGGTTTCATATTTTTAATACTTGCTTTACTAATCTGTTCTTATTTTCTGTTTTATTTTACAGGTTCCAGAAATCGCAAAATTCGCTGTTCTAGCGAACTAGGGTTTTTGAGTTTGCAGAAAACATAGCAGATGCAGAGGGGCGTCTGGAAGTCCAATACGAAATGCAGAGGTGTGTTTCAGCCTATGCAGACTCCCGTAGACGTTTGAAGTCAGTTTTACAAAAAAGTGTAGGCTTCCAAGTAAGTGCTGTACTTTTTATTTTTTTGGTTTTTCTGCCATATTTTGTTTCTTTTTCAGATCATTACTTTAAAATGAACAAAAACTAAGTAATCTGGAAAAAAACAGTTATTTTTAATTACATTTTTATTTGCATTGCATTATTGATTGTTGCTTGAATTAAAAAAAAAAAAAATTTGCATACCTAGCTGCATATTAGAATAGCTATGAATTATTTGTTTTAATTATCTAAGTAGGACTATTGATTGGATGTCAATAATACTCCTGCCATGGGGTGATTCCAGGAAGAGAAGTGGACGAACCTTCTGGTTGCTCCTTTGATATCTGATATCATTGGTAGGCAGGGGGTTTTAAACGGTGTACTCCACTTCTTCAGAGGAAATGACATGTTTTTAGTAGCCTCTTGCTTAGATCATTAGAAATTTTGATTTATAGCCTTGTATGTACACATTAGATAACTAAAACATTTAAAAAAAAAAAAAATTCATTGCATTTTCATATTGCATTTAAAAAAGTGATATCTGGATTTCATCACCAGGTATTTCTTGAAGTTTAGTGATAGTGGAATTCATCTCCATCCATTAAACTTCTTCCTTAGACACCATAGGTCACCCCCGAGCAAACTTGCTGGATTTCATCACCAGTAAGAATCTCGTTGTCCTTTCCTAGCCATAGTTTTTACTTTTTTTGTGAATAATTCAAGATTAGATCACATGCGAAACTCATAAACCGGACACTTAAAATTTACTACAAATTAAGATCAGAAAATAATTAATTAACCTCAAGGTAAGACACATTGGTTGAAACCTAGGTTGTGACTGTTTTCTGATAATTTCTTTAGTGTAAATTTATCATTCAAGTTTTGCATTTTTTCTTTTCTAAATTTGTTTAGATTTATTGCGTTATGGTCTTAACAAGGAATCAATCTAAAATGTTAAATCTAAATAATAAAATGGGTAATTCATAGAACATGGCCACTTATCCTAGTGAATTTCAGGCAGGTTCGCCTGCAGGACTTTCACGTCCTTCTACCATCTACCACATGGCCATGCCCATGGAGGAAGACAATTCCTCTCATATTGTCCACATTGATATGGCCCAAGTGCAAACTCACTTAAGAGATGGCACTGGCTATATCCTTGAGCCAATCCAAGATTCCCCTATGCAAGATTCTGTTTTTCAGTAGGATATTGCATCAACCATACCCGCTGGTTTCACTCAGGTCTACACTAACCCTTTTTTTGAGGCTAATGTGGTATCTCGTTCAGCCGGCTTCATCTCCAACATCTTCCCAGATGCTCAATTGTTCTCCTTTGGAGACAAATGTAGTGTCTTCCCGACCACCTTCTCCTCCATGTACACGGGTGTACACCAATTCTCTTTATGAAGTTGGTGGAAACTCTTCTAGCCATAACCAATTTCAACCCTCTTCTTCCCAAACCATTTATGGTTTCACCCTACCTGGGACACAGTCTACTGTTCCTTCCCAGGTATCGCCTACTTCAGCCACCTTCATTGCTCCTGCTGTGCAGTCCCCTATGACTACCATGGCAGCCTGCCCTCCCAACTTCATCGCCCCTGCTATGCAGTCTTTTGTGACTACCATGGTAGCCTGCCCTCCACCTTCATCCAATCATCCCACATCCCTTGGGTTAGAGATTAATAAGGTTAAGGAGTATCTCGACAAATTGATTTTGTAACAACAGCAACAAAATGCTCAACCACCTGTCATAGTAAATCCTACACCCCAACCAATTTCTACCTAGCCAGCTTTTATTAGCTTAGGCCCCACCTAGGTACCCCAATCTTCGGTGGTGTCCATTCCTACCCCACCTTTCTCCCAACCTAGTCTAGTTCATCATCTACCCCAATCACCTTCTTTTCGGTATCATCCATACCAACAACCTGTCCATCCCACACCGCCTAATTCAGGCAATTTCATCCCATCTCATCAATTTTCCACTCTTCCATTACATCATCATAATCATCAAACGAGTCAGAATTTTCATGAAGATTCTCGACTCCATGCTATACAACAATAGATTGACAACCTTATGCTCAACATGCCTAGCTCATCTAGTCAGAAACCTACGCTAAGGTCATTGATCAATCAACCAATTCATCCTTCGGTACCTTCACCACCATATCCGACTGATTTCACATTACCAAAGTTTGACAAATTTCGAGGAACTGAGGATCCTCATGAACATGTGAGCTCATTCATGCATGCTTGCTTTAGAATCCAAAATAATGATGCTCTTATGCTCAGAACTTTTCCTCAGACATTAGGAGGAGATGTTGTACAATGGTACAATCATTTAGCTCACCATAGCATTTATGCTTACGAGCAATTGATTAATCTATTTTTAGAACGATTCTCCCTGAATGTACAAAAGAGAGTTTCATTGTCCGACTTATACAAGCTCAAGCAACATGACGATGAGACTATTTATGACTTTGGAAACCGTTGGAGGGCTATCATTAATAAACTACCATTCTCCCTACCAATGGAGGAGTTAACCAAAATGTTCACCCAGAGTTGTTTAAAACCTATCTCTTGGTTACTCCAATTACAACAATACAGGACTTTTGAAGAGGCTTTGGCCCAAGCAAGTATCATAGAAGACATTAAAGTCCAAGAGGGTGTTTTAAAACCCCGTAAAAAAGAATGGCAACAAAAGGGCCAACAACGAAATAATAATTATGGCCAAAATAAACAAGCACAGGCTAATACTGACCTCAAATGTTAACCAAGTTAATCAAGTGGTGGCGAGCCAGCCCGTAATGGCTCAACAACAACAAGTAATGCAAAGTCAACCGCAACCAATTGCTTATCATGTGGTACCCGCCCCTACTCAACCAGCTCCCAATACTGGGCCAACCATGGAAACTCAACCTTGGCAAACAAATCATCCCAAGCAACAGTTCACACCTTTAGATGAACCATATGCGGTCATATTCAACAAGTTATATAGCACAAATCAGTTAACTTTACCTGAGTTTAAACCTTTAGAACCATCTAGGAGAGGGAAGTATTACAAGGAGTACCTATTTTGTCCTTATCATAGGCAAAATGGGCACGATATCAATAATTGTACAACTTTCAAACATGTGATCCAAGATCTTATTGAGATTGGAGCCATTAAATTGGATAGCCCCTTAGCTCAACAAAATCAAAATCTTGGTGTATTTCAAACACCCCTTCCACATCGGGAGGAAGCTCCAACAACTTCAGGGGGAGTAACTCAGGTAAATCCTCCTAATCAAGTCAACCATGTACAACCATACCAAGGTTTTGTGGGTACTATTAACATAGTAACCCAGGGTCAAAGGGCAAACCAACCAAATCGAGCTGAACCACGACCACACTGTACAAACCCCAATCCACCTCAGGTAATAGTGACCCAACGACATGCTAGTACTTCTCAACAACCGCTAAATCATTCTACTCAACACCAACGACCCATCATGTCATTGAGTAGTCGATTAACTACCAGTTTAAAAATGGCTTCTGCCAAGTTATCGATCTATGACCTCATTCAACAATCTCCCCCGCATAGAGAGGCATTAATGGAAATTTTGAAGTCAATCGAGCTTCAAACTCAATATACTAATGCCTTCAACAACTTTGTGGAGAGTATTCAAACATGCATGGAGCCCTCCATCACTTTCTATGATTTTGAAATCAAACCTATGTCAACAAAAAGTATAGATCCTCCACTACATATCATGGCCAAGATCGATAACAAGCCATTCAAGAGAGTCTTAATTGACACCGGTTCCTCAATCAATATTATTACAACATCGACGTTGAGTCATCTAAAGCTGTCGCCATCCCTTATCACAAATTCGACCTTTACTCTTAAAGCATTCAATGATGCTTTATCTTCCACGGTTGGCATGGTTATCTTGCCCATTGAGGTAGGGGCCCGAACTTTGCATACCTTGTTTCACATCTTGGAAGGGTCCATGGCATACAATGTATTGCTTGGACGGCCTTGAGATGAGATGTGTCCCTTCTATACTGCATCAATGTCTGAAGTATGTATATGAGGGACGAGTTCATTGTGTACCTTCGACATTGAACCCTTCAAACATTGCAACTATGTCTCAAATCCTTATGAGATTGTGTTGCCATCCACTCATCTTTTCTTGACCCCATCTACTTCTTCTATACCATCTTCTTCTAAATCTCCCATTCCTGAGGGGCTACCCATCATATCGCAACCATCTTCCTCTTCCGCTATTCCATCTCATTCACCACTTTCTTCATCTCCTAATCTTCCTTCTTCTTCATCAGTGACCACATGCACATGTGGCCATGACCAATCATCTCTTTCCACGTCATTACCCCCTTCTTCTATACCTTCTTCAAAATCACCTATTATTCCTCCATCTTCCCAACCATCACCAGCTGATAGTAGTAGAAGAATTAGAATCAGAAATAGCGCATAGGAGATAGGTCAAAAAGATAGCAAAGATAGCAAAGATAGAAGTAGCCAAAAGACATAGCGTTTGAGCCATCAAGGTGACTCAATTTATAATCTACTCTTAGGGCACACTTTAGGGTTTTAATGACACTTTGAACGTGTGGCTAAGATTAAAGTGGATCCAAGGGTAGAGAATAAATCTGGGTTATGGAATGGATTAAGATGGATGGACGGATAAGATTAAATGAAGGATGGACAGCTCAGATTAAATCACTTAAACTATTATTTAAATATATATATTAAAATATTAAAAAATATATATAAATATTAATTTAAATAAATTTGGGGATGAAAAATGGCGGGAAAGGTGAAATTGGGCCAAATAATGGCGGGAAAGTGTGGATTTGGGCCAAATAATGGCGGGAAGGTGGATGACCGACACGTGGCTGACAGGAAGGTATAGATGACTTGCAAGTGGCTGGATTTTGGTGTCTACACTACTATAACCATAAAGAAGATTTTTAGAGTGTAATTTTATAGATAACTAAATGAAGATAGAAACTACCAAAGTGTTGGTAATACACTAGAAGTGGATGCTCATGATAACGTATTGTAAGGATATCAAATAGAGTTATATAGTATATTCAGGTATAAGAGACATATCTATGTGCTAGATCTAGGCAATTTGAGAGAATATATCCAAGGAGCCATATTTTGGCCCATATCTATGTCATCCAAGGATGACCAAATTAGTGGTAGACCTATGAAATTTATATTTTTACCTAGATCTTAAGAAGGGCATAACAATATTTATAGAAAAATGCCTAGAGCATCCATGAGTTAAGTCTAAAAATTTACATCTAGTAGGAATGTTATATGCTGATAATGTGCCTAAATGGAAGTGGTAGGTAATAAGTATAGACTTTGTACAAAAATTTCCAATGTCTAAAAATTGGTATGATTTCATTGCAGTAGTGATTGACAAACCAATTAAATTATCCTACTTCATTTTGACAAATCCTAAGAATTATATATCATTTTAGGAAGGAGGCTTATGCAAAAAAAATTAGATAACATGTGAAGCAAAAGAGAATCATATTTGATAGTGATACTACATTAATTTAAATATTAACAAATAATTGTATACTTGTTTGGGAACTAAGTTGAACATCATTACTTCATAATATCATGAGAAATATGGTTATATTAATAAAGTAGAAAAAAAAAATTGAATACCTACTATGAATCTAATGTTTTGATCAATAAAACATATCAAATGAGTATTTGACATTGGTGGATTTTTCCTATAACAAATCCTATGAATGTAATTCAAGTATGTATTTTTTGAGATAAAATATGGGAAAATGGTATACACATCTCAAATGAGATAGTGTTGAGAATAGAGTAGTTCTAAGACATAATATTCTAAAATAAATGGATAAATAGATAGAACTAGTAAACCCACCATTAAAGGAAGTCATTGATGAACAAAAAGTTGTTTTATTTCCATATGATGTTTTATTGGTGATAAGGTCTTTATTAGGGTAAATTCAAAAATAGTTCCATTATATTTGGTAAATAATAGAAACATACACCAAAAAATATAGGACCATTTGTGTTCCTATGGTTGATAACCCAATTGTTTATTGACTTGGCTTACCTCAAAATTTCTCTCTCTCTAATATCCATAATATTTTCATGTTTACTTATTGAATATTTACCATGTTGATGCATATCATATTATGAATTTTTGATCATTATAGGTTTAAGACATAAAGTTGGTATATTTTGACTTGATAAGTCTACTCAATGCATGCATATTACATTTTCATAATAGGGAGGTCTCCTAGTGTAAGCTCTAGTAGGACTAATATAACAAAGATAATACCACTTGGAAAGATGTTGAATATTATTAGAATATTTTTTGCATCATCTTCCATTTAGTTTATTACATTCTCATATTCTAATTTTAGTATCAATGTTTTTTATGGAATATTTTGGGTAATGATATTCCAATTTTAGAACTAATACTATCCATAGACTATATTACATTCCACTAATTTTATTTTAGTTATGATATTGTGTTGGATGACTCTTTCATGACAGAATGGATACATCTAAATTTTTAGAACTATTTAGAGCCATCAAATTCCATTTTTTTATGGTTTATGTATTTACATGAAAATGATGATTCATCCCTTTTATTATTAGTAGGGTAATAATATTTTTGAAATGATGTTTTATGAATTTATGATTAATATGAGTATTAACTTTATTTCTAACATTATTATCTAATATGTGATGATGATTTGTATGATATACTAAGTATATTCAACAACATTGATACTATGAGTTTTATTGGGCTTTTTCCATGGATTTCAATGTAAAATGACTACTTACCAAGTTCTTTATCATTTTAGTATTTTAATAGTTCTTCCTTCCATTTGATCAAGCAAGAGCATGTATCATTAAGGAAAATTATATAGATTTCTAAACAACTCAATAGAGAGATAATATGCATACACTACATAGAAGAAAATTTGAATTTGCATTATAAATATTTATCAATAATTAATGTATTTTGATTGCATGAAGAGCATGAGTAAGCATTGCATTGGAAATGTTGATGTTTTCCCTATGTTTGTAAAATATCATATCACTTTTAGTTTAAATATTATAATGATTTGAATACATAGTGTTCTAATTAATTTTAATAAATTTCAATTTGTAATCATGTAGAAAATATCTGTGTTAGTTGAGAAAAGAATGTATATCCTTAACATGATCTAGCTAGAAGGGTGTTTAAGACTTTAGTACTTATAAAAATAAAATAAAGTTTATAGGATCCATTATGATGGGTCTTGTATTTAAGGTTATATTTCTTATTGGTAAACATTAGAATAAAAGAGGAAAAATAATAGATTTGAGTCTCCAATTTATGTTTAATTGCCAAAGAACCATGAAATCATATATAAAGTGTCTTCTTTTAATATGACCTATTTTTTATCTAGATATTGGGATATGTATGAATTTTTTCATGGCTTATTTATTCATGGCTAAGAGTGTGGTGTTTTGAAGGCACCTAGTGGTAGTCATGCCCATGTCTTAACCCTAAATTTGTTAAATTATGCTACTATTTTGAAAAAAAACTATTTAAGGGAAAAATGACTTGTTTCTTTTTTATTATGGTAAAAGCTAGGTTTTAGAAAGGGCCTATAACCTTTTACATTTTTTGAATAGTAGAACTAGTATTATTTCTCAAAACATCTTATTATAGTTCTCAAAATTTTTATGATATTGTAATCAATTTTTAAAAACTTTCTACTGATTCTAGACTACCATCGTAACTCTATAAACATATCTAAAATGTATCATGGGCCTTATCCAAATGTCAAATGGGTTGCAAACCTCCTCCACAAACCATTTAAATACCTCCCAATATAAACCAACATTGGACCCAACCTAATATGCCAATGGCAAGATTTACTCTTAGGAGTGTACTCCTCTGGCTTGTGAAAAAGTGTAGGACATTGGATTAACATTTCAAAATATCACAAACATGTTCATGATCCTTCCTTTTCTACTAACTCTTTAACATCGAGGTGAATATTATCTAGGAGAATCCATATTTAGTCTTCTTCATGAGGAGCTCCCTAGTTAGCCATCTAGTCCACCACCCCTATTGACTTCTTTAAAAACATTAGTCATCTGCACGTGCTTTAGTGAGTTAAGCATACTTACAATTTTTGTTATTATATATGACACCCACCAACTTACTATATCCATATTGTTAAGGTAATTGATAATGTTGAGATAAACTCCATATATTATTAGCTTGCTTACTTTCAACTACCTTACCAATTTTTCTCTAGCCAAAGTTGATTTAGCTTATGCATAATGATTCATCATAGAGCCTAGAAACTCATTGAAAACACCAATTAGTATCCCTTTGATATACCTTATTATTTATCCCTATTTCTTCCTAAGGTTACCTTTAAAATATTTATCAATATTCATATTTAGCCATCCCTACCTAGGAAGATGCCATTTTAGACTTCTTCCTTGACGTTTATGGGGGATTTCTCCATCTCAACTAGATTAAGATCCCAATGTTTACTAATATTAACCTACTTTATTCATTCCATAAATTTTGTTATAATTAGGACTTTAATATTTTCCATTGTAACCACCTAGATCATATAAATGATTCTTAAGGAGGCTCTATTTTTCTCCTTAAATATTCTTCTATTATGCTCCATCCAAAATCCTCAAGCAGTCAAAAGAAATTAGAGTCCATATCCTATTAAACCTTGCATTCCTAAAGGGATTTTTTCCACTATTTCATCCAATCCACCATTCTATTGGTAGTACCTAGATGAGCTCCAACTCCTTACTTAAACCTTGAATAATAAAAAGGGAAAAGCTACATCCAAACAATAAATGTTCAATTGACTCTTCTTGTTCTTCACACAGGTGACATATATTAGGAAATTGAAACCCTATTTTATGTAATTTATATACTATTATGATCTTATTTTACATAGCCATGCAAAGAAACATTGTTATCTTTGGTGTTGTTTTTTTGCTAGAGCCTCTTCCATTGAAACCCATCTTCCAACTCAACTAATAGAATTTCATAGGCTGACTATACACTAAAGGATCCATTAAAAATTTCTTCCCATACTATGGAGTCTTCACCCATGTTTACACCTACATAGAAGGATCTTAGTTTAATTTTAAACTTATTTAAATATTCCTCACTATAGCCAAATTGTTAAGGTAATTGATAATATTGAGAGAATCTCCCTCCATTATTATCTTGCTTGCTCACAACTACCTTTCCAGTTTTTCTCTAGCCAAAATTATCCTAGCTTATGCTTAATGATTCATCATAGAGCCTAAAAGCTCATTAAAAACACTAATTAGGATCCCATTGATATTCCTTATTATTTATCCCTCTTCCTTCATAGGGTTCCCTTTAGAAGCTTGATAAATATTCATATTTAGCCATCCCTCTCCAGGCAGATGCCATTTTATACTTCTTGATTTTTGGGGGGAAATCTACATCTCAACAAGACCAAGGTCCCAATGTTTTATTATATTCACCTCCTTTATTGACTATATAAATTCCTTAATACTTAGGACTTTAATATGTTCCGTTGTATCCACCTATATCATCTACATGATTCTTAAGGAGGCTCTCTTTTTCTCTTTAAATATTCTTCTATTATGCTCCATCCAAAACCCTTAAACATAGTCAAAAGTAATTAGAGCCTATATCCTATTAAACCTTACACTCCTAAAGAGATTTTCCCACTATTTAATCCAATACACCATTCTATTTGGCAATACCTAGATGAGCCTCAAATCCTTAATTAAACCTTGAAGAATAAAAAGGGAAAATTTACATCCTAGCAATAAGTATTCAACTGACTCTTCTTGTTCTTCACATAGGTGACATCTATTAGTAAATTGAAACCCTCTTTTATGTAATTTATCTAATATTATGATCTTATTTTATATATCCATCCAAAGAAACATTGTTATGATTGGTATTGCTTTTTTTCCTAGAGCCTCCTCCATTGAAACCCATATTCCAACTCAACTAATAGAATTTCATAGGTTGAATATACACTAAAGGATCCATCAACAATTAATCCCCATACTATTTTGTATTCACCTATGTTTACACCTACATAGAAGGCTCTTAGTTTAATTTTAATCTTATTTAAATATTCCTCACTATAGCCATATTGTTAAGGTAATTGATAATGTTGACAAAATCTCCCTCCATTATTAGATTGATTACTCCCAACTACCTTACCACTTTTACTCTAGCCAATTTTGTTGTGCAACTACTTGATGATTCATAATAGAGCCTAGAAACTCGCTTACAACACCAATTATGATCCCTTATTATTGCTTCCTCTTATTTCCTAGGGATACATTTAGAAGTTCTATCAATATTTAGACTTAGCCATACCTCCCCAAGAAGATATAATTTTACACTTATTTGTTGACATTTTTGAAGGATTTATCCATCTCAACTAGACTAAGATCCCAATATCTACCAATATTCATCTACATTATTGATTCTATGAATTCCTTCATACTTAGGACTTTAATATTTTCCATTGTAGTCACCTAGATCATCTGCATGATTCTTAAGGAGGCTCTCTTTTACTCCTTAAATATTCTTTTGTTATGCTCCATCCAAAATCCTCAAGCATAGTGGAAAAGAATTAGAGCCCATATCCTATTAAACCTTGCACTTATAAAGGGATTTTTATACTATTTAATCCAATCCACCATTCCATTTGGCAGTACCTAGATGAGCTCCAACTCCTTAATTAAACCTTGAAGAATAAAAAGGGAAAATTTACATCCTATTTGATAGCTCAAAAATCATGCACCAATAACGAAATAAATATAGCAATAAATAATATATATATCTATATATATATATATATATATATATATATATATAATATATAATTGTAAACATGATGATAAAACAATAAAAAAATGAGGCCCTCTTTATATTAAATAATTGCTTTTCAATGCATTACAATCAAGTCCCCTCTGAGGGGATGCTACCCATGATACAAATGAATATAAATAAAATATCCAGGTGCATTGAATGGTCTTCTTACAATCAAAAATAATTTGGGGGTAGGTTTTTTGTGATCGATGCAATGAATATGATGTGAATCTTGTGCTTCTTTATCATTGATTGAATCTTGTAATATGCACACAAAGAAACTAGAAATGAATCAAAAACATATGCATAAATGAAATAGAATGCAATGAAATAAGATAAACTAGATCAAAGCATATGAAATCTAAAATATATCTAAATGTAGTAATGATAAAATTCTAAACTAAGCTATGCTAAAGTAAAAATAGTAAAACTAGGTCTCTTCCATAGGCCATATTAGGGTCAAATAACCTTGTCTTAAGGCCTTCTCTAGGTGAGATGATTATTATTGTTGGATTGTAATTTCCCAAAAATAGTCCTAGAAGGCATGCAAGATGTCCTAGATGTGTTATCGATGGATTTTTCACTATGAGAGTGACTTTATGGGTTAGATTGATCATCGAGGTGAGGGTATTTGATTGCATAGAATATGGGAGTGTAGCTTCCTATCCTTTAAGTAGTCTGACAACATGACTTTCAATGGAATGTATTGGAGGATCGAAAGGGATAGCATTGCGTGCTCAAAGTTA
Organism: Wollemia nobilis; assembly: GCA_028583015.1. Lineage (NCBI taxonomy): Eukaryota > Viridiplantae > Streptophyta > Pinopsida > Araucariales > Araucariaceae > Wollemia > Wollemia nobilis. The sequence goes on along the minus strand of JAQPPZ010016744.1, from coordinate 688,482 downwards.
GAGCTTGAATTTGGTAGCACTTCATTGCACAAATTCAAATATTTTTTGATATTTGGATTGATTTTGGCATTAGTTTGTTACATAAAATTGATCGTTAAGGGACCATTAAAACTGAGGGATGAGTGTCATTTTATAGATTCTTGGTAAAAAGCTAGGGTATTCTACATGAAAAAGCAAAGATGAAGTTCCCATTAAGAAAAGTAAATACCTATCTTTAAAATATCATGTGATTGATATTTACATGTGTTTTCCTATTTTGGCCCATGTAGGGTGCTTAATACCTTTCTTAGGATCATGTGCGGTGTTATTTGGTATTTTTGGCTACCAATTATGCACATTTTTATTTTAAGCTTGATTTTGGTAGCCATATTAGGGTGAGATGGCTATAATATGGTGGCCATATTAGGGTGTGATGACTACACTTTAGTGGCCATCTCAAGGTGAGATGACCATGATTTATAACGAACTGTACCCATTTAAGTGGTGAAAACCATTGTTTTATCCTTGAGGCTACTCAAGGTAGGTTAGATGGTCTAAAAGAAGTCCATTTAGGTAGTCTCATCAATATAACATGTTTTAGGTTTCTACAGATACCCCTTTTTGGGATGCTTTGGGTGACAACACAATGTCAAGCAAAAATAGATCACCTAAAATGGTAATTTTGAAGGTTAATGATATCCATTAACCAAATCAACATAGGATACCCTAATAATGGAAAGATCATGCATATTTAAATCATTTCTTCCAAATAATTTATGGACTTGGTTTGGTCTTAGCACCCTCTTAACCATGGGTAGATCTTAGTGGTCTACAAGACTTGCGATGTTGATAATACCAAGACTTTTTGGTAAACCATTTTGGGGTATACTAAACAGGTGTTAGGAGCTTATTATAATTTAATTTTTTTCTTTTTCCCTAGAAAATAGGGAAGTGTATGATATTTTTTGGTAACTATTCTTGGTCGAACAAAACTTGCATTGTTAAGTGTCTGATTATTTATGTGATTTTGAATTTTGTAATTATATGACTACCCCCTAAAGTGACAAGTTGATAGAGGAGATGAAAAATGATGAAAGTGATGAGTTGCTTGACCAAGTTAACCATACTTGGATTTAGATGAGTTAATGCTATGTGTAAATAACTTTTAGAACCCATGACAAGCTTGAATTTGAACCATTTGATTTTTTTGTTTATTATTTTTTTTTTTGTGAATGGCCTTATGGTAATTTACTCATCCTATCGGATTGCATGGATAACCAATTGTTGTAACCACTAGGTGACTAGAGTAAATCACTAGATATAAGGTTAAGTCAAATTTATTTGACCAAAGTGATTAAGTTGCTTTGGATCCTTTTGAGTTGATGTGACCAAAGGAGTTAGGTGCCTTTGGAGCTATTTGAATTGAAATGTGACCAAAGGGGTTAGGTGCATTTGGAATGTTTTAAATTGATTTGACCAAAGGGGTTAGGTGTCCTTGGAATATTTTGAATTGAAATAAACAAAGAGGTTAGGTGCCTTTGGGGAATTTTGAATTGATTTGGATTTGTTTTTATTATTTAAATTATTGTGGATTTATGATTTTTTTAGCAAAATTTGGTAAAAATCATGGTCATGTCACCCTAGGATGATCGTGCTTACACCACATGGCCATATCAAATGGCCACATTTTTGTAAAATTATAAATAGAAAATTAGGGTTTTATGATGTCATTTTCATTTTTTGAAACGAGAGAATAGAGAGACAAATTGGAGGAGAGTGATTTTATGATGTGAAGTGTTGTCAGAAAGTACACCAACCTATCCATGGGCCAACATGAGGCTTATTTGAGTGAAGGATATGGGGCGAGGAGGGTAAGTACCTCATTTTTACTATTCCTATTGATTTGAAGGATAAAATGAACCTCATTAAATAAAATGGTTAAGGAACTTCACATTAATATTTAAGATAACGAACCTAACCTGTATTAACTTAGATTAGAGGTTTTGTCTTGTTTTGTTACTTCATATTTGATTTTGAATTTAATTTTGAAAATGTATGAATATAATTTTTTGTTTTGAAATTGGGGGCCATATCAGGGTGAGATGACCACTCTTTTTGAATTTAATGGTCATTGGGTCCAACAGTCAAATTTATTATAAGTATTGCAACCATCTCGACCCAAAATGGCCGCACCTAGGGGTCATCTCGATCCAATATGGTCATACCTAGGGGTCATATTGATCCGATATGGCCTTATTTAGGGGTCATATTAGGTTGATATGGCCTATGTGGCTTATTATTTATTGTGTTTGCTTGGTTTTTGTATTTTGGTTCTTTCCTATGGGGATTGATTATGAGTTTTGTAAATTTTCTTTCAACTTCATAGAGCCCAATACAAGTTTACCTGTGTCTTCAAGAGAGCATGTAATGCTCTCTTTAATTATGATTGGAAGTGGCTTAAGGCCCTTGGCCTTATGCATGTGACTAGAATAGAGTCAGTATATGTAGATTAGGCCTATCTGATAGCATTTATAGATTGATGGAACAACCAGACAAAAACCTTCCACCTTCCAACTAGCAAAATTACCATCACTCTAGAGGTTTTCTATGAGATTATCCATATTTTGATAGAGGGATATCCCATTTTGCTATCACCAACTTTTTAGCATGCAAGAGTTCTATAGAGTGTATCACCGACATTGGCAGCGTGTAAAGCATGATTTGGAGAGTGGTGGGGTGAGGATGGGAGAGGACTATGATACATAATTCCTAACTTATAGGTATGTAGTATTTATGTCATTCATGTCTAACATTATTTTGCTTGATTATTTGAGTGTGAGTTTCTCATAGAACATCCTTGATTTGGTTCAAGACTTGGTGGAGTGCAAGTAGAGTAGCCACAAGTTATGGCTTGGGGGACTACCCTACTAGCACAACTCTATGATGATATTTTTGCGATCTGGTATCAAGGCTAACTTGGATTAGGATGCAACTTCCTATTGTAGATTTGGGGTTGGAAGTACATTCAAATAGATATATCAAATGGGCTACCATGGTTGACATGGTAGTATATGGTGGACAGGGAGATACACTATGCTATCATTTGGATACTGGATGAGGAGTGGGGTTGGAGTCACCCCTACTCAAGCATGATTGATCATTACATTGACTCCTTTGAGAGGTTAAGGCTAAAGCATGTGGTATGGTAGCTATGAATGGATTGTCCACCTTAAGGAAAGGTAGATCAATAGCTAAGGTGATTAAGACGTAGTTGATGTTTGATCAACCATCATGGTAGTGAGTGTGAGTACTTCTAGTACTCTCATGTGAATCACTAGTTAGGGATTCACCAAGATATACCAGATGAGTCAATCATTTATAGGTGGTGAATATATGATATAGAGATAACTTGGCCCTAAGTCAAGCCATTAAATGATGACAAAAATGAGATAGTGGTTGATATCACTATAGAGTACCTAGGGATAAATCCATAGTATGATGCCTAGTGGGTGATTCAATTGTGGTAGGGAGGTAGAGCAAGTGGGGTATTGAATCCTTCATAGTGGTGAGTGCATAATTGTACTAAGGAGGAGTGATATGAGACCTTTAATAGAGGTGTAGATATGGAGGATGGTGATGATGATGAGGGTTTTGAGAAGGAGGATCCTCAAGAGCAGATTACTAGAGATAGGGAGCAAATTTGCAGCTTCTAAAGATAGGTGACTAAAATGGATATAGTGCAGACATTAGCATAGATTCAATTGGATAGTGAGAGGTATAGATGGCATGGTTTCAATGAGGATAGGGACACAATTTAGGCTCAGGTTGAGAGCCTAAAGGATGAATTTGGTAGGGTGACAAAAGTGAAATATAATTTGTGGGTTTAGGTGGTTGGAGTCATAGTAGAGCAAGATGATTTATGGATGTGATTGGCAAGTGTTACAACAAAGCATGATGCTCTACAACTTTAGTTTACTAGTATGGTAGCCGGATAGGGACAAGCAATGGTAGAGGTGGTCTTAGGATAGGGTACAGGTGGTTAGGCCATAGGTGATGTGGCCAAGCTTTAGGCTTAGGTGATAGATTTACAAGGTATGCTATCCCACTATACATCTAGTTGATGCTCAAATAGATACTATATCTCTTTGGAGGATGAGGTGGAGTGACTAGGTGGTAGGCTACCATCATAGGGTTCAATAGGGTCATCACCGTAGAGTCATTATAGTGATTCTAGACAACCATTAGTGATACCACATGCTCCTAGGTTTTTATACCCTCCATAGATGTTGGGGGTCAATAAATGAAGGTAGCCTCATTAGTATGAGGTTGAGGGTGGTGATGAAACGGATGATGCAAGGCCAACCCAATTTGTGTGTGTATATGATTTTTTTTTTTAGTATGAGATATGAGTACCCAATCCATTGTAGTTTGCAAGTATTTTTGTACCATGATGTACTTTCCATGATATATATATGATATTATATTTGTAGTTGTCTTATCATGTTGTTTATTTCTTGTGTTTATTTTATGTATGGATGCACTTATGGATGCAATGATAGATGATGGATGTATGCCTAGACATTATAGTATGTATGCATAGATGTATACTAACATTGTTTATGATATTATAGAACTAGAATATATGCCTATATGTATGCATGTATGTTATGTATTAATGATATTATAATGCAAAATATGATTATTTGTTTATATGCTAAAATATAACGAATAAATCTAAGGTGCAAAAACAACCTAAGTGTAAGCACCATAAAATGTATAAAATTCATGAAGCAGAATTTTAACCTTTTCATGAAAGTCATGCAAACTAAAATTCTAAAACTATTAACAAGTCATGCAAAATGTTAAGTAAAGTTCTTGTAGGATTTTAATAATTGACACTTGCATTGGTAAATTCTATTGACTTGGTTGACTATTATAAAGGAGTCCCCAAAGATGCTTAGCTTCTTTATGTTCATGATAAGAGTTGTTTGAATACCCAAAAGGAGGACTTCATCTTCAACATTGTTATTGGTGTAGGGGAAATCTAGTTTAAATGAGATAGGAATAGGATCCCATTTTGTGAAAACATAATATTTTCACCACCACCTTGTTCACATTTTGAACCATCAAAGAATAGCATTATATCTACCTGGCTTTCTTATTCTTCAGGTTCTCCCGAGTCTAAAAGTGCAAAGACTAAATCATAATGAAGTTCTATATTTATTAGCTTATCATCAAGAAGAGGACCTTTTTCTATATTATCAATGATAACTTGACCTTTAGTGGACTTTTGAATTATAACTTCAAGGTCAAACTCCATCAAAAGCATGATCCACTTAGCAGTACGACGATTGTGATAAGTGCGACTCATAATTTACCATAAGGTTTTTCTTTTGAACTGACATATATAGTTTGATTTAACATATAATATCAAAGTTTCTTGGTGGAAAAAATCCTTTCTAGATAGAGCTTCTCAAACATAAGCGTACTTAATATTGTAACTGACCAAGGCATGACTAAGGTACTACATGTTTTTTTCTTTGGTTATCTCATTCTTTTGGGTCAACATAGTCTCAAGGGTAAAGTTAGTGGTCATGATGTACAATAGAAATGGTACATCTGGTCTAGGAGGAGCTAATACTGGTAGAGATGCCAAGTATAATTTAATGTCCTTGAATGTCTTTTGGCATTCTTCATTCTAATAAAATTTGACCTCCTTTTGTAGGAGATGATTTATTGATCGATATTTATCTAAAAGTTGTGTTATGAAGCACTTAATGGATTGAATATTCCCTTGTAAGCTATGGAGTTGCTTAAGGTTGGTTGGGGGAGGTATTTCCAAGATTGCTTTAACCTTGTTTGGATCCACTTCAATGCCTAGCTTAGAGATAATGAAGCCTAATAGTTTTTCCCATGTGAATTTAAAAACACACTTCTTGGGATTTAGAAAAATTTTGTACTCTAAAAGGCACTTGAAGATATTTTATAATACATTGAGGTGGCCAGGATGTAGTAAATATTTTTCTAAAATATCATCCATGTAGTCTTCCAAAATCTTGTGCATGTAATCATGAAAAATGTAAGGCATAGCCCATTAGTAGGTGGCACCAACATTTTTAAGTCTGAAGGGCATGGATTTGTAATAAAAATAACCCCATGGCATTGTAAAATATATTTTCGTTTGATATTTAGGGTTGATTTGAATTTTATTGTAACTCAAAAACCATCCATAAGGGAAAGCATTTCATGACCAGCTATAGCATCAACTAGTGCATTGATGTTCAGGAGTGGAAATTCATCCTTGGGACTCACTTTATTTATATCATGAAATTTTGTGCATATGTGAAATTTTGGAAACCTAGTCGAGGTAATCAATAGGTTGGATGAATCCTACATACAACAATTTCTATAATTCATATTTTACCATTAAGGCAATTGATAGATGCATTTTACAGAGTTTTTTCTTGATCAGTTTGATGTTTGGATAAATAGTTAAGTTGTGAACCACAAAGGTTGGATCAATATTTGACATATATCTGTAAGAACAAGAAAAATATTTCTTGTACTTTGTTAAGAATGTTGTGAAATTGGCCCATTCTATAGTTGATAAAAATTTTCCTAGTTTGACAACCTAAGGATTTTAGGATTTATACTTATAGATATTAGTGGTGTAGTATTATTTATGGGGAAATGGTTTATAAGCTATGGAAATGATCCACAAGATATCAAAATCCAACTTGCACAAGTCGTATAGCCTGTACGATCTTCATCGTACAATAGGTTAACTTACCAAAATAGCTTGTACGATCACCAAATCGTATAGTTGTATGATCCATATAATACAAAAATCTTCTTGGTATGATTTGGTACTCATCCAACTCATTGGAACAAGTTTTTTAAGTCAAATAAATCAGTTTTGTAGTCAATTTTCTCAAACTAGCAATATTTCCTTATTTGGCAGAATTAGGTTGCAGCTTTTATTACCAAATTGGGTAATTGAACAGTTTGTACGATTTGGTACTATGCTTGTACGGTTTGTACGAAACCTTTTTGCAACTAATATTTAGATCTATAACTTTCCATCATCAATCCTTCCAAGATAGATTTTGGGAAGTTTCTATGCATCAATTACTCCAATTTTTCCATAACATGCAAAAACCCTAAACCACTAGCAATGAGTTATACTCTTCATGGATAATTTTAGAAATCGTACATTGGATTGGAAATGTAAAAATACAACTTTAAATATCCATATAATAAATTCCATCCTTCACACCAATTCTGTAGGTAACTAAGACCACTCACAAGATAATTCCATACATTATCATAGCAGAATAAGTAGTATACATTATCTAATCAACCTGTAACATCTAGAATGTACAATGGGATTCATAGAGGCAATGAAATGAGGAAACTGAATATCATATTTAATTTATAAATATACTTGTACATATCTCCCATCAGCCATTACAATCTCAACAATGAACAGTAATTCTACTCAACACTCACATAAGTGAACCTTCAATCAATAATCACAATGAACTGCATATGAGTATGAATGAATATGAATGAACAACAAAAAATGAATACAGGGGATATATAATGTATGCACATACCGTTCCAAAGTGGTTTCTAAAACATCACATCATTTACAACTGCCATTCCTAACCAACTCCAAAATAAATATGTTTACAAGGTTTACTAAGGTCTAATTTGATTTTATCAAATTAATCCCAAATGCACATTTCAAATTAATTTCATTTCATTTCACATCGTACATGTGCAACCTTGTACATTCTTCTCCTTTATTGTACATTTTTAATCTTGTAAATTTTAGTCAAAATTGAGCAAAACTCAACAAAATTATGCAAATCCATGGATCACTTCTTCTTCTAGGAGGTGGATTTGCTGCATACATCTGCCCTCCCATTTAATTCAGGCAGTTTACTCACGATATTAGTCATATTTGTCTTATCTAATTCCTATTTATGATAATCAACAAGCAAAATTTCCAATACAATATGCTTATACTTCAAGCGAGTTGCATACTAACTTCTAAGGCTTTCAACCCGTACTCATTAGCCTTCTATTATGCAAGAGTCAATAGTGCTCCTAACTTCTTCTCACGTTTGGATGTTCCCTTGTGTATATTTTATATCAACATGGATTTTTTTTGGTCTACTATGGCTAACTCCTTTTTCTTCTCGGTAATAACCTTTAGATGTTTATGAAGGTCGGCTTCATAAGTTACCATAGTCTCATCCTTAGCCTTCAGCCTAATCGTATGATCCATAATAATATTATTGTAGTGCATGGTATCTTTCGTCATCTCTTCAATTTTATGGTTCTTTTCCTATAGTTGTTCCTTTTTTACCTTCAACTAATTAGCCTAGTTAGCCAAATTTTAATTCTATGCTGCCAGTTGTGCTTCCAACTCCTTTGTATGCTCTTCTACTCTTTGTATCACAAGCTATTTTTCTAGCTCTTATGAATGGAGCTGATATTCATAGGCCTGCTTCATGCTTTCTAAATTTGTTTCTACCTTATTTATTATTTTCTTGGTCATGGTTTTGTTGCATATTAATTCTTCCTCCATCACAACCTTCTCCTATCGAATACCTTCTACCTCCTCTCACTATGTTAATTTAGCCTAGTAAACCTGTTCAAGACCCAAGCTAAGCCACTCAATCTAGTATGTTAGGAAATTCAATTTCCTCATGGTGAAGGCCAATTTCCAAGGTAATATTTGAAATTCTATATATTATATGTTCAATGGATAGGTCCTATAGGATGTCCTATACAAATACACTCATGGAGTTGTGCGGTAATTGGTCTTCACTCCCTTTGGTAAATATTATCTTCCCAACATCATTGTTACTCCTCCCCTAGGGAATAACTCATTAGTATTTAACTAAATTTGTTTAATCCCATGGGTGCTAGTACCAAAAATCTTGGCTTCTATAAGTTACTTCATAGATGTGAGTGTCATGATCAACCTGTGCATCTCAATGGGATATACTATTTTTTTCAAAACTAGATATCCATGCATGGGCAACCTGAATGTTTGTCAAAATACCTCTACCATGAAATCCACTCTAATATACCTACTACCCACTCATACCACCTTGCGGTTCTCAATAGGTTCCTATAATTGTAGAATTTGTAACAAGTATTCATTGAAGAATACCTTATCTTGTCGTGAGATCTATGCTATAGTACTCAATCTAACCTTTTGTAGTGCCTTCTTCAATGGATGCTTGGTATCATTATTTGTCCACCACTTCTTGCAAAATTATCCTATTGGCTACCCAAAAGTGACATCATTTATGTCCACTTGCTCCTCCTCTGCTTCACCAGGTAGGTCCTCCTATTCTTTGAGTCTTTTCTCAATGAAATTCACTAAAAAGTTTTCTTATAGGTGACCGAGGTGGTTCTATTTATTCCCTCCTATATTGCAGTAGTGATATTCCCCTACCACCACACTAGTACCTCTGAACCCTCCATGACCTTCATCTTCTCACTCTCCAAGGATGATTATCACGCCTCATGGGTGATTGAAATCGATGTCCTTGGTCTTAAATGGGGTAAACTAGAGAGATCACCTAGATTGTTATTCTCTTTGGTGCAATGATCCTGGTGATCTATCTTCTCTAGATGCCACAATGCAATCAGAATGAGCCTGATATTCTTACTGGGAGCTCATACTTCTACCATAACTAAGTGAAATTCTCATTTGCACACCTTTTACTTGATTCAACAATTCAAGATAATACTACACAAATTTATTATAAAATTTTGTATGGCTGCCTCCAACCTAGTCATACCTATATTTTCAAGATTATACTATACCTCAACCTAGTCATACATGTATGCTTTCAAATCATACAATCCTACCCAGATATTACAACTCCAATTGGATCTATTCAATCACACCCGATTTCGTACACTTGCAAAAAATTGCACAATTAGCACTCCAAATCGTACAAGCTCACTCCAAAATTGTACCAAATATTATCAAATTGTATAGGGGTTTCTCCCTTCCATACAATATCACTAGGATCTATACCACTACAAAACATTTTGTACAAGTCCTCAAAACTATATAAAATGGGTCTACGAGAGATTGAAATACATATAATATGTCTCAGAATCATACCATTACTACTCCATATTGTACATACGACCATACAAATTATCACTTGGTCAAAAAACCTCATTTTTTATTTCCCAAGTGTGAAACCTATGAAACCCATTTGCCGAAACTTTCCAATTTCTCCTTTTGGTGCAATTTTAGTGGGGTTCATGCAATTTTTCCTTTTACTTGATGCAATCCCCCTCCAAATAGATTTTTTTTTCATAGTATGGCATCATTGTACAATTTTTATTCCTTAATTATCCACACATGTAGACTTGCACTTTTATTTCATGCTTTTATGGTAAATTTGTGTTCCATAGTTTGTTTATTTTTACCTCCTTGAATTTTCCCCTTTCTTTGTTCCTAGAAATTAAACCCTAGCTCCACTTTTCTAAATTGAAGGCTTTAATTTGGTGCTTCCTTTCCTCCAACCCTCAGTCGTACAACAAATTTTATTTTCCTACAACTTTATTTCTAAAAAACACTTGTCTTCTCCAGAGTAAAACCCTAATTTGACAACTTCTTTCTCCAAATGGGTTGCTTTTATGAAAATATAAAAAATCCTTGTGGTGTACAATTAAAATATATCACAAAATAATAGAGTAGATAGATGAATTTCCACCACCCATATAGAAAATTTCTTCATTTGCACTCTTTTTGCCTTCAATTCTATGAATTTCCAGTGTTGTCTTGTACAATCTATAAGCGAAAAAGAAAATTGTTGTATGGCATTTGCTTTTTATAATTTTATAAACCCTAGCATATCAATGCCTAAATTATACCACCTTAGCTCCTATGCATGTTGATGATTGACAACTCCTATTCTGGTGCATGTGATTTTGTCTTTTTTTTCTTTTTTGTCCTTTTCTTGCCTCTTTTATTTCTTGTTATTTTTTTTTTCTTTTTCTTTTTTTTCCCTAGAGGGGGCCACCGTTACCGATTTTTAACCACCCTCCATCTTAATTGTGTCTCGAAGGATATTCACAATTAATATAATTTCATTTTTTCTATTTTCTCCTTTTTTTCCTAGAAGGGACCATTGTTTTTGGTTTTGAACCCCTTCCATCTAAATTGCATCCAAAAGGATTTTCACACTTAAGATATTTTTCTATTTTCTATTTTTTTTTAATAACTATTTTGATGGTTACCATCGTGGGAATCATACAGTGTATGATGTCATATGTTTACTCATCAATTGGTTTACCCACTTCTACATTGCGATTAATCATGTTATTATATGCCAACTGACCCTCTATTCGATTTTCTTCTCTTTTATTTTTATATGTATAGTCTGGGATCATGCAATTACAATGTGTAGGATTCCCTATTTGCAATACTTCTTCTCATTGTTCTATTGATTGACCATGAGGTAGGGTTGCTCTTACTGATCCATTATCATTGGAGTGACTTCTTTGCCTATCTCCTCATATCAAATCAGCTTCTTAGCTCAATGAATGATTTATTTGTAGTCCTTGAATCCTTTAATCGATAGAGCGTACTCTTACTCTATCATCCAAACCTCTTCCTTGCATAGGTATTCCCTAAATGCATCCTATTAATACAATACCTCTATGAAAATTCCATGGGACTCCCCTTTCTTGACCCCATCCTCTTCTATTTTCCACTCTTCTTGATCTAGGTTTGGTTAGTGGAGGTCATCCTCATGGTTGTCTTCCTCTTATGCTGGGTACAATCCCTTTCAACCAAGGGATACCTTGCAAGTTCTTGGTACAATTAAAATAGGCTAATGGTGTATCTCTTTGCCATATAGGAGTAGGGGATTGAATCCTTCCTCATCCTCTACCTCCTCTAGGTGGAAAATATCCTCTACCCCTCTTAGTATTTAGTGGGTGTACTCCCCCTCCATGGCCTTACTATTGTCTTGGGGGTTCTTGCTAATTTATTACTGGGGTTATATACACCAATTCTATGTTGGCCAAGTGACCTTCATTTCCTTGTGTTATAGGTGAAAAATGTTGTAGTTCTCTCATTCTATGGTTCACACATAATATTCAGTTTATCCATTGCCTTTGATCCCAATATTATTGTGGAGACACATTTTCTAGAGTCCCTATATGATTCCAAGAAATTAGACTCAAAAATAGAATCATTATGGTCATCATCTCTTTTTTTCGACCAATTCACTAGTAAGGTCATTAATCTTTGAAGTCTCCACACTTCTCTCCTTTGTTGCCTCAACTTCCAATAAGCGATTGTGTTGAGGTGTTGGTAGTTCTAAGGAGTCATCATCACCAATATTAGAACCTTCTTCTCTTACTAGCAAATGGAACTCCCCATAACTATATTTTCTTGAATCCTTGTGTACATTACCTTGTGGTCTAGGTGGTGCAATGTCTTCTTCAATGTCTCACCAAGCTATATCCTCATATTCTTCTGCTATTGATGGGTCATTGGATATTCTATGAGGTGTTCTTTGTGTGTTTTCTCCCCTACTTGTACTTGCACCATCATGGCATGAACTACTCACTTGTGGTGTCATCTCATGTTCCTTCCCTTTGCCTTATAATTCTTGTGACCTCACTGTTCTTTGCTCCATCATTTGCATCATATCATCCAAGTTTTGGATAGTTCATTCTTGGATTCTTGCAGTGTGGCCTTGCAATATTTCATACTCCTCTTACAAAATTTGGATTTGGTATCCCATCCTATATTGCAATAGTCCTATCTTAAATAATGGAGAAAATTTAGTGAGTTCTTCCATGGTGTCACCTCCTTTCTCTTCTGGAGCTTCCATATCAAAGTTATCCATCCTATTATCATATCAAACCATTAGTCTCATTATTTTTCTATCTTTTTATGGTTGGGGTCATTTCCTATACTCCAACTATAGATACACCATCCCTTGATCCTATGGATTCCTTCTTTCCCTTGGAAAATTCCCTCTTTCGTATTCTTCCTCAAGACTTCCAGTCCTATTTTCAAACCTTACATGTACTCGTGTCCTCCTCCTCTCACCAGGTTGAGGTACCAACTCTTCTTTTTCAATAATAGGTCCTATATCCTCCCATTTTGTGAATAGGTGTGTGAGTCCCATGTCAAGGTCCTCCCTTTGCAAGCCTTAAATTCTAATTTTTTGTTTATCAAACTGGGCTTGTTTTCTTCGTTCAACTTTTTCTGTAGTGATAAATAGACACTATACTTTGTAGGGATTTAACTTCAAACCATTTACAATATCTGGCACTTCTATACCCTTCAATTTCTATAATTTAATTGCTCCATTGCCCCTTACTTCTACAACTCAGAAGGGACAAAGCCATAAGGTTTTAAAATTACCCAACTTGATTTCTCATTTCCCATTAAACTTTAGAACTAAGTCACCTTGCTTGAGTTCTTATTTACAAATATACTTGTCATGCCATAGCTTTCTTTTTTTTGGGCCACTTTGATCACCCATTGTGCCATGAATCTTTCCTCATATAGCTTAATTAGTATCAATAGTCATTCTTCCATACTCTCTTGGTCCCCTAAGCGATGCTCCACCACTATCCGTAGGCTTGGTACCAAGAATTCTACTAGCACTATAGCCTTATGACCATACATTAGCTAAAATGGTGTATGGTATGTCATTGGCTTAAAGGTAGCTTGATAAACCCAAAGAACAAATGGTAACCTTTCCTTCCAATCTACTCCCTTTTTTCCATAGGTTCTATATAATTTTGACACTAATACCTTGTTAGTCACTTCCGCCTGCCCATTAGCTCTTGGGTAATATAGACTATACAAAAATTTCCAAATTCTAAATTCAATTTTCAATATTTTTTTGATCTCATTCACAAAGTGACCTCTGCGATCACTCGTTATTTGTAGTGGAATGTCAAATCTTGTAATTACTTGCTCATACAAGAATAGTGCTGATTTTTTTGCCGAGTTATTTGGTAGTGCCCATGCATCAACCCTTTTCATTAGGTATTCAATGGATACCATGATATACTGACATTTTCACCTTCACGTTATTCTGAGTGGTCCAAAAAATTCCAACCCCACCTCTTAGATAATTTCTAGGGTTGTAATGGTTGTAATGGCACAAATTATCTTCATACTGGATTTCCCACTCTTTGGTAAGTATCACATGATATTACGTATTCCTTTGCATCATTATATACTTTGGGCTATCATAGTCCTACTAAGAGTACTTTTTGAGAAGTAGCATCAGGTCCCATGTGTCCTCATTCCAATCCTTCATGAGCTTCTTTCAATGTGACTTTAATTTCCTTGTCCATTACACATCTTCTTAGGATATCATCAGTTCCTAATTTGTACAACAATCCTACTATCAACTGGAAAGGAGATTATTTTAATATTAATTTCTTTTCTTTATTGTCATAAACTCTTGTGGAAACTTCCTTATGGATAGATATTGCCTATTCAACTTGAACCATGATGGAAAAATATTGATTACGAATAATTGAGCATCAGGTAATTCATTTGGAATCCTCGCTCCTATCGATTACCCTGATTGTATTCAAGATAATTGATTTGCAATCACATGCTTCTTGCCAAGTCGCACCACTACTTGAAATACAAACTCTTGTAAGGTGACAATCCGCTTTCTGACTCATCCTTGTATAACTAGCTTATTTATCAAGTACAACAAAGCCTAACGGTCCACATAGAAGGAAAAAGGGTTTTACAATAGGAAATGTTTGAACTTATAAACTACATATACCATCCCTAGAGCCTCTCATTCCATTTTACTATAATTTCTCTCTACCCTTGACAATAGGTGGCTTACAAAAAATATAGGTTGATCCAGCCTAAATTGTGCTTCTTGTGCAAATGCACATCCAATTTCAAAGTTCGAGGTATCAATATGAACATGGAATTATTCATCCCAATTTAGGAACACCAAAATGGGAATCTTGAATAGCTTAGCCTTTAACTCCTCAAAGGCTCCTTGGTGCTCCTCCATCCATCTGAAGGGAATATTCTTCTTGGTTAAATAATCTAGTGGGTAGCACACATGTGCATAATTCCTAATAAACCTTTGATAGTATCCTGTAGATCCCAAGAAGTTTTTTAAATAGATCACATCATATGGCTCCTACATGTGTAGTATGACCTAGATTTTTTAGGATCGGTCTTCAACCCTTCATTGCACACTATATATCCCAATAATTTCTCGTATGATACCATAAAAAAATAGTTTTCTAGATTTAGGGAGATTTGTGCATTCCTACACCTACTCATGCACTCACTAAGACCATGTAAATGAACTTTGATCTTCCCATAGATGGACCAATCATCCATTAATGCTTTGAAATTTCCTGTGGCTAGTTGATCAAAGATGTACAAAATAATATATTGAAATGTAGCAAGGGTATTACATAGCCCAAATGGTATTTTATTATATGCATAGATGCCATTATATATGATTAATGTGGTATTCAATTTATCCTCCTTGGTGATGCTTATTTGGTTATACCTAGAAAACCCATCTAGGAAAGAATAGATTTCATGGCCTGCAACCTCTTCCACAATTGAGTCTATAAAGGGAATAGGTAAGGGGTCTTTAATTGTTACTATGTTTAGACTCTTGAAGTCTACGCATATTTGGTTTTTATCCACTTCCTTATTTAGAATGACCACAATAGGTGAAAACCATTCACTGGTAATGACTCTAAAAAATGATGTCTACCTCTAACATATTTTTAATATTTGTATTTACCAATGCAACATACTTTGGTTTCATCCTATACGGTCTTATTTTGAATAGCTATGCCTCAAGAATTATTATAATATTATGGAAACATAGCTCAGGTGGTACCCCCTTCAGGTCCTTATACATCCATGTAAAGACATCCTTGTACTCCAAGAATATATTAAAAGCTACTACTTTCAGTATTGGGTCCCAATCATTGCCATAGTGGATCATCCTAGGATCTCATTTTGTTCCTAGGTTTACATCCAAAATTTGAGGTCCTTCATACTTAATGTATGTAGGCTCCATCACTACATTTTCCACATTCGTAGGATGCATTGGTATCACATCAATTTTAGCATCTCCTACTGTGTATTTTGCAAAGCTCTTAGGAAATGACTATTTCTTCACTTCCTCTTTCTTAGGTTTCAAGTTGACCTTCATATCATCTTATTGTTTGGTGGTCTCCTCTAGTTAATACAGAGGTAGGTGGACTAAAAAACCTCATAATCCTCCAATTTACAATGGAGTAGTCTGATATCAGACTAAGTTTCATCTTAACTATAGTCTTCTAGGTACAACATTCGTTCTTCATTAGGTTCATAACCTTCATCACCAGAAGAACTACCCAACTCATCAATCATGGTCATACCCTCACTAATCCTCTGGTTATTCAAATTTATCATATATTTATGCTATCCTTTCTTAAAAGTGATTTGATATTTTTCCTAGTTGTGATTAACTTTGGCTATTCTTAGCCATCCTTTCCCCAACAAAGCATCGTATGCTAGCTTTTGTGTTGTAATCACAATGAAATCAAAGATAAACTTTTGGTTAGCTATTTTGACTTATTGTGTAGTTAAGCCACCCTTTATATTTATTCCATACTGGTCAGCACCATATATCTAAAAATCTATGTGCCTAGTATGGAGCAGCACACATTAATGCTAGATCCTCCATCTACTATGCTATAATATTTCTATATGGACCAATGTGGTTTTCTTCCTGACATCAATAATCAATATGGTAGGATCCATAAAATAATTCTTTTGTTTCTATTATTTGGTTGGATGGCTTTCTACCTCCATCACCTTATGAGGTTAAAAATATTCCACCATCACTTTATGCAATGAATGGATGGCCTCTAGCAAGCTTGTCATATTAATTTCAAGTCATATTTAAAATTTGTGCTACCAAATTTTGCACAACTACTATGTCTTCTAATTATTTCTTTAACTCTTTTTCTTCTACTATTCTCCATTTTTTGGCCTTCTTTTATTCTTATTCAAGTACCTTCTTTGCCACTTGCCATCACTTATTTTATTTGGAACGTTTTGGATACTTGTCTTTCTTCACCTAGTTCCTTATTATGGCTAGTTATTCTTTGGTCTTCTCACTAACTGGAGGTACCTCTATGTCCAAAAAATTCACATTATTTGGGTTACTGGAACTCACCTACTATTGATAATTTAATTCTTTGTGGTTCCCTCATGTGTGTAGTGTTTGTTTGATGTGTCTCCTATTTTTGGGGTAAAGGATAGTTCTTCACAAAGTGCCCCCATTCCTAGAAATTGCAACGTTGTATGATTTGTCTCTCCTAAAAATCATACTGCAAGTAGCTATGTCCTCCTTACTAGTTGCCTTGATACTATCTTCCCCCTCTACGATTATTCCTATAGTCATCACTAGTAGCTTTTTGACCACTTGCTTGAGGTTTCTATTTCTCTTCATGTTCTTGGATAGAGAGAACCTGTGGATGCAAATTTGCATTAAATGGACATTATATCACTTAATTTCCAAGCATGTTACAAATGTGGAAATAATAATTGCAAGGACAAGTGACATTCGTGTGACCTTCAAACTTGCAATATATACACCAAATGTCCTTTTGATCTTGCTTGACTTTCCATTTTGCCTCTTTAATTAATTTGTCAAATTCTATCTGAAATAACTGTATTGTCTGTTGAATTTTATCATCTTCCTCACTCTAAATCATTGCATCTTACATATGTTATCATCCCCATGATTATTTTTTTGGTCTCACTTTCAAAATTATTTGCATTTTTTAAGGCTTCTTCATATGTAGTTGATGGTACTTCCTTCATCTTATTATTGTATCTGAGTAGAAACCCATCTACAAACCATCATTTTACTAGCACATCTGCTAGAGGCATTTGCATCTTGTCCACAAACTACTTCAATCAATGGTTTCCTGAATTCACATCTTTGTTAGCTTTTTGTTTAGTGGTAAAAAGTTTAGTTACAATATATTCATCATATTTCAAGGGGTGAAACTCCTTAATGAATGCATATTGCATTTTATTCCATACTTGGAATTTTGGTATGTTTTGCCTTTTTAGGTACCAATCTATGGCCAATCCTTGTAATATAGTAGGAAATAATTGTAACCATTCATCTGGTTGATCTACACCATTTTTTGTCTAGATGGTTATACATGTCTTGATGTGTCTTGTCAGGTCTTCCTTACCTTCACCCATAAAGGGTTGACATCATTATTTTCCTATGTGATTGCCTATCTAGACCATTGGTGATGTTTCTTATTCTTCACTTGATGAAGTATCACCTAGAATCCTTGAATAACTCCACCTTATAGTTGAATCACTTTGATGGTCCTCGTTAGAACTATCTACTCGAGGAATATTATATTCACTAAACATTCATCTATTGATTTCTTGTATGTCTTCACTCCACGATATCCTTTGTTGGTGTGTAGTTTGTGTCCTTAGACCTTCTTGAGACCTCATGTGTTTTTTCTTTGGTGCCTAACTCCTATACACCACACTCCTTTGCAACCAATCTACCACTTTCTTAGGTGTTACCATCCACTCCCTTAATTCTTGCACAATTTTTGTGTTAACGCCTTCTCTTACATCAACACTCATCTCAACTCTAGGTGCTTCTTGCTCCTCTTCTTATATATTGATCAACAATGTATCCAATCTCTCAATCTCTACTTTGTCAGATATCCATACCTGCTATATCAGTGGTTGATATGTATTGTGTTTAATACTATTCACATTCCTCCTTTGATAAATCCTCATGATCCTTCTAACTAGGATTTTCTCTCCTTGATCTCATCTCCTATGCCTTTGTAGATTGGTGTCTGTCATTCACCTCCAATTTGTGTACTCAATTTTATCACTTGTATGATATTCTTGACTACAACACTTTTTGACCCATTTTAACAAAAAATTCAAATTTCAATGAGGCAATGGTACCAAATGTAGATGATATTTGGAACTAACTAATAGATCAATGGGTCCTTTCAACTATAATAATGATTCCAAATATAGCACCATTTTAGATCCTCAATGATCTTCCAAAATGACAATGGGTTCCTTCAATTGCATCAATATGATCCAATTTTAATAGGCAATGGTACCAAATGTAGATGTTAGCAGTGTATTATTCTTTATGGGGAGGTAGTTTAGAATCTATAGAAATTATCCACAAGATATCAAAACCCAACTTTCACAAGTTGTATAGCCTATACGGTCTTCATCGTACACTAGATTAAATTATCAAATCAACTTGTACGATCATAAAATCATACATTTGTATGATCTAAATCATACAACACTATGACTGGTACAATTTTGTACTCATCCAACTCATTGGAATAGGTTTTGTAAGTCAAATTGATAATTTTTGTAATTGATTTTCTCAAACTAGCAATATTTCCTTATTTGGTATTGGTAGAACTAGGTTGCAGCTTTTATTACCAAATTGGGTAATCAAATAGTTTGTACAATTTGACACTGTGTTTGTATAGTTTGTATGAACCCTTTTTGCAACTAATATTCAGATCTATAACTTTGCATCATCAATCCTTCCAAGATCAATTTTGGGAAGTTTCTATGCCTCAATTACTCCAATTTTCCATAACATGCAAAAACCCTAAACCACTAGCAATGAGTTATACTCTTCATGGATGATTCCAAAAGTTGTACACTAGTATGGAAACATCAAAATACAGCTATAACTATCTAGAAAATAAATTCCATCCTTCACATCAAGTCTATAGGTAACCAAGATCACTCACAAGATAATTCCATACATTCTCATAACAGAATAAGTAGTTAAAATTATCTAATCAACCTGGAACATATAGAACATACAATGGAATTCACAGAGACAATGAAATGAGGAAAATTATTGTCATATTCAGATTATCAATATACTTTTACATATCTATAGCCTTAATATCAGCTACCTATAAACAATTTCAGGTTGGGCTACTCCATACAAATGCCCGATGAACTCGTCATTGATTCTCTCCAGTTCCTAACTCTAGGCTATGGAATGGATATTGATCCTAATGAGGATAATGATCTGAGAAACATGCATGTGCTTCAAGAGCCTAAAAATTATTGGATCAGAGAATTCTCCCACCATTATTCCTCCTCTAATCAAGAGAATACAAGCATATGGATCTATAATGACAAGTTTAGTGAAAAAGAAGCATCTGAGTTTAGCAATGATCCTAAAAATTATTGGATCAGAGAATATGATGAATTGAACCAATATTGTGATGATATGTCTATCGGTTCATCTTACCAAGAGTATGAAGTAATATC
This sequence comes from Wollemia nobilis, assembly GCA_028583015.1. Taxonomy (NCBI): domain Eukaryota; kingdom Viridiplantae; phylum Streptophyta; class Pinopsida; order Araucariales; family Araucariaceae; genus Wollemia; species Wollemia nobilis. The sequence continues at coordinate 668,111 of JAQPPZ010016744.1, read as the reverse complement.
TATTAATTCAACTAGCTTATAGGATGAATCTATGGTCATAGATCCCCTCTATTATCTAGTTAAATTTTATCTTCATATTCTTTTGTATTTACCACCATCCCTAATCCATCAGCTTCTCCCATCAGTCACACTTCCCCTAGTCCACACCCATTCATTCCACAACCATCACAAACATCTTCGATGCATCTATGTACACCCATATTCATTGAAATTTTCCTACCATAAAATCAATATTATCTTTCAACCATCAATATGATCTCCATTGATCTCACCACACCACTTCACAACCTAGGCGAGCATTCAAAACATTTACACCTCAATATATTATTTATTTACACCTCATACCTACCCAAGCTATTTCCTCACAAATGATGATGATGAAAATATTGTAATATAAAGGATAGATTCAACATGTACTCAATGTTGTCTTGAAAAGGTTTTTCATCGTCTTCCATACTATGAGGTCTATCTGAAGGAACATCAAATCCTCAATAGATAGAATTAGTTTGATTTGGTGGATACCCTATGGGAACTATCATGCTGATGGGTAATGGTGTGAAAGGATGTTAGCATACATTTTGATATATTGAGGTAAGGGGAGTGGATATGATATTTTTTACTATGTACTCCTTGAATCCTAGGCTAAACATTTGTATAATTACTTGTGAAGGGTTGGGTGATGATGAAGGTAAATTTTCTACGCTTGAATTGGAGATGTGAATTAGCATTGTGGAAATGGTTTAAATCACCAACTTGGAAGGCAACTTTATGATTAGGATGTGGATGTGTGGGTTGGAGATGATGGAGGTGATGATATAGGTTCCTTATTAGGGTTCATGGTAGGAATATCTAATGCATGAGAAGGGGTTTCTATATATTGATGATGATGTTTAATTTTATTTAGATATAGAATATATACGTTGGAGGATTGGATGATTTTTGGGTGGATTGGATCGGACCTTTAGATATGTTGATGGTAAAAATGGACTCTTCAATATGCTAGAGCATATTATAGAATTTAAATGGCTCTAAATTTACAGGGACACAATTCACTTGATCCTCATGTATGTATTTAATGCATTGATGTAACATTGAGGGTACACATATCATATCTCAAATATAGGGCTAAAAAAGTAGCAAGCTATACTGCATGGCCCCTTTTAGGATATGGAAGAGTGTATAAATTATTTTTAGTTTGAATTGAAAAGGAAGAACTATTATCCCAATGATAGAACACAATGAATCATTGAAGGCCTTGAGGGTTAATGCAGATGTTGTGATGTGGGATGGTGGAAGCTTGAGGTATTCGAGGGTATATGTAGTGATGATATTGATCTAAGAAAGACACTTATAATGGATCCAAATGATGCTAGTGATGATATAGAGTAGTGGATATCGTATGTGAAAGAATATTATCTTAATATCATGGTCATGGAAGGTTATTGCATGGCTCATTGTAATATTGCACTTGCCCCACAAAATTAGCAAATGCGTTGGGTTATTGTGGTTGTAACTCTTTTGATTGCAATATCTCCATTAGAGCATCTCAATGTGGCTTCAATTTATATATCACTCATATATGGAGATCCTAGCTTATGTTAGTCTTAGACTTTGGGTAAGTCTACTCTATATGGCTAACACTAGTTGAGGTGGGCTAGGTGCAATTGGATTAGGTTGAGGATATGTCTATGATGTTGAAGGAATATTTTTAGGACCCACATTATGTGTGGGTGGATTTGGATATCGTTTGTTCTTGGTGACAATTCTAATCATCTCCACTAACTCTTGGTAAGGTGGGTTAGCATGCACCTAGTTCACCTTCTTAGGTTGTTCTACCTGATGATGAGGCCCAAAAATACCTCATTATTGCACTATGTTTGACATATAAAAAACTGCCATATTACCAAACATGACAAAGTTAATTGCCAAATAGTTGATTAAAATATATTATTTGTTAATTATTTGCATGATTTCATGTTAGGAATATTATACCCCTGTTTTGACTATTTTCAGCATTTTATGACTGATTTTGCTTGATTAAGTAGCAATTAAAACATGCATTTTAATTAGCCAAATGTGGTATGTTGATGTCCATTAATTTCAAAAAGGTGTTTGAATGTTTTCCCACCTTTTGAACTTGTTTGAAATCCACATTGGAGCCAAATTTCTAGGACTATCATAAATCTGGAAATTCTACAGAGGACAACCATATAAAAACCAACAAGTTGTCACTTTATAGGAGCACCTTGAATTTGTCAAGAAAAGCATGAGGAAATGTATGGAATGAGTTCAGAAGGACTAAAGAAGACATCTGACCTATTTAGAAGCATTCCCACATGGTCTAAATAGGCAACAATAGGGTATAACAAAAAAACACTATTGCATAGTTTCAACATGGTTTCCTGATAAATGAAATGCATGATTTTGATAAGCAACATGATATATTCCCTTGTATTTATATTTAAATTATTTTCCATGTGCTAATTGGTCTAAAAACTTGCAAATAGCACCAAAGTTGTAACTATTGCAACAGAAGCAGGAAAAACACATAATTACCATGTAAATTCCAGCCAGCTGCCAATGAATGGCAAGGCCTAGAATTTACCAATGGAGAAGGATGAAATCAGTTGGAATCACCTCCTGGAAGATGGATTAAATGACCTACCTGAAAGAAATAGCCAAAATAGACATTCTGAATGCATTTTGAGCATAAAGTGCACCTACAGCTAGTTATTTCGAAGATCTTTAGAATAATAGGGGAACACACTTCTTTTTGAATATCTGCGGTTTCTAAGTGGTTGAAAAGGTAAACCAAGATTGAGGGGATATAGAAAAATATTTTTACAAGTTTCCCCCCATTCCTCCTTCCAAAAGATACACTCATGAGGAAATATCAACTAATGCAATCGACCCTGTCCTGGAATAGACCCATATTAGTTGCAGAATAATAGGCAAATAAAGTTGTAAGATAGAAATGGCATATTTTGTGTATGTAAATAGATATTAGATATTTATAAAATGCATAGCTCCCATATTGGTTGAGCTAAGAGTAGCCATTAGGAAATAGGATTTAGGAGAATAGATTCAGATTGCAATAGAGTGCAGTGGTAGAATTGTAATGTTATTTTTGGAATAATAAAGTGCAGTTCTTTCATTATCTTTGTCATATATGAGTGTGTGAGAATTTAGTAAGTAAGAAGAGTTCATACCTTCTTCTGGAAAAGGAAGCAAGGGCCACTTCCAGGCCTAGGAGAAGGACTGATAAGACAGGTTTTCTTATGATTTATACTGTAGCAGAATTAGCTGAATATTTATCAAATTTCATCTTTTGTTTCACACTAACCTTTGTTGTAGTTTTATGAATTATTTCCATGTTTAAAGTAAATTTTCAAGATTTTATAAATGTGTGATATTTGATAGATTAGTTACTATGTTCATGATGTTTTAGTAGATTATAGTATTGTTTTGTATTCTTTCATTTCAACAGCTTTTACAAGTTTTTTTGTATTTTCCCCTTTTGCTATCAGCTACTGTACATAATATTGACAACCTTTTGAAGCAAAACACTGATATGGATTAGTTTGTGTGCTCATTACTCATCAATTTTAATTCTTACAAAAGTAATTAGGTTTAAATTCTGCAATTGTAATTAGATTTCAATTTCTGTAACTTAGGATCAGATTTCCATTTCTGCAAGTAAATTAGTTTATTTTATGCAAGATAGGATTAAAAGGTGATCTAAAACCCCCACATAATCTGTTCTACCAATAAAACTTGCTGCTCCCAAATGAACTAAACTACAACCCTGCTTAAGTCTTCTCTCATAAATAGCCTTGGACACCACCCTGGATTGACAAATCATTGAGATTTAATGATGCTAATAATGACACACATCATTTTGGCACCGTTTTCGGGGACATGGTGTTGTTAGAAGGTGAAAAGCAGCCCAATAATTGTTAAATGTGCTAAGTTGTGAACTTTAGAGTGAAATCTGGATATAATAACTGGTATAAGTAACTATTTTTGGTAAATTGCATTTCAGTCCATTTAGGAAACAAGCAAGAAACCACAGGAAGAAAAATTTCACAAGAGGTTGAAACTATGTCAAAGTTGTCTAAATTTTTTATTTCCAAAAATGTTGGAATTTTCAAAGAATCACAATCATCCACTTCAAGCACTGCAAGATCCTTTGAGAAATCATTACAAGGAGGAAAAATCAGTAGTTCAACACCACTTTCTCTTGACAAATCCATACAATCAGGACAATTTGACAAGATTTATAATTGTTTTTGGGAACCTATAATGGAAGGTTCACTAGAGAATCCAAGGAGAGCCAACAATGTGCTCCACCCTAGTGCAACTAGTGCACCTGCCAGAACTTTTCAAAACCCAATTCAATTAGATCCTAATCAAAATGCTCCCATGAAGGTCATTTCACCTTCAGTGTTACCAACTTTTAAGGGAGTTACATCTGAAGACCTTGATATATTTTTATTTGAGTTTAAGATTGTATGTCAAGCTCATGATTACACTAATGACAATCAAAAGCTCAAACTATTTCCTTCCACTCTTAAAGAGTTAGCTCTACGATGGTTTATCACCTTAGCACCTGATTCAATTAGAACTTGGGATGATATGGAAAATATATTCTTGGAGAGATACCAAGAATATTGTCAAGTCAAGAATCAAAATGATGAATTTCTTACAATGAAACAAGAGGAAAATGAAATCTTAGAAGACTATCTAGACAAATTTTCTTTTGTTCATAAGAGATGTGGAAGTGTTGAACCTAAAATTTGCAAAGTCATATTCTTAAGGGGATTGCAAGATGAATCTAGGGATGCATTGGATATCTTGGGAAGAGGAGATGCAAATGCACTTGAATTTCAGGAAATCCTTAAACTCTATAAAAATTACTCTCATTCAGGGCATAGAAAACATAGAATTGGTAATGATAAACATGATTTGAAAGAATGCATGAAAGAGGCTGATATTTTAGTACATCTTGATAAAAAATTAGATGAAAAGAATGAATCTGTTGAACCTTCAGTCATCTATTGTTCAAAATGTAGTGAGAAGCAACACTCTCTTCATGACTGTCCTTTGAAAAAAATATTTATACCTTCTACATGTAGCATTTGTCAAAAAGGACACCCCACAGATCAGTGTAGTTTATTGCTAGAACTCAAAAGTGTCTTTGAAAAATAGTCTCAACCTATGAAAAAACTCAATTTTGTAGGACAAGGACAAGGGAATAATTTTCATAAATTTCCATATCAGAATGCTTCTCAATTTCCTGCACATTGGGGAAATAATCCTTGGTATATGCCATGGTCTGCTTCAGGTCCACTTCAACAATGTTGGAGTCAACCACCATGGGCATATTCCCAAGAATGGTCTCAACATGGTTGGGTGCAACAACAATGGAATCAACATCATCCACCATGGTTGCAGCTAAAACTGCAGGGATATCAATGGGTACAACAACAAAAACTGTACAATGGGCAACAACATTATCAAAAATATAAATCAAATTTGTTGCCTAATTATACCCATAATTTCTCTCATGGACAACAACAACAAAAAGTAAAACAACCTCTATTTTTAGCTCAACCTGTGGTCAGTCCAAATCATGTTAAATAGGTAACCCCTGTCTCTATGGCTGAATCAAAAAATACAACCATAATAAATGCTAGTAACTATGATAAAACTCAGTTGTGTTCAGGTAAACCACTGCTTGAACCTATTCCACTTATCAGTGTAGAAAGGGGAGTTAAAAATAATGAACATGAAAACAAATCCACACTGAAATATCAAAAAGAAAAAGAAGACCTTCCACAAGATAACTCATCAAAGAAAGTACCATATTTTGAACAATCTAAGATATCAAAAATAACATCTTCACAATCATATTTGATAAAGGAATTAGAACATTTAACTATTAAAATCCCTTTACTTCAAGCTATTAAAGATGTACCAATCATTAATAAGATTGTTCAGGAAATGTGTTTTAGGAAACCAAGAAAAAAGAAGAAAGTATATCCTGAAACCATACAAAAAGGTGGAAAATTAGTTGACTTGCTTGTAGGAAAACTTACTCCACCTAAGTGTGATTGTCTAGGAAGCCCAGGGTTTCTTGAATCACATAAGGAAAATGAAAAGAACATTGCAACTTTGGCCTCCATAGTTGTAAAGGGTAATGTAGAAGAGTTGGATTCATCCAAAGAGTTTGTTTTTGCTGAAAATGTTCAAAATTCAGATTTTAAAGATGAACCAACTACTGTTCAACAATTATTATGGAATGATGAAAAGTAGAATTTTGAAAATTTGTCACCCATTCCAATACAAAATAATTTTCTTCATTTACCACATGGATGTCATAATTTTTTCTCATCTTTTCATTATCATTTATCAAAGTTAATTCTTTCAAGAATTGTTTTTGGTAAACATACACAGATTTTCCATTCTTTTCCACCATATCATTGCTCTCTTAATTCATTAATGCATCATTCTCCAAGAACCAATTCAAAACATTCTAGTACAAAACAAACTGAAATGCAACCAAAACAACCTTTGAACAACAATAGTTGGTTGACTAAAAACCAGGAAGCAAATTTGTTTGATATATTGATCCAACATCCTAATGCTTTACTAACACTTTATGCATCTTTAGCAGTTGGCATTGAGTTGTTGCAGGTACAAAAAAACATATTTTGCATTTGAATGCATTTGATGAACTTTGGTTGGAAGCACTTCACCAAATAAAGTTCATTCAACAAAAATGGAGAATGTGGCATGATGATCACATTAAGAGAAGCAAGGATGAACCAGAGGAGTTTGAGAATGAAGTTGTTCAACTTTCTTCAGTTGATGATTCAAGAAGGACATTAGTGGTGAATGGACATCTTTTACAGGTGTACCATAAACCACTAACAAAGGTGGAATTTGCTCAATATTTCACATAGTCACATTTGCATATGATAGAAGAGGCTTCCTCTTCTGACAAAGATTCCAAATGATCATATCTTTGAATCTTGAAAAAAAAAAAGAAAAAAAAAAGAGAAAAAAAAGAGAGAAAAAAATGAAAGAAAAGGAGAAAAAAAGAAAAGATAAAAATTGCAGCATAAGGCATGTCCCACAAAATGAAGATACATGAGGATATGCATCAATTTTAGCAGAGAGAAGAACTAATGAGGTCAATACTTCATTTCCAGCAATACGGAGGCAATGATGACACAAGAAGCTTCTTACTGCCCATATGGAAAGGAAGGTTGCATCATTGTTGCAGCTTTCAGTAGAAAAAATGTTGTTTTCATACATAAATTGACATGTTTTTGCAGAATAAGGATTATTCTTATCCAAATAAGAATGAGAGACATTCTCTCTCATTGCAACCTCATGAGATACATTCTATCTCATTGAAGCCCTTGAAAAAAAGAAGACAAAAGTTGGTTGAAAACCAGAAATGGCAACCTCTTCTGATGAAAAAATGAAAAAAAAAAAGATGAAAGAAAAAAAGATGAAAGAAAAAATGAAAAAAAAAAAAATGAATAATTTAGTAGTGAAAACCTCCTTGGAGGCACTGTTGAGTTGGCTTGCATGAAAACCGGTTTTTCGACGTGCATTGCCTTGTTGATCCACCCATCATTGTTCCACCATTGTACAAATCTCACACTGCACATGTGTTATGTTTATGTTTTCATATAGCTTGCTAACAATCATCAAAAGTAGCTTGTAAGGTGCATGATAAATTTTTAGGACAATAAGGTATGTGTTTCTTGCATTTAGTCATAGTAAGTATTTAGCATTTAGTGTATGATAATCGGTATTTGGCATAAACTATTCATACAATATTGGCAAGTTAAAAAAAAATGGAACATGTTGTTCAAAATGTCAAGAAACAACCCCTTCTGCCCTTATTTGCATGGGAACTTCAAAACTGTGCAAAAATCTGATTTTGGGATAGACATGGTAACAATTCTATTTGAATTAGTAGGGCAACTTTTAGAAGGAGAACTACAAGTTGATACCCCACAAATGCTTCATAAATCTGAAGAGGATAATCTAGAAAATGCACTTGAAGATTTTGTTTTACTATTGTTGCAATAAAACAACATACAAAATGAAGAATAACATCTAAATAAAAGGATAGAGCAGGGATTTTTGATGTTATGGAAGGCTTATACACTCTAGAGATGGGCCCACAATAGAATCTACAACTAAATTTTGCATAGGAGGTCATTTCTACATTTTTGGATGCATCTTCGAAATAAATAGACATATCTTTGGAATAAACAAGAACATCTTCGAAATAAATAGGAACATCTTCGAAATAAGAAAAATTGTACCAAAATTCTTGAAAATGCTATAGAATAGCAAAATAAGTAGGGCACATCAAATATTGAGGTTCCTAAAGCTCAAAATCATCCCACCACAAGTAGTACATCCCTCCAAAAGATTCAAATTCAAATTTTTGTCAAGTCATACATGTGCTTAGTTGTAAAATGCTTGATATAGTGCAGCAAGGAGAAATTTCTCAGGTAGTAGGTGGCAAAGGATATGTTTTCACAAGGATAAAACCTGCATATTACTATGGCCTACTAGGATGCATGAGGGCATGCATCAGTTCAAGCTAGGGGGATGATGAGGCCCAAAAATACCTCATTATTGCACTATGTTTGACATATAAAAAATTGCCATATTACCAAACATGACAAAGTTAATTGCCAAATAGTTGATTAAAATATATTATTTGTTAATTATTTGCATGATTTCATGTTAGGAATATTATACCCCTGTTTTGACTATTTTCAGCATTTTATGACTGATTTTGCTTGATTAAGTAGCAATTAAAACATGCATTTCAATTAGCCAAATGTGGTATGCTGATGTCCATTAATTTCACAAAGGTGTTTGAATGTTTTCCCACCTTTTGAACTTGTTTGAAATCCACATTGGAGCCAAATTTCTAGGACTATCATAAATCTGGAAATTTTGCAGAGGACAACCATATAAAAACCAACAAGCTGTCACTTTATAGGAGCACCTTGAAGTTATCAAGAAAAGCATGAGGAAATGGATGGAATGAGTTCATAAGGACTAAAGAAGACATCTGACCTATTTAGAAGCATTCCCACATGGTCTAAATAGGCAGCAACAGGGTATAATAGAGCAACACTATTGCACAGTTTTAGCATGGTTTCCTGATAAATGAAATGCATGATTTTGATAAGCAACATGATATATTCCCTTGTATTTATATTTAAATTATTTTCCACGTGCTAATTGGTCTAAAAACTTGCAAATAGCACCAAAGTTGTAACTGTTGCAGTAGAAGTAGGAAAAACATAGAATTACCATGTAAATTCCAACCAGCTGCCAATGAATGGCAAGGCTTGGAATTTACCAATGGAGAAGGATGAAATTAGTTGGAATCACCTCCTGGAAGCTGGATTAAATGACCTACCTAAAAGAAACAGCCAAAACGGACATTCTGAATGCATTTTGAGCATAAAGTGCACCTACAACTAGTTATTCCGAAGATCTTCGAAATAACAGGGGAACACACTTCTTTTTGAATATTTACGGTTTCTAAGTGGTTGAAAAGGTAAAATAAGGTTGAGGGGATATAGGAAAAACTTTCTATAACTATCCCCACCATTCCTTTCTAACAAAAAGATACAACTCATGAGAAAATATCAACTAATGCAACCAACCCTGTCCTGGAATAGACCCAGATTAGTTGCAGAATATTAGGCAAATAAGTTGTAAAATAGAAATGGAATATTTTGTGCATGTAAATAGATATTAGATATTATAAATAGCATAGCTCCCATATTGGTTGAGCTAAGTAGCTATTAGGAAATAGGAGTTAGCAAAATAGATTCAGATTGCAACAGAGTGCAACAGCAAAATTGTAATGTTATTTCTGGAATAATAAAGTGCAGTTCTTTCATTTTCTTTGTCATATATGAGTGTGTGTGAAATTTAGCAAGTAAAAGGAGTTCATACCTTCTTCTAGAAAAGGAAGCAAGGGCCACTTCTAGGCCTAGGAGAAGGACTGACAAGACAAGTTTTCTTTTGATTTCTACTACAACAAAATTTAGCTGAATATTTGTCAAATTTCATCTTTTGTTTCACACTAACCTTTGTTGTAGTTTTATGATTTATTTCATGTTTAAAGTAAAATTTTAATACTTTATAAATAGTTTATCTTTGATATATTAGCTATTGTTTCATATTTTAGGCAGATTACAATACTGCTTTGGATTCTTTCATTTCAACAACTTTTACTAGTTTTTTTGCATTTTTCCTTTTTGCTGTCAGCTATTGTACATAAGATTGACAACCTTCTAAAGCAAAACACTGATAGGGATTAGTTTGTGTGCTTATTACTCAACAATTTCCATTCCTACAAAAGTAATTAGGTTTAATTTCTGCAATTGTAACTAGATTCCAATTTCTGTAACTTAAAGACCAGATTTCCATTTTTACAAGTAAATTAGTTTATTTTATGCAAGATAGGATTAAAAGGTGATCTAAAACCCCCACATAATATGTTCTACCAATAAAACCTACTACTCCCAAATGAACTAAACTGCAACCCTGCTTAAGTCTTCTCTCATAAATAGCCTTGGACACCACCCTGGATTGACAAATCATTGAGATTTAATGATGCTAATAATGACACGCATCACCTGACTGGAAGGTGTTGTATTTGTCTCATGTATTGGTAAAGGATATTTGAAGACTCATATTTGTTTATTGTTTGAGGCAAAAGGATTGTCAATATGAATCTCTTACCTATCAATCGTATCTTATACTAGATTTTTAAAGGTGATACATGTATGGATGTCATGCCCTATTTGGTTATGGTATGCAAAGTATAGATCTTCCATGTACCACTTTAATATTGGATGATTAGGATCCAATGGATGGATCTTAGGAATATTGATTGCTCACACCACACATAATCTATTGAATATCAATGCTAATATTTTTGACAAAGGAGTATATTGTCATGGTGGTTGATGTTGTTGAACTTATATTTGGTTCCTATTGCATATGATACTAGGTTGATGGAGGTTGAGCCTAGTAATTAGGATGAGTTGGTGGTTGAGGTGGTGCAATATAATTTGAGGATCCAAGGATACTCAAAAAAACTTGATTCACTAGGGCCACATTTTTTTTTTGTGTTGCCACCTTTAGTATTCTTGTTTGACCATTTATTTTTGTAGATCTTAATGTCACCCTCCTAGACCTTAATATCCTCGATGATATTAGACTATACTAAGACCTTCTTGAATGTTTGATATTGCTGAAGTTGTAGCAAAAGTGATATTGGCTTCAAACAACTCCTATTGAACATTCAAGTAAGCTCTATGATGGGTAAGGTGAAAGGTAATTTTAATATAACATTTCTTCACCTGTTGCCATATTCTATGATTGGCTTATCATCAAACTGATAAAGGCTAGACAAGTTAGTCAAGTTTACATTTTTCTTAATTCTAAAGGCAAAACATTCCAAAAATGCATCTACTAATTGCTTAAAAGTGTATATACTATGGCATGGTAGATGGTTATACCATTCCAAAGCACCCCTAGCCAATGTTATAAGAAATGTTCTCAACATAAAGGATTCATTGTATTGAATATGAAAGTACATATTGATGAAGCTTGTTACGTGCTCTTGTGAATCTTTATTACATTTAAGTTTTTTGAGTTAATGCATCTCAGAATGTGATGGATACGGTAGTGATGGCATCGATGGATGCAAATACTAATTGCTAAGATGCCTTAGTGTGGGTTTTTGATAACCTAAACTTTGAGCTTATTTTTCTAACAAATTTATCTGATCAGTTAGCACTTTGTATACCTCTAGAAAAATGATATGATCTACTCATCATCGCCCTTGATTAGGTAGAGGGGGCTTATTTTGATGTTGAGGTGGGTGATAAGTATGAACATTAGGTACCTCATTATAAATGAATTCAGGGTATGTATCAACTTTTTGTTGATGTACCTATTGGGGTTCTTCATATAATTCCTCCTCTTGTTGATATTGGTATTGTTGAGGAGTATGAGGTTCTTGATGATAACCAGGTGGCAACCTTTGATGTTAAACATAATTTTTGTATGGCTGATGGAAAATGTTTTGATACTATATTGGGTGCCTTGTATTTTGTTGCAGCCTATGAGTACTAGGTGTAGGTACTATTTCATACAAGGCCTTTTGCAACTACTCTTGTTGTATCCTCTATTTATCTTGTTGTATCCTTTTTTGATACAAACTTTGTAGGTGTGCCCATTGTGGATCCACCCATTGTTGGTTTAATTATTGTTGGTCCAACTGGAGTGGATCCAACTATTGTTATCTATTAAGGTTTGGCCTAGGCATTCTATGAATACAATTTAATTGCTCAATTGTGTGGGGTCTATTTACCCTTATATCCATAATATGAATGGGATTATATTATCTTTCACCCCTAGTAGGATCTAATACTTATTTCCAACAATATCTAAAGGTTGTATTGACTTGATATTCTGGTTTATAAATGAGCTCTTTGTAGTTGGCCGATGCAGAGGTGCAACGTTTTTGAATGAATGATCTCTCTTGAAACATGTTGGGGTTTGGATAACCCTTATCTATAACAAAGGTGAGATCTGACATAGGTTATCTTTGAGGACAATTATTAATAGACATATCCTCTTGACCGTGTTATTTATGTATGGATAGATGCTTAGTTGGGGTGTTGTGATAGCAATCATATTGGTATGGGATATAATCTTGTATTGCTTCTAATGGTTCTCTATGGTGAGTTGATATATGAATGCACAACACTGCCCTAATAGAACCCTCAGTGGGTGGATGGTTCTTTTTGTAGAAATATAGCAAGCTGTCTACATCAAGGAAGCCTCTTTTAGGACCTATGGGTGCTTCCCTAATAGGTATTTCTTGAAGGTCATATTCCCTATATAAAGGATTCACATGACGACTTGTACTAGGGTGACAATAAAGAATGACAAGGCCTTCTAGGTTGAATCAGAGATGTTCCATATCTCCTTGTAGATTTTTAGTAGCAATAGCTCTTGATTGATCCTGATTGCATGTTGTTAACATAATTCTAAACTATACAAGCAGTAAATAAATAAACAAGCAAGAAGACAATGATTTTATTTTTGGTATTTTTAGTTTTTATGATTTGTTTTGTTTTTGTTTTGTGTATTTTTATTTTTATATCCTATTGCTATGCGATATTATGGATTATAGGAAGCTAATCCATTATGGGATATGAATCCCCATGTTTCATGATTGATTTTCAATTTTTGGTGATGGAATCCAACTAATTAATGTTATGTTACCTTGTGTTTTTGTGAGGGTTCATTTTTAAATTTTGCAAAAGGGAAATCAATGAGCATACAATGATATTTCACTAATGTAAAAACTAAATCTAATATGTAGATAAACCTATATTATATTTAACCTTTGAGAAGGCAACCAGGCAAGCAAACCAAACAATAGCAAATAGAGGTCATCTAAAATAGATATGGTTGTGAATAGAGGTCATCTGACATCAAGACAACCATGAATAGAGGCTATCTGAACTTGATATGGCCATAGATAGAGGTTGTCTTGACTTGAGATGACTACTATCATACTGAACTAAATATAAAAAGCCTCTACAATTTTTTGCTATAAAATAAAATTTCTATCTACTTTTATCTATAGAATAGAAAATAATTTACTTTTCACTATAGAAAACAAGATAGAGAAGGATAATAGGACTTACCTTGAAAGTCTATGTCTAAGGTAGATATATTATTTTTCTACTACTTTAATTCTACTATAGGGGCCATCCTAACCTAATATGGTTGTAGTATAGGGGTCATATTGACTTGAGATAGTGGTGACTGTGTACCTATGAAAAGCAAAAAATTATCAGTAAGCAATCAAAAAGCTAAATAGGGGACCTAGTGATCCTACCATGATTTCCATCTGATAGTTCAAAAATTGTGCACAAATAATGAAAAAATATAGCAATATATATATATATATATATATATATATATATATATATATATATTTTTTTTTATCAATGATAAAATAATAAAAATATGGGACCCTCTTTATATTAAATATTTACTTTTCAATGCATTACAATCAAGTCCCCTCTAAGGGGATGCTACCCATGATACAAATGAATACAAATAAAATATTAAAGTGCACTGAACAGTCTTCTCGCAATCAAAAATTATTTGGGGATGGATTTTTTGTGACCATCATAGTGAGTCTGATGCGGATCTTGTGCTCCTTTGTTGTTGGTTTAATCCTATAATATGCACACAAAGAAACTAGAAATGAATCAAAATCATATGCATGATAAATGAAATAAAATGCGATAAAATAAGATAAACTAGACCAAAGCATGTGAAATATGAAATCTATCTAAATGCATTAATAATAAATATACTGAACTAAGTTATGCTAAAGGACAAATAGTAAAACTAGGTCTCTACCAAAGGTCATATCAGGGTCAGACAACCTTGCCTATGGAACATCTCAGGGTGATATGACTATTGTCATTGGATTGTACTTTTCCAAAACCAATCCTAGGAGGCATGCAAGATGTACTAGATGTGTTTTTTATGGATTGTGTATTGTGAGAGCTACTTGATGGGTCAGATTTATCATCGAGGTGATGGTATTCAATTGCACAAAATATGGTAGTGCAACTTTGTATCCTTTCAATAGTTTGATAGCATGACTTTTAGAAGAATGGCTTGGAGGATTGAAAGGGGTGGCACTTCATTGCTAAAATTTGGGGCATGAATTTGGTAGCACTTCGTTATACAAATTCAAATATTTTTGGATCTGTGGATTGATTTTGGTAGCACTTCATTGCACAAAATCGAATATTGAGGGACCATTAAAAGTGAGGGTGAGTGCTATTTTATAGATTCTTGGTAAAAAGCAAGGGCATTTTGTATGAAAAATAAAAGAGGTGGTTTACATTAAGAAAAGTGAATGTCGATCTTTGAAATATTATGTGATTGATATTTACATGTGTTTTTCTATTTTTGTCCATGTAGGGTGCTTAATGCCTTTCTCAAGATCATGCATGGGGTTAATTGGTATTTTTGGCTACTAGGTACATACCTTTTTATTTTTAAGCTTTCTTTTGGTGGTCATCTTAGGGTGATATGGCCATGGTATGGCAGATATCTCAGGGTGAGACAACTATGGTTTAGTGGCTATCTCAAGGTGAGATGACCATGGTTTATGGGGAACTATGCTTGTTTAATTGGTGATAACCATTGTTTTATACCTGAGGCTACCCAAGGTGGGTTAGGTAGTATAAAAGGAGTCCATTCAGGTAGTATCCTCAATATGATGTTTTTTAGGTGTCTACACTAACAATAAGTGTTTAATTGACACTTCTTGTTCTTCACATAGGTGACATCTATCAGGAAATTGAAATCATATTTTATGTGAGTTATATACTATTAGGATCTTATTTTACTTAGTCATCCAAAGAAATATTGTTATCTTTGGTGTTGTGTTTTTTCCTAGAGCCTCCTCCATTTAAACCCATCTTCTAGCTCAACTAATAGAATTTTACAAGCTAATTATACACTAAAAGATCCATCAAAAATTTCTCCCCATACTATGTTATCTTCACCCATGTTTACACCTACATCGAAGGATTTTAATTTAATTTTAAGATTATTTAAATATTCCTCACTATGGTTACAAATGTGTAAGTCCTTCTACCTAACCATTTCCTCTTCCTATGTGTAATATACAACCATAGTCCTATACCTTTGCTCCAAATATTCTTGTACTTCAACTAACTCCTCATCTAGGCTTACAAGTAGGTTCTATAGCCATGCATCCTTACAAAAGTGAACCGATATTCCATTCATAATTTCTCATTGATATCCTTTCCATAGTATCTTTCTCCCCTCCATCATATGGTTACATATAGATAATCCTTTACAACGATTTAATATTGTTAAAAATATCATATCTTCTTGGCTATCTAAGTACTTATTCTTTAAAATATTGGCACATAAATATTTTCCTTCCTTCATTAGACTCTATCCTACATCAGAAACTAAGATCTTATTGATGCCTCTAATCCCCATTAATCTCAATTCTCCTTTAGATTTTAGTCTACACACTTTTCCCATGCCATAAGGGGTATTTTACTCTTTTCCTCTACACTTGACCATAACAAAATTATTTTGCATACTTTTGACACTATTTATGACTTTTGTTCATATCTTCAAGACAAATAGGAGATATACTGACATGGCTTGAAGGATACTCTTTAGTGGCTAAATTTTTGTACCTAACTTAGTAAATTTCCTTTCTAGCTTGCTAGCTTATATTGAAACTTATTTATCAATATATCCCATACCGGGTTCTTAAACACACCTATGAATAGAGTTATTCCTAGATAAGTGGATGGAAGTCCCAATATATTACAAAATATTACCTTATCTATCCTTCTTTACCACTTATCTAGAGTGTTGATGAAGAATACCTTGCTCCTTTCCAAGTTAATCGGGAAACCCTACTATATATTTAGGATTCATTTGAACTACTTGGCTTCAACCACCAAAGGCTTCCCAAGTAGGATTGTATCATCCACATAATTTTGGTGAGTAGCACATGTGGTAGTATTCCCATAAGTGAGGATGTGATGATAGATTTCAATATGATTTCCAGTGTTTTATATGCAAATAGCACAATCATATAGTTGTAATATTTCAACTATACAACTCTATAAAACATACAATAGTTGACTGTATGATTACAAAATGTACAATGTATGATTATACAGTTAAAAAAATACAATGAACATTGATTGTAAGATTTTCCAAAATATGAAATCTATCAAAAATGTTCAATTGAAAATCACTTAGTCTTATCAGTCAAATATTGTAATCATTTACATGGTAATTCACTAATCTAACTCTGGAATGTACAATGATGAATTCATGCTATAATTAGAGAGTAATTGGTCAACTATACGATTTGGTAAGTCAATTGTACAGTTTTAGTAAACCCTCAATATTCAAAAAATCCCTACCATTATGCAATTGCATTCTAACTACATGGACATTATTTCCAACAAGTGTAATTATCAATTAATCATGATATATATTCATTGTACATTCCTTGCATTAGTTGATGGATGATTATACAAATTTTCAATATGCTTATCTAAAATAGATCCAAAATCAACAATACCTACAATAACAACAAACTCCAAAGATAATATAGTTATAAAAAATACACTCCAATTCCTAAACATGCATACACAAATTTGATCTATTTGGGATTCATATTATTCATGGTTGCTTTACACAATAATTGTACAATGCATTAAGATATATAGTAACACACATATTGTAGCATTGAACCATACATGAAAAACCACTCTTGAATCGAATATGGGCCTTATAATACCTATCTATGTTGTTCCAAAGTGGTTCCTACGATAGCACATCATTCACAACTACCACCCACAACTTCTCAGATAAATAATTTTATTAAAGTTTACTAAGGTTTAATTTGATTTTTATCAAATTATATTTTACTTGCATTTCACATGCATTTATATTTCATAAGTCACTTAATGAATTTGTTATACATATTAATATAAATATTAAATGATGACATTGTCACTTTATAACATTATTGTTGGTCATTTATCTAATGGTAAATATTACACACCCACAAACCTCAAACAATATTGAATGATATCAATAACATGAATCTCGAGGTCAATCTCCAGAGTAGGTTGACTCTTTGTAAATTCTAACTAAACTCTTGGGAAAAAGGGAAGGAAAAGAGACTAAAGAAAATGTAAATCTAGAACACTATGTGGTGGAGATCCAATCACATCAAGATACATGCCTAATAAGTTTGAAATAAAATATACAACATTCATGGAATTCCTAACAGATCAACAACTGGTTCCATTAATTATTTACAAACATAGCTCTATTGAGAATTCTAGAATTAAAGAATAAACAACATGAAATCCAGATAAATCTAGTTCATTCAATTAAATTTAGCAAAAATAATCAACAGAGCAAGATCATACATACATGAAAATAATTGAAGGCCAGACAATAATCCACTTATATTGCTGAGTGCATCAAATTGTACATGTAGGTTGTAATGACTAGAGTTAACACTAAAAAATATATTACAAACATGTATATATAACCCTTAACGAGCAGGATTTTAGAAGACTAATTAATACTTCATTAATGTGGGATTAGAATATTAGTGTCCAGCTGGTTCGAATGACTTCTTTTATGGTTGCTCTATTATAGATGGAATATTTTCCATTGTGTCCAAATAGGAACTATTGACATTCTCTATCTAAGCCTTCCATTCATAATTAATGAACTTGATTCTTGTATCACCCAAACATATCTCTTTATGATTTGAGGTAGTTTCACTGCATAAATTCTCTAGCCACCGCCTTATGATTTCAAACTAATTAGTCATTAAATTCAATCATCTACTCAATCCTTAGATCCAATGCTTTGACATTGTTTGTGGAAAGGATAATTTTGAATTTATGGATCTTCCTTTGTAGCTGAGCCTTTGTTCATTTATGATCAGATAGGATGGAGTTATGGGCTAAATGCATATCTTGGTCTAATCCTAATATTCCATATGAATCACATTCTTATGGGATGGGGAAATAAGAGCATTTGCTACTCTCATTTTCCTTCTATCTCCATCTACTTTAGGGTTGGATCAACTTCGGGTAGAATTTTGGGTTTGCCACCTCCTGAATCTACTTCTGAATTCTTCATCCATATGGTTTTATTTCTTGGGTTGCAATTTGGGACCGCTTTCCTTTCCATTATTCTCTTGATATTATGTCTGATTTTGGTTGCTTGCAAATGGAATTTTAGGAATGCCCATGATAGGTTTGCAGCCTGTTCTTCCATAAGGTACATTCCTTGACTTACATTTTTTTGGATGGGAGCTTTGGATATCCAATGACTTGGAAGTGATCCATTTCTCAATACACCTTTCTTCTTAGTCATTTTTTAGACCAGACCTTTCCCTAAGCATTTTATTATTCATGGAACAAAACAAGTGGGTGCAGAAAACTCACCCACACTATTGATGATTTATGGGGGGATTTTACTAGGTGAAAGGCACATAATACAACTAACTATAACATGCCAAAAAATAAAAACAAAATAAATATTAGCCTCTATGTTCACATTCTTTAGACCACAAAGTCATAAAAATATAATGGATTAAAAAATCGAACATAAAAATCACCTTCTACAACTTAGGCTAGATTTGATAGGTCTCTTGATTATTGTACTTCCACTCTAGAGGATTCAGCATGAGGAACAACTACCTGAGTCACTGCTCCATTTTTTAGCTTGCTACACATCTCTGCCTAGGCATCCATGGAAGGGATAAGATAACTTTTCATCTGGTCCACAATATACTTGAACTTGCACTCCCCTTTTCCATGTGGGTCACTGTATCTATCAATCATCTGATCAAAAATTATTGAGAGACTAAAAAACTTGGAGATTAGATTAAAAAGTTGATCTAGCATTATAGGATTTTGCAAAGTCATGATCATACTCTCATATTCTTCAAGGTTTTTGAACAATTTATAAATATTTTCCTTTAAATAAAACTAATGATTACTATTCCAAAATCCTAGTGACCTAAGTGCTTTGAGTTGTTCATTAAATTTATTCATTGCTTCAAGCTCCTTCTTGAACATATGCATAAGCTTGGTCCCTTCACAATACAAGTTAGCTAGATGTATAACTTGTTGTATCATGACTTCATATCATTATCATTCATGCCTTTGATAGATTTAGGTCTTAGTGCTATTACTGATCAACATCATGCATAAAGTAGCTACTTGCAGGCCCATATTGTGTATGATGGCCTTATTCTATTAAACTCAAATTTTGCTTTAGTTGAGATCACAAGACTAATTTATATTACAAATGTGAAAGAAGAACTAATTTTCAAGGCCACCTCCCTTGCTTTCTTCAAATGAACAAGCCTAACTCTCCTGAGGTTGTCCTTCAAAATGGTTGGCCTAGTAGGCTTCTCTTTTTTCCTTCTACAACTAGATTAAGCTCACTATATTTTTGTTGGATCTTGTTTCTACATTCATTGAGTAGGAGCTCCTAGTACTGGATATTTACTTTGAATTCTTCATCACATTGCTCCAGCATGCCACTCATTGCCTGTAACTCATTTTTGAGTTTAGCAATTTCTTCTTCTTTCTGCTATAAAATATCAAAAGAGGAAGTTTTATTTAGGGTATCACTCAACGTTTTGTTTCCATTTTCAATAGCTTTCTTTTTACACTGTATCCAATGAAATTGGACCTCAAAGTTTTCCATATTATTTTCTACGGTCTTCAACTTCTTTTCAATATTTTTTAAATTTTATGTATAGGGTATCATATTTCACATGTGATGCTTTCAACACTTTGATGGAGGGAATATCATCAATATGTCTATTGAGGCACTCAATATCCCAGTCATCATATCTCATGTCATATTTTACATTTTTGACTTTGGTTTTGGTGATTAACTTATATTTTTTCCCTCAATCGGATCAAACTCATAAGAGATAACCATAGTGGTCTCTTCCTGACCTTGATTATCATGTTATAGCTAATCTTCTACCCATTTATTTTGGTTATTTCTTGCCACATGCATGAACTTAAAATTTTCTATTTCTTCTTCCTCTATTTCTTGGGATGTAAGTGGAAAAGACAACATAATGGATAACGAAGATACAAGGATTGTCATCAGTGCTTGCTCTTGATTTGGACCTATTGAAGAATCTAATATTTTAACCATGATTGATGCTTATGATGATTGGAATTTATGGTATAATACTTATGAAGGAGAGGGAGGGGTTATTGAGGGTACGAGAGTGATTTATGGATTGGATGAAGATATTGGGATGGATAATTCCAACAAATTTAGAGGAATGTTAGGCAAGTGGCTTGAATACGAAGAAGAATTTAATGGAGGTTTAAGGAACTCTTTATTTATCATAGACCTCATGGCTAGAGTTGCCTTGAAAGATAAGGTGACATGAGTGAAATGGGTAGGACTATTCAACAAATTGTTGGGAGGATTCTGGCTTAGGTAAGGTGTGTTGAATTGTATTTGCAAGGGAATTTTTTCTTCTCCAAACTCCACAACCTTTTGGTTTCCTTTGGTGTGATACATTGGTGCTTTTTATACTTTTACTTGCACCACCTTGGTTTGCAATCGTTGATGTTTATGCTCTAAACCTTTTTCTTGCAAGATGACAAGGCTAGAGCGAGTCCCTTTATTTCCACTTTGTACTAATCTCTAAAGGTAAGATCCATATAAGTGTCATGTCTATTAAAGGGTATTGCTTGACCTCAGTATTTGACTTCTTTGTTATTTCTATGAGAATGAGACTTCTGGCTCAACTTTTCCTTCATGAGCTACACTATCGGATTCTTATTAGGAACTAATAACCTCCTACTCTTGATATTTTTCTTGCTCATCATTGCTTCCTCCTACAATAAGTTTTATGGAGTCATATTTATTTAACACTTCTAGACAAATATTATCATCCTTTATTTCTTGCCACTTGCCAATGTAAACCTTAAACTTCACTTAAAATTTAGCATCAACTATTCCTAGGAGGATTTCCCTAAGATCATCCTTCTCACACTTCATTATCCACCACTGCTCAACCTTTTATTCATCATCCCAATCCTTATGTAATGAAATTCATTCAAATAAGTTGATTCCTATAGCTTGATCAGGATTCCTATCAGGATCAAATACCCTTTTATATGAGTATGGGGCCCTCCATGGTGGGATTTTATCATCTGGTAGATTCCTAAATTGTAAGAAATATATATTTAATTCATTATCCTAATGCTTAAATGATCAAGGTTTTACATTGTAGGAAATATTTCTTTTGATAACTTCATCAAGATCATAGTGCCATCAGGCAGGTACTATTGGGAGACCCAAGGCACAAAATTTATTATCTAGTTTTTATATATGGAATGATCTTTGAATGGATTATTGATAGGGATATGCGACACTGGAAAATAAAAAATCATTCTCTTATTTTCGCCTTGGACATGCTTATATTCTACTACAATAGCCTACCTACAAACCTCCAATCCAAAAACTCAATCTATTACATAGTGTAGACACCTAAAAGTCGCACATGCTCATTCCTAAATTCTTGTAAACATGCATAGATACTTGTAGGTTTGCATAGTCATCCATAGGTCATAATAGGCCATCGCAGGTCATCATAGGCTACCATAGACCATCATAGGATGCCATAGGCCATTGTAGGCTATTTTAGTCATCTATAGGTGCAAAACCTACAAAACTATGTAAAATACACCCAAAATGTTTCCTATCCACTAGGAGGCCATCTATTAGCTCCCAAAGGTAACCCAAGCCATTTTATACACCTAATTAGGGACCCCATGGTACCATTCCCCACTAAAAACCCTAATTAGACTAATTAGAATTCTAATTTATCATTGACTTTCACTTAAGTTACACTTTATCATTAAAAAGGATTTAATTAGGGTTAATAACCAAATTAGCCTTAAACATGTCCTCACACATGTATGCACTTTAATTTGGTTAGGATATTTATTAGAAACCCTAATTCAACCCCATCTAACCTAGGAGTTAGCTAACCCTAGTTAACCCTAATCCTTCCTCACACATGTGTGAGGATAGGATATTTCTCTCAAGGCATGTGAGAGGATGACTAAGCCTACCACCTCACAAACCCTAACCTAACCATGATATTATTTGACCCTAAAGTGTGGTATACTTAACTACCCCCATGACCTTGGTTTTTCCTATAAATAGAGGGTATTTTCCCTCATTTTACCTCTCTCATATTTTTAGTCAACATGTCTAGACTCTATCGAAATCATACCATAATTGCCTTCTACAAATTTATTTTTGAAAAACAATATCAAACAACCTTTGGATCCCATTTGTATATATATTTTTATATTAGAAGACAACTACAGTCTAGTTCACCCCCCATCCTACAAACCCATGACCCATTTCATAGGTCGCCTTGCAAACCAGCCGCACATTAGGCCTACAACACCATATCATGTATATATCAATTTTATATACTTTCTACAATATTTTCATTACTTTATATCATGTTTTACTTTAGTTTTGAGTTGATTTATCTTCATAACTAAGGGGCTTGACCAATGTAGGCTCCCAAATGCACTAACAACCTTTTTCAAGCCTATAATGGTTAAAAAAGATATACCAATAGACTACTAGTGGCACACACACACATAAGCCCACATTCATTGAGGAGATTTGAAAAACACTATCAGATGCTTCAGATTTGTGATGGAAATAGGGAATAAAGATCTCCACTGAAATAGAGACTTATTTTGTAACCCTATATTCAAAATGAATAAAGTAGCATTCTGAATAATCTTTTATTTATTTTTAGAAATAGTATTTCAGTCGCTTCGTTCTAGCACACTTGATGGGACCCCCACTATTGTTGTTTAGAATAGTTCTCAACTAATATAACTTAATTTTTGGTTTTATTTTGATGTTACAGGTACTTTAAACACAAAATATAACCCAAAAGAACCCTAAAACATAGTTTAGGCCCTTATATTTAGAGGTTCAAACCTCTACACTTAGTTTTCCCCCTAACTGGTGAACTAGCATCTAGTTTGTAGGCCACCTTGTGAACTCCATAAAAAAACATCAAAATCACTTGAAACTGTAGGAGTCAATAGTAGATACAGTGGGGATTTTATTTGATATAGTAGAAGTCAGGTGTTTTTCTCATAACTCCACTTTTTATCATATTTTTACGTAGTAATTTCCACTTCAAATGCATTAGGACATTGTGTGAAATTTCTATTTAAAAAAAATCAATTAAATTTTTCAATCAATTCTACAACAATTAGATTAGGGTTTTTCAATCCTTTCATTTTATTTCCATTCCAATTTCAAATATCCTTTAAAAATTACATTTATATTAAGTTGTCAAATTTCTTTCATATCATGTCAAATTTCTTCTCAGATCTCTTATCAAAGTTGCATTTAGATTAGGTTTTTGCATTCCTTTCTTTTCATTTCAAAATTCTTTGTCAAATTTATTTCCCAAAATCACATTTAGGATTAATTTGTCAAATTTCCTTTCAAGTTACTAAATTAGGTGTCACTTTTCTTTCCAAAATCCTTAGGGTATATTTCCAATTTCTATCAAAATTCACAAATCAAATTTTAAATATATTTCCACATCATTAAGTTAGGTTTTCAATTTGATTTTCAAAAATTGCATTTAGGTTAATCAATTCAATTTCTTTTCAAATAATTCTATTAGAATTTACATCCCTTCTCTTTTTGCACAAATCAATTTCAATTTCTTTCATGCTTCTAGATTAGGGTTTCAATTCCTTTTCACATCTTTTAGCACAAATAAATTTCAATTTATTTCATGCTTATAGATTAGGGTTTCAATCATTTTTCACATATTTTAGCATAGGATTTACATCTCTTTTTGCACAAATCAATTTCATTTTTTTTCATGCTTCTAGATTAGGAATTCAATTGCTTTTCACATCTTTTAGCATAGGATTTACATCTCTTCATACAAATCAATTTCAATTTCTTTCATGCTTCTATATTAGGGTTTCAATTCCTTTTCACATATTTTAGCATAAGATTTGCATATATTCTTGAAAAAATCAATTTCAATTCCTTTCATGCTTCTAGATTAGGGTTTCAATTCCTTTTCACATATTTTAGCATAGGATTTACATCTCTTCTTGCACAAATCAATCTCAATCCCTTTCTAGATTAGGTTTTCTATTTCATTTTTCCACATGCTTCCTATTCACTTGCTTTCACATTTCATAAAATAAATCTCTTATTTTTTTTCAAAAAAGGCACATTGGACTAGTTTCATTCTAAAACGCATCTAGATCTAGTTTCATTTTGAAAATGTATCTAGTATTAGTTTCATTTTGGAAAGGCATCTAGTTAGTTGTTTTGATTTCACCCCCAATAGTAATAAACACACCATCACACACACACACACACATGGCATACATAGTGGTGATATTGGAATTCATTTCCTTCCACTAGCTCACCCCCTAGACACAATAGTAGCCCCTAGGTGTAGTTTTTTGGACTTCATCATCAAAACATCATTTAATATTGAGATTTATTTTATGAATTCATCACCAAAAGGGATATTCAAAGTAGGATAGGGTTAGATGCCTTCTTTCATAAGGCTTATATAATTAGTGATCAGGTAACTATCATTATTGACTAAGCCCACTTGAGGGTGAAGCGAAAACATGGGTATTCTAGTAGAAGGTCTTAGACAATGCCACCTCTTCTCATGAGAGGATTTTGGACTCATCAGAGCATTTTGATTTCCCATATTATTTGGTTATCATTTTCCTATGCATTTACATTAGGTTGCCATTTGCCTGTTGAGACACTATTCTATTATGTGCACCCTTGGGTGTTGTAGGAGGTTCCATGCTGATGACATTCTCATTATTTCTAGAGTTTGACTCCACTTCTTGTGATACTTTCTAGAGGTATATTTCAAACATCAAAACACAAAAAATAAAAATTTATTTCTTTTTTATTAGCACTACTTCTAGTTATGCCATGTTTTTTGCCCTCACAAAACTGGTTTCAATATATTTTTCTTCCAAGAAATCCACTTTTTGGACATACAAAGATGATCATTAATAGTTTCCTATCAAAATTCATATTCTAGACCCAGTTCGTAGGTCAACCTATGAACTAGTTCCCAGTTCACATAACACTCTATGAAATCTATTTTGATACATAAAATTTTTATAAATTTCATAGGGTTACTCAAAACCCTACACAAAACACACCTAAAACCTCATATTTCTATTTCTAAGCAATTTTGAGAACCAATTCATAGTACACGATACCATACCTATTTCCACCCATAATCAAGCATGTGAGCAAGTGTATCTTGATGAGGAGGCTTCTTGTGCCACTTACAGTCAGTCCATACCCTCCTTCAATCACAAGGGGTAAATCCACATTCACTATAGACCTCCTTATAGGTCCTGATTCACTTCACATACACACTATGTCTCACAGTGAGACTTATACCCCACGGTGATACCCTCACCACCTTATATGGTGAATATCATCCACTTATTTTCTTCTCACCTTCACCAAATCCCCCTTCCATGTTCTATGACCACATAATCTATATTGCTCCAAGAAACCTACATCCTTTCTTCACTATCAAGAAGGAAACTCCATCTACCTCACCTACATTTGCACATCCCTTATTTCAAAGCTTATTCTAGTCCCTCTTTGAGAGTGACTCCTCCTTTCTCAAATTTACTCACCCTAACATTTCATTATTCATCCCTACCATAGGGATGATCTCAGATCCCTCATCCTCCACTTGGAGTACTCATATGCCCTCATCTCAAACCCCCTCACAATAATACTTACCACCCACATCATCATACAAGTTCACTTATCAAGTGTCGCAACCACCACTCTCCCAACAATCCTTCTTCCCATATTTTTATGTGGTGTCACAACCACCTCGTCCATCACAATAATTCCAATATCAACAATATCAATCGACCCTATCTCCTCAATAATGTGTGAATAGTTTCACCATGCCATCCTCTCAGGATCCTATCTTAGAATGTATGGTATCCTCTCAGAATCTTGTCTATGAATGTAGACTCATTTGAGTCCTACACTCCCTCATCATAACTTCATCCACCTACATCCTAACCTATTGGAATGTATGGTATCCCATATTCTATTCCACCACCATATTCATCTACTCCCATTTTTTGACTCCCTCCACATCCTCCATTTTAGGCTCCATATTCTAGTCCGCTTTCTACCTATGATCCACAACACTCATCCTCTCCCACTAATCCCCCATGCTATTACACTCTACCTATATTCTCCACTTATCACTCTTCTAGTCTGATGTAGGTACCATATTTTGACACCTCATCTTACCCACAATTTGCGCCATCTATCTAGATACCACTACCTCCACAACTGCCTACTAGACCTACATTTTTCACTCCACCTCTTTCTTGGTCATCATCCCCTATAGCCCAACCACTATAGTAGGCCCCTCTCTAGAATATCCTAGTGCAACAACTGAAAACCCCACAACCATAATATTACTACCCCTAGTAGATGCTTGCTCCACAATAGGGTGTCCAATTAGCTTTGACATCCTATGCCATTTAGCAATCACATCCACATGAACCATTGCAATACATTCCCTCTCCACATTGGGAAGAACAAAAACTTCAATACCCACCCCGTTCTCAGGATCTAAATACCTCAAAACAATCCTTTACACCTCTAGCACCTGAACTTCAACTTTTGCAAGAAGATGTTAAGATGCTAAATCTATGTATAGCTGGCTATAGGAAAAAAATACCCACTTATGATGAACTCTAAAATGAGTCAACCCACCCTTCAGTTCCTATCCCTCCTTAACCTTACCGCTTTGATATCCTAAAGTTTTATAAGTACAAAAGTAAAGAGGATCCTCATGAACACATCAAAAACTACCGCTTTGCTTAGCAGCAATCCCATCATGTTATGTACCTTCTCCCTCTCACTTGGGGGACAAGCCCTTGATTGGTACAACATGCTTTCGTGCCATAGCTTGTTCACCTTTAAGCATTTGGACAATTAATTCTTAGAATATTTCTCCATTAATATAAAAATAATACCAAATTCCCTAATGTCTACACCATACGATAGGTCGATGAGGAGTTCTCCTGATGGAGATCAGTCATCCATAACCTAGATCATGGTCTCCAATATACAAAAATAGTCACACTTTTCTCCAAGAGTTGTCACAAATATTTATGCACTTCCTTACAAATCCATAAAATATGCACATTTGAGAAAGCTATAGCTTAAGATAAGGTCATTGAGGACATCAAATTCCATTATTTAAAGATTAAGCTTAGGAAAAAACCATCATACAACTCCAAATTTTACTTTAATCGAAATGCACCAAATCAACCCTTCCCTAGAATACCACAAACTAATTAGGTCATAGTAGCTTCTCCAGTTTTGTCATCCATTGCATGACCTCCTCCATAGTAGTAGTTGTTCTAAGCTAACCCACCCCTTTCACCTAAATTACAACAAACTCATAGCTTTTATCCACAGATTTCATAATACAATTTGATCCCTCTATGAGCCCTTTCCAACTCTATTTTAGAGATTATATGATGCAGGTCATATTACCATACCAAAAATTCTACCTATATATCCAAACCAACCCAAGACTTGGGGGTATACTAAGTAGGCCTTCTACACATACCATCAACAGTGTGACCATGATATAAAATCTTGTTGCTCCTTTCGTTGTCTTGTCCAAGACCTCATTTATCGGGGTACCATTCAACTTGTAAACCCCCTCACACTACAAAACCAAAATCTTTGTATCTATCAAAACCCATTACCTAACCATAAGGGGACCAATACCCAAGGATTCCAGTCCAATTCCTAAGGTTAACCTCGATAGGTTAACAATGTTCAACCCTACTTCATGTGATGTAGTTTGCATTATCAACCTTATAATTCACACTCAACACTATCCACCACACTAGGATGCACTTGTAGTATCCCCTACAGTATGTTTTATGTCACTGCAACCATTAGTAACCTTGAAGGTTTAACCATAGTTACCTTACAATATCATCACTATATGTGGTAGCCTTACACATCAGTTATGTAACACCTCTACTAGGCTATCTATTTTTGACCTCTTATAGTGGTCTCAATCATATTGTGAGGTGTTTAATGACATATTTTGATCCATTGATATTGAAACTCATGACACAAATGCATTTGTGAATTTCATCAAGAACATCTCGTGCTACCTTTAGCCTTCCATTAGTTTCCATGACCATGAGATTATAGATCTCATAGGTGAAGGGGTTGAACCTCCTATCCACATACAAGCAATCATCAATGACATCACCTACAATCATGTCCTTGTTGATACTGGTTCCTCTATTAGTATCATTTCTACTACCACCCTACATCACCTTCACATTCCACCTACTCAATTTACCACCCCATTGCTTAACCTTCGAGCATTCGATAATTCCATGCGATCCACTATCATATTCATTGTCCTACCTATCCATATAATTATATGCACCATATCCATCTTATTCTCTGTTATTTAGGGAGATATGTAGTACAATATCTTACTCAGACATCTATGCATTAGAGACATGCAATGTATTCCCTCTACCTTGCATCATTGTCTCAAGTATGTCTATGAAATACTTGTTCATTTTGTTCCAACCGATGAGGACCCCTTCAAATTTTGCAACATCGTGGACCTTCCACCAAGACCCTCATCATCCTCTACTCAGTTTCTTCCCATTCCTTTTCATCATTCAATGGGAGCATATATATCTTCTCCTCTATATATATATCTCATCACCGCAATAATAATTAGGGACACTTACACATTCCTCTCCATCTATGCCCACACCCCTCTCATAATATATCACATAACTTCATCCTACTACCATACCTTTCCCACCACATTCCTTGTGGCCTCCCCTTCCTTCTCAACCATATTATTCTACAAATCTACCTCCTACACCTGTGCCTTTTTTACCACCCTCATTGTGCCCTCTTGGTACATCTCATGCATCTTACTCTATAGAAACTCCTCTCCTTCCCACCCCTCAAACACCCCCACTCCCTTTTTTCTATGGTCACATATTCTCATAGACTGATACCTACACCTCATACAACCACCACACAGTTCCCACATATGAACCATCACATTCCTTCCACCATGGCTGAATTCCATGATTGGGAAAAATGAGCCCCCCAATTACATCTCACACATCTTCCTCTACAGAACCTCCTCTCCTTCCCACTCCTCAAAAACCCTCACTTTATTTTTATTTATGACCATGGTATTTTACATCTTTTTGTAGCTTGATGCCTACACCTCCTATCTCCACCACATAGTTTCGACATGTGAATCATCCCATTCCTTCCATAATGATTGAATGCCATTATTGGGAATAACAAGCCTCCCATTTAGAAGCTCAATTACTCTATTCTTCTCCTTCCATCATTCAAAATTCCTAGCTAGCATCATATTCCTATAATTCTAATTCACCACCTTGATCCCCAACACGTAAAAAACCTTGAGTATCAATTTTCATGACAAATTCCAAACCCGATGATTATAACATTTAGGATTCTCATGTGTAACCCTCAAAAATCCAATCTACATGTGATTTTGGCTATCCTTCACATTTAGTACTAACCATTGGTACCATTTTATGACTAGGTCCTCCTGACATTCATACCAAATTCATTTATATAGGCCTAGACTCATAACTCTTGATCGTTGTACCTCCACCACCAAAATCCAATTTCTATGGCACTCTAGACCACATGTCCAACCATCAATTCACCCTATGTTACATTTAAAATTTTCATTGGCATGGATGTGGACTAGGAAACTATGAACAAGGGTTATGCATGTTTATCAACCCCCATGTTTAGTCACCCAAAAACAAATCCAACCTAGGTTATCATCCTATAGTCATTCATAAACTCAAGGATGAACTCCAAGATATATTCCTACATCCCATACCAATTCCTACATAATCATTGGAATAATACATCAACATGGATATCATAGATGAGATTCCATCTCTTCATTCTATCATAACCATTCAATGTAGCTTCTTCCAAGACACGTATTTTGCTAACACCATGTCTGCTTAATGTATTTATGTGCTAGTTGACCAATTTACTACCTTGTCCCTCAAAAATCCTCATTCAGAGTGCAACACTTTACCTCATCCCCCATAACCTATACATCCATTCATAACATTACCCACTTACCGATAGCTTCATCAATCCATAACTTGACCTTGCTCCCCACCCATGGTTTTTTGTCCATAATTAAACCTACCATGACATTCAAATGCTTTTTAATATTCATAATTAGACTCGTCATCTTTAGCAACCTCTACTACTTCTATCAACATGATTGATGTGGATTTATTCTCACCACTTAGATACACATATTGTACGAATCATGATGACACACCAAACCCTAATCTCATCGACTTCACTCACATGTCACCAATGCCTTCATCATAGGACCTCCTATTATCACCCTCCATCTTGTGTACTATGAATGCTCCTTCACTATCTACCCCACCTCACATCCTATGGATTCATCACAATGATATATTTTTAATTGATGAATTTGTGTTACCCAAGGCTATCGATGACCTCCATCTTATTCCAATCCCAAAATAGCTTTGATATGGTTCCCACATGCTTGTGGAAGACACCATTGATGTCTATATTGGTGATGACCCCGATAATCCATATATTTTTAAACTCACCTATAGCCTCTCATTATAGGAGTGCATCTTGCTCACCACTTTTCTTAAGGAATACATCAAAGTATTTACTTGGTCATACATGGATATGCTTGGACTCAATCCCTCTCTCACGGTTCACAATATCACTCTTGATAATGATGCCAAACCCATCAAATAGAAATTGTGATGTATGCATCCTACGGTTGTGTTGCTGGAAAAATATGAACTCCAAAAACTCCTTGATGTAAATTTTATCCAACCTATTGATTACCCAAAATGGGTTTCCAATATTGTATCAGTACCTAAACCCTTTTGCAAAGTTTGTGTATGCACTGATTTCCATGATTTGAACAAATCTTATCCCAAGGACAAATTTATTCTCCCAAATATTAACTCACTAGTTGATGCTATCACAAGCCATGAAATTATCTCCCTCATGGATGGATTTTTTGGTTACAATCAGATTAAGATCAATCCCATCGATCAACACAAAATATATTTCACAACCTCCTAGGGAAACTTTTGTTATAAGTTCATGCATTTTGGTCTTAAAATGATGGGGTAATGCACCAACATGCAATGACCTATATATTTCATAACTACATGCATAAAATAATGGAATATTACATTGATGATCTCATCACTAAATCCAAATAACATTCACAATACATTTCTAATCTATGAAAGATCTTCGATTACCTTCTAGAGAACAATGTTCATCTCAACCCAAAGAAATGTGTCTTTGGTGTTACTTCTAGTAAAATATTGGGGTTCATTGTTTCTCAATGAGGCATTGAAGTAGACCCCAACAAAGTCAAATCCATCATCGAGATGCCTCCACCCACCAATATCAAGCAACTACACAGCTTGCAGGGCAAAATTCAATCTATTCATCATTTTATTGCCTTGTTATCAGATAAGTGCAAGCCATTCAATCATCTTCTACAAAATGCGGTCACCTTAAAAATAGGATGTAAACTATGAAAAAGCCTTTGATTCCATCAAAGCCTACCTCACTTCATCACCAATATTGTCTCCCCTGCATCCACAACTACTATTCATCTTGTATAGTTTTTCTACAAATTTTGCACTTGGCACATTGCTAGCTTAAAATAATGTGCTTAATCAAGAGCAAGCTATATATTACATTAATCGTACACTAGTCAACTATGAAACCTGATACACATACATGGAAAAGCTATACTTGGCTATAGTCTTAGTGATACAAAAACTATGCCACTATATGCTTAATCATATCATATTTGTCATTGCTCATGATAATATACTCCTATATATGATGAACAAAAGTTATCATAACTCTCACATTTCCAAATGGATCATGCTCCTCACTGAATCTGACCTTGAGTTCATTTATCAAAAGTCCATAAAATGACAGGTTATCACTGACCAACTCGCTAAGGATCCATTACCTAATAATCAACCACTCCTTATTCAGCTCCCTAATGATTCCATATTCCATGTCATAGAAGCTGAAGAGTATGTCGAACCAGAAATAGAAATTGACTTAACACTTTTATTTGATGGATCCTATTGCATTCACATTGGGGTGTAAAAATTGTATTCTTCACACCTGATGGAGAACCTCTCCCATTTTTATTCAAATTAGGATTTTCCTTCACAAACAATAATGCAAAATATAAAGCTCTCATTATTGGTTTAAAGTAAGCACATTCTATACATATTAGATGCCTTCACATCATTGGTGACTCCTTTCTTATTGTCAATTAAGTCCAAGAGATTTGGCAATGTTTCTACCCAATTCTCTAGAAGTACAAATAGATTTCCCAACAACTCCTCACCCAACTTGAGTGGTATGATATTGAAGCCGCTCCATACTCATCAAATCACTTTGCCGACACAATGGATTCCTTGGGATCATTAATACCACAAAACCCACTCTCTAACATAATGCACGTGTCCATTCATACTCTTAACACAATCCACTATTTCATCTTCACCTCCCATAGATGATGATGGCATTCATGTCATCCATACTGAGCCACACAATTCTTGGTTTTCATAAATTAAGTATTATATCAAATTAGGCTTTTGGCCTTGTGACTTACCACATAATCATCGTTGAGCATTTTCGTTCTTGTTTTTTTTGTGGTGTTCATTTCTAAGCATTCAAATAATGGGTGATCCATTACACATTGTTGGGGGATATTATGTATCACCATAGTCATGATGGTATTCTTTTGCATTTTCTAGAACCGCACAAAGCCCAACAAGTGGTGCAAGAAACCCATGATAGTACTTGTGGTGGTCACTTCGATGGCATGGCTATCATAAAACACATTTTTTGCATGGGCTAATATTGGCCCAAAATGGAACATGATTATTATGAGTATGCAAAGTGATATATCAAGTGTCAACAACATGCTAACCTCACACACTTACCCTCACAAGCACTCAAACCTATCCAATCAATGTGGTATTTTTCCAATGGGGTTTATATCTTATCAAAAAATCTCATCTTCCTCATCAGGGAACCATAAATTCATTATCATTGCCATAGAATACTTCAAAAATTGGGTCAAAGCCATTCCACTCATTCAAAATATAGGTGCTAAAATTGCAGTATTCATCACTAACCATATTATATGTCACTTTGGAATCCCTTCACAAATAATCTTTGATAATGATACTCCTTTAAAAAATAAAACCATTCATGCCCTATGCACTAAATTTAATATTCACCATAACTTATCTACCCTATACTACCTGTAAGGTAAAATCCAAGCTGAGGCTACCAACAAAATCATTTGCTCTATTCTTCACAAAATGGTTATAGAATTACAACTTAATTGGCACAATCAAATGCCATTAGACTTGTGGGACTATCATACAAGCATCCGCACCGCCACTAGGGAAACTCCCATTTTCTTTGGTTTATGGTATCAAAGCCATTATGCCCCTCAAACTCAAAATACCATCTTTATGCATCTCCATGAAAGACTTCATTAATGATGAAACTGCTCATCAAACCCACCTCGACCAATTAATGCTCTTGGATGAGCATCACATCCATGCTATAGAACACACCCATGTCTATCAAG
Source organism: Wollemia nobilis (assembly GCA_028583015.1). Classification (NCBI taxonomy): domain Eukaryota; kingdom Viridiplantae; phylum Streptophyta; class Pinopsida; order Araucariales; family Araucariaceae; genus Wollemia; species Wollemia nobilis. The sequence goes on along the minus strand of JAQPPZ010016744.1, from coordinate 633,535 downwards.
ATCATCTTCACCATACCTACAATAGTAAGGTACATCAGCATGAGTTTCATATCGATGACTTGGTTCTCAAAGAGAATCAATAGATCACAATTAGCCTTGCCAATAGCGAGACAAGTTCTCTCCTAATTGGTTAGGCTCCTACATCGTCACATAAAAATTTGGTTTTGGTGCCTATAAATTGACAAATATTGAAGGACTCACCAAACCTCAATCCATAAACATACTTCACTTACACACATTTAATGTCTAGCGTATATAGGTACACATCACCATAGATTCCACATACTATCATCATACTGTTGTACATATCACTTCACTCACATATTCACAACCAACATCACACTACACACACAACTTTCACTTTTTGTTACACAACAAAAAAACTTTTGCTTTTTATATCATTTTTATACTATTGGTATCTTGTGGTTTTGTAGGTATTTTATCACCAGATATGAAATATTCTATGAAGATATGTTGTTTTAGGTTTACACTTTCAGTATACCACTCCCCCATCATGCAGGACCTTCAGGCATTGCCTTCAATACCAATCACCCCTACCAAACTTGCCATACCTATTAGCCCTATTTACATATGTTAGGCATCCCCATCATCACATTCCAATCACCACACTTAACCCTAGCATCACTCACCTAACCATAGGTATTATCTCTATTCCCCTTGCTTTGATGATAGCCAAATCTCCTTGTCCTCCTTTGTATATAATGAGGAATATATAACATCTACTAGATTCTCACCCACCAAAATCTCATTCACAAAGACCATATACCCCTCACTTGGTTGATATGAGAGACCCATATATACCACCTTATTTATATCGATAACTTTCACTAGGATTCTATATTCCTACCAAGGGAACCACACCTCTTCATGCACACTCTTCAGGACTACCTCCACCCCTACTGAGCAGGATGGCACCTTATGATCAATCTCCTCATCAACATGCTCCTTAGGATTCCTCTATGCATGTTATCCCATAATGTACACATCACTATCTATAGCCATATCCAGTACCACTGATACTCCAAACACCCCCATCTCCACTCTGCAACATTCCACTCTAGCCTACTCTACCACCAACATAACAATTTCAATATCCCATGTCTTATTATCATTTATTCTCTTCTTTGCACTCATATTCCAACCCCATTTACAGATTAGAATCTGGATTTCCACCTACCTAAATTCCATTACCTCCTCCCATTCATATCTAATACATCCTCTCTCACCTTAACAACCTCGAGTCACACTTGAGTCATTTTAATGACCATTCCTATCCTGGCCATTCTAACGTGACCCATGTCCTTTTGCCTTATTCTAAACCTATTCCTTGCTCTTAGATCTAACCTTCACCAGACCCTAGATCCCTAATCCAACCACTCATTCCTACCCTAACTTCATCATGCTCGTCACCATCCAAGCCATACATATATACCATGCATATCCATTTAGCACCACTCTCCCAAACATTTCACCAAATAATCCACCAAGGACTCCTAGTTCTACCTAATATATGCCCCATCTACCCACTATACCCTAAGCCATGAAATTATAAAGAGAACCAATTTTGCATTTATCTCCCAACTCGATCTACACTTTTGAAACCCTTATCCAAGACATGTTGTTTGATGAATCCCTCCCATAGCCTGAACACACTCTCTCTCCTACTCGACTTCAGAGCCCTCCACATCATCTTGTCCCTCACCCCATACCCTCATGCAAATATTTTACATCCACACCTCATTATTTCCAATAGTTATCCAACTACATAAATTACCAAAATCCTAGTCACCTCGTCACTTCACCTAGTCATTCACGACCTAATCCCCATCACTTCACATAGTCTTAGCTTGCTTTCTTCTCTTATTTCTTCTTTCATTCTCTTTCCTCTTCCTCTTTCTATTTGGCATTGTTGTATGGTCATTCTTCGAGAGGCTACATACCTATGATAATTTTACCCTTTTCTTCCTCTTCTTCTCGTCTTCTTTTCTTCTTTGCTTCACTCATTCTCCTTTGTTGCACTTCTTCATTCTTGTTTTCCTCTACATCTCTTCTCACTCTCATTTTTTTTTGCTTTTCACTATCACATGTATTCTTCCATTTCCATACTTCTCCTATTGTTGCTACACCCCCTCCCTATGTGATGGGGCAACCATTACTATGACTCCCTCTTCTCATCATTGCTTCACACACTCACTTATTTTGACATGGTTTCTAACCTCATCTATTTAAGTCTCATAAAATTCCTCTTGTAGATATTTTCCCTGCATACTATATCTCTCATACTGCATCCATTGTCTATATGCATATCTCTTCTTTTACATTTAAATTTATGCTTGTACATTCTCCCTATAGAAATTTGCCCATGATAGGAATAATATACATGCTTGTTAGCATTACCACTTGGATGTCCACTCCCCTTCTTAGGATTAGAGTGTATATGGTATATTGCATGATTTTGACCACTCACTAGTTAATTCAATCAAACATAACCTCTAGCTGATAAAGTTCTTACTCTCCTTACAACATCTCTTGGTTGGTTTAACTTCTTTAAAGGACCATTCACTCATGTCATATCTTTAAAGCAAATTTTTAGTCTAGGGAAGATAACACCTTGGGTAGATATCACCATATAGTGAATGGCTTATCCTTATCATCCTATCATTTGCATGATCAACATACAACCTAGGGATAAAAAAAGTGATAAACAAATAAAAAACAAAAGCCAATGCCCACATTCCAAAAAAAAAAAAGAGAAAAAAGAGTACCACAAAAAGAGAATAAAAAATGAGGGGCAAAAAACAAAAGGAAAAGCCTCCAAAGAAACACCACTATTATGCTTCATCTCCTTTGGTCCTTAGGTTTAACATAACATCATGGGATGATTTCCATCTCTAGCTATAGGCTCTAAGTGCCTACCTACCAGTGGAATAGTCTTACAAGTGGTGACACATCTGTCACATTAGCAACCTTATTTTGTATAGATCACTGCACACTTGTGGATGAGCTAGCTACTTTGGCTATGTTTACAACGGGTTAGTCCTACCTACCTTAAAATGGATAAATAAACATCACTTATTGCACACACTGGTCCTCGATAGACTTTGACCCAATCAAGTTAGTTATGAGTTGTAGATGAACCTTTCTCAGTTCCTCATGAGGTTTTATTACTATAACTATGATTTTCAATATTATTGCATAATCCCTATACCATCCTACATCCCTAAGATTATAGAATGGATCACATTACCACCGGTTATGCTACGATACGAGTGCTTCCTCTATGCATTTTAGCATACACATACATGCATCATTGCATCTATCCTACATTCATTCATTTACATTACATCATGCATCATTGCATCTATCCTACATTCATTCATTTACATTTACATCATTCTACATTACATCTACACTACAATGATATCATTCTCCTAACTGCTACCACATGCACATATATTCATTCATCACACATTTACCTATCAATATTCTACATCACACATACACGAGAAATCACACATACATTCAAATAAAATCATGACACATATATAAAGCCGTGATAAAATATGTGTATATATATTATGATAAAAAATACCCTTAGACTACAAAAATGGAATACATCCATAGCACATCTCAACCCTACTAATCTCTAGGAGTCTCACCACTCCCCTCCTTAGCTACCATCACCTACTCCATCCCACATGCCTTGGCCACCCCAATCAACTCTGGCACTGTCTCCACCCTACGTATCTCAACTGCCACACCTAACATTAGAAATACCTCTCCCACCTTTGTCGATACAAGAATTGTCACCCTATCCAACCCTGGGGTAGCCCTAACTATCTAAGACACCATTGGTAATGCTATCATCAACTCCCTTGGTACTATATATGGTGTTCTCTATTGAATCTACTAATACTACATCTATGTTCATGATCATGATCTCGATCTCAATCATAATCCATCGTAATTTGGAAGTGGGTGCCCATACGAAACTAAGGTAAGCTCACATTGCAACCTTGTCACCCCTTTCTCTCTAAATAGTCCTAACACATCCTCATGTACCTTTTACAAATGATCTACCTTTTCCCTCAAAGCTTCCATCTCCATCGTCATATACTCCCCTACTCTTGCACACTCTACCTCCTCTTGTGCATACTATTTCCTTTGTATATCAGCACACAACTCTGCAACCTATGCTGCATGAGCAACTCACTTGACATCACTATTCATCTCCACCTATTGTACCCTATCACCTTCCACCTTTAATGTACCCTCAATAGCCATAGCATCTACAACTAGTTGATGCAAACCCTCTACAATCTCAACATGCTTTGATTCCTTAGCCTTGAGCCACCTGCTTAACTTTGTACACATCTCCAACTCCATCCTCTTTATGTCACTCACCTGCTCGACTGCCACTAACCTCTCTTATAGATCACAATGCTCGTCCCTCTATTTTTCTAAATCTAAGGCCCAATCTACCTCACTCTCATGTAAGCACCCCTCTAGATGTCGTACTCTCTCCCATAATACTAACAAATCCTACTCAAAATCCATACTATATTGCACATCGAATGATATGTCCCCCATATATCCACTATAATCACCCTCCTCCTCCAAAGATACTATATCATACAAGGGTTGCTCTCTACCACTAACCTGTTTATCTAATGATCTTCCAATAGAAATACCAGACCCATCATCTCTATCATAAAAGAGGATCCTCTACCTCATCCTCCAATCCTCCCTGTAACCTAGGTCTAACTCCTCCTAGTGTTTGTCCCCCTAGTGTAGACAATCCACCTATCAACTACACCCAGTGATAAATCACTCTAATTCCTGGCTCCCAGCTCTTTGTGGACTATGCATCATACTCAGATGTAGTTCTTGCATCATCCACATCAAGAATAACCATAAGTGGATCCCTCTCACCACTCTATGGGGTACTACAGGTCACTCTGTCGATCATCACACCTCCTATAGATCATAATAGGTGCATCTAGTATCCCTTGTTGCAACCTAAACTAACACATGACCCTACTAAAGGGAAATAACTTTGCCTATCATGTATACCACCCTACCACCCATCGCCCTCGATGAATCACTCCCAGCTACTCCCCATCCTTCTCCCACACCACCCCACCCTTCCAGGGCCTCCACTGAATATGCTTAGGCTCCAAAGAGCCAAAATGTATCCTCCAAAATAAATAATCTCCCTCATGTGGCCTCTTCATCCCCTTCTCTTCATCCATCCATCACCTCAAATCATAGGGTATGAGGTCATCCATATCTACATGTACATCGTATGGAAACAACATTAGTTGATTTACTACTATGTAATCCCATACCCAAACCTATAGCAATGGGGTCCAACTAAAACCCATCTATGCCACTCACACCACATCATGCAACTCTCTATATACCTGTGCCAACAATGTAGGTGTGTATTCAAACACAACCTCATGCTCTACCATATCGCATAATATATCCATCATATTCTAAGATAATTTCACTCCTAAGGTATCTAGAAGAGCATAGGTAGATATCATAAGCATCATCGCACATTGGCAATCAGACAACATCTTCTTATACCAATAATACTCATAATCCACCCCCTTCCTCGTGTCTACATCTCCCCACTTCGCACCAAATGTGCACATCAACACCTCCTATTGCCTCTCATCCATTTCTACCCTCACTGGAATACCTTCTATCAATAGTTTATATATCCTATATATGTCCTCCAATGTAATGGTCATCTCACTTGTAGGAAAGTAAAAAGTGTTCCTATCTAGATCCCACCTCTCACATAATGCTAAAATGTATGCCCTATTGGCATGAATACTCACACAATCCCATACTCCCTTCATCCACACCTTCTCCAGCCACTCCACATCCACCTCACCCAAGGCCTCACCCAAGGCATCTCTCAATGATCACACATGATGTCACGACTCAATCATCTTCATATATTCCATCCACAAACATCATAAAATTTTGATCAGTTTCACATACATACATATTCATTTTCATCATTTCATACAAATATACAACATCCATACAACATACCTCATGCATAAAAATAGTAAAATCAACCCCTTTTGCTCAATTTGTAGGTCACCATGCAAACTCCAGCCTAGTTTGTAGGTTACCATACGAACTCAAGCCCAGTTCACATGCCACCCTATGAACTCAATTGGGAGGCCATTTTTGGGCACCCATTAGCCCCTTTCCTAACAAATTGGTCTCATCATACACAAAAATAGTGTTTTTGACACACAAAACATCATGCAATCCCAAAAACATGTATTTCAAGGCAAGCACTTCTAACATACACAACCACATCACATGCCAACAAACAAATCATGTTTTGAACACCCATTTTGCCCTTTCATGATGAAAATTCATACAAATTTAAAAAATAGTACATATATTTTCACCCAACAACACATTTCCACTTGACCACATACATCTCATGGTACGCAATTCTAAAACACACAAAAATAATTCAAAATTCCAAATAAATTATGTTTTTGAATATCCATTTCATCCTTTTACAATGAAAGTTCAAATAGTTTTCCAAAATAATACACCATTCCCCACATTCAACATAGTCAAACCTCACCAACATTCATCCTATGGCACACATTCACGTGACCCACAAAAACATAACAAATCAAAATAACAGTCACATTTCTGGACACCCATTTTACCCTTTTATGGTGAAAGTTCAATCACATTTCAAAAATAGTACAATTTTCATCATAAAAATCAAGGTCAACTCTTACACTGGTCACATAGTCAAACATGCCCATTTATTGGTCAACACAAAAAATGGGCAACATTTTTGGATACCCATTTGGCCATTTTCACACTTTGTGCACACATTACAAACAAATGTCACATGCAAACACATATTCACATGCAAACTCACATTCCCATATTTTCTAAATATTCACGCATTTTGAAATCAAATCCAGTTGGAGCATCAAATACTTACTGGAGGGTTCCCGCAATGACTACCTATGCTAGTCTACCCTCTCACCATATTTGCAAACACTCAAACTCCTGCAAGTGCTCTGCTTCACAAACTAGTCCTCACTCCTTCCTCCTTGCAAACTCTCACAACACAAATGAAGCTTTACATACCTCCAAATTGCTTTATATACCCCAAAACCCTAATTCATAGGCCACCCTGTGAACTATAGTCTACTTTGTAGACCATTTTGCAAACTAAATTCTAGTTCGTAGGTCATCCTACAAACTACAGTCTAGTTCATAGGTTTCCCTACGAACCAACCCTTAGGATGCCATTTTCACATTTTCTTCAATCCTACAACTTCTTCTTCCTTTCCTCCACCATCTGCCCAAAATTTTCTACATTTTGTCATCTTTTTCTTTTATCAATTGACTCATCACCACATCACCACATTTCATTTGTATCATTTTTGATTCCTCATTTGAGGGGGTATTCATACACAAATCCTCTTTGCATACAACCAAACAATCAAACATCCAATCACGGATATCGCATCTATCTACAAAAGGTTTTTGTTGAAGATTATCTCAAGATAAACCTCATCTCAAATCAGATATTTGCTAGATCATGAGAGCCATGCACAATATCATATACGTCTCACTTTAATTCATGCTTATAGACATAGACCACATACTAAATGTTATAGTTGATTTATCCATGCCACTCAACTCAAATGGTGACATATGTCATCATGCACTTATCAATAAATCAGAAGCAAAATTTTGAATAGGTAGTTATTCCATTCATAATTGGACTATCTTGTGCTGGTTGTAAAATTAAAGCAATCTTAAGTTTCCCTCATAAACAACCAAAATGATATTGAAAATATTATACTAAATTGGCAAATCATCATGTTTCATCCATGATCACTCATTCACATTCATACACCCATGCCTTTGTCATCCCATCTATTCTTTCTTTTTGATTTATATTAATGTTGTATGGTCACACTTTGAGTGACTAAATAAATTTTATTGAATCCTTTTCATATTCCCCTTCTTATCTCTTCCTCTTTTGGTTCTCGATCAATATTGTATGGTCATATTTCAAGTGGATACATACATTTGATTGAATCCTTTTCATCTTCCCTTTATTATCTATTCCTCTTCAAGTTCTCGATCAATTTTGCATGGTCATGCTTCGAGCGACTACATACCTTTGATTGAATCCTTTTCATCTTCCCCTTCTTATCTCTACCTATTTTGGTTCTTGATCAGTGTTGTATTGTCATGCTTCAAGTGGCTACATATCTTTGATTGAATTCTATTCTTATCTCTCTCTTTCTCATCTAGTTTGCAAAAATTTCACCGCCCTCATTCATCATATTTTTGCACTAAATTATGTTTCACAGAACATACTACAAAAATGTGAAAGGTGAGTGATTACGAAAAAAGGAATTATTGCATTAACCTTCAAACTTAGGTTACATAGATTAAATAGGCGGTAAATAACCTATTCGAGAAAGAAAGGGAGAAAGGAGAAATTGGGGGAAAAGAAGGATGGAAGGAATTCTCTTGCCGCCCAAATGCTGCCATCCACTGCCGTCCAGGTAAGGTAAAAGGTAAGTTACCTTTACCCCAGTTAAAATCAAAATTTTAACCTTTTACTAATGGTAATTTCCAACATTCTCCCCCTTAAAGTTGAGAGGACTAACTATATAGTCTCTCAGCTTTATAAATTGAGCTTTAGCCATGCCTTTGGTGAAGATGTCTGCTAGATTATCCAAAGTGCTACAATATTGAAGCTCAACTGTCTGCTGTTCCACCATATCTCTTATGAAGTGATACTTCATATCAAAATGTTTTGACCTTTTGTGGTGGATCGGATTATATGCCAACTGTATGGCACTAATATTATCACAATTCAGCTTTGGTTGGACCAATTTTTTTTTTGCCAATCTCTTCAAGTATTTTCCTCAACCAGAGGATATGAGTACTGGCATGAGTAATGGCTATGTACTCAGCTTCTGTAGATGATAATGCTACAACAGATTGCTTCTTGGAACTCCAAGTTATTAGTCCTGAACCTAGACTAAAACAGTTCCCCGATGTAGATTTTTTGTCATCTATATTACGCCCCAATCGCTGTCACTATAACCAAATAACTTCACAGAGTTAGACTTGTGGTAATGGATTCCAAAATACAATGTACCTTTTACATATCGTAAAATTTGTTTGGTTGCTTGAAGATGCAGCTCGGATGGGCATGCCATATATCGTGATACAAGAGAAACAGCATGCTGTATATCTGGCCTAGTGTTGGTGAGAAACATTAAACTCCCAACCATGCTTCTGTAATTGGTCAAGTCAACTTTTGGTGCTCCATATTCTTTGCTTAGCTGGATTCCATGTCCAGTTGGTGTTGCAGCTGATTTGCACTACTGCATAGAAAATTTCTTGATCATGTCATGAGCATATTTTTGTTGACATATGAAAATCCCATTCTTTGATTGATGTACTTCCATTCCTATAAAGTATCTCATTAATCTGAGATCCTTCATCTCAAACTGATTCATCATGGAGTTTTTGAATGCCATATTCATTTTATCATTACTACCCATGAATATTAGATCATCCACATATAAACAAACTATGAGGATATCTACTCCATTTTTCAGGTAGTATAATGTTGGTTCACTCTTGCTTTTTGTGAAACCATATTTGCTGAAATAGCCATCAATTCGTGAGTACCATGCTCTTGGTGCTTGCTTGAGGCCATAAAGTGCTTTTTTCAATTTATAAACAAGGTTCTCTTTTCCTGGTTCTTGGAAACCTTGAGGTTGTTGAACATACACCTCTTCCGTCAGGTATCCATTTAAAAATGCACTTTTCACATCCATGTGTTGAATTTTCCATCCTTTATGGGCTGCCAAGGAAAGAACAGTTCTAATTGTTTCTTGTCGAGCAACTGGAGCAAAGGTTTCCTCATAATCTATTCCATATTTCTGAGTAAAACCTTTAGCCACTAATCTCGCCTTGTGCCTTTCAATGCTCCCATCAGCATTGAATTTGGTCTTATAGACCCATTTACATCCAACACATTTTTTTCCCTTGGGAAGCTTCACAAGCTCCCAAGTATCATTCTTTTTAATTGAGGATATTTCCTCTTCCATGGCATCTTGCCATATATTTTCAGTGCATGCTTTTTCATAGCTAGAAGGTTCTAGCTGTGCAAGCAACCAACAAAGCATAATTGACTACATCACCCCTTGGTTCATGAGACTCATCATCCCCTGACATTTGAAGATTTTCAAGTCTTGACAAAATGTCATCCATCTCACTAGCTTGACTCCTAGTGTATCTTTGTTGGAAATTCCTATCCAACATTTGAGTAGATGGATGACTCTGCAGTATGCGCTTTCCTCTATTTGTCTCTTTCCTTTGAGAAACTGAATCAATATCCATCGGGCTTGGAGTGCTTACAGATCTTTGAAATCGTTTTGGAGAATTTGGGGGTGCCAACAAATTCCTTCTTGGACTTGGTGTACCACTTGATGTACTTGATGAAGTTTCCTGATGTGGAATTTGTGGAGGAGGAATTTTTACACTGCTTTTCTTGGGTTGTACCAATGTGGGAGGTACTAATGTAGAACTATCCAAATTAGAGTCAAAATCAACAAATTTTTTATGACCCCATTCTCCCCCTTCATCAAAAATTACATCCCTGGAGATAATGATTTTATGTGTCGTGGGATTGTACAATCTATACCCTTTGGTTGAATCACAATACCCTACAAAACACATGCTTGACTCTTTGGATCAAGCTTCTTTCTATTCTCCTCAGGAATGTGTGCATATGCTAAAGAACCAAATACTCTGAAATGTTTGACATTTGGTTTCTTACCGTACCATCCTTCATAAGGAGTGATACCATATAAACTAGAAGTCGGACTTCTATTTAGAATATATGCACTTGTTCTCACTGCATCTGCCCAATAACTGTTTGTGAGATGTTTTTCCTGAAGCATTGTTCGTGCCATTTCAACAAGGGTGCGGTTCTTTCTCTCAGCCACACCATTCTGCTTGTGGGGTGTAGGCAGTGGTGAACTACCTTTTTATCCCATTTTGCTTACAATAATGAAGAAATTCATTTGAGGAGTACTCTCCTCCTTTATCAGTGTGAAGACATTTGACATAGTAGTCACTTTGCTTTTCTACATTATTTTTGAAGTCTATGAAGCAATCAAATGCTTCATCTTTGTGTTTCAAAAAATAAAGCCAACACATTCTAGAATAATCATCTATGAATGTTAGAAAATAAGAATTGTTTCCAAGGCTCTTTTTTTGCATTGGACCACAGATGTTCGAATGTACTAGTTGAAGAGGATAGCTTGCTCTCCACGCTTGACCTCTTGGAAACTTCATTCTGGAGTGCTTTCCCAAAGCACATGCTTCGCATACCTTTTTATGTTCTGGAATTTTTGGTAGTCCCGTCACCATAGCTTGTGATGTTAACATTTTGAAGCTAGCGGAATTGAGGTGACCATATCTCAAGTGCCACAATTCACTTGGATTTGTAATAGCAATGTTTGCAAGTTGAGCTCCCCCTGGCTCACCAAATTTTAGAGGGAACAACCTATTCTTTGTCATAGGTACTTCAGTGATGACCCGATTACAATTGTTTTTATCAAAGATTGTACATTTTCTTTCATCAAAAACTAATTTGTAATGCTTCTCCATCATTTTGCCAACACTTAACAAATTGTGTTGTAGCTGTGGAGTATAGTATATGTCATTCACATTTTTAAGGCCTTCTTTTGTTGGAACTTCCATAGCTCCTATGCCTTCAAATTGCAAGGATTTATTATCCCCTAACTTAACATGAGATTTGTAATTTGAATCTAATGTAGCAAAGAGATTTTCTTTCCTACTCATGTGGTTGGAGCAACCAGTATCCAAAATCCATGTATCATTTAGATTTTGATCTGGCTTTCCATAAGAGAGAAAAAGGTTTGGTGGACCTTCTTCTTCTCCGTAGAATGAGCCATATTGACTGCTTTGATCTTTTGTAGACTTTGACCAGCAGTCCCGAGCGAAGTGGCCTTGTTTCCCACAATTGAAACAAGTTTTTTTAGTCTTGTTACTTCCTCGTCCTTGATTTCCATGGCCTGCATTGCCGCTTTGGTTCTGATTGGCTCCTCTATTTTGATTTCCACCTCTGTTTTTATTACCTCCTCTGTAGGAGTTGCTTTGGCCCTTGCCTCTTTGTTGTTGACCTCTGCCTTGGCCTCTTCCTTGTCCTCGTCTTGCACTTTCATTCGAAGTGAAGGCTTTGTCATCACCTCCATAGCTTGTTGAAGGTGCACCTTGAAGTCGCTCTTCATGTGATGTTAATGATCCAATAAAACTATCAAATGTAAGAGTAGAAAGATCTTTGGATTCTTCAATTATGATTGCAATGTGATTCCACTTAGGAAGAAGTGTTCTCAACACTTTCTTCACAATTGTTTCATTTTTTGTGTCTTCACCTAAAGTTTGCATCATATCAACTACTGCTTTAACTTGAACACAGTAGTCTCCAACTCTTTCATTTTCCTTCATTCTGAGATTTTCAAAATATATTTTCAAAGTCTGAAGCCTGACTTGCTTTACTTTATCACTTCCTTGGAATCCTTCTTTCAAGGCATTCCATGCATCTGTTGCAGTTAAGAAAGATGCAATTCTCGAAAAGATACTTGGATCTAATGCTGATTGAAGATGGTATAAGGCAAATGAATTATTTTTCTGTGCATCTTTGTAGATATTTTTATCATTTGCACTTAAGGTAGTCCAATCTGTTGGAGCAATGTAACCATCTTCAATAATATCCCATAGTCCTTTTCCAATGAGTAATGTCCTCATCTTGATGGACCAAGACTCATAATTATCCCCTCTGAATTCGGGAATTGGTAGATTATTATGTGATCCCATTTATCTACTAAAACAAGAAACCTCTCTTTTATAGTCTTATTGCAAAAAAGACTTTACAAACTATCAAGCCCTGCTTGATTTAAAATCATAAACAACTCAAACTTGTTCAGCCATTACAAAATTGTCAGCGACTTGTTCATCATCGTCACTGATCAATATTATTTCAGGAGAAGGAGGTTGTAGGATTTCAACTGAATTACTATAATGAGTATATTCTGATCCTTGTGGAGCAATTGCAATCGTGTCAGATTGTTCAAACTTGCTGCCAAAGGAGTTATCTTCTAAATCTGCTTCGTATCCTTGATCAGGATTTCTCTGGTGTGCAATAACCACATTTTGCAACTGTGAAAAAACTGTATTAAGTCCTAGTGTTTTCACGTGCCTATCAAAGTTTTCAGGAGTTGTTCTCAATAACAACTTGCAGAGGGCATGATAACAACCTTCCGATCTTATCATTTAAGAAAATTTCCCAGAAATTTTCTTTTACAAAGATTTCCTCTTAGGAAATAGTAATAAAAAAAATTAACTTTCTAAGTTTTTTATAAAAAAAACTTTACAATTATTTCCTCTTAGGAAATTTCATTTAACTTTGAATTTTTTATTTTTTTTTGAAAAACTAATGAACAGAAATTTCCTCTTAGGAAATTACACACACAAAAAAAAATATTATATATATATTTTTTAAACTATTCATTAGTTTAAAAAAAAAAAAAATTAATTAAAAAAAATTTCACTATCTATCGACCCCACCGAGAGTCGATCCTGTGACCTCACGGGTGTCAGGGCTGAGGGTAGCCGCTGCGCTACCGGGCTGATCCGGGAGCAATGCATGCTCCCCGCCCCTTGGCTTCCGCATCGAGCGCGAAGCTAGTGTTGGCTTCGCGCTTTGGCGCGAAGCTTAAAAATTGTTGGGACTAATTGTCCCACATCGCCCATAGGGCAATGTTTTAGTTATTTAAAAATAACTAAACACCTACTGTACTTTGACTTCCTGCGGGCAGTCACGAACATGCAGGTTCCTTTTGCCATGTCACCACTCGGGCCGCATGCCAGCGCCATGTCAGCGCACACTTTGCGGATCTCCACGTCACCCTCCTCAGGCCACGCACTAATGCCACGTCACCACACCTCGGGGATCGCCACATCACCCTCCTCGGGCTGTGAACCAGCACCACGTCACCACACCTCGAGCCGCGCACTAGTCACACATTGCCATGTGTCATGCCAAGTCAGTATCGTGCCTTGGGTCACGTGCAACAGATCGTCATGTCAATAGTGCCTCAGGAATCGCATCGGCACCACGTCAACAGTGCCTTAGGAATCCTGCATATCTGTTGCTCCTGCGGGCCGCCTTGTCCAGCTACTCCAATGCCTTGAAAAGCATGCCAAACTACTCCTACGGGCCACCTTGGGATCCATGCCACCTCGGCTCCTACGAGCTGCCTCGAGATCCGTGCTGCCGACCTCGAACTATGGCCCCATCACCTCGGGAATCGTGCCTCTCTGATACCAAATGTGAAAGGTGAGTGATTACAAAAAAAGGAATTATTGCATTAACCTTCAAACTTAGGTTACATAGATTAAATAGGCGATAAATAACCTATTCGAGAAAGAAAGGGAGAAAGGAGAAATTGGGGGAAAAGAAGGATGGAAGGAATTCTCTTGCCACCCAAATGCTGCCGTCCACTGCCGTCCAGGTAAGGTAAAAGGTAAGTTACCTTTACCCCAGTTAAAATCAAATTTTTAACCTTTTACTAATGGTAATTTCCAACAAAAAAGAGGTAAATGTAGACACCTAAAAGTCACACATGCTCATTCCTAGATTCTTGTAAACCTGCATAGACACTTGTAGGTTTGCATAGGTAGTCATAGGCCATTGTAGGCCACCATAGACCATCGTAGGCTACCATAGGCCATCATAGGCCATTGTAGTCATCCATAGGTGCAAAACCTATAAAACTATGTAAAATACACCCAAAATTCTTCATATCCACTAGGAGGCCACCAATTAGCTCCCTAAGGTAACCTAAACCCTTTACTACACCTAATTAGGGCCCCCATGGGATCATTCCCTACTAAAAACCCTAATTAGACTAATTAGAATTCTAATTTGTCATTGAATTTCACTTAAGTTACACTTTATCATTAAAAAGGATTTAGTTAGGGTTAATAACCAAATTAGCCTTAAACATGTCCTCATACATGGGTGCACCCTAAGTTGGTTAGGATTTTTCCTAGAAATCCTAATTCATCTCCATCTAATTTAGAAGTTAGCTAATCCTAGTTAACCCTAATCCTTCCTCATAGTGTGAGGATATGATATTTATCTCAAGGCATGTGATAGTATGACTAAGTATATCACCTCACAAACCCTAACCTAATAATGCTAGGATTTTACCCTAGGGTGTGGTATACTTAACTAACCCCATGACCATGGTTTTTCCTATAAATAGAGGGCCTTTTCTCTCATTACCTCTCTCAAATTTTCATTCAACCTATCCTTACTCTACTAAAATCACACCAAAATCACCTTCTACAACTTTGCTACTAACAAATAGCATCAAACCCTCTAGATCCCATCTAGATAAAAAATTTTCATCAGAAGTCAACTACAATCCAGTTCACCATCCAACCTATAAACTTGGGATCCAGTTTGCAGGCTGCCCTGCAAACCAGCCATAAGGTATGTCTATAGTGACATATCAGGTATATATCAGTTTTATATACTTTCTACAACATTTTCATTAGTTTATATCATGTTTTACTTTAGTTTTGAGTTGATTTATCTTCATAACTAAGGGGCTTGATAAATTCAGGCTCCCAAACATACTAACAACATTTTGCAAGCCCATAACATGTACAAAAATATATACACCAACAAAATATTAGTGGCACATGCGCACAGAAGACCACATTTATTAAGGGCCTCCAAAAAACACCATCATATGCTTCAGATTTGTGATGGAAACTGGAAATAAAGATATCCACTAAAATAGAGACTTATTTTATAACCCTACATTCAAAATGAATAAAGAAAAATTCTGAACAATCATTTATTTGTTTTTATAAAGGGTTGTCTTTCAGTCAATTCACATAGTAGGGGATAAGGAAGGGGAAGCTAGAGAAACTATATAACCTAATGCATATACCTATTACCAGAAAGTACCAATGCCCCACTTCAAGTTTATTCTTAAAAGCTGTATGGCTCTTTCAGATAGGTAGGGAGAAATACCATAAATGTATGCCAAAGCAGGACCAAGGAAACTTTTATTGAACTCTAAGTAAGACTAGATTTTCCTAAGCAAATGCATCCAATCAATGACTAGGTGGGGATTATTCTCAGTGATCAACATAGAGTGCACTGATATAAACATGAAGTAAAGCAACAACCAAGACAAATAAGAAGGGTAGTAAAATCCCATACTCTGTTTGGACTGATAGTTCGCTATCTACCTTCTTATGTTTCTATCCAAATTATTTTTCCAATCTATATTTAATGATATAGGAGCTCACAATACATGGTGCACCATAGCTATCTACTTGGGGAACACCATTTTGTCTATTTCAAAACCCTACAATATGGCTATCATGCACAAGACTAGTTGAACCTCCTTAAATTCTACCAGCTACCAAGTCCTTTCTGAATAGTTCTCAGGTAAGCTTCTTAAGTTTAATACTTCCACC
This sequence comes from Wollemia nobilis, assembly GCA_028583015.1. NCBI lineage: Eukaryota > Viridiplantae > Streptophyta > Pinopsida > Araucariales > Araucariaceae > Wollemia > Wollemia nobilis. The sequence goes on along the minus strand of JAQPPZ010016744.1, from coordinate 616,882 downwards.
ATCCATGATCTAGGGCCATCTTTCGCAAGCTTCCCTCTTTGAGATTTTTCTTTAATAATTTTGAGATGCTTTATGAATACATCTTCAAGAGAGTGCTCTAGATTTGTAAACATTGTTTTGATATTTTGAGTGGTTATTTGAAACAAGGGTTGTGCATATTGCCCCTCTTATCATCCTCGTACTAGTATCATAAAACTTTGATACAACATCTACTAGCTTGGGATACAGGTGCACAGAAATTGGCAAGAACATTATCAATTGTGTGTTCCATGGAGTTGCTCCTATGACACTTGAGTTAATTACTTTTGCCTTTTATTCTTCTCCCATCCTTGACAACTTTGTTTTGGATTTAAGGGTAATGCATGTGCTTGCAATTCCCTCAAATGAGTGCTCCAATTTTTTCTTTGGCTTTGCCTTAGTCATCTTGCTTGGCTCCTTATTTGCTTTCAAGGGCTGCTAGACTCAAAACACTTAGTAATTTTTCTAGCAACCACATCACCCTTTAAGCACATTAGAAATATTCATCAAGCACTACATCATCATGCAACTTCAACAGGTATCCCATTTTTTATAATAAAAAAAACATAGAGCCAAAAAATTAACTATTGGAGATATTGCAGAAGATATTACTTACTATGAGGCAAATCCTATTGAAGTATGGTATTACCTGTTAGATTATATCCACCAACTCCATATAGTTTATGAGTCACAAACCAATCAAATGATCCAGGTGAGTTGAAAATACTATTAAGACAGTTAGGTTTTTATTTTACCAAGCATATCACACTTCATATCTTGTCCACATATCATTTATGAGGTATTCTAAAATCATTCTCAAGAGTGTGCTTTCATCGATCCTTCCAATAATGCACAAATTCATGCCAAAATTTCATTGGTGCTAGCTAGATGACCATACCACCTTGGTCATTATGCACGTTGGAGCTTCTTTATGCATGTGCCTACGAAGATCCTTTTAATTTTATTGTGATAGAGAATTAGCTTCTTGTATGCACATAACTTTAGTACTGGCTACACCTTCCAAATTGATCATTAATATTCATGATGAATCAGAATAGCTAGTATTATTACCTATACACCTACTCTTGATGACTTTATAGTTGTAGATCATGGATCCTCTTTCTTTCCTTTTGTTCATGCAATATTTTAGGACCTACTTCTTATCACTATAAATCTCATTTTACCATACCTAGTAGACAAGTTGCTAACTGATCACTTACTACCAGGGTTTTAGGTTACCAACATCCCTAATCAACTACCTGATTTTCCATCCAAATTTTTTTATGTTAACCCGAAAACTTTTTGCTCTTCATGAGTAAGTTCTGATTGTTTCGTCCCTATTTGAAGCTAAATTTTAAGATCCTTTTTTTAGTTGAATATTTCCCATTTGTTCATCTATTTATAGGTTTTAATATTGCATCCAATGAAATAAATCTTAAGAGTTGGAAAGACCTGGGTCTATTAATTATATAGCAAAAATAATAATTATAACCTCTTTCTACACAAAATAAAACCAGGCTATATATGTATATACACAATTGCAAAAGGTATATCAAGCATAGTGTTTTAGATGTTATCCGTTCACTGGGATTGAAAGCAACCGACTCTTCAAATATCATAACTGATATGCATTTGAAGTCTTACATTATTCAATGAGATATGGGCCCATCTAGAATGAATCAAACTTATCATGAGCATCTTGCTTAGCCTGATTTACATCCCATCTTAGTACAAGATCACCTCTGGAAAAGTCTCATAGTTTTGATTTTTTGTCAAACCAGTGATTGACCAGACTCTAATGTTGGGTTACATTATTAAAAGTCTTTTCTTGATCTTCTTATAGTTGCATAAAATGCACTAATATCTTCTCAACTATTGGGAAGTCTTCATCATCTATCTAATTTAGAAATTTTAGTGCTAGAAGTTCAATATTAATAGGAAGGATAGCCTATTTTCCATACACTAGAGAGTATGGGAATGTCTTTAAATATTTATTTGGAGTTATCCTGTTTACCCATAATTTTTGATTCAACAAAAGATACCAGCTTCTGGAATTCTGCTCGATATTCCTTTCAATAATTTTCAATAAATTTTTATTTGAATATTCTACTAAACCATTACCTTGTGAGTAATAATTTGAGGCTGCATTTCAGTATATTCCATTTTTTCTAGTAAAATCCATTGTCTTAGTACCCATGAAAGAAGATCCATTGTCTAAGATGACAGTGGCTGGGACCCCAAATCTGGTAGTTAATCTTTCCAAAAAATCAATGTCTATTTATTGATCAACCTATTTATTTGCTTTAGCCTCAATCCATTTAGTAAAGTAATATGTTTCTATAAGAATATACTTGTGATCTACTAATGAATTTAGATTTATGACCCCAATAAAATATAACCCCCATTATCAGCCTTAAAGGCATGGCATGGTGTTTTTCCTTCCTAGCAAACCTTTGGCTTTTATCACATATTTTGACCAACTTGAATGCATCTAAAAATATGGAAGGCCAATAAAATCTTACCCTAATTATTTTGGCCACTATGGTTTGCCCCAAGTAATGGCCTCCAAAGAATCCATAGTGAAATTCCTTAAGCAACTCCCTTGCCTTTTCTTGAGGTATGCATCACAATAAGACTCCATAAAGATTCTTTTGGTAGAGAATGTTATTGACTAGTGTGTATTTTCTAGCCTGCAGCTTATACCTGCATCTTTGTGGTGTTGTCAATCCTTTTGGGCATTTTCCAGTATTGAGATAACAAGTCAAGTGGGTGATCCAGGGGTCAAGTGGCATCTTTTTTTGTGTTGATTCAGTATTATCTACTACTTTTATACACAAGGTGAAATTTATCACTACTATTTTTGCCAAATGTTGACAAAGCACTCATCCCCTAACCAGATTTGTTGGTCAATTTTTTATATAAAACTCTTGGATATTTGTTATCCAGCCAACCCTTTGGTCATCCTATTATCCTTGGATTACAAGACTTCTAACATCTAGGTGTACCACATATACCATTCTTTTACTCTATGAAATTATATTTCAAATAAATCATATATTTCTTCATGATCATGCAGATTTTGGCCGAGAAAGTGATTTCTCTTTCATTGCCATCATATCCCTTTTATCTCAAGACTATCACGTAACTTTCTTCTACTATAAAGGCATACAAAATAAATTCCTTGGAATAATAAAGGTTAATGAGAACTAGAGCTCATGAAATGGCTTCCTTAATTCCCCTAAAGGCATATTTTCAATCATCTATCAATTTGAATTCTACATCCTTTTTAAGCATTTGAGTCATAGATTTGAAAATTTGTGCAAAGTCAAATATAAAATTTCGCACAATGTTGATCTGCCAAAATAAATATTGAAGTATCTTATTATCCATGGTATTGGAAATTCTAAGATGGCATTGAATTTATCTGGGTCTATGGTAAGCCTTAATTTTGACACAACATGTACCCGGATTTTATCTTATTACATGATTAAGATTTATTTCTTTAGATTCAATGATATCCTGAACTATCTACATTTATCAAAAATTTATCAGAGATGCTCTATATGGTCCTGTATTTTATGAGAAAATATGGTCATGTCGTCTGGGTAGATAGCAATTAATTTATTAACCAATTCACCAAATGCTAGATCCATCACCCTTTGAAACATAGTGCCAGCATTAGATAGGCCAAATGGCATCCTCTGGTATGCAAATATTTCCCATTTAGTGGTGAATGTTGTCTTATTCTGATCTTCATATTTAACCTAAACTTGGTTAAATCCTATAAAGCCATCCAATATTGAGAATCATTCTACTCTTGCCACTCTATGTAGTATTTGATCTATGTATGGTAGAGGATAATGATCGTTTAAAGAGACTTTGTTCAGATTATAAAAATTTACACAAAGCCTAATATCTCCATTTTTTTATGACTGGAACTAAGTTAAATACCCAAGTAGAGTGCTTAATGGGGTAGATTATTTTTATATTCAATAATTTCAATAACTCTTGTTTCATTAGGGCTTCTATTTTTGGATTTACTTGTATCTGCTTCTATCAAAAGGGCTTTGCACTAGGATCCAATTCAATGGTGCTGGAATAACATCTTTACTGTACACCTTGAGGTTATCATACGTCTAGGCAATAATATCATCATACCCTCTACATAATTCCTAAATTTGGTGGACTTCCTTATCTGAGAAATCCACCCCTATCTTTAGAATTTTGCTCACTAAAATTTGGACTTCCTTATAAAATTTGGACTCAACTTTGATCATATGATCTTTTGTTTAGTTACTGTTATCAAACAAGCTTTCTAGGGTGATTAGTCCCTTTGAAATGTGATTATTTTGAAGCTGGATGAACCCTTCTTCTTCCTTATTATATTCATTTTTAGAGGACCCATCAGCTAAGCAATTCATTTCATGAATTAAAAAATCCACTATCTATTTGTTATTTTTAAATACTTGTCAGAAGATGTCTTTATTAAAGATAGATGGTCTATGTAGCACGAGTGGAGTGCAGTATTCTCGAGAGGGATGGGATGAGAGATCTTCAATATAAACTTTCAACTAATTGCACAAATTTGGTCAATTCCATACAGTTGTACTATTTACCATTGTACTATCTTCAAATCGTACAACTGAGTTTGTACAGTCCCAAATCGTACAGTTGTACGGTCATAACTGACGATTGTATGATTTCTCCAAGAATCTTGGAATCGCTTAAATCTCACTCATTTTGTTAGGATTCACTTGGAAATCACTTGATTTACCTTCAACATGTTTCAAAGTATAGTTTTAGGCCAAAAACTCAGCAGTTGTATGGAATTGCAAACCCTTGTACGGTTTGGTCATGCCATTGTATGGTTTGGTAAAAACCCTCTTTTTGCTAGATCTCTTGACTTAGAAAAATACCCATTTTCCTCTTATTGCCAAAAACATCAATTCCCATAATGGGTAACAACCATTAGCATGAGTTTCTCATTATTCTTCTATTTCACATAATAGTACACTAGATGGTTGTACGGTTTCTAGGTATGCAACTCCACAATAGATCTGGACTCCACAGTACCTGCAATATCAATAATAATTCCCCAAAAATACATTTATTGAGATTGCTCTCATATCCACACACATGCATAACCAGATTTGATCTAAATGAGAGTTTATATTATTCTGACATTGTACATAGGAAGTGTACAATAGTAAATAAATTATAGCACTAAATCCTTCTCATTCCATGGATAACAATGACAATCCCATATAATCCCAGCCACAATGGCTGAACTACAATCCACCATAAACCCATCCAACAACCAACAACCCAAAAATTTGAATGGGGGGCTTATAATGGTTGTCCAGGCCGTTCCAAAGTGGTTCCTGAGACAGTTCATTATTTACAACTGCCCATACATTAATAAATTTAATTAATCTTGACTAAGGTTTAATTTGATTTTCATCAAATTACATTTCATTTGCATGTCTTCACATTTCATTTCATTTCACATGCCTTTTAATAATTTATTTCATAATTGTACAATTTATACCAAATCGTACAATGTACATTTTAACTTGTCAATTGTACTATCTCACTAGATAGTACATTCCTCTTGCCCATTGTACTATCTCACTAGATAGTACAGTCTTCTTGTCAATTGTACTATCTCACTAGATAGTACAGTCTTCTTGTCAATTGTACTATCTCACTAGATAGTACAATCTTCTTCAAGACTATGCAAATCCTAATTTTATTCTTGCTTCTTATATGGATTTTCCTGCCTACATCTATCCCCTCCTCTAAATTGGTCGACATCCTCGATGACACATAATCTGGACATTGGGGATAGAAGCACTGCACACTGTACTGCAAACACTTGTCATGCTCCTTTTGCTTCCTTCTATTCCAAAGGTCCTCAATAACTGGTATCACTGCCAACTTCTTCTCACAATATATAGTATTCAGACTGCTCCTTGGAAGTGCTAAAATCAATATCAACAACATCATCAATCTGACCATCTTAATAAACATGACAATTATCACCTTGATGATGAACATGATCAAGATGAACCACCTCATCAATATGTTGGACAACACCCATCGCCTCCTATGATGGGGGTCAAGGGGCAGCACCCTTGCAGGGCTCGAGGCAGTGCCCCAAAACCTCAACAACAAAACTAATACTCCCATCATCATCCAAACCAAAATTTTCTCTTTGTTGGCACTTTGGGGTTCTTTGCTCAACCCACTTAAACAACTCACCGTCGAGTCCATTTTGCTTCTCTCAGGTTCTAAGCAACTCAATCTTAGCCTCAAACTACCCTGTCTTACCCACTACTGGATATTCTTCTCCTTGTATGGTTTTTCTCTATACACTTTCACATGGTATGGTTCCATTTTGTATGATTCCTCTTTGTACGGATTGCTCCTATATGATTTTACCCTGTACGGACTACACTTGTTCAATTTTACCCTATACGGATTGCACCTATATGATTTCCAAATCATACCATTGTTCAATCCAAATCGTACAACACCCTAAAATGTACATTTTACCACTTGCAATTGTGTATTCTCTGCAACTTGTACGATTTCATTCCCTAACCGTATGATTTGGGTCCTTTGTTCAATCCCCTCTTGCAAAATCCTACAATCTTGTTCTTCTTTGGTTAAGTCTTCTTGTATGACACTTTGCTCCATTTGAACATATTTCAATTTTACAAGTGATTGTTCTATGTTAAAAACATCCTCCATGTTTACAATTGCTTGTTCCTCTTGAACAACATCCTCCAACTGTATAATTGGTTGTTCAACTTGAACAACTGCCTCCAATTGTATAATTGGTTGTTCCACTTGAACAATATCTTCCAATTGCACATTAGCTATACTTTCCTTATCTGCACTTAAGTACCAAAACTTCTTAGTGCCTTCCATTGGTACATCAAACTTCTCCATTTAAGTAACAATATTTACACACTCATATTTGATAACGGTCTTCTCCACTTTGTTCACTTGCATGACAATATGTTGTTCTTCCTTATCACCAACAATCACTTCCTCCTCTATTGAAATCAAGTTCACTTCCTCACTTCTAAGCATGTTTCTCAAGTTCACATCCACCTCCCTTATTTCCTCGCAAGGGTTAGAATTTGTCTTTGATGCTTCAATTTCTATATGCATCTCTAGTTCATCCTGATTTATAGTACTATCACAATCATGTGCAAAGTGTCCCCACAATTGGCATTGCCAACATTGTACAATGGGTCTACCCTCACTATCATACTATATTTTGATGCTTTTATCTCTGGTATGATTGTCACACCCTGCATCACTACTGACATTCTTCCTTTGTATAGGCTTGCATTGGACTACATCTACTTGTGGTGATGAGCTTGCACTCTCTATATTACAATCAACATCATATTCATCATTCGTTTCTTTGGAGTCATTTTCTTCCTTGACATCTTGACTCCCACAATTGGACAAGGGACTACTCTCCTCCCCAAAATCAGCATTCTTATTGTCTGACTCATCCTCCATATTAGAATCATATTCTACCTCTGAGCTACTCTCATCATCATTACCAAAATGCCACTTCATTGGTGTTGCTTTTGCCTCACTTTCCCAAATCAGGGCATAATCCATAGCTTCTTGGTATGTTCCTGGAGGGAAAATCTTCATATTTTTTTGATACATAGGAAGAAGCCCATTTATAAACCACATCCTCTTCAATGCCTCAGATTGGTCTTGCTCAAAATGGTCAAACAACCCACTTAGCTTTCGATTATAAGAACAAACAAACTCCTGCTCACCTTGTTTCATTCTATAAATTTCAATAAGAATATCAACCTCATTATCATATAGTCAAAATTATTTTACAAATGCATCATGCATTTCTTCCCATGTTCGGTACTTGTCTTCTGGTAAGTTCATATACCAATCTATTGCATATCCCCAAAATGTTGCAGGAAGCAACCATCTCCATTCTACCTCATTGGTTTGTCCAATTGCTTTCCACATTAGACAACAAACTTTCCAATTCTGAATTGCATCTTCTGTTGATTCTCCATAAAATAATGGACATTTACATGATATGCCCAAATTATCCTTTGGTTTGACAGGTTGGCTTTTCATAGCCTTACATACATCACCCTACAATTGCTCTTCTACTATACTCTCTTCCTTCTCGTTAGATAACATTCCACCCTGTAGTTGCTTCGATGTCGAACTCCCATCCCGCTCACCATCGAGCACACCCATCTACAGCTTTTCTAGTGTCAAACTCACCTTTCACACACTATTGGACTTGTCATATTCCATTGGCACCGATGTCAGACTCTCGTCCTAATCACCATCGTGCATCACTACTGGCAATTGTTGTGGCATCAAACACTTTTTCCCAACCTTCAATTTCCTACCAAACTTTCTAATCAACCTTGGCTGATCTTGACTTGTACAGTTTATCAACCCATTTGTACGGTTACATGTACTTGTACTATTTGACTGGAAATTGTATGGTTTACCTTGCAACTACACTATTTCATCGGCAATTGGATAATTAACTTTCTCACTGTACGGTTTACATTGCAACTGTACTATTTCATTGGCAATTGGAGAATTAACTTTCTCACTGTACGGTTTATCCAAAACTCGTACAACTTTCCTTCTTGCTATATGGCTTTCTCTAGCAATCGTATACTTCTTCCTTTGGTTGTATGGTCTTCCCCCAACCATCATACTATTCTTTCCCATAGCCACATACTTTTTTCTCTTTCACTTGTGACTGTGTAATTCTTTCCTCCATTCACATGGCTCCCTTTGGATGATGCACATCAACTGAACAACCTTGCAATGTTTGTAAATTGCAATCCTTTGTACAATTATCAGTTTTAAAACTATACACATCCTCTACAATATAACTGTCAACTCCATTTTTCACATCAGCCATACACATCTCATTGTGCAGCTTATCATCCACATCAAAAAAGTCATCTTCCACATCTATGGCTTCAATTGGATGCCATGGTCTTTGTTGTACATCTTTCCAAGCAACTTGCTTCTCACAACTCCATGTCATCAAGCGTACCCCCAATTCATAGAGACCAAGTCTCCAAGATGTAGAAATGGAATGCAACATGCTTTCCCACATCTTTGACAATTTAACTGTCCTCTACTTCTTTGCAATCTTGTCTTTGCAATTTTGTATCTATCATCCACCCCAATGTTCTTCCATACTACTTACTCTTCCAAACCCTTCGTCATTCTTAACAATGACAAAAACTAGGTTCAGATCCACATGGCAATGGGTGCCAAATGTAGCACAAGTGGAGTGCAGTATTCCCGAGAGGGATGGGATGAGAGATCTTCAATATAAACTTTCAACTAATTACACAAATTTGGTCAATTCCATACAATTGTACTATTTACCACTGTACTATCTTCAAATCGTACAACTGAGTCTGTATAGTCCCAAATCGTACAATTGTATGGTCATAACTGATGATTGTATGATTTCTCCAAGAATCTTGGAATCACTTAAATCTCACTCATTTTGTTAGGATTCACTTGGAAATCACTTGATTTACCTTCAACATGTTTCAAAGTATAGTTTTAGGCCAAAAACTCAGCAGTTGTACATAATTGCAAACCCTTGTACGGTTTGGTCACGCCATTGTACGGTTTGGTAAAAACCCTCTTTTTGCTAGATCTCTTGACTTAGAAAAATACTCATTTTCCTCTTATTGCCAAAAACATCAATTCCCATAATGGGTAACAACCATTAGCATGAGTTTCTCATTATTCTTCTATTTCACATAATAGTACACTGGATGGTTGTACGGTTTCTAGGTATGCAACTCCACAATAGATCTGGACTCCACAGTACCTACAATATCAATAATAATTCCCCAACAATACATTTATTGAGATTGCTCTCAGATCCACACACATGCATAACCAGATTTGATCTAAATGAGAGTTTATATTATTCTGACATTGTACACAGGAAGTGTACAATAGTAAACAAATTACAGCACTAAATCCTTCTCATTCCATGGATAACAATGACAATCCCATATAATCCCAGCCACAATGGCTGAACTACAATCCACCATAAACCCATCCAACAACCAACAACCCAAAAATTTGAATGGGGGGCTTATAATGGCTGTCCAGGCCGTTCCAAAGCGGTTCCTGAGACAGTTCATTATTTACAACTGCCCGTACATTAATAAATTTAATTAATCTTGACTAAGGTTTAATTTGATTTTCATAAAATTACATTTCATTTGCATGTCTTCACATTTCATTTCATTTCACATGCCTTTTAATAATTTATTTCATAATTGTACAATTTATACCAAATTGTACAATGTATATTTTAACTTGTCAATTGTACTATCTCACTAGATAGTACATTCCTCTTGCCTATTGTACTATCTCACTAGATAGTACAGTCTTCTTGTCAATTGTACTATCTCACTAGATAGTACAATCTTCTTCAAGACTATAAAAATCCTAATTTTATTCTTGCTTCTTATATGGATTTGCCTACCTACTGTCTATACACCAACCTAACTAATTTTTATTTATGAATGGTATTGGACACCGGATAAAACTTTGCTCCTATGGACACAAATATATCAACATGTCTGTTTTGATCCTTAGGGATAGATTTAATATTAAGTGTCTCAAACACTTCTAATAGGTCCCACACTCTGTTACTATAGACCTTTAGGTAATATTGCTTACTAATAAACTTTTCAATAATTTGATTAATCACCAGCTCAGAATCCCCAAATATTTGGAGTTGCTTGACTCCTAGATTTTTTGCCTTTTTGATTCCCAAATAGAGGGCTTCATATTCTGCTATATTTTTAGTACAAATTCATTTTAATCTATACGAGAAAACCTTTTGGAATCCTGTAGGAGAAATCAAGACTACTCCAACTCTTGCGCCATTTTTGCATCTTGCTCCATCAAAATATAGTTTCCATAATTGATGGGATGAAGAAAAAATTTCTTCCTAAGAAACTAGATTTTTTGTCTTTGGTTTCTCAATGGTATAAGTGCCAACCCCTATTTCTATTATAACATTAAATTTTTTGAGAGAAAATTGATCTTCTATTTAGTAGTTCTTCCAAGGCCTCTTCTATGATATCTCCTTCGTCAGTAATAGCATTTACTATGATTGCTTGTTGGTCTACCTCCTCCAATATTTCTATATGAAAGGAATATATATTTTTGATTAAATCTTCACCCTCCTTCCTTTATATGGAATTTCCATATGAGAGTAATCAAGATAAAGGTATCCACCCAACCTATTAGTGAATTCCCTAGAAAGGCACATTCTAAAGTATGGTTCTAGGTCTACTACCATAATTTCTTGTATAACAATGACCTGAGGCAGTCTATGGAGAACCATAGGTACATATTTGATGACCCCTATAATTTTCACTAGGGTATCATCTAGCTGCAACACACTAGGAAAAATTCTAGTATATTCCATGCCCATGACATCACATATCTCTTTGGGCATAACTTTAGTGGCATTCCTAAATCTATCATGTAGATAAGCACAACACATCCTTCCATTTCCAAAGAAAGGTAAAATGGGGAAGGTCTATTCTTTTTGCATCCCATAATAGAGATACTTTGAATGTTATAATTGGACCTTTATTTGGTGCTTGATCATTTTAAAAGAGGCTTGAAGTAGATCAATCTATTTGGGAATTAATAGAGCATCATACATGCTAGCCTGTGAAGGGGTTTTCTTGAATTCCTCCATAATATTAAAGGCAAGGATTTTGGATTGCTTGTCCTAATTTTGGAGGGTGTTCAAACCTACTACTATACTCATGGGTGGCTTAAATCCATTGATGCTTTATCAAGGAAGGATATGTAAGCTTATCTCTAGCCTTCACTTGAGTCTCCACTACTTTTTATTAAGTTTTGCTTGATTTAGGATCCCCTTTCTATTGTTGAAGAAGTTTTTTAAAAGTAACCTTTTGAGGAGCTTCACTTTCAAATTTATTTTCTTCTAGATTATCAATAGCAATTTTCATGGGATTTGGATCTTTAGGATTCACCTAGAGTGGTTTATTCTTGGATATTGTCAAGAAAAAAAATTATTCTACTGATGGCACCATGAATTTATGCTCACCATTTTTTACCATGTTGATTTATCCTTTCTAAACTCTTTCCACCCTTTCAATGGCCATTCTATGCATATAGTGTTGATGCATCATGCAGGTATTTTCCCCATGGGTATCATTACATGTAGAACACCAATAATATGAATCATACATGGAATTTGAAGGCTCACTTTCTCCATTAATAAGGATTGCATTAGTTATCTAGGGTGGCTTGCAAGTAGAGATGGACTAATATTTTGCCACATATGGGAACCTTCTTGGTTGTAAATTCCTTTCGATTTCCCTTATCTTCATCATGGTAACCTCATTAGATAGTTTTTTTATAAATTCCTGCATCTCCCATAAGGTAGCAACGTATGAACAAGGTTATGCATAAGCATGAAATGTCATAAATTGGGTCTATTTAGGTTTTTAAATTTTTGAAAAGGCTAATTTTGGATCCTTTCAGGAGGGCCCATTCACCCAAAATGTACGAGGTGGAAGTTTTTTTGGGGTAAATTCACCCGCTGTTGATAATCATGAGCCTAAATTTATTTTAATTTGTCGACCTCAAATTACATATGATTTTGATTTTCCCACCCAATTCGCCTTCAAATTATAAATGATTTTATATTTCCTACCCAGAATACCTTCAAATTATAAATGATTTCATTTTCCCTACCCAAATCACCTCATATACTACCCGTATATATACTATACTGGGTATCGATAAACATATATTGAAAATACTATAACTTAAAAATAGCTTTAAAACAACAAAAAACTTGAGAAGGGTGCAGATGAGTGACTATCAAAATAAATCGATTAGTTGTAGAGGAGTGTCGATCAGTGCAAGATGATTAGTTACAAAACCATGTCTATCAGCATAAGCCGATCAATTGCACAGTTGTGTCTGTTAGTGTAAGTCGATTGATTGCAAAGCCATGTTTGTCCACATAAGCCAATCGATTATAGAGTCGTGTCTATCGACGTAAGCTGATCGATTACAAATCCATATCTGTTGGCATAAGGATATCGGTTGTAGAGCTTTATCTGTCGATATAAGCCAATAGATTACAGAGTCGTGTCTATCGGTATGAGCCGATCGATAATAGAGCTATGTCTGTTGACATAAGCTAATCGATTGCAAAGTCATGTTTTTTGGTATAAGCCTATCGATTACAAGGATTATCGATCAACATTTGCATATCTATTATAGAGGTGTTGATCGACATTAGTTAGTCAGTTGCAGAACCGTGTTGATCATCATTAGTCGATCGGTTGTAGAGGTGTCGATCAACATTCTCTATCGGTTGTGGGGACTGTTGATCAAATTTTACCTATCATTTGTAGGGATTGTCTATCAGTATTTATCATTAGGTTGTAGATGTGCCAATCGATATTAGTCTATCAGTTGTAGGACCGTGTTGATCAGTATTAGTCTGTTAGTTACAGTGTTGTCGATCGACATTTAACGATTGATTACAAAGTTGTCTATCGTTATAAGCCTATTGGTTGTAGGGATAGTCGATCAACATTTATCTATCAATTGTAGAGGTATCAATCGACATCATTATATCATTTACAGGGACATGTGATCAATATTTATCTATCAGTTGCAGGGACTATCAATCAATATAGGCCAATAGGTTGCAAGGAAGTGTCTATCAGCAAAAGCCTATCGGTTGCAGAGGATTCATGACTAAAAATCAGTAGAGTATTATTCTTCCATTGTTATTTTGTCCAAATCTATTTTTCTATAGTTTTATAGGTGCTATAGGTGAACTATACATAACTATGATATACGACTATCAATGTCATCTGGTTGTGTGTCAGGAGAATTTTTCTTGTTAGAGACTACTTCTTGTCTCTTAGAGTATGTTGTGTATAGAAGCACTATCTGCAACTGTGGTCGATAAGTATTCCCTGTTATGTTGTGTGTTAGGATCATATGTTCATATTGAGGGATGTCTACTATTTTACTTCAAATTCATATACATTTCCTAACATATGAAGGTTTTTCTTTACAGATACAATGTCACCTATGGAATATGGAAAGAAAGGAGGCCAATATTCTTGTAAAAAGACAATTTTGAAATATTTAACACAAATATCAAAATGCAATGAGGCATCAATCTCTATAGATTCTACACAACTTGCAGGTACATACACCTTTTACCATCAATTTTTTAAAATTTATATTATTAAATGTAAAACCTTTATTTATTAATAGATAAATAGTTTTTTTGCTTATCTACCTCTTTTTAAATGCTTGTTAAAATTGTATTATATTAATTCTTTAAAATAGTGCATTTTTTACAACAAAAAATGATAGAGAATACCAAACATTGAATGTAGTAAACATTGTCGACCCTGATGTGCATTCACTCAAAGATATTCTGGAAGATGAGATGGGACAACATGAATTTTCCTAATAACAATCAACAACCACTTCAGGAGATTTTAAATTCAGACACATCAACGAAAAAGCAAAAGATAGTACAATTAAAATTCAGACCTCTGGAGAATCTTGTAGTTAAAAATCTAAACATCAAAAGATAAGCGAATGGACTATTGGAAGGCATTTTAAAAATGAATGGGCATGATTATACCCATTTATTGAGCGAGATGAGAAACTGAATGTGTTTAAATGCATTATTTGTACATGGAAGCTGGGAAAGGATCATTTATTGAAAAATAGGAAAGACATAATATAAAAACACTGTGGGAAAGTTTACATCAAATAAATACGAAGTGATGGAACAATTAATAGGTTTTATAGGTGGAAGGATGCAACATAATGTGTGCATGTGAGATATGCACTTGAATATGAAAAATCAATGAAACAAAAACAAAATCTCATTGAGATGTGAGAATAACTCGCTCCAAAATGAAATAAATTAATAATTCAACATTAGACTAGACTTGGAATGTCGTAGCCTTATATAAGTTACAAAATAGGAATATTAACCAAATAGCACAAATAATGCTAACAGAGCACGTTAGGAGAGTAATATGCTAACAACTAACTACGTAGTCAAATTGACTACGACTAACCTAGGATATTTAGATAAATATCCAAAAGGTAAACAGTAAATAGTAAAAGGTAACTAACCTAGTAGTAAAAGTAAATACTAGTGGTAAAAAGTAACAAGCTACTTTTTACCATGCAGTAAATAAAATCTACCTAATGTAGGGAAAGGGTAAAATATCCAAATGATGGAATATTTACTCTAACATCCCCCCTTATTACATTATTTGGGTAATACATACATTTCCTCTAATACAACAATATTTGGGTAAAGTATATAACTGCCCCAATACAGTGAAAAGGATGTCGATCTGCTGGTTCTTGCTCTGTCACAGTACTCTGGCTGCTTCTAAGCAAAAAAATGGGTCATTCCTCACTTTGTCTTCACACCAACGAATGTCCTTATAGTAATCACATCATCCAACCGAATTGCATGGGTAACCAGCCACTGCAATCGCTAGGTGTAGTAGAGTAGATCACTTCATACGAGATTCATTCATTTTACAATATGAGTTTGCAAAAGATAAGGTTGCTAAGGTGTCGGTCGCAGCCAAAAATGCACCCTTATAAGTTCCCCCCTTCTCGTTGCAAAAACATGTTGTATTTAATTTCTGAAAGAAGTGTGACTAAGGTGTTGGTCACAGTCGAAAATGCACCCTTATAAGTCTTCTTCCCTTTTTACAAAAATTTGTGAAGAAAAGAAATGTATATCCCCCCTTAATTACAAAATATGTGCAACTCAAGAGTTTTGTGAAGGATTTTTACAAACATTGCCTCCTAGGCAATTTTACACCATAAAAAGTCTCTTCTTTTTATTACAAGGACTTCAAACATTAAGAGTTTGCTATTTATGAAGCCTAAAAGAGGTACAAATCACCCCTTATTTGTAAGAACTTCAAACAAAAACTTATGCTATTCTATGAAGCCTAAAAAAAGAGAGAGAGGATAATGGTGCTTTGCCCAATGTGACAAACATGTGTTTTCCCTCTACAATACTGTTTTAGCAATGAGCACTCTGTGTGCTTTTTCTGAACCAGAATCAGAATCTGAATTAGACACTTCACTAGCAATGTTGCCTTTGTCTTTCTTGTTTTGCTTGTTTTTGAACCAACACCGATTGGTGTCATGGTTATCTTTCTTACAATATGAGCAAAACCATTTTTGAGATTTCTTTCCCTTACCTTTTGAGGATGATCCTCCCTTGTTATAGTTTTCTTTCTTCTTCTCAACCTTATTGTGTGAATAAAGTGCACTATTAGATGCTTCATCTTTTTGGAGTTGATTAGCTTCCTCAGTTTGAAGCAAATTGACTAACTCCACAAAGGTGAGAGTTCTTTGTGAAATAGAAAGGGATGTAATCAAAATTTTGTAGGATTCAGGAAGGGCTCTCAAGATAACTGAAGTCAAAATGGCATCCTCAAATTTGGCCCCTAAAGCATTAAGCTTAGTCTTCAGTTCTATAGTTCTACAGAGGAAGGTTGCTACTGACTCACCCGACTTCATATGCAGTGTATGAAGTTGGGTTTGAAGGTTGAGAACCGTGGATTGATTCTTTCCTTCAAAAATGGTGGACAAGGAATCCCATGCATCTTTTCCATTCTTTGCCTCACTAATGTGAGGTTGTACCTCATCAGAAGTGGCTAGAAGGATTAACATGAGTAGACGATTGTTCTTTTTATCCCATTCTCTTTGATCAGCTCCTGTTGTTGTGGGTCGTGGTGTAGTGCCAACAACTAAGTCCCACAAGTCCTCTACAGTCAAAATGGCTTTCATCTTAGTTTTCCAAGCTATATAGTTATGACCTTTTAGCAATTGAGATTCACTCAAGTATTTGTTAATTGTTGCCATGAGGAAGGTCCTACAATGCACTAAGATGATATTCCTGTCACTCTCAAGTGGTATTTAATGGCACCTTCCTGAAGATTCTCTTGAAAAGAGATAATCAGGTGGAGGAAATTAAGCCAAACACATAAGAGTCGAAAGGTTTAATTCACTCAAACAACTATTTAATGGCACCTGCCTTAACACCCTTCAAAAAAGATGAAAAGTTGGAGGAATTTAAGCCAAACAAATAAGAGTGAATTAGGGGTTTTGTTTTGATTTAGGAGAATATATCAAGTTTTTAGAAATGGCTTCTAATTGTGCAATTTGAGTTACACAAATTTGTGAAATTTTGGGGTATCGTGTGTTCTTGATTCTATGAATTATAATTGCAAAAGGAAAATGCAATAATCAAACAAGAATTCCCACAAAATTATTATCACTTAGGTGTCGGATGCAACCGAGAATGCACCTATTTTGCCAATTTTGAAATGAAGGTGTCGAGTAAAATCGAGAATGCACCTTATTTCCAACTTTTGCAACAAAAATGTGTATTTGTGCAAGAATGATATTTTTATGTCTCCTACTTTGTTTTACAATTTTGCAAAAGAAGTACAAGTGTTGTCTTCCCCCCTTAATTTGTAAAATAAACAAAAAAAATGAGCACCCCTTCCAAGACAAGTCGACACACGACCCGCGTTTGAAAGGCTTCCAGAACTAGTCGACACACGACTTAGTTTTAGTGGACCCAAGGTCATTTCTTTGATTGCAAAAAATAAGATGTGCAATTTCCAGTCTTTTATCCCTCCTTGGAGAAAACAATTGCACAAATTTTGACTTTGAATTTTGCAAGTTTTGGTGACTCCTTGTGTTACAATTTTGGAAAAGAAGAATCACAAAATGTGATATTTCCCCCTTTTATTTTGCAAAATTAACAAGGGTTTTGGAGAAGAGTTGTAGGCTTCAAATTTGCAACAAAATCATGCTAAGTTCTTGTCTTTTATCCCCAAATTTGGAGAAAACAAAGAATATAAATTCTTGTAGTTGCAATAAATAGAACCCTTTTTCTTCTTTTTTTTAATTTTGCAATTTTTTTTTAAAGTTTAAACAAATACTTCAATTTAATAAAAAAATACAATTATGTTTAAAAAATCAATTTAAATTAAAAAAAATGATTTTTAAAACATAATTAATATTTAAATTATTAAATTAAAGTTATATTTTAAAAACTTTAATTAAAATAATGCAAAAAATATATATATATTAGGCCTTGTGGAGCGCCTACAGGGGATTGAACCCGTGACCTGACGGGTTCGAGCGCTCGAAACTAGGGCGCCCAACCGTCCCGGCTTCCACCGTCGGTGAGACGAAAGGGCAATTTCTGCCCTTTATTCCCCGCCTTGCGGCCTGGCGAAAAAAAAATGGAATGTGGGACTTTTGTCCCACATTCACCCCGCGGAGGCTTTGCGGGTGTATAAAAGGGAAACTCTTCCCTTTAACACGTGATTGCCTATGGGCAATCACCCTCAAGCCTTTTTGCCCCGCAAATGACCAATTGAAACAGGCCACGTCACACAAGCCCACAACGCGCCACGTGTCCTCGAGAGTCGTGCCATAGCCAGATCGGATGCCACGTCAGCCAGTACCTCGCGTTCCATACCAGGGCCAAATCGGATGCCACGTCAGCACCTGCAGGCCTCTTCACCAATCACCTACGGGCCACCTCGATATGCAAGCCAGAATCCAGTCAGCTCCACCTCGGGATGCGTGCAGGATCCAGTCAGCTCCACCTCGGGATGCATGTAGGGTCCAATGGTTCATAGTGCCATGTCAACTTGCCTCGGATCGCCTCGGGCCACGTCGATGCGGGTCTTGGGCTACGGGCTGCCATGTCAGCAGGTCCCGCTCCTCGGGATCCATGCTCTGTAGTGTTTGTAGGTCGCTCCTCGGGTTTCGTATCGGTCGAGCAACGCCTCACCTCGAGATCCATGTCCAAAGTCAGCTACAGACTTCCTCGAGAATCGTGCCTCTCCTCCGGCTACCTCGGGAAGCATGCACCTGGTCCGCTACGGGCCTCTCGCCTAGTGCTCCAAGATCACCGATGGCTCCTCCATGGCTCTGATGCCAATGTGAGAATAACTCGCTCCAAAATGAAATAAATTAATAATTCAACATTAGACTAGACTTGGAATGTCGTAGCCTTATATAAGTTACAAAATAGGAATATTAACCAAATAGCACAAATAACGCTAACAAAGCATGTTAGGAGAGTAATATGCTAACAGCTAACTACGTAGTCAAATTGACTATGACTAACCTAGGATATTTAGATAAATATCCAAAAGGTAAACAATAAATAGTAAAAGGTAACTAACCTAGTAGTAAAAGTAAATACTAGTGGTAAAAAGTAACAAGCTACTTTTTACCATGCAGTAAATAAAATCTACCTAATGTAGGGAAAGGGTAAAATATCCAAATGATGAAATATTTACTCTAACATGAGAAGGGTGGAACAATCGAGGCACAATTTCAAAAAATTAATAAGACTATATTAGCTTCAAAGAAATTACAGTTTGCTATTGTATACAATATTCTAAAAAAATGTCGACCCATGTCTAATTTTGTTGATTTTAAGAAAATACTTCTACTAGCCAATGTACAAAACCTTACCAATTCACATCGATCAAATCAAAGTGGTTAGTAAATGGTAAAATGTCTATCACTGGTTGAGAAGGAATACCTAAGAG
Source organism: Wollemia nobilis (assembly GCA_028583015.1). Lineage (NCBI taxonomy): Eukaryota > Viridiplantae > Streptophyta > Pinopsida > Araucariales > Araucariaceae > Wollemia > Wollemia nobilis. Next base: position 597,134 of record JAQPPZ010016744.1, on the reverse strand, counting down.
AGAATGTGAAAGAAACTAAATTTATTTCGCTTTCCATTGATGAGGTAACAACTTTGACAACACATCTTGGATTTGCATACATGTTTACAGATTCAAAAATCATTTGAGACAACCTCATTTACTAGCACTACATAAGATGATTAAAAATTGTAATGCAAAAAATATTTATAATGTTGTTGTAACCAGTTTAAAGGATATTATCGAAATGGATGAAAAGTAAATTGCCACAAAGTTAATTTGTGTTGGAGCTTATGGTGCGGCTACAATGCAAGGACAAAGGAATGGTCTTTGTGTTAGGCTTTAGAATTCCATTTCTCCATATGTGATTCCTATTAATTGCATGGCTCATCGAATGAATCTTGCATAAAAAATTGTGAGCAATTTTGATAATGTAGCCAGAGTGGAAGAACTCGTCCACAATATACACTCATACTTTTCATGCAGTCCAAAAAGGTTTGCAAAGTTTCATCAGTTTTCTCTAGGTGTAACTGAAGACATTAAAATGTTAAAAGATGTGGAAACCAGGTGGATTTCACTGTTTCTTCCTACAAAACGAGTATTTTCAGAATATCAATCCTTGGTTGGGTTTATGTATGCACATCATAGAGATGTTGACAAGGTAAAATATTTGATTTTTTGTATGACTGAATTGGAAACTCTTCTTACATTATGTGGTATTCTACCAATGTTACAAGCAAGGAATACTATGATTAAACTTGCACAAGAAAGGACAATTTATATTGTCGATTTTATGAGGATGAGAAAACAAATATGTATGATTATTGACAAAATTTATTTATCCGATAAACATTTTGAGGATCCCAAGTTTGATATTTAAAATACATTAATTAATGTCAATGAACCGAACAACTTTTTAAAGTTCAACATCAATGATAATATTTGTATTGTTATCCATGGAAAGTTGACTCATGTATATCATTTTGGAAAGCGTTTAAATACTCTGATAGATGATTTTGAACAAGTTCCCGTTACACATTCCAGATTCGATGAGGTTTTGGATAGTACTAAGAATAAATTGAAAAGAATTGCAAATGCATTAACAAGTGAAATAAGAGATCGTTTTAAGAGAGATGAGACACTTGAGGCCATGGCTATTGTTAATCCTAATTTTTGGAATCCTTGTGGTGACTATAGTACTAGAAGTGAGTTGTTTGTAAAATATATGGGTAATATTATGACACATTTCTCTAAAAGTGTCGAAATAAATGGCATTGAAATAAATGGTATTCCAAACAAAGATATTTTGAGACATCAGTCAACCAATTTTGGAATAACAATGGATAATCAAATTACACAATTCAAAAATCCATATGAGACTAGTTCAATAATGTGTTTCTGGAAAAAATTGTATCAAAGTAGTATCTTGCAAGATACTATGAGTGAATACTTTATTTTATATGAATTATGTCAGACAATGATTTTGGGATCTGTTGAAGACGAAAGGGTTTTCAATGCATTAAATTTTGTTAAATCAAAAGTTTGTAATAGGTTGGACAAAAATTTGGAAAATTGTTTAAGAATGTAAGTGTCATCGTACAAGGTGGGTAACTTTCCCTATGATAGAGCGTTGACATATTGGAAGTCCCTAATAGAAAGAAGAGGTATCTCTAATATGGTTGATAATGACTAAAATGATTCATCTAGGAGTGATGATGATATTATGGAAATGCAAAATTCACAAATGATTGTCGGTTTTTTTGGAGAAGTCGATAAAGCTTTGTATCAGCTTCCAAAAATTTAAAAATTGCAATGATTATATGATAAATTCATATAATCTAAAATTTTTGGGATTTAAAATTATTTTGTAAAATTTTAGTGATTTGAATAAATCCATTTTATCAATGATTTTCCGTATTTGATATCATTTATACATGTTAATGATTTGAAAAATTTCATATTATCAAAGATTTTTCATATTTGATTTGTTGTAAAATTTTAGTGATTTGAAAAAATCATATAATCATTCAATTTTAAATTACTATGCATGTTTGTTTTTTAATGATATGGACACGTCTATGTTTTGATTATTTATGATTTAAGTTATTACTTTGAGTGAGTTAAAAATTTGAAAATCATGTATACTTAATGATGCTATGTTATTAAACTATTTGAATATGTTGAAAAAACATAGTTATTTTTCCTTTGAATTTAAATGTATGTCTATATATATCATTAGTATCATAAGTTGTATAATGTGACAAAATATAGTGATTTTTATGGTTTATGCTTTATCATTGAGTAAACCTTGTATACATACATAACTAGTAAAAAATTCTCTATATATGTATGAAAAGTGCATGTAGTATATTACTCTAGATATAGTAAATGAAAATTTAAACCCATTCATAGATATATCCATTGTAAACTCACTTTGAAATATAAAAACAATATGGCATAATATAAATTACCATATTCATTTTTATACAACTATAATGACTAAGTATGAATGCACTAAAAATTGAAACCCATGCATAGATATCTCCTTCGTAAACTCACTTTGAAATATAAAACAATATAACATAATACAAACGACCATATTTATTTTTATACAACAACTATAATGACTATGAATGCACTAAAAATTGAAACCCATGCATAGATATATCCTTCGTAAAATCACTTTGAAATAAAAATCAATATAGCATAATACAAATGACCATACACATTTTTATACAAAAACTAGAATGACTATGAATGCAATAAAAATTGAAACCCATGCATAGATATATCCTTTGTAAACTCACTTGAAATATAAAAAAAATATAGCATAATAGAAATGAAAATATTCACTTTTATACTACAACAAGAATGAATATGAGTAAACTAAAATTTAAACACATGCATAGATATATCATTCGTAAACTCATTTGAAAATTGAAATATAAAACAACATAGCATAATATATGGAAATTGAAATTTAACCCTTTCATTAATATCTCCATCGTAAACTAACATTGAATATGAAAACAATATAGCATAATAAAAAATACAAAATGGAAATAACACACAATTATAAATTTAAATAGTGTAATATTAAAATAATAAAAGCAAGTATCTTGTTTTCAAATGAAAACGTATGAAATGTCTTAAAATAGTCTTTCGAAATATCAAGTTTTAAAATTCAATTTCTAACTTTAGAATCTTTTCTCCCTTCCTCCACTCATTTTTCCTTCTTAATGGCTTCCAAAATCTCCATAGCAATTACTCCTCCCTCTTCTTTCCCATGTTCAACTTATTTTTCTCATCCACTACTTCCATAATTACCACATTCTGCATTACAATGACTCTTTTCTCGGGCTGGGTAACAATACTATCAATTGCTCTAGAATTGATAAGGATATTCTCAATATTTTGCATTCCATCGAGAAGGGTGCTTTCTTCTTTGTCAACATCTTCAGATGTTGGTCCTTGAACTTATTTACCCTTCTCCTTTAGAAAAACATCAGGATCCAATCCATTATGAATAATGATTTTCCGCAAAATGTTATTTTGTCAAACTGATTCCGGTGCTCTTTTTTTCATTTCCATGGAAGCGTTTAAGATCCTTTACCATCCTGAGATAGTCATGCAGGTTGTGAACCTGCTTCTTGAGATTTTCATACTTTACCTGCAAAAAGGAAAAAATAGTTAATAAACATTAAAAGATAATTACATTTTAAAAAAGAGAATAAAAACTTTTGAACACAAAAATGATTATGTCAAACCTCAACAACATTCTTTGCAGCTACAACAACATCAACCTTTTTCTTATAACTTGCCCATTCATTGTAATAAGATTGGGCCTTACCATTAATGTTCTCCAACATGTTCATCATAAACTTTTAAATTTCATCTGTGTATGATGTATTCACATTCAAAATACCATATTTTACTTGTTGTAGCAGAGCCTCCATATTTTAAGGTTCATTTTTAACAACAATTTTTTTTTCTCTTTTCAAAAAATTATTGTATCGGGCATTAATTTCCTTTATCAAAACCTTTGCCCAATACTCCCATTTTTTCATTTCTATTATATCTGAAAGTAGTAAATCCATGATTGTAGATTCAACATTATTAGAAACCAAATATTTTTTTAAAATGTTTAATATTTCATCCTCTTGTCAAGGAGGAGCCTGACGGGTGCTTGTTCCCCTTGGAGGAGATTTGCTTGAACATTCTGCACCTTCATTTCCTTTGTATTGAAGTAATTCTAATATTTGGAAACTAGTGGGTGTGTTATTATCTTGGAAAAAGAAATCTTTATCAAGTGGAACTTCATAAAATTATGAAAATTGGTAGCAAACTTTGTTATAACACTTATCGATAGAAGAAAAAACATCTTCCATAGTTGTTTTTGCAAATGGAATGTTGGCATGTTGTACATCTGAAAAAATAAAAAAATTAATTAAAAATAGTAAAAAATTTGTGAAAAAATTGTTTCGATAGTAATTAAAACTTACTCCCTGAATATGAAACCTCTTGCGCAACTACGTTCATTAGCATAGGATGTGCAGCCGCAGGTTGTTGACGATTAGGAGAACTAGATCTTCTATGTTTCCATGTTGATCTTCTCCTTACCAGTGGTGTTGTTTCCTCCACAAGAGTTTCAGAGTCTCCTGATTCCTCTTGATTATAACCTTTGACAATAGCATCCCGCTTTGAAGAGGAAGAGGAAGCCCTTTCCTATGTTTGGTATAAAATGTCAAAATTACAAAAAGACAAACAATAGAAAAATAAATTTTTTAACTTAAATATTAAAAAACAAATTACCTGAACCTGTTGTTCTGTCATGGCTAAATTGACTAGGGTTGAGTGCCAAGATGTTGGTATAAGAGTGTTTTGTAAATTATAAAAATATTCATAAAAAAAACAATAATATGATTGCATGTGCTAATTGTCGGTGAGGGTGAAGAGTGGGTTTTCACATTCTTAAATTCAAATCTAATCTGATGTGAGACATAGGTGGACCAATCAAATTTTTGGTGTGCAATACAACGGACCAAATACGCTAAGGCCCACATCAAAATTTCTATCGGCCTTCCTTGCAGAACGAGTTTGGCAAGGAAGAATTCGTAACATGCCCAAAGAATTTATTTTCAATCGTAGTACGATCAAAATCCTTTTGGACTTGGTGGATGTAACTACAAAAATACAAAATTAGTAATTGTATACCAGTGACAAGAATTTAAATTTAATTAAATAAAAAAATAGTTATACCTTGAAAAGATTTTGATTGCACTTTGAAGTTGGTCTCCAAGTAGAGTTTGTCCTCATCAGTTAATTGGTATTTGGAAGTGAAAGGCTGAGCACCAGCGTGGGGCAATGCTATCAATCTAGCAATATTTGTGGTTGTGAAAGAAAGAATGATATTTTTGTTATCGACGACAAGATTTACCTTACCCGAATCTATAATATAAGCTACAATCTCCACCAGTTTAATGTCCATGTCAAAATGCGACATTGAAACTAGACCTCGAAGACCATAGTCCTAACCCAAGATATGTCATAACATGGTGTTGATAAAATTTCTAAAATCAGGGGGCAAACTAGGTTTTTATGATTAAATTTAAACATTCTAGGGGTTGTAGGGGATGCCATAGGGTGTATGAGTATGGATAAGAAGATACAGTGGACAAGGGTTCAAACGAGAGAAAAAGGGTTAAAAATTGCTTAAAAATTAAGGGAAAATGATAAAACCAAGATAAAAGTGGAGGAAGAGGGTTAAGAATGTGTTAAAACGAGAGGAAAAGGGGTGAGAATGCATTAAAACATGAGGAAAATGGTTAAAACTGTCATAGAAAAGATGAGAAAATGATTGTTAATCCCTTTATATAGACTTTTCTGCATGCAATAAGATCTTGGATGGGTGACACGTGTCCTCTGCATGCAATCATTTAACGGATGGATGAAACATGGTACATCAACACTATTATCGTACATCGACACACATTGCAACCGATCTGCATACAACCAATTGTATTGCCTGCAACTGATCAATATTATTGCAACCGATCATCATGCTCGCAACCTATCATTATGCCTACAATTTCTTGTCATGCCTACAGCTAATCAACATTCCATAAGCTGATCGTCATGCCTATAACCGCTCATCATACCTACAACTGATCATCATACCTAGAACTGATTGTCAATATGATCGGGATACAAGTACCAAATGAGTGTTAATATGATCTTCCTCTTATTATTCAATAAAATTAGGGGCTTCAATGACCAACTTAGGTTGTTGCTTTCTAAATGATAACTCCAAGAACTCAATTGGTTCTTCTAAAATACTAGCCCTATGTCTTGTAATCATGAAATAATTACAATGTTGATATGGCTTTCTGGGTATATCTTTAATGGAGTCACTAGGTAATTAAGAAATCTAGATAATATCAGGTATCACTAGTCCTTTTGTTTATCCAAAATATGGGAAAGCATCCCACCAGGCATGCCAAAAATTATTGGGCAAAAGTTTTTCTAATGGTAAGGATTACACATCCACAGACGTCAACCAATGTTGAGTGACTTCAAGATCATGAATCTCAGGGTCAATCTCTGGATTAGGTTGGATCCTTGTAAATTATAACTAAACTCTTGGGGAAAAGGGAAGGAAAAGAGACTAAATAAAATGTAAAGCTAGAACAATATGTGGTGTAGATCCAATCACATCAAGATACATACCCAATAAGTCTAAAACACAATATACAACATTCATGGACTACCTAACAGACCAACCACTAGTTCCATTAATTATTTACACACATAACTCTCCTAAAAATTCTATAATTAAAGAATAAATAATGTGAAATCGAGATATCATAATTAAAGCTAGTTCATTCACTTAGCTTTAGCAAAAATAATCATCAGAGAAAGATAATATATACATGATTATAGTTGAAGGATATATAGTAATCCACTTATATTGTTGAGTGCATCAAAATGTACATGCATGTTATAATGATTGGAGAGTCGTAACTAAAAATACATTACAAACATGTATATATAGCCCTCAAGGAGCAGGATTTTAGAAGACTAATTAATACTTCATTAAATGGAGATCAAAATGTTAGTGTCCATTAGGTTCGAATGACTTATTTTGTGGTTGCTCTATCATAGATCGAATATTCTCCACTATGTTCGGATAGGAACTACTAACACTCTCTGTTTGAACCTTCCTTTCATAATAAATGAACTTACTATCACCCAAACATGTATCTTTATGATTTGAGGTAGTTACACTACATAAATTCTCTAGCTATCACCTTATGAGTTCAAATTTGTCAGTAATTAAATTCACTCATCTTCTCAATCCTTGGATCCATCTACCTCAATCATTGGTAGGAGGGGGAAATTTAAATTTATGAAGCTTCCTTTGTAGTTGGGCTTTTATGCATTTATGATCAGATAGGGCAAAGATTTAGGCTGAATGCATATCTTGGTCCTGCCCTAATCTTCCATCTGAATCACATTCTTCTGGGATGGGAAAATGAAAGCCTTTTCTACTATCCTTTTCCTTCTATCTCCATCTACTTTGGAGTTGTGTCACAACCTGCCCTTTGGGACTTCCTAGAAGATATTAATTGATACAAATGTTCAATTAATACTTGAATTTTAACATTTACCTAACCTTAATAATGCTACCAAGCATTAATAAAATGGTCTAATCGATAAATCCTAGGGGATGGTAAACCCTAATTATCCTATAAATATCCCTAATTAAGGCTAATTACACTCTACCAGGATAATTGGAAGAGTTTTGGAATACAATTAGGATTTTGTAAGGTTTGGAGAAATTAAAATAAGGCTTTTGTGAAAATATTAATTTGGGAAAATTATCTTTTACAAAAAGTGACTTAGTAGAATAAACCTAATTTTACAATTAGGTGTCCACAAAATTTATCCAATTTTAAATGGACCCAAAAAGAGCAAGGTCATGATTTAATAATAAAAATGTATATATTTTAGTGGATGAACTATTCTCCATTCCACATGACTACTTCCAAATAGTGGTAAATCTGACCTTGTAAGTGGAACTAAAAGAAAAATGGGAGGCCCAAAATGAACAAGGTACTCCCACCTTATCTCCTCTTGTCCCTTCTCCTAATTTTTAAATAATAAAAAGGAATATCACTATTTGGGTTGAGTCCAAAAAGACTCCTTTAATATTTTAATAATAAATCACCTCCTTGCTCATGAAGGAAGAGAAGCTAGAGAAAATCTATAAAAGGGGAGAAAAGTAATGGATTGGGAGAGGAAAATATTGGTCTTAGGGAGTATGCTCTCTACCTTGGTAGATCAAAAACCAAAAATTCCTAATAGAGTATCCAAACTTTAACCTATAGGCATTGGGCCAAAATTAGTAAGCTTAGAAGGATAATTTGAGGAAAAAGCTAAAAGGAGGAAAAGGTTGGAAGCCATGAAAATGGAAGGCTAGCATATGGAAGGAGTCAAGCATGAAGGCTAGGTAGGTAATCGAACTCATCCAGGTCATTTTGTACCATTGTATTTTGCCCTAACATGTGTATTCTATTAAAATGGTTATGCGGGTCTATCTATTCTTTTACTAAAGGCATGCTTTTGTTCTATTAAATTTCTGTTAGATCAATATGTATATATGTATTTTATGAATCTAAAACTGAAGCTCCGGGTGACCTCAATGGAGAATTCCAATTAAGGATCAAAATTATGTAAGGGGGGACTTGTAATATCTTTGTAAGTATCCCCTCAAAATAATGTGAGGAACCTTATCTTGTTCACCTAGACTATACAACCTATATCCACAATTTGATTTTGTTGATGGCTACATCCTTCTAACTTGCTTATTTGCCTCAAAAGGATATTAGCCACAAATCTAGTCTTGGAACCCCTAACTACCTTATCCTCAACGAATTAAATCCATCAATCCTAGGGCTAGGGTTCCAATAACTATCCTTCTTCCTCAAGTTGACCCTATAAAGATACTTTAGTGCCATTATCTATTGTTAATCCTTTTGTATGGGAGCCTATTATTGAAGATCCTAACTCCCTATCTGGGTGGGGAAATACTTAAGACAAAGATTGTCCGCCTTCTAGTGGTTCCCTAACCACTTGATATTTTTCACCTTGGTATGAATGCTATTTTATTGTTATCAATATTTGGACTATAGCTGTAGCCCCTAAAGAGTTCTTTTATATTTTGTGGTTTCTTAGTTTAAAATTTTTAGGGTGCACCTTTTTTTGCCACCCACCTTTATTTTGTGAACAATGTATTATTTATTATTTAAACAATGAAGACACTTTTCAAAAACAAAAAGAAAATTATGCAAACATGGAGGTGGTATTTTTATTTTTATTGTAGTACTCAAAGAAAAAACCCTTAGATTTTCAAGACCAAAAATGAGTCCAACGTTGTGCACAAAAACCAAAATTGACAAAAATATTGGACAAAAAACTATTTACTAAATAAAGAGGAATAATGATTGACTAAAGAGGAGGAAACTTTTATGTCATTACTCTTTTACAAAAAGCTTGGATAGCAACTGTCTCTATATTTTAAATAATAAAGAGAAGGGGAGGTCGTAATTCTATCCATCATTCGTATTTGGATGCATTCAATGCTTCTACAAATGATGTATCCCTTCTCATTCATCCAATTTGAATCTATCTATCCTATATTCCTAGGTAAAGGTAAAAACAAAAACTATGAATAGATGATATTAGGTGAAATTACACTTAAAAACACTAGGATTTTAAAGCATAAGCTCATGCTATTGACTACATGGTTTTGCATGGTTACATATAAAATTTTATTCCCTACTAATTAGAATTGGATTAAATATGAGAATAATTATAGAGTACATAATGTTAAGGATTTTACATGAAACTTATAACATTGCTATAGTGGATGGAATGAAAGCCTCCTATGTTGTTAGAGGACTTCCATTTATATTTCTCTTATAAAAACATGGATTGAATGATATTTTTATGTTTCTATACAAATAACCTCAATGAATGATATGTTCTAAATTAGATATTTAAATATTTTAATAAGAAGTTTTCTTCTCATATCTCATATATTTTGGTTTCATTTTTCCTAGACTTATGCAAAGCTTTATAGAAGACAAATAACAACTTGTACATCCTCGGGGGGACAATACAATGGTTTGGAATTTGGATCTTCTTCAGGAGGTCTAAGGTTCAAACCATGGCATGGACGAGTGTCTGAGGGGGTTTATGTGTATGGGTGTGTGTTTGGTCCCTATTGATAGTCTCAAATCTCACCCTTATCAAAGGTCATGGTTGGGATAGGGATGTCAAGCCGTGAGTGCGAGTCGTAGGGCTTTCTCACACTAACCCCATTAAAAAAATAACATAACTTGTACTTGTTATATGAGAAGTTAGAAATGATGATTCAAATATTGATTTTCTTGATCCTACCTTACATGTAGTAGTTTTTAAGAAAAACATATTATTTAATATATTAATATTAGAATTTATATGCTTAGAAAGGAAAAGAACCTATCTACTAAATTTTAATCCAATAACATACATAAGGTATTTTGTGGCTCAACTTAGTGAAACTAGTCATTTTAATGTTTATATATTAATTTAATTTACAATCTAATAATATCAATGCATATATTCTTTGTCGGCTCTTCCTAGGATTGGCTTGGATCATAACCATATCTGGTTGGACATCCCTGATAATCTACCATTATTTCCTCATCCATTTATATTTGAGGCCATGTGGTGTTCCCACCCTGATTTTCAAGCTCGGTTTTTGGAATGGTGGCAGGAGGATATCAAGGGCCATGGTATTTTAAAGTTAACTAATAAACTAAGGAGGCTTAGGGGCTATCTCAAACTTTGGAGAAAGTCCACATTTGGGAATATTTTCAGAGAGAAGGAGAGATTGAAAGGCTTTATTGGTCAATTGGAGGTTGCTATGGAGGTCAAGAATTGTTCGAATGATCTGATGAGAGAGGAACATTGTGTGTTGGAAGAATACAATAACATACAGGCTCAAGAGGAGCTATTTGGGAAACAAAAGTCTAGGGAGTTGTGGCTCAAGGAAGTGGATCATAATTCCTACTTTTTCCATGCCTCCACTCTAAGGAGGAGAGGTTGAAATAGGATAACGGAGATAGTCAGAGGCGATGGAAGTACAACTTCAAGCAGTTATGATGTAAGGGATGAGGTAGTTGATTTTTTTAGTAATTTTTTGTGTTCGAAGCTTGATCGTGACTTACCCATTGAGGAGGCAATGTTGGATGTAATCCCGGGGTTGGTATCCGAGGAGTGGAATAGGTGGCTCTTGACCCCGTTATCGGATGAGGAGATTTTGAATGTAGTAAAGGGGATGGGCTCTCTTAAGGCATCGAGTCTTGATGGCTTCCCTCTGATATTTTTTCAAAAATTTTGGCACATCTGCAGTGGGGATGCTTATGAAGCCACAAGAGAAATCCATAGGAGTAAGCGTATCCCAAAGGTGGTGAATGTGACCTTCCTTTACCTCATTCCTAAGAAAGAAACTACCACTACCTTTGGGGATTACAGACTGATAAGTCTCTGCAATACGGTGTACAAGATTATTTCCAAAACTATTGCCAATAGACTTAAGCTTATTCTCCCAAAAATTATTGATGAAATCTAGAGTGCCTTTGTTTCGGGTAGGCAAATTTTGGATGGTGCTATTGTTACTCACGAGCTGCTGCATTCGATATATAAAAGTAGGAGATATGGTTTTTTCCTAAATTTGGACATTAACAAAGCGTACGATCGGGTCGCTTGGCCATTTTTAATCAGGGTGTTGAGAAAGTTCAGGTTTTGTGATGAATGGGTTAGTCTAATTCAGGATTTTTTTCAACATCCTAGTTTTCGGTGCTCATCAATGGGTCTCTGGTAGGATTTTTTTGTTCTTGTCGAGGGTTGAGACAGGGGGACCCATTGTCTCCATTTTTGTTCATTATTGTTGTGAAGGCTTTGGGCAAAGCATTTATCAGATGCCAAATTTTTTTGGGATTGAGGCCTACGACAACGTGCAACCCTATATCGCATCAATAGTTCATGGATGACACTCTTGTTGCCTATGTAGCTATGGTGGAGGCAGCAGAGGAAGTTAAAGCTATTCTTTACTGTTATGAAAGGGCAGTTGGTCAGGAAATAAGTCTTACCAAGAGTGGGTTGTTTTTTATTAATAATCCCATTGCAGTCTACAGAGAGATTGCAAAATTGTCGCATTGCTTATTTCCCTTCTTCATATATTGGTTTACCTTTGTTTGTGGGGAGAGAAAAATCAGAGTTGTGGTCTTCGTTGGTTGAGAGAATTTAATGAAAACTTACTATGTGGAAGGGAGCGTTTTTGAGCCAAGCAAGTAAGGTGGTTTTGGTGCAAAGTACTTTACAGAGCATCCCTATTTACTTTATGTCAAAGTTTCATGTGCCTCTTAAAATAGCATCAAAAATTGATAGTGTCTGTAAATATTTCTTATGGGTGGGGTCGGAGTTGAAAGGAAGATTCCATATTATTTCTTGGGAGGCGGTTTGTAGAAAGAAATCCAATGGAGGGTTGAAATTAAAAAGTGCAGTTAGAATGAATAAATATTTGATTGCAAAAATTGGGTGGAAGTTCGCATCTAACTCCTATAAATTATGGGGATCCATATTAAAAGCCAAGTATAGATTTAGCTCCTTTCTTTCTGAAGATTTACTCTCAAGTGGTTCAGTTTTTTGAAATAGTCTGGTTAAGACTAGGTATCTGCTTAAAAATCATTGTAGGTGGGTAATCGGGAATGGTAGGAAGGCCCTCTTTTGGGAAGATGCTTGGCTTCGGGATCGTCCATTGGCGAAAGAAGTGCGATTTTAGGGATTGGCTACTAATTCCAGAGAAATGGGTTTGACCTATGTGGCTGATTTACTTGAAGATAGAGGGGATATAATTGCTTGCGCTATGGTGCCAGTTTGTGTAAGGGATGACAGTGATAGACATGTTTGGGAGAGTCTTGGGAAGAAATTGCGTCTTTGTGTTATTTTCTAAGAAAATGTTGAAGACCGGTTGATCTGGCGGTTGGAGAGTTCAGGAAGATATACGGTCAAATCGGCCTATAATTGCTTAAATATGGAGGGGTCACATTTCCCATTCAAGTTGCTCTGGCTTAAGCATCTTTCCCCTAGGGTAAATATATTTTTTTGGTTGGCTACTCAAAACCAAATTTTAACTATAGAGAATCTTCTCAAAAGGGGCTGGCATATGGTCGATTAGTGTTATCTTTGCAAATCTGATTGGGAGTCAACCTCTCATCTATTTCTCAATTGTTGTGTTTCTAAGGAGATAATTATTTCTATTCTAAGATGTTTGGGTGTGGAGTGGGTCTTATAAAAAATATTTTATGATTGTATCCTTCAGTGGTCTTCGCCCTTTCATTCCCCTCACCTCAGGTGTTTTTGGCCGTACATGCTTCCCCACATGATGTGGGAAGTTTGGAAAGCAAGAAATGCAAATATATTTAGGGAGAATATGGTTGCTACGATCTTATTGAGTAATCAAATTCTTGGTAAAATTATGGAGAATGTGGAAAGCATCGCGGTGTCTATGGACTTGCCAAAGGCATCGAAGTAGTGTGAAATTAGGTTGGAACAATTTTTGGGCTTTGGAAATACAGATCGACCACCGTCGATGCCTAACATAAGAAATTCTATTAAATGGTGTGCCCCCTTGTCGGGTGGGTGAAATTAAATTTTGATGGGGCAACAAAGGGAAGAACGGGGAAGGCAGGCTCAGGTGGCATTATCCAGGACCATTATGAAAATATTTTGTTGGCGTATGTTGATTCTTTGGGTGTGAATTATTCGCAGGTGGTAGAGGCAAGGGCAGCTTACCTCGGGATTGCCTTGCTTAACGAATTCAATTTTAAGAAAGTTGTTATTGAGGGTGATTCCTGCAACATTATTAATATGCTTATTGGAGTGTGCCATGTTAGTTGGAAGGTCACCAATCTAATTGATGAAGGAGTAAAGTTGTATCGGGAGTTGGAAGATGTTCAAATTTATCACACGCTTAGGGAGGGAAATGTTGCTGCTGACATGATGACGAATATTGGAGTGAATCTTCATGGATATAGGGTATGGCAAGGGGACTCTCCACAACACCTCATCAATTGTGCTCATTTTGATGTTGGTTAATTGGTCTCGGGTGGTGGTAGTTCGCTTGGTTAGAATATTTGGTGCAGTTTTTAAAGAGGTGGGATAGTTGTATCTCTTTGCCAGTTATGTGGCTTGTCTTTTCCTTGTATTCCTGGATGGGAACGGTATTTTAAATACCAAGTTTATTCATTTATGAAGGTATTTTTAAATACCCAATCAATTTATTAATCAATGGTCATTAATGAAGGTATTTTTAAATACCCCATTTAATTCATTAATGAAGGTATTTTTAAATACCCCATTTAATTCATTAATGAAGGTATTTTTAAATACCTAATCAATTTATTAATTATGGGTCATTAATGAAGGTATTTTAAATACCCCATTTAATTTATTAATGAAGGTATTTTTAAATACCTCATTTAATTAATTAATTATTGGTCATTAATGAAGGTCATTAATGAAGGTATTTTTAAATACCCAATTAATTTCAAAAGAAGGAGCGAGAATTATTTCGAATATGAGAAGCGAGAATTATTTTGAAAATGAGGAGCAGAAATTATTTCGAAAATGGGGAGCGGGAATCAAGAATATGTTTCTACCTTGGTTCGTCTGCCTACCTTGGGAAGTGGTTATTTGCTAGGGACCGTTGAGATGCGGCTCAAATGTCTGGTGGGATTATTTCAAAGTTATATATTGTGATGTATAACTACCTCAGCTCTCTCACAGGTCTTCTCGAATCTCCCGACCCTTTGGATCTTGTGGTTTGTGGTGCCGATTTATGTAGTTACTATTTTTATTTTGGTTAGTATTGTAGTATAGTTTTTGTACTCTTCTATTTAAGTGCTAAAGTGCACTTTTTTGGTTTTCTATCATTTTTTCGGTTGTAAAAGGTTTTGGGGCCCTTTCAAAACACTCTTCCCTTCATTTTACCAAAAAAATTAATATGAGAGAGTGGGGTTGATTAAATAATTATAATTTTTCATTTTTTTAATAGATTGAAAAGTTAGGGGTATATTATGGACACCCTTCGTGTGAATTCAACTTGGGTCTCTGTTTCGAAAGCCCGATGCCTTTTTCCATTGTGGTGTCCTTATATAGACTTTAAAAATTTCAATTAACAAGTACCTTTTATGTATTCTTACTAAGCATCAATGTTTAGAGTGAGTTTCCCTAGATGAAGATAATCATTGACCATTGAAAGAGAGAAAACTGTAAATGTAGTCCATTAAAAAAATTGTTTTACAAATCATATATATATATATATATATATATATATATATATATATATATATATATATATATATATATATATATATATATATATATAACTCTAGAAAGCATGTATGGTTCATAGTCATGATTCTTCTATTAACATGTATAACATTTAATAATTAACATGTTCATTAAGGTTCCCTAAATGAGGAGCATCATTGAGTAGTAAAAGAGAAAAAATATAAATGTAATCCACTCTAAAAATTTTATATAAATAAAATATATAAATTTATAGCAAATAAAGATATATTTTACTTTAAAAATTATGTATAGTTCATGAATTCATGATCATACTAACATGCACAACATTTAATAATTAATCAAAGTTTATAATATTAAGATGGGTATGCCTCTCTGTACAATATATGTCATTATAAATTGTGATAAAAAATATGACAGATTTTTATACCAAATTTTTGAAGTAAATGCATGCCCTTGAATGTATGATATGTCTGCATGTCCTCTGATAAAATATAACTCAAATTATAATTTTTCATTTATTAAGTACCCCTTTGTATTCTTACTAAATATTAAACACCAATTTTTAGAGTGAGGTGTCTTGAATGAGGAGGAAAATCACTAACAATTGAAAGAGAAAAAATGTAAATATAGTCCATTCTTAATTTGTTTGATTGGTTTCCAAGGTCACCCTGTCTTGTTGGTGACTTCCTCTATTCCTAGCACTTGTTGGTGACTTCCTCTGTTCCTAGCCCAAGGCTTGTTTTTGTTGTGGTTTGTCTTTTGTCCTTTGTAAGAGACTCTCTTCTTTATGGACATCTATGATGACCATTAGTCTCTTCTTTTTTTTGTTTCTGTCCCTTGTAAAAGGTTTGGGGTCCCTTTCAAAACCCTTTCCACCAGTCTATTAAAAAAAAATGTTGTACAAAACAAAAATAATAATTTATAGCAAATAAATACATATTTTACTCAGAAAGCATGTATAGTTCGTGGTCATGATTATATTAACATGCATAGCATTTAATAAGTAACATTGTCAAGCATATATTGTTCCTTCGAACATCTTTGTGTTTCTAACTTTAAATAGCGTTGATGGGTCTTACTTCTAGGTATGTGGTAAAAATGGGAGACAGTAACCGAGATAGCAGCAATCCTTCTCCTTCTCCTCTAGACATAGATAGTCCCAACAAGAACGCCACAAATTGCGGGTGGAAGGAAATCAGAGAACAAGATAGGCTCCTCCCAATACCCAATGTGGATATAATCATGCGAATCATCCATCAATTCCAGAATCTCCAAGAAGGCCAAGAAGACAATGCAAGAGTCTGTCTCCGGGTTCATCAGCATCGTTACCGGTGAGGCCTTTCAGAAAAACAGGAGGAAAAGCGGAAGAACATCGATGGAGACGATATGCTCTGGGCCATGACTTGTCTGGGTCTTGAGGATTATGCAAAGTCCGTCAAGGCTTATCTTCTGAAATACAAAGAAGCCGAGGGTAAGAAGCTCTCGATCATAACGCAAGTTCTAGTGGACTATTCTCCTGTTGGTGCTAATCACGGCATCAACCTGAGGGTAGCAATATCGGTATAATTAACATCATGGATAGTTGGTTGAAGGACCGTTGGCCAGAATCACGGCAGTCAGTTGGCTATCCATCCCTTAAAGATGCATGGAACCGGTCTTTCCACAGACCCTGGTGCGAGAGGCAGCCGTGGCCGTTGATAGGATATATGAATATGTTTTCCATTGCAGTTAAGATACTCTAACTTTAGACCTCAAAACTTTACGGTTAGTTGATCAAATATTTATCAAGAAGAAATTTAGGTTCAAACTTTGGGGCATATTTGTTGTAAAAGTAGTAGTTTTATCTGAATCCTTTAAGTGTGCGTATACCAATCCCAAGAGAGACATATGGTTCCCATCACGCCCCTGAGTGTGAGTGCGCCTTGGACAAAAAACAAATCTTGAGTGGCCGGTGGTCCTCCTCACGTGCTCTGAGTGAGCATGCACCTTAGGCCAAGTATGAGTGTGTGTGCCATAATCCAAGTACAAATCATGAGCAATAGATGGTCCCGTGTATGTGTCTTAGACTGAGTACAAATTCCAAGTGGTCATGCACTCTGAGTGTGCATGCACTTCAATCGAATATGAGGTCCCCCTCACGCCCTCTGAGTGAGTGTTAGACTCACGGTGACAATACGAATCTCAAACAACCAATGGTCCCCTTCATGTGTCGGGTCAAGAATAACGAGGCGATATAGAATTATTGGAAGCAACCCTTATCCTATGTGATCGTTGGTCCCCTCATGCCCCTAAGTGCGCATACATCTAAAACTAAGTGCAAATGTTCATGCCCCGTGAGTGTGCATGCATTTAAAACTAAGTACAAATCCTAAGAAACCGTTGGTCCCCTTCATGTTGGATCAACAACAACTAAGTGATATAGGTTTGTTGGAAGCAGACCTTGTCCTAAGTGATTGATGGTCCCCCTCATGCCCTTTGAGTGTGCATGTGCCTCAAACCTTATAGAATCTAGAATGATCGGTAGTCCCCTTCATGCCCTTTGCCCTCTGAGAGCTGGTATAGGCTTGTTGGAAGCAACCCCTATCTCGAGTGAGCACCTGGTGGTCCCCCTTATGCCCTTTGAGTGTGTGCGCTTCAAACTGAGTATGAATTTCAAATTTTTGGTGGTCCCCCTCACACCAGGTCAACAATAACTAAATGGTATAGGCCCGTTGAAAGTAGTCCCTATGGTTTAAACTCCGTACTTACCATGTAACCAACTGTATCAAAAAAAAAAGAAAAAGAAAAAGAAAAAAAAAGAAGAAGAAGAAGATAGTGTAACTTTAGCATTTATCATAACCGTCGGGTTGGATTCCATGTGTCATATCTGCGTCTACAATATTTGTGGTCATTTGCTGAAATAGGTAAAGAAGTGACGATTCGAGTTCAATTAACATTTTATTTATAATCTTAATCTTTAAATGCATTTGTAATATAATATATAAATTTAAACATTAAATTAAAATTAATTATAATATTTTTTAAAAATATTTTATTATATTTAATGGGTTAATAAATCAAATTTTTCAATGAGAATGGAGCATAGATATATAGAAAGTAAATGAATAAGTAAAAAGTAGATCTAAAATTTTTAACTCCTTATATAAGACACACTTTTAAGGTTTATTTTTTAATTTTTTTAAGTAATACTTCTTATACACATCTACAATGGGGATTGAACCCCAGTTACATCATCGACAATGTAAGTGACATTCTTGCCTGTAGACCACACTCACGGGGATACTTTTAAGGTTTATTATAGGAAGAGTAAATGTGGATTAAGCCTTAGGAAACTTGAACAAATGAATTTTGTTCTTATTGCAAAACATGGTTGGAAGTTTTTCAAAATGGATGAAGCTGAATGAGTAAAGATCTTAATAGCTAAATATATTAGCAGAGATGGTAATTTCCTTGATATTTAGATCAATCCAAAGAGCTCTATTTTTTGGAAACACCTTGATTCTATGTTTATATTAAAAAAGGTATGAGATGAAAATTTGGTGATGGTAGGAAAGTTAACTTTTGGGATGATAGTTGGATTCATAATGAGCCCTTGATTAGAGACCAACTTCTAAATTGCGTAGAGCACTTTACTGTGCAATCATATGGATCTAAAGTCACTGAATTTATTGAGGTAAGGGATGGAAAAAGGAATTTCTTTTTAACCCATTTCCCAAGCAAATTCATGCTATAAATTCTTTATCCAATATTCTCAGTAACCATCTTATTAATCCTAACCCATCAGTTGATTCATTTGTTTGAAAAGTAGATAATAAAGGTTTTTTCAAGGTTAAATATGCTTACTTTCTTCAATTTGATAAGGAAGAGGACTGGTTTCCATCTAGTAAGATATGGTTCAAACACTTTCTTCTCATGACTGACCACCTAAAACAAAATACTTACTATTGAAAACCTTCACAAAAGAGGCTTCCTCATTTTGAATCTGCTTGGAAAATTTCTAATCATTTGTTTCTCAAGTGTCCCTTCTCCTTAGAATTTATCCATCTCATAAAATTCAATGTTACTTGGGTCATGCCTAGTAACATTCTAGACTTGTGTTTGCAATGGGTTTTCCCATTCCATAATATTTTGCTTAGAAACTATTGGTCTTTCCGTTTGCCTCATTTTCTTTGGGGTATTTGGAATGAAAGAAACAACAAAGTCTTCAGGAATATTAGAAAGTGTTTTGGTTTCGAATTCTAGTCTCTTTTAGTACCCGGTTGATAAGGTGTTCCCTCTTACTTTTTGTTGAAGGTATTTTCTTTCTTCTACCTATTTGTGGCTATTTTATTGTATCTCCCTGTACCATAGGATTATTCTCCTCCTGATATGCTTACTGTTTTTGTTTCTATCATGTCTCATATTGTAAAAGGTTGAGGATCCTTTCAAAATCATCCTTTCAAAATCCTATGTTTTCCTACTTAATAAAAAAACTTTAAGGTCTATTATACCTCCTTCTTTTCAAATTTTCAAGTCTAATAAAATTAAAATAAATATTGAGACTCTGGAAAGGACATAGTTTTACCAAAACATCCATCTAAGGGAAATCCTTTAAAATAAGAAATTTGGTTTGCTCTAAAGGCTTAGATCCCAACTTGAGATAATGTCCACCATATTTTGGTACATTTTTAACCAAATCATCCTTTCAAAAAAGAGGTAAATAGAATTCTTCAAGCAAATTGCTAATAAATATCTAAGATCTAGAATTATTTTCTTAAGTCAATACATTACTTTTACTTTTTAAGATTTACAAGACAAAATAGACTTGAGTCAACAATTTATCATTTTAGGTTAGAAGAGTATAAGCCTTCAACCAAACATCAAACAAATAATTTATTAAATTTTCATATTTAACTAACTATATAATATATTATTGATTAATTATAAAGTCTCTAACACAAATTTCCATGTTTTCAAACCACTAGGTAAGGTTTTTGGTTTACACTATGGGGCCATGATGTGATGGCATGAAGGACAACTCAAAAAGCTAGATTGTAGAGTATACCTTATTTTCTACAAATTTGCACTCCATTAAGTAGGTTTAATGGTGTTCTGCTCTACAACTAATGAAAAGATACAAATCAATAAATAAAATTCCAAATGTTAATGCAAATGCACACAAAAATATAAGGCTCTTGTATTAAATATAAATCAATTATAAAAAATTTAATACAAGGGTGTGGCATTGTTGGCTACATGACAGTCTATTGTATTGGAAAGAAAGAGTTAGTCTAGAGAAAATATCTATAGGAAGTGAGTGGAAAAAATAAAGAGAAGGGTAAGGATCTCAAAAGACTAAGAAGAGACCAAAAATATAGAAAAAGAACCCATATTAAACTTACATATTATTTGTATGTAAGTTACAATTTAGTTCAAAGGTGAACCACTTCATATCCCGACTGATCAATATTTAATTTTAGAAATAATTTATGAACTACCTCTTTAGCTTTCTCTATGTCTAATGCTAGTGTCTAAGCATAGAATTTGTTGAACTTGTCTTATCCACAGAGTTGTTAGGAATCAGTTGTTATAAATTATATAGACAATGTATCACTACATGATGATCCATGAAGTTGACACCAACAAAAAATAATCTATTGTGTGTTAGCACTATTTGGGTTATTTCCAAAGAAGAAATTGAACCACAGTAAAAGTTAACATCGACCCTTCTAATGAAGATTCTACATAGGGTCTACGGTCTACAAGATATGTCAAATTTGGTATCATAATCCTTGGTGCTTTGAGAAACCCCTAATTTTCCTATATTACTTGTCCCAATTATAAAGTATTGATTCTCATGGTGTTAATATTCAACTATGGAAAAGGGTGCATGAGTTATTCAAATATGTTCCATGTTTCCTATGATGGAAAGTATGCTTGTTTACTATGATGGTGAGTTCTCTTTATACTCATATCAATTAGTTGATCTATTGTAATAGGATTCCATCATATTTATTTTAGATATATTAGATGTTGTATGTTCATTAACTCTACACATGGAGGATGGTATGACTAGCAGAGTTCAACATGAAATCCTAGATGTATCCCTAAGTAACATGGCATTTTAAGGGCAAAATCATTCTCTCTTACTTGGAATTTAATGGCATATGGAGCTTAGTGTAATGGTTTGATATGCCTATTTGGGTTAGAAAAAAATTCCTTGTCTAGAGGATCTAAACATTATCTCTAACCTAAAATGTGTGAGGAATTATGTGTTGATGATTGCACTCTTTGTATTTTTGTTATCAACATCATACGATCCAATGTACATATGTTTAAATTTCTTAACACCTATCATAGAATTTTCTTATCCCTATTTCCCTCCTTGCTTTAAATTATTTTTATGACATTGCTCAAAATATGCAAGGTGACATCCATTAGGATTCTAGATCCAAATATTAACAAATGTAAAAAAAATTGTAATCTATGGAGGTGTGGATTGCTCTATTTTAGGAATTTTGGATCTATGAAAGAGTCAACCTATATGCAAGGGTAATTATTGTTGTAAATATTGAATATATGTATAAACATTCTCTTGACAATATTTACTTGTTGATTAGCTTGTTGATGAAATTTTGATGCTTTGTGTCCAAAAGGTTCTAAAAATATTAACAACCATTGTTAAGAAATCAATTATCCCTATCTGATACAAGCAAGCTAGGAAGATACAAGTAAAAAAATATTTAAACAAAAGTCAAGTTATTTCCATAGTTTCAATGTTTTCACTAGAAGGTCCAATAATAGCCTTCTTTTTGAACATGTACATGATCATGACTACACAATCATGTTGGAACTTTTGACAACCCTATGAGGAAATATATGTTGAAATTCCATCACCTAGAAAAACCTTCAATGGTGAATACATCTAGATTTTTATATTTACTTTGTGATATTATAGGATGCAAAAGATCTGATATAGAAATCCACCTCCTAACAACATTCCATATGGTTACAACGAAACATATAAATTTACAAGGTTAGACAACTTATTTTGAATGTTGTATTTTTGCATTGATTTACCATTTATTAGTTGATTGTTAAGGTCAACAATGTTAGTGCCTAATGGGTACATTGTCTACCAATCATTGAAGGCATACCATTTAACATCAAGAGTAGACAATAAATTTTATATTTATGGATAACTTAGATAATTTTATATCTAATTATCCTTCTCTTGTAATATTTGATCATAACATTAAACTATTGTAGGTATGTCATTCATGTTATCACAATCCAATTTTTTAGAAGAATTTATACACTTATTTTTTATGATTATTTAAGGAATGACATGGAAATAATTAAAGGTTGTATTTAATGATTAAAATCCCTTTTGAAATGTTGGATGTCTATTTTGTGTAAAATGGCATAAACCCTATACTCATTGGTATGGATAACCCTTGATTTATTTGTTAAGTTTGTGCCTCACTATTGCTTAAGTAAGGATTTGTTTTTTAATTTTTAGACATATCCATTACTTAGTAATCATGAGCTACAACTATATTTAGGGGAGGTTATCCTTTTATCCTCCATGATCATTTGATAAACACTAAAACATGACTATTATAAAAATCCAAGTTAAGATTTAATGGTTGAATTTTTATGTTGTCAAACTATTTCAAACCATGAGAATTTAAAAATCTAAACATAGAATCCATGGACAAAGCATAAAATTGGAATACAAGTTGATTAATATTAGTATTAGTGGGACCCTCTATTATGATATTTGTTGAGTTAAGCTAGTTAAGAATGCTAAATAGAACCCATGTAAGAGAATTTTTCAAGCATCTAGTTTATTCTAGTTACTAACTACCTTGTCTATAATATAATAGGGATTGCCATCTAGACCTATAAACATGATTTTTTATATATGTAAAGGTGAACAGTTGATGTAGTCATGTTTATTCATTTGTCATTAGCATTAGGTGCCTTCTCAGTTAAAATATTTTAAGTATTAGTAATTTACATAAAAATGATGTAAACTCATACAACCTCCTAAACATATAAATAAGTGTTGAACATGTTAAGTTTCTTGAGAGAGTGGGAACTATAAAATGAGTCATAGTGCATGTTGTTGTTCATAGTATTTACGAGTTCATTTTATGCTCCTAATCCAAAATAAATGCTTACAAAGGATACTCTACTAGTTATTTCACTATTTACTTTCCAATACTAAATATTCCTCCAAAAGAAAGATCCAATTATACTATTTTTAGTTTTTAATTGCCAATCCTAGTGTCAACATGGATGATTCTAGACTTATAGGTCTCATAGGAAACAAACACTAGTTTTGAAGAGTGTAGAACTACTACTTCACAACCCAATTCCCTTATTTTGATTGGACTAATTTTATGACACATAACTAATGTTTTAACATAACATGTTATATAAAATAGTGCATTAGATATGATGCCATTATATGATTAATTATTCTAATTAATTTTAGTAATAGCATTATGATTAAAATAGACTAGCTACCATTTTTTAGTGCAAGTGTTGACATGGTGTACCCTCTACCAAATTGATCAATAAGGGAGTGTATCATTAGGGTAATTGATGCTTTGAAGCAATTACGACTAAAAGAGAAAAATTACAAACCACCATTAGTCACACTGTAATATGCCTGAATGCATGTTATATTTAAATTATGAGTGGTTATATTTAAATCTAGTATAAGGATGCATATTTTTTTGGTAAGTTTAAATTTCATTAAAAAATCAGTTTTGAAAGTTCCCAAAACCTTTTTACAATAGGTCACCAAACCAAATACAAGGCCACAAGATAGGTCGAAGGATAGGCCAAAGGATAGAACCAAGGAAAGGCCAAAGGATAACCTAAAGGAAAAGCACGTGAAAACATGCTTGAAGTAGGAAAAAAGCAACTCCCGCCGAAGTGGGAAAATTTTAAAAATCTTGCGCAACATGAAAACTAAAAAGCTTGCCTAGTGGGAAATTTGAAAAACCTTGCCAAAGAAGGAATAATACAATTTTGAAAAGCCCACATAGGGGAGAAACCAAAAACTGGTATTCCACCAAGGAAACATTGGAAAATCAAAACTGCCATACATAGAACCACCCCGAACAGTAGTATGGAGTAGAGGAACCACCAAGAAGGAACATCCCATCGAGGGAGGGTTGGGATACACACAAGGATGGAAGAAAATAAACAACAACAACATCCCACATAGGCCTAGAAAATGGGTCAACAAGCTGAGAATCTCCATAGGCCATGAAATCCCCTTGCAACAAGGTAGAGCTATACAGAGACCAGAGGAAGCAGAGGAAGCAGTAGAGGTAGAACCCAAAGCCATGAGAAAGGGGTGGGAAGGTCCTAGGGAACCGAAATAGAAGGAGCCACAAGGTTAAAAAGTTGTAAGTGTTAAGTCCAAAACCAAAAAATGTAGCAAGAAACCCTAGACAGCCACCAACACCACCAACGAACAACTTTAGGGATCCAAGAAAGGAATACCAATGGGATATCAATAGCAAGTAAAGTAGAGGCCCCTCCAAGCCACTAAAAAATACTGAGATCCCACAGAGAAGACCACATCCAGAAACCCAAAGAGAAAATCCACAGAAATAAGCACATGATCCCCCTAGAAAAAAAAAATTGTGAAAACTACTCAATAAGCAACTCTCCCAAAGCTACGATGCACCACACCTGAATAACCTCTAAAACCCAGCTCCAAGTAGAAACTTACAAAAAACTTGGGATAGATCTGAGAGCACGAGGGAAAAAGAATCCCCGAAGCAACAAAAAAATCCCAGGAAAGGTCCTAGGAATGTCCCAAAATAGTGGCACATGAAAGAACCCCTCAAACAGGTATGGAAAGGTGCAGAAAAAAGGAAAAGTGACCTCCCATCCCAAGGAGATTGTCTGCAACACCAACTAGCCAAGGAGGAAAAGCCAGGGAAGTGCTAGGGAACTAGGACAAGACCAAGGAAGAGGGAAGTAGGGAAGCAAAACATGACTTCCCAGGGAAGTCCCCTCATATAAGGATGCATATTATACATGAGTAAATGAAACCATTAAGTGATGCTTTGAATGATACTTTTATGTGATATTCATGACTCTTTTGAAGTCTAATTAGCATTTGGACAATGGAAGAAAAATACTTGTTTTACCCTTTCTCAATTTGTATAGATTGGATTTTAAGTGATTCTAATTTTCCTCATATTCAAAGACTAATGCTAGGTCTCCTTGCTTTACCATGGCCTTAAGATAATATTGGCATACCTTAACATAAAAGTGTTGGGCATCAAAAACTATGGTTTTGTCCTTGGACCATCCAACAACCTATATAATCTCTTTTTTTGAGTCTAATGTACATTTCCTCTTATTATGTGGTATTAGTGTTTAGGGAGAATGGAGAAAGTGAGTGTCATGTAGAGAGTCCACTTATCTTTTGCCAAAATATGGGGTGTTTTTATGGTTGCCATGAAAAAATTGCTTCGTGGAAATTCTAGATGGTGGCCATGCAAAAATTGCTCTGTGGAAATTTTTATCTAGTCTTAATGTTTCATGCTTGAACCTATCTAAAAGAATGGAAAATATTTTTTAGCATTTATGTGAGTGTTTTAAATGGTGAATCCTACTTAATTTAAAGGCATGTTTAGTTGGAAAAAAATGGAAAATGCTCTAGAGCATGGAAAAAATTGGAATGGGTTTTGGTTTTTATATTTTGGAAATTGTAGTTCATAATATATTTTCTTTCATGTTTGGTTGCTTTGAAATTATAAAGTGAAATTCTTGAAATGAAATAAATATTATCTTTTTATTTGAATGCATGTAATGCATTGTTTATATATGCTTATACATGTTAAAAAAATGAAAAATCTTAGAATAAAATCTATCATTCATCTGAAAATATATAAAAGAAAGTATAGTATTGACTATCTAGATTTTTGGTTTTGCAATGTAATGTTCAGTTTGAAACCTTGAGTTTCAGTTATAGAAGTCCTATCATCACTATTCAGCATAACTTACTCTATTCCTTTATGGGTTTTGGCAAATTTATTTGTTCATGAATTTAAGTTTTGTTAAAGATGGTTTCTTTCAGCTATCTAAATCCAAATTATTTGTTTTCAACTATATTCAATAGGAAAAATGGAGAAAGGTTTGCTTTTGTATAGAGGTAGTGATCCAGTAGAGTTTGAAGCCCTTGGAAAGTAGAGTTTGAAGCCCTTGGAAAATTGTTCATTGTTGTTGTTTGAAATGTTGCTTTCTATAACTTACACTTTGCATGTTTCTGGTATAATTACTCAAGGTTATATACAATATATTTGTCTTTATCACAAAGTCTAATTATATAAAATGATGATGCGTTTTCATATCAGATTTCTTTGAGTTTATGATATGTTTGTATGTTTCTATAACTCAAATTATGTTAAATAGTATTATAGATTGTCATATCAATTCATGCTATATACGTTCTCGATTGAAGTAAAGAACAACACATGTATATACATTCTTATGGGTTGAAAAATGGTTGTTAGAGATATGTATTGCTGTATATGTGCACTTTATGTATCATATGGTTTATAAAAATGTACTAACCATCCATATATGAAAAGATGACTAGTTTTCACCATCCTTATTAAAGCAATCGATAATGTTATCATTGAAATATTGCTTGCCATGACAAAAGGTTATCCGACAAGATTTGCTTGATACATTTACTGTTAACAGACCACAATAACGTCATCCCATGTTCCTAGGGAATTAATTGCACTGATGAATTAGTATTTTAAAAGATAGCTGTCTTTGTCGACAGGCGACCTATTAAACATTAATAAAGAAAAAGGAAATAGAACGAGGAGATCATATGGCGAAACAAAAAGTATTGTGTTTTTGACAAAATAGTCCTGAAGGGTTACCAAGAGGACAAAAGAGCTATGGGAGCATATGTGGGCCTCTTTAGCAGGAGGCCAAACATCTTGTCATATTCTTCCCTTGATATATGTGTATATAACATTAAACAGCATTGAAGGGTCTTTCTTCTAATAATCAACAGGATGGGCAGATAGTTGTAGGACCAGTTGCCCACAATGAAGGCCCTCAGCTGATTATGGAGCCCTTCATGGTCCATGGCGCTGGACGGTTGTTGAGAATATGTTTTTTCCATTGTAGTAACTAGCTGTGACTTTAACATTTATCATAACCATGGAGTTTTCAGATACGGATTCGTGTGTCATAAAGTTGGCTTTTACGTTTGCGAGAATTGTCATTTCAAGCAAGGGCTCAAAAACAAACTCGCAGTTCTATGTTTGCGATCCGTTGGTGTTGGGCTCAAAAAAGGAATAGAATATTCTAGCCACATGGGGATTACAGTTATTCACAAGAGGAAACATTTATCCCGGAGAACGGTGGAAACCCAGCAGTATGGCCTCTCTATACTAGGCAAGAGAGTTCCGCTCTCTATGCTTCTTTTAAGGATATGTGTGGCCTTGGCCTTTGGGTATCCACCTTTCCTGTTAAGGAAAAAGGAAAAAAAATTGTGTGTTTGAGTACTTGAGACCATTATATTTGAGATAAGTATTTCAATAGTGTTTTTAAAGACAATCCTCAATGGATTCTATAATAAATGACAGTTTCTTGCTATGTTTGAGCATCTCGATTTGCTTTTGCGGAAATGGTTATTTATTTAGGTGCTTTTATAGCCTTTTTGTTGAACAATTACTGTCTTTGCTACTTCTTATCTTATAAGGAAGGTTTAAGTCCAACTCAAAGGGATCACTAAATTGGCACTCACTGGTACTTTTACTCTAAACCCTTCTCAGGCATGCAGTATGGTCCACATTGTCTTTCCCATTTAACATTAACATTCAATCTCAGTGAGGGCAGTCTGATATAAAGAGTGTAATTAAGCAAGAAACCAGTAAAACTGTAATCATAAGACCATATGCAACATTCACACAACTAATTATATATATATTTTAAATTTTAGAATTATACATATTTATAATATAAAATTATATGTGATGATACAAATCTAATATATATTCTATAATTTAAAATTTCATTTCACATCTGCAATGAGTAAATTATGGTCCATTCAATTTGATACGCTATTATTTTCATTATTTACTTCAATGAGTAAATTATGGCCCATTCAATTTGACACGCTATTATTTTCAAATTTTCTTCAATCAAATATGTTATAGGTTTAAGTTTGGTATTTAATAAGTATATTTTATATATATATATATATATGTTTTTTAATAATTATACATGTATTTTAATATTGTGAATTTAGTTATAATTTTAATTGTCAAGTTTGAGTTCGTATACGACATTCTTGATCTTATTGAGTAATCAGATTATTGGTAAAACGATGGAGAATGTGGAAAGCATCGTGGTGTCTATGGACTTGCCGGAGGCATCGAAGTAGTGCAAAATTAGGTTGGAACAATTTTTGGGCTTTAGAAATACAGATCGACCACCGTCGATGCCTAACATAAGAAATTTTATTAAATGGTGTGTCCCCTTGTTGGGTGGGTGAAATTAAATTTTGATGGGGCACCAAATGGAAGAACGGGGAAGGCAGACTCGGGTGGCATTATCCGGGACCATTATAGAAATATTTTGTTGGCGTATGTTGATTCTTTGAATGTGAATTCTTCGCAGGTGGTAGAGGCGAGGGCGGCTTACCTCGGGATTGCCTTGCTTAACGAATTCAATTTTAAGAAAGCTATTATTGAGGGTGATTCTCGCAACATTATTAATATGCTTATTGGAGTGTGCCATGTTAGTTGGAAGGTCACCAATATAATTTATGAAGGAGTAAAGTTGTATCGGGAGTTGGAAGATGTTCAAATTTGTCACATGCTCAAGGAGGGAAATGTTGCTGCTGACATGATGATGAATATTGGAGTGAATCTTCATTGATATAGGGTAAGGCAAGGAGACTTTCCACAACACCTCATCAACTGTGCTCGTTTTGATGTTGGTTAATTGGTATCGGGTGGTGGTAGTTCACTTGGTTAGAAGATTTGGTGTAGTTTTTAAAGAGGTGGGATAGTTGTATCTCTTTGCTAGTTATGTGCCTTTTATTTTCCTTACTTGTATTTGTGGACGGGAACAGTATTTTAAATACCAAGTTTAAGGTATTTTTAAATACCCAATCAATTTATTAATCAATGGTCATTAATGAAGGAATTTTTAAATACCCCATTTAATTCATTAATGAAGGTATTTTTAAATCCCCAATCAATTTATTAATTATGGGTCATTAATGAAGGTATTTTAAATACCCCATTT
The DNA here is from genome assembly GCA_028583015.1 of Wollemia nobilis. Taxonomy (NCBI): domain Eukaryota; kingdom Viridiplantae; phylum Streptophyta; class Pinopsida; order Araucariales; family Araucariaceae; genus Wollemia; species Wollemia nobilis. The sequence continues at coordinate 567,458 of JAQPPZ010016744.1, read as the reverse complement.
AATTTATTAATGAAGGTATTTTTAAATACCCAATTAATTTCAAAAGAAAGAGCGAGAATTATTTCGAATATGAGAAGCGGGAATTATTTTGAAAATGAGGAGCTAGAATTATTTCAAAAATGGAGAGCGGGAATCAAGAATATGTTTCTGCCTTGGTTCGTCTGCCTACCTTGGGAAGTGGTTATTTGCCAAGGACTGTTGAGATGCGGCTCAAATGTCTAGTGGGATTATTTTAGAGTTATATGTTGCGATGTATAACTACATCGGCTCTCTCATAGGTCTTCTCAGATCTCCTAAACCTTTGGATCCTATGGTTTGTGGTGCTGATTTATACAGTTACTATTTTTATTTTGGTTAGTATTGTAGTACAGTTTTTGTACTCTTCTATTTAAGTGCTGAAGTGCACTTTTTTTGTTTGCTATCTTTTTTTCGGTTGTAAAAGGTTTTGGGGCCCTTTCAAAACCCTCTTCCCTTCATTTTACCAAAAAAATTAATATGAGAGAGGGGGGTTGATTAAATAATTATAAGTTTTCATTTTTTTTAATAGATTGAAAAGTTAGGGGTATATAATGGAAACCCTTCGTGTGAATTGAACTTGGGTCTCTGTTTCAAAATCCCAATGTCTTTTGCCATTGTGGTGTCTTTATATAGACTTTAAACATTTTTAATTAACAAGTACCTTTTATGTATTCTTACTAAGCATCAATGTTTAGAGTGAGTTTCCCTAGATGAAGAGAATCATTTACCATTGAAAGAGACAAAATCGTAAATCTAGTCTATTAAAAAAAATGTTTTACAAATCCTATATATATATATATATATATATATATATATATATATATATATAACTCTAGAAAGCATGTGTGGTTCATAGTCATGATTCTGCTGTTAACATGCATAATATTTAATAATTAACATGTTCATTAAGGTTCCCTAAATGAGGAGCATTATTAAGAGAAAAAATATAAATGCAATCCACTCTAAAAATTTTATATAAATAAAATATATAAATTTACAGCAAATAAAGATATATTTTACTTTAAAAATTATGTATAGTTCATGAATTCATGATCATACTAACATGCACAACATTTAATAATTAATCAAAGTTTATAATATTAAGATGGGTATGCCTCTCTGTACAATATATGTCATTATAAATTGTGATAAAAAATATGACAGATTTTTATACCAAAATTTTGAAGTAAATGCATGCCCTTGAATGTATGATATGTTTGCATGTCCTTTGATAAACTATAACTCAAATTATAAGTTTTCATTTATTAAGTACCCCTTTGTATTCTTACTAAATATTAAACACCAATTTTTAGAGTGAGGTGTCTTGAATGAGGAGGAGAATCACTAACAATTGAAAGAGAAAAAAATGTAAATATAGTCAATTCTTAATTTGTTTGATTGGTTTCCAAGGTCACCCTATCTTGTTGGTGACTTCCTCTATTCCTAGCCTAGGGCTTGCTTTTGTTGTGATTTATCTTTTGTCCTTTGTAAGAGACTCTTTTTTTTGTGGGCATTTATGATGACCATTAGTCTCTTCTTTTTTTGTTTTTGTCCCTTGTAAAAGGTTTGGGGTCCCTTTCAAAACCCTTTCCACCAGTCTATAAAAAAAAAATGTTGTACAAATCAAAAATAATAATTTATAGCAAATAAATACATATTTTACTCAGAAAGCATGTATAGTTCATGGTCATGATTATGTTAACATGCATAACATTTAATAAGTAACATGTTTAGAGTGAGGTTTTCTAAATGAAAAGCATTATTGACTAATAAAAGAGAAAAAATATAAATGTACTCCATTCTAAAAGTATTATATAAATAAAAAATATTAATCTATAGAAAATAAAGATATATTTTACTTCAGAAGGCATGTATAATTCATAGTTATGATCATATTAACATGCAAAACATTTAATAATTAATCAAAATTTATAATAATAAAATAAACATGTATAGTTTATAGTTATAATCATATTAGATACTCCTATCTCCTTGGGTCTTACTCAAAAATGACATCCCTTCAAAGATGTTTTCCACAAACAAAAAAAAGTCATATTAACATGCATAACATTTAATAATTGAACAAAATTTAAAATATTAAAATAGATATGCCTCTATGTACAATTTATGTTCTTATTATAAATTGTGATTCAAAACATCATAGATTTTTATACCAAATTTCTTCTGTAAATGCATGCCCTTGAATGTATGATATGTCTACATGTCCTTATAAACTATAACTCAAATTATATTGCATGTGTGATTGCATATCTGAAATCGTGATTGGTTTTTCATCATCTTTGTCAAAGCACGCACTCAGATAATGTAATCATTGAAATCTTCCCTACCATGAAAAGTCTTTTTTTTTACAAGATCTGCTTTGTATCCCATGTGCTTAGGGAATTAATAGCATTGATCGAACCTGTCTTTGTGAACAGGGAACCTATTAAAAATTAAGAAAGAAAAACATGATAGTAAATTTGTACCAGGGGTACAGAGATTAACCATTCAACAACAAAAATATTCCCGAAGGGTTAAGGAAAGGACAAGACGATGGAGCTATAGGAGTATAGGCAGGTCTACTTAGCAAGGAAACCAAACATTGTCAAGCATATAATGTTCCTTCGAACATCTTTGTGTTTCTAACTTTAAATAGCGTTGATGGGTCTTACTTGTAGGCATGTGGTAAAAATGGGAGACAGTAACCGAGATAGCAGCAATCCTTCTCCTCTTGACATAGATAGTCCCATCAAGAACGCCACAAATTGCGGGTGGAAGGAAATCAGAGAACAAGATAGGCTCCTCCCAATACCCAATGTGGATATATTCATGCGAATCATCCATCAATTCCAGGATCTCCAAGAAGGCCAAGAAGACAATGCAAGAGTCTGTCTCCGGGTTCATCAGCATCGTTACCGATGAGTCCTTTCAGAAAAACAGGAGGAAAAGCGGAAGAACATCGATGGAGACGATATGCTCTGGGGCATGACTTGTCTGGGTCTTGAGGATTATGCAAAGTCCGTCAAGGCTTATCTTCTGAAATACAAAGAAGCCGAGGGTAAGAAGCTCTCGATCATAACGCAAGTTCTAGTGGACTATTCTCCTGTTGGTGCTAATCACGGCATCAACCTGAGGGTAGCAATATCGGTATAATTAACATCATGGATAGTTGGTTGAAGGACCGTTGGCCAGAATCACGGCAGTCAGTTGGCTATCCATCCCTTAAAGATGCATGGCACCGGTCCTTCCACAGACCCTGGTGCGAGAGGCAGCCGTGGCCGTTGATAGGATATATGAATATGTTTTCCATTGCAGTTAAGATACTCTAACTTTAGACCTCAAAACTTTAAGGTTAGTTGATCAAATATTTATGAAGAAGAAATTTAGGTTCAAACTGTGGGGCATATTTGTTGCAAAAGTAGTAGTTTGATCTGAATCCTCTAAGTGTGCGTATACCAATCCCAAGAGAGACATATGGTTCCCCTCACGCCCTTGAGTGTGAGTGCGCCTTGGACAAAAACAAATCTTGAGTGGCCGGTGGTCCTCCTCACGTGCTCTGAGTGAGCATGCACCTTAGGCCAAGTATGAGTGTGTGTGCCTTAATCCAAGTACAAATCATGAGCAACCGATGGTCCTGTGTATGTGTCTTAGACTGAGTACAAATTCCAAGTGGTCATGCACTCTGAGTGTGCATGCACTTCAACCGAATATGAGGTCCCCTCTGAGTGAGTGTTAGACTCATGATGACAATACGAATCTCAAACAACCAATGGTCCCCTTCATGTGTCGGGTCAAGAATAACAAGGCGATATAGAATTATTGGAAGCAACCCTTATCCTATGCGATCGTTGGTCCCCTCATGCCGCTAAGTGCGCATACATCTAAAACTAAGTGCAAATGTTCATGCCCCGTGAGTGCACATGCATTTAAAACTAAGTACAAATCCTAAGCAACCGTTGGTCCCCTTCATGTTGGATCAACAATAACTAAGTGATATAGGTTTGTTGGAAGCAGACCTTGTCCTAAGTGATCGATGGTCCCCCTCATGCCCTTTAAGTGTGCATGTGCCTCAAACCTTATTGAATCCAGAATGATCGGTAGTCCCCTTCATGCCCTCTGAGAGCTGGTATAGGCTTGTTGGAAGCAACCCCTGTCTCGAGCGAGCACCTGGTGGTCCCCCTTATGCCCTTTGAGTGTGTGCTCTTCAAACCGAGTATGAATTTCAAGTTTTTGGTGGTCCCCCTCACACCAGGTCAACAATAACTAAATGGTATAGGCCCGTTGGAAGTAGTCCCTATGGTTTGAACTCCGTACTTACCATGTAACCAACTTCTTTATGTAAAAAAAAAAAACGAAAAAGAAAAAAAAGAAGAAGAAGATAGTGTAACTTTAGCATTTATCATAACCGTCGGGTTGGATTCCATGTGTCATATCTGCGTCTACACTATTTGTGGTCATTTGCTGAAACTTGAACAAATGAATTTGGTTCTTATTGCAAAACATGGTTGGAAGTTTTTCAAAATGGATGAAGCTGAATGAGTAAAGATCTTAATAGCTAAATATATTAGCAGAGATGGTAATTTCCTTGATATTTAGATCAATCCAAAGAGCTTTATTTTTTGGAAACACCTTGATTCTATGTTTATATTAAAAAAGGTGAAAGCACGAGATTTCGGGCAAAGGAAACACTAATTGCGATGCAACCAAAATCAAATGCGCTTAAGTCCTAGAAATGTAAAGTGCATGAAAGGAAAAAGACGCATTAAAATGAGATACAAGCAAATGGAGAAAACACAGCCCTTTCATTAAAATTTCTTGATCTCTCACATAATGACGCCTCCTCCCTTTTCAGGGGCTAGGAGCGCTAAAAGAATTTGATTACAATCACTTAATGTTCCTCTTTCCGCGTGCCCACGATTGAAATGGATGAGCCAAGATGATGCCGTCGCTGATGTCGATGAGTCCTTCACCTCTGCTGCTTCTCCTGCGAACAAAGAAACAACCAAGATGTCAGTAGCACCTGCCGCAAATGGAAAGTGTTCGTTCTCTAAAATTAACGAAATATGCATGTAAACATTTGCCTGAAACAATAAATACAAGTGAGTCCAAATGGCTTGAAATCTTGACAGAAGACAGAAAAAGTTACCGTAAGGCCATTACCACCGAGACAACTGGCCAATCTGCCTTCAACTCGGAATTCGTCCCCGGGCGGGACGAATCTCGACCGCAATTCGTCCCTGGGTGGGACGAATTCTTCCGTGTTGAAGAAGCCGACCTGCTGCTGCTCCAATGTCGATTCCCGAGACCTGCAAAACACCTGCAAACAAGGGGGTTATGTAATTGGGGCCATTTTGGGACGACCCAGATGGTCGGATTCTCCCAATTTGGCCTCTACCCTCGGGAATTTGATCTCGCCACCTGCAAGTTAGTGAAACAACAAAGCGACACAAAACATACTAGAATCTGATCAAAAGTTATGAAATTGCAGCTATGAGTTAACCAAACATGATAACACAAAATGCAACCTGAAAAAGTAATCTAGAATGCTCTAAAACTTAGAAAGTGCGGGGGTGCCCAAGTGGGCCTCCCACCGTTGGCACTTGATTCCGGCGCCAATCCACTAGGGATGGGCCCAAAACCTCTTAGGATTGGGGGTCGGCGAATTGGTTGGTTCAGGTGTCCATGTGTTGGATTTGGGTCAGGTTCAAGCTTCCAAAAGCCACCCAACAACCTCCCTTGCAAAAGAGATTGGTGGATGCGAGAAGGTGAACCAAAAGGGATGCAAGTGGGTCTTCAACTCGGCAACACTTCGTTGCTTGAAATCTCCTTCAACCTCTATTCTTTGGGTGAGAAAAGTCCCACCTTTTATAGACCCATGGGGTCTCTTTTGAGAGGGAAGCACAAATGCCATGTGTTGGTCATAGGTGCCATGTGGCGCTCATGTCTTCCCATGAGGGAGGGGAGTCCTCCATTGACTTGGGCTATCATAATCGCCCTTGTGACAGCTCCTCTAACGGCCTATCTCGTCCACCCACACACGCGTGCGAGGCAGGAGTCATCAATCGATCGTCCCGGGCTGCCACTTGGCACCATTCTTCCTTTTGCCCGTTAAACTCGGAATTCATCCCTACCAGTTACGAATTCGGAATCCGTCTCTGGGTGAGACAGATTCTAATTTTGAATTCGTCTCTGGGTGAGACAGATTTGAATCCGTATCTGGATGAGACAGATTCTGAGCAAAGTGCTTAAATGTGCCAAATTGCCCTTTTGACCTTACAAAATTGCTATGAAAGTGGTTAGGACCACTGTTTGACCTCTGAGGGCTGCCCTGGGGGCTGTGTTTTGTCAAAGCGATCAGTGTTTGCAGTCACGTAATCGGATTGGTGCTGTTTTGGTGTCTACAGATGCCCCTTTTTGGGAGGCGTTGTGCATGGCGCAGCGCCGAGCAAAAATAGATAACCAAAGCACTAATGATTAGGGTTTCTTGGTAACCTAACCAACTTGTGATGCCCCAAGCATGGAAAGGGCATGCATTCTTGAATCTTTGCTTCTGACGAGCTAAGGAGTTTGATTTCAAGTGTTAACCTATTTTGGTGAGGTGTGACTTGAACTTAGACATTGATCAGTCATGAATAGGCGAAGGGCGTTTTATCCACAGGGGAACCTTGTGTTCATGATTCACGAAATGCCAAGTGTTTGATTGATTTGATTGTTGCTTGTTTATTGCCCCAAGCAGGAGCGTGATTGTCTTTGTCAATGATTCTTTGAATGCATGTCGTTTTCCTTAATTGGGTGTGTGATTGTTGATTGGTGACTAAGTGTGACTACCCCCTCAAGCGACGAATCGATGAGGGAATGACCTTCGTGAGCAAAGCGACGAGTCGCTTGACCCAAGATGACTTGTGCAAGGGTGCGTTTAGAGGGTTTACCGTTAAGCATGTGCAATTTTTCCAACATTTGGACCTATTTTTGGTGGGTGTTAACCCTTTTGGTGATGTCGTAATGAGGTGAAATCATCGAAAATCTAACTTCCCGTGGAGCGGTCCGGTTATTATAGCCTTCTTGGGGAAGTAGGAGAGCGATAATTTGAACCCCGACATCGATTTTCTTTGCCCAGAGGTTAAGTGCAAGAGCACTTGTGTCCGGCAATGTTTATTGCTTGTTTGTTTTTGTTGAATTTTGTACTGTTTTTGTTGTTTTTTGTGACGCGTTTGGAGATGCAATTGTCGAAAATCCATCTTCCGTGGAGCGGTCCGGCTATGGTAGCCTTCTTAGGGAGTATGATAGTGACAATTTGTGACTCCAATGTCTATTTTGTATGCCCTTGTTGTCAGGTGCAGTAGCACTCCTGTCGGGCAATTTTATTGTCTGTTTTTAGTGCATTTTTAGTCATTTTTTGATGTTTTTGAAGTGCTGGCCTGAATTCGTCCCTGGGTGGGACGAATTCCAGCTGGAGAATTCGTCCCTGGGTGGGACGAGCGCTAATCAGAGCGCTCGTCCCAGTCAAGGATGAATTCCAGTGCAAAAGGCCTATTTAATGGCCAAAACTTGATTTTGGGCTCATTTGTGTCATTTTTTTCTTGCGATTTTGGAGCTCTGGGAGGAGGAGGTAATTCTGGCGGCGAAGCGCCGCTGGAATTCTCTCTGCCATCATGAGTGCACAAACTGGTTCGAGCGGCGGAGCCGAAGCGAAACCTGTAAGTGTCCCTAGAGTTTATTTTTGCTTTTATTTGATGAATTGTTTTTGTGTTGACGCTTTTCAAAACTTTAAGATTTGAACTTTTAAACTTAGATTAGAACAACTGATATTTAGTGTACACTAAACGTAGTTCAAAACGTAAGTAAAAGATTTTATTTGTTTAACTGAACCTTAGGATAAACTGAATGTAAACCCCAAGAGTCCATGTTTTTTTTTTTTTTTGAATTTTTGTGATGTTTTTGTTTAACAGTTAAGGTTAGAAACCCTAGAACTGAAAATTTGATTTGTTGATTTTTTTGTGTTTGTGTTGTTTTTTGTTTTGCAGGTTGTTAGGAGCCGGTACCGTGTACCCGCTGCTTTTACTGAGGCACGGTTGGCATTGACCGATGATGACTGGGAATGGCTTGATGCCCTTGGGCTCAAGCAGGTGGCTCGACTGGAGCCTGTGGTCCCGGATCAGGCCTATCTGACGGCCCTGATCAAGCTTTGGGATCCGTGGACCAATACTTTCCATCTCCCGATAGGGGAGATGACTGTGACTCTTGAGGACGTCTATCGGCTGCTTCGGATTCCGATAGATGGTCTGCCTATTAGGACATCACCGTTTGATCAGCGGACTGCTATACTTACGAGATGTTTTGGGCATGGGGGGCATCTGGGTGTAGCAAACCCAGTGGAGACAGTCGAGGTGGATTGCCAGGCTGGCGGGATTTTGGTTAGCTAGTGGCAGGAGAGGGGGGTGTTAGGAGTGAGGCACGCATTCTTGATGGGCCTCATTTCTAACATTCTTCTCCCTGATTCGTCAGGCGCGAGGTTCCCGTGGAACCTGCTGGATTTGGTGTGGCAGTTGGCAGAGTGCCCGATAGAGGCACCGTTGATTCTGAGATGGGGACAGACTTTGTTGGCACAGCTCTACGGGGAGCTGTATGGGGTCCGCTGTCGACAGCGGAAGGGTGTCAGTTGCAGTTTTTTGTTGCAGTGCTGGGGTTGGCAGCACATAGCTGTTGAGAGGCCTACCGGGTTACCGTGGATGACTCGGGCGGTGATGGAGGATGAGGAGATTGGTTATGCAGTTTTGTGGCGGCGGTCTACGGAGCAGGGGCAGAGTCGGCGATGGGCAGGTGCCGTTGAGCACTACACTGAGGCCTTTTCTCGGCTCACTCTAGGGGAGGTGTTTTGGCATCCCTATCGGGACTGTCCAGCCTGGCCTGAGGCTGGAGAGTGGCTCCGACGGGTACGTAGGGAGCGGTGGTTGACTGGGCGACACGGGACGGAGCATGAGTTCTTTTCGTACGGTCGGGTTACACGATAGTTCGGGGTTCGCCAGGGGTTGCCTAGTGAGCCCGTGGTCTATCGGAGGCGGGGAGATGAGAGGGGGTTAGAGCCACCGGTCACTGCGCCATTGGGCGAGGAGTCCGATGCAGTGATTGGTGTCCCGGACGTGGATGACGTCGGGACTACCACCGAGTATGACTCGTGGTGGGTTTTACGGCGATGGAGAGGAGAGGGGCCACTGGGAGGCACGGAGGCGGCAGTGGAGGATGCTGAGGCAGCAGGGGGTGATTGGGGGGCTCCATTGGATGACGCGGACATGGTTGATGTGGGTGATGAGGCTGTAGACTTGGGCGTTCCGGATCAGCCGGACATGCAGGACGTGGAGGAGCAGTGGGAGCCCGAGCAGGGTGCTGCTCCGGCGAGTCCTGTGCGTCCGACAGATACAGAGGAGATGGAGTCTGAGATACGCGTTGAAAATGCGCGACTGACAGAGCTACTACGGATACGGGATCTGGAGTTGGGGGATGCGAGGCGGGAGCTGGGGGACGCGCTGCGGGAGAGGGATCTCCTACGGGCCCAGCTAGCAGAGCGAGATAGAGTTTTGGCACAGCGCGATGATGCATTGTCTTACTATCATCGACGAGAGGCAGAGTGGTGTCTGCACCGGATAGACTTGGAGAGGGAGGTCATCCGCCTTGGTGGGCGGCTACCTGAGCCTTCGGTCAGTGGATCTTCACGACGGACGAGGGATAGTCTGACTGAGCAGTCAGCATCATCTCGTCGCAGGCGGTTAGATGAGGGAGGTGGTAGTAGGCATGATGCAGGGGTTGGCAGTAGCCGCCCTGCAGGGTCCCATAGGACCCACACCATGGGGGGTAGTTCCCGTCGCACCGATCCTGCGTGATCATGTTGGTGGACGCCTTAGGTTGGGTTTTTGGGTATGATTGTGGGGTCTGAGGACCATTTTTGTAGCCTGCGGGCATATTTTTGGCGATATATATATATATATATATATATACCGGTTTTATTTGGTTTTTTACATGTGATGTTTGATTTTTGTTATGCCTGATGGCTAATGACTATGGATGTATGTATGTTTATCTATTTTGATGGATTCAGATGTTATGATGAATGCAAGTGTTTTTGATTTTTTATGTGATATGCAAAGTGAATGAATGGAATTTTTTGATGATTGGTTATGGCACCATAGGCTGTTTAAGATGCTTTTTATTGTTATGGTGTATGACTCTTGTATGGATATATGTGGTTTTCTATTTTTGTATTTTCTGATGGTATTATAAGGATGATAAGTAGCGCAGATGGTTTAGGAATGTATGTAATGTTTTCTGAGATTCAGATAGTTTTAACTCATTATCCATGACTGTACTTTATCTTACAAGACTTTTGGTCAAGGTATGAATCGGACTTGTTTTTGACCAAGTTATTTTACATCCCCGTGTGTGCAATTGAGTTCATTTAGTGGTATTTGTTAGGATACCGCCAATGCCAGATGGGCTTTCAACCGAACCTGTACTGAGGATCACCTAATTAGCTCCATGAATTCCTTTGTTGTATGTACTAAGATTAATCTGCGGTGTAATCCAGGATGCCATAAGCTAGCTCATCCACATGCAAACATTGATCTGTACGCAAGTTAATGTGACAGATATATCGTCATGCGGGAGGTTTACTTCTGTTATCGATAGGCTATCAACCAAATTGGTACTGAAGCTTGCCTTATGACCTATAGAATGCTGAGAGTTCCAGGGATTCAAGGTCAACTCCCTTCTTTTCTTCAATTATATTGGGATACTTGCTCTTTTGTAGTGATGAGATCACTGTTTATTTTGATTTGTTTTTCTTTTGAGCAAGGGATTGGGGATATGGAGTGATGAAAATCACTATCGTTTGTGCCATTTGATTTGTGCACTGTAAGATGTCAAGTATTTGAGTTTTGACATGTTGCAAATTTTTGATGTTTTGCAACTATTGAGAATTTAGGGATTCTTAAGGAATTGGGTAGGGAGGATGCTTGTCCTTTTGCCAACTCTCAGCATTCTTTGGGTCATTCGCACAGGGGGATGAGCAAGATAACCGTTTCGCTTATGGTGACCTAGATTATTGTGCAGGTTTCATCTTTCGTTCACACAACTTGGGAATTTTTAGTGTTTTAATTTGTGTTGGGATGTTACGTAACAAGGTGTATTTCAAGTATGACTCTACCTTCGTAAAATCTGTTCGATTTGATACATTACATGGTTAAAGAGGAAAATGATGACCGAATCACTGAAACTCTTGGTACATTTACAGACCACTGACTCTAGTGTGGTAAAAGTTATGCATGGTGTTTTTGTTGTTTTTGTAAAATGGAACTATGCGGAACAAGATGGACTAGCAGAGCAATTGCAGCCTATGGTGCCTTTGACCTATACAACCACAAATATGCAATGTATGAATGCAATGCTTAATGCATCTACATATTTTTGTATTTTTGATGGATTGATTTTGTGAATGTGAATATGCGGTGCTAGAGGAACTCTCTATTGATGAATTTGACCAAGCGATTGCGATAATCGTTGGAGCTTTTTAGGTTTGACCAAGTGATTGCGATAATCCTTGGAGCTTTTTGGTGTGACCAAGTGATTGCGATAATCCTTGGAGCTTTTTGTTTTGACCAAGTGATTGCGATAATCCTTGGAGCTTTTGTATTGACCAAGTGATTGCGATAATCCTTGGAGCTTTTGGATTGACCAAGTGATTGCGATAATCCTTGGAGCTTTTTGTGACCAAGTGATTGATGAATCCTTGATTGCTCGCTTTTGCTTGTTGTTTTTGACCAAGTGATTGCGATAATCCTTGGAGTTTGTTGGGATTGACCAAGTGATTTTGATAATCCTTGGATGCTTTTTGTGGTGACCAAGTGATTGCGATAATCCTTGGAGCTTTTTGTTTTGACCAAGTGATTGCGATAATCCTTGGAGCTTTTGGATTGACCAAGTGATTGTGATAATCCTTGGAGCTTTTTGTGGTGACCAAGTGATTGCGATAATCCTTGGAGCTTTTTGAGGATATGGCTTTCTTAGATGTGGAATGGTCGCAAATGACTGATATTCAAGGGTTCTGTTTCCTTGATACCATCAAGAGAAGCTAGCCGGTATGTCCCGGGTCCTATTATGCTATCAATGACATATGGACCTAACCAATTTGCCATGAATTTGTCCCTCATGTGGGACGGCAAATTTGAGTTCTGTTGGTTTTCCTTCAAAACCAAATCACCAACCCGAAAGTCCCTTAGGTGAACTTTCATGTTGTAAGCCCTTTTAAGTCGCTCTTGATAGATACGTAAATGCTCGAGAGCATTAACGCGTCGTTCGTCAAGCAACGTAAGTTGGTCTAACCGGGCCTGCCGCGCAGTGTTATCATCGATGAACTCCTGCATTGATATGCGGAGGGAAGGAATTTCCAACTCGAGAGGCATTATCGCTCTCGAGCCATACACGAGCGAAAACGGAGTTGCCCCAGTGGGCGTCCGAATGCTAGTGCGATAAGCCCAAAGGGCAAGTGGGATTTGTATGTGCCAATCCTTATGACTGTCCGTGACTGTCTTTTTAAGGATGGCGACTAGTGTTTTGTTTGATGCCTCTGCTTGCCCGTTTGCTTGCGGATAATAGGGCATTGAAAAGCTATGCTGAATTTTGTACTTTGTGGTCAAAGCACGCACGTCTTTGTTCTTGAATGATGGCCCATTATCTGAGATTATTTTGGATGGAATACCAAAATGACATATGATGTTATGCAAGATGAACTCCACAATGCGGGGTCCTTTCGTTGAGGTTAACGGAATTGCTTCCACCCATTTGGTAAAATATTCTGTGGCCGTTATGATAAACGTGTGACGGCCTGAAGATGCAGGGGAGATCTTTCCGATTAGATCGAGGCCCCACTACAAAAATGGCCAAGTAGATTGGACTGTCTGTAGGGCCTGGGAAGGTACGTGCATCAAATTGGCATGATGTTGACACTTCACGCACTTCTTGACATACTCGCAACAATCTCGCTCTAAAGATGGCCAATAATAGCCTATGCGGAGAATGCGCTTTGCAATGGCCATACCACTGAAGTGGCCGCCACATGTACCGTCGTGCGCTTGGGCGACTGCCCAAGTAGACTCTTGCTGGTCCAAACAGACGAAGAAGAATTCCGTCATAGCTTCGACGATACAAAATGTCTCCTATCAAGACATACTTAGCCGCTTTCTGCTTGAATGTTCGTTTTGCGGCGTGTGTCAATCCAAAGGGAAGATTACCTAATTTGAGGTAATCTCTTATGGGTAAATACTAATCTCGTTGATCAGAAACCTCGACAGTATGAACCGCCAATCCCTTTTGAAGTTCTTCCCTAACAAATGCTGATTGGGATAAAACTTGTAAAAATAGCATTGTGTTGCTATTAATGGGAGTAGGGGAAAACAAGGACCCCCAGTTGGCACGTTTCAGACGATCTCGGATTCGAAAGAACTTATCCGAGGATGGTTCGATCTGGATCATGTGGATTCCTGGCGTCAAGTCTGGGCTTGCACGCTCCATCGCGGATTGCGATAAGGTTTTGACTTGGATGGTTGTCATATCACCGAAAAGGTCTTGCGGAATTAGTGACCCCAGGGAGGCCATTGTGTCCGCAAAATGATTCGATGATCGAGGGAGTGCCTCGATGTCATACCATTCAAGTTTTGCCAGGAATTTGTCCACGAGGGCTTTGTAGGCCTTCAGGACTGGGCATTTGCATTGATATACCCCTTTGACTTGATTGACGATTAACAGCGAATCACCAAAGATGTTCAGTCTTTTGATGTTCATGGCGATTGTTGTCTGAAGACCTAGGAGCAAGGCTTCATATTCTGCATTATTGTTGGTGCACTGGAAGTTTAATTTAAATGACAGGGGCATTGGAGCGCCCTGCGGTGTGAAGAATACAATTCCTGTGCCACCACCTTGCTCACACTTAGAACCATCGAAGAACAGGGTTATGTCGGCTTGTGACTCAGGCTCATCAGAATCTGGCGATTCTGAGACATGGAAGACCCCCTCATCGGGTAGTTCTATTACCAAAGGCTGATCGTCTTCAAGAGGAGCCTCTGCTAGTTGATCGGCTATGACTTGTCCTTTGATAGATTTTTGTCCGATGAATTCAATGTCAAATTTCGTCAACAACATGATCCATTTCGCCGTGCGACTACTATGATAAGTACGACTCATCATGTATCGCAATGGATTCTCCTTAGACACAACATACGTAGTGTTGCTCAGCATGTAGTGGCGTAGCTTTTTGGTAGCAAACACCACCGCCAAGCGGAGTTTCTCAACGTATGCATAGTTAAGTTCGTAATCGACCAGTGGTGCGGCTAAGATAGTAAGTAGCATGTTCTTTGTGGAGTTCATTCTTCTGGGCTAGCATGGCGCCCAGTGCCACCTCAGTAGCTGATATGTATAAGTAGAACGGCACTCCTGGTCTAGGTGGTGCCAACACTGGCGGCGAAGCCAAGTATTGTTTGATTTCGTCAAAGGTTGACTGGCACTCGTCATCCCAATGAAATGTGACCCCCTTGTGCAATAATTTGTTCATGGGTCGGCATTTGTCAGATAATTGCGCTATGAAGCGTTTAATCGACGCGACCTTTCCTTGCAGACTTCTGAGCTGCTTGATAGTGGTTGGGGGAGCCATTTCAAGGATTGCCTTGACTTTGTTTGGGTCCACTTCGATGCCTCGCTTTGAGACTATAAAACCCAAGAGTTTTCCAGATGTGACGCCGAAAATGCACTTCTTGGGGTTCAGTCTGACCTTATGCTCTATGAGGCGATCGAGAATCTTGCTTAAGTCATTGATGTGATTTGAACGCAAGAGAGACTTGGCTAACAAATCATCCATGTAATCTTCCAAAGTTTTGTGCATGTAATCATGGAAGATATACGTCATGGCACGTTGGTATGTAGCGCCAGCATTTTTAAGGCCAAAAGGCATGACCTTATAACAAAATGTCCCCCAAGGCGTTGTGAATGCCGTTTTTAGTTGGTCCTCAGGATTGATACGAATTTGATTGTATCCTGAGAAACCATCCATTAGGGAAAGCATTTCGTGACCTGCTGTAGCGTCTACCAACGCATCGATGCTCGGCAAGGGAAAATCATCCTTAGGACTCGCTTTGTTTAAGTCTCAAAAATCGGTGCATATGCGAATCCTCCCGTCGGGCTTCTTGACGGGAACCATGTTGGACAACCATGGCGGATAATCCACGCAGATGACAAATTGTGCGTCCAACAGCTTTTGTAATTCATCTTTGACCATCAAGGCCACTGTTGGGTGCATCTTGCGTAGTTTTTGCTTTACAGGCTTGATTGTCGGATCAAGCGTTAAATTATGCGTGACTAGTTATGGGTCTAGTCCTGGCATATCCTTGTACGACCATGCAAAAACTTCCTTCTTCTCTTTGAGAAGGGCAATGTAATCGGCTTGCTCTTCAGGGGATAAGACTTACCCCCAGCTTGATAATTTGTGGATTCTTTGTATCTCGTGCCGATATCTACGTCGCTCGTCTCCTCGACTGACATGTGGGATCCGTCCTCTAACTGATGTGGAGTTGGGATCAAATGGATATCATTAGCTGAGTTTAGATCTACGTTTGGAACCTCGGGTCCCTCTTCAGCTTGAAAGACATCCTGAGTTGTCCTTGGGGTAAAATGAAGTATTTCACCGAAAGGCCAGTACTCTGATGGTGATAATGGTGAATTGACGCGATCCCAGTCGATGGCATCTATGTCTAGATGCAATGACCATGATGGATCGGCCGGATTGCGGATGGGTGCGGTCAAATCAATGGAGATCATGTGGATGGAATGAATTTGGTCTCCAGAACCGCGGGTGTGATTACTTGATTCTTCTAGATTCTCCCTATACTCTGGATCTGGCTCTACGGGAACGGGCACGAATGGATCTTCCCTAGGTGCAAATTTTGTGAAAAGGAGGGCGGGGTCTTCCCTCGGCACTGCTGTCATGATGGGATCTCGAGGTGGACGATGCTCATCTTGAATTTGGAGCCATGGGTCTAACACTTGGTCCCACCTTGCTGGGTCTACTTGCCATTCATGCCCAAGCAGTATGCCCATCTGTCCCATTAGATCTTCATGAGTTAAAGCGCGGTGATGTCTTCGCGCATGTCCGAGATAGTCCATCTCGCCTCATCTTCTGAATCGCTTTCATAGATCCAAAATTGTTCATCCTCTCCAGCAACTGTTGATTGCGACGTTGAGGATCCTCCTTGTTCCAGTAAGTTAATCTGGTCCCATTGTGGTTGTTCCACTCTTGGTGGAGGGACCTGATTCTCTTGATGCTGTGTTGTTTCATCTGGAATCTCTAAGGGGAACAGCTTTAGAAAGATGTCCGATAGCTCGTTGGTTTTCTCTTTGAGGACCACTGTCCGAACTTTCGCCTCTCTCTAGCAAAGGAGAGGGATTACTGCTGTTTCCAGGGGTGTTTGTTGACCATGGGAGGTAGTCTCCCAATGTGTATTCTGTATTTGGATTGGCATAAGGGTCTAATGCCAATCCCCCTTGTTGCCTATTTCTAGGCCTTGCATATTTTCAACCAAGATGTCTAATGGCAGGGGATGGTTGAACCCTACCCCTGACTTGTCATATGGCATCTGATATCTTGGTTGGCAAAGGACCCGCATCCCTTGCTCATATCTGCCTAGCCCGTATCCATGCCAATTGCATTGGCCGAGATATTTTAGGGCAAAATCTGGGTTTGACAGATAGTTGATGTTTTCAACAAAAGGTTCCTCGTCTGCTTCCTTTTGCTGGCATGTTTCAAGACCATGATCAAGGCCCCCATACACAAAATTTGTCTGGTTTGGTGGGTAGCCTAGAGGAACAATTGTCCCTATGGGAAGGCGAGGTCTTCCCATGTCTTGTACTGACTCCAATGTAGGGGTTGCAACAACATTTTGCACTAAGTACTCCCCCAGGCCCATACTGGCCATTTCAACAGTGATTGTTGATGATTGGGTGGGAGGAAATGGTAGTCCTTCCTGAGTCCATTCCATTTTTGGTGGTTCAGGAGTTTTGGTTTCTGTTGTGTTGGGTGTTTCCTCTGTTGATATTGTTGAAATTATGGGCAACCCCTCTTCTAGAGGCTTAACCTCTTCCATGATCTGTTTTCCCTTGTCCTTCTGTTGGGCCGTGATAGGTGGCATTGATGATGAAGGAGCAGGTGATGAAGTCTCACCTGGCTGGGATTTTGCCTTGTTGGTCACCAGTGATGCCTGTGGTATTGGACCCTGTTTAGATGGATTTAACTGGAAATCCAAATGTGTTGAAGGGAGGGTCGATTGAGGCATGAATTGTACTGCATTGCAATACTTGAAGGGCTCTAAGTCCATTGGGACTACATGGATCTCTCCTTCATAAGCATACTTCAAGCACTGGTGGGCGATCGAAGGGACACACTTCATGTCCCTGATCCAAGGCCGCCCCAGCAGTATATTATAAGCCATTTCACCTTCCAGCACATGGCAAAGTGTAGGTATTGACTTTTGTCCTACCTGGACAAGCAGAACAACTGTGCCGACTGTCGAGCATATTGCATCGTTAAAAGCTCGCAGTGTGTACGTGGAGGCTGTGATGTGAGAGGCTGGCAGCTTCAAATGTTTTAAGGCTGCAGTGGTAATGATGTTACTGGACGAGCCAGTATCTATCAGCACTCTCTTGTACGGAATCCCGTTGACCCGCGCGATGACGTGTAGGGGTGGATCTGCCATGTCATTCGATATCATTTTGACCTCATCTTCTCTGAATGTGATGACCGGCTCCGTACATCGTTTCACATGTCCTACGAAGTTGTTGAAAGAATTTGCTTCGTGGGGCTGTAATTCAATGGCTTTTAAAATGTCCATAAGAGCTTCCCTATGGGGTGTCGATCGTTGAATAAGCTCGTAAATGGACAGCCTAGCCGATGTGGTCCGCAAACTCTGCGTGAGTTTGGTTCGTATTGTGACCTCGGGTCTAGGCGGAGGCAACTGCGTTGGGCATTGTTGAGGCTACGATGTTGTCGAAACTTCCCTCGTAGCTACCTCGGGGGCAACTGCTGGGTACCTTCTGTTCCTCGTTACTATGCTAATCATTCCCACAAATCCCTGCATGGGAAGATCCTGTCGCACCTCGTTAATCTGGAGTGGTTTAGTCTGTGCCTCGTGGGCAGGCAAGGGGTCCTTGAATACCCCCATTTGTTGGTTGTTTGGTGCGATGGGGTTGTCCACGACCAATGTTCTGTTGTCGATCAAATCCTGGACTAGTTCTTTGAATTTCCAGCACCCATTCAAGTCATGTCCTCTGCGCCTATGGAATCTACAATACAATTCTTCTCTCGTACCCCCTAGGCTTGGGAATGTTAGGGTCTATAGTTTGAATTTCTGGCAGAGTGACTAAATTTGCCGCTGACAAGCGGTCAAATAAGGAATCCCTAGACTCCGCATATGGGGTGAAATGTCGTCTAGGGCGACGCGGGTAATTCTGCTCCTGTCTTCTATTATCTCTTTCATAAGCAGGAGGCACTGCCTGGTAATTAGCCTTTTGGGGCTGCGTTTCTTGCACAGGCACGGGAACATTTATCGCAACTTGGTTGATTGCAGCGTGTTGTGGTTGCGTTGTCCCGATTTTAGTGGTTTTATTCCACTCTTTCTTTTTAGGCTTAGCAATTGCGCCTTCACCTATTTTAATCTCTTCTATGACTCTGGCTTGCGCCAAAGCTTCTTCTAAGCTGTCGTATTGCCACAGCAACAATAGACCAGAGATTGATTTTAAGCAACTTTTTGCGAACATCTGCGTGAGATCAGACATAGGGGGATGGTAGGGTAGCTTAGAAAGCAAAGCCCTCCATCGATTCCCGTATGCTGCCATTGTTTCCTCCTCAAATTGTTTGAGGCTCGCCAGATCACTCAGTGATGCCTTCTTCCTTGTGTTGAAGGCAAAGCGTTCAAGAAACGCATCTACTAATTGATCTAAGTTGCTTATGTTGTGTTTGGGTAGTTGTGTGAACCAATCCGAGGCAGGGCCTGCGAATGTGGTTATGAATGTTCTAAGCAACAATGCGTCATTATCTTGGATGCCGAAGCATTGGCTTAAAAATCTTGTAACGTGTTCTTGTGCGTCCTCTTCACCTTTAAAAATTGCCAATTGAGGCAACTTGAAGTGCTCGGGGTAAAGAGGTGTAGGCACTGAGGGATGCACCGGATTACTACGGAGTTGACGTAATGTGGGTTTTTGATGCCCAACAGCTTTTGTTTCCATAGACTCCAAACGCTCCAATAGCGCTTGGTATGCATCGAAAGATTTTATTTCTTCCTCTCTTGTTCTCTCTCGTTGTAAGTTATGATAAACTGGAGGCCTATGGAGGGGTGGCCGAATGGCATCCCTCCTGCCTTGATGGGGAGTTTCAACATATTCCTCTTCTGGTTCATACTCCTCGTAAAATTCTTGAGGAGTCTCTGGGCGAAACCTATGACCCCGATCAAGCCCTCGCTGAAGGTACCCATCATTGTTTCGGGGAGTTGCCTCCCTCTCGAATCCATGAGGTCTTGGAGGCAAAGCTTGACGAGGTCGTGGAGACCTCGTCCCGCACCAACGGATTATGTCTCACATATTGTTCGGCTCTTTGAATGCGAGGGGTTGGCTCCCTCTCAGGTAGTTTATAGCGTAGCTCATCCGCTTCGCGTTGCATGCGCTCTCTATCCAAGCGGTGTTGATACTCTATCTCCTGATGACTTTGTTTAAGCCGCATGATTTGGGCTTGACGGGTGGCATGTTGGGCGACTATCGGGTCAATTTGGTCTACCCTATTTTGCTCAGGAGGTTCGAATGTTCCTCCTATGTGTTTGCCTTGATTTTGATGATCTACAACTTCAAGGGGTCGCTTCCCTCTGTCGAGGTAGGCGGCCTGTACTCGAGGTTCTGGCCTCAAGGGGTGATCATGATGTCCAGCTGGTGCGAAAGCGCAAGGTTCCCACGTTGTATGTTGTTGTCTTTGAGGAATGCGATGATCTTCCTCGCGCTCCCTCTCATAGGTGTGAAGGGGGCAGGCGGAGTTAGGTCATTTTGTGTAAAGAACCCTACGCTCTAGATTTTGTCTCTCTGTTCTGATGTGAGGTAAAGAAGGGATACCATATCCACGTTGTCCCTCCAAATGGATGGTGTGCCTGTCTAGCGCTTCGTCGCACCGTGGCCACTCATGTCTAACCTGAGAGGGTGATTCTCTATTTACCTCAAGGTCTACATGTAAGGCGTCCTCTCGAAAGGGGCTGCTTTGAATAGGCATACCCCACCGAGGATTCTGAATTGGATTCTTTTGTAGGTTAGACCGATAAGGCGGTATGACCAAATCCTCGGGACTGAAGCGAAGGCGATTCGTGCCTGCTTCTTGTGTACCTTCCGGAGCTTCTGCCCTTGATTGGGCTTGGCTGCGGGTGTACACCATTGCGGTGCTTCTATGCTATCTAAACAGATTTTTATCTTTTTTTTATGATGATTTTCTTTTTGTCTACACTAAGCAGAAATAAACACACGCATACACAATTCGTGATTATCTCTTTTAAGGATTATTGGTGTGTCCTAAACTGGTTTAGTGTATTTTGATATTTTGTTTTGTTTTTGTAGGTTTTGAAGATCGTTTAAATGCATTATGACGGCTCATATAACTCCCAAAATGGTCGCCCCTTCAATATACCAACCAGGCCGATATACCAACCTCTCTATATACCCGCCCTTACGAGAGGGAGACTATAGGTACGTGAGAGCAGAAGGTACGTGGTACGTAGGTGGTACGAAAGGGGGATTGTCCTGTTAATGGCACCTACCATAGAAAACTTATCCTCGCACGCATGGGAATCACCCCAGCGACACTCGGTCTGCTTTCGTCAGGATTTACGCCTAACAACAGTTGACAATCGGGAAATGGATGCAAAGCTAAGCCAAGGTGGTGATGAACCCACCGTTGGTCTTGCTCAAGGGCTGGGGTCTTACGACCAGCTCCTTGGTTTAAAATTGTTTCGTGATGTGTGTGGGATTCATTTTATTTAACGAAAATGAAACAAGCATAAATGACTTTCCCTAAGTAATGCAGGATAAAATGAAAACAGTCAAAGAAACAGAAACATAAACAAAAATTTTAACGAGAGATTATAAAAATCCCTACCTCTTCTCTGCCTGCTCCAGTTGCTTCTGAATTTCTGCTCTGAAAATCTACAGGCAGGAATTCGTCCCTCTGGGAGACGAATTGCAGAACAGAATTCGTCCCTCCCAGAGATGAATTTGAATTCGTCTCAGGGTCAGACGAATTGCAGTTAAGAATTCGTAACAGTCAGAGACGAATAGCAGTCTGCAACAAAAAAATGTACCTGTCAAGCACAAACACAAAACTTTGATCAGTTTTCTATGATTTTAAAAATATGGGACAGGTCCCACCGTGATCGCCACTGAAAGCACGAGATTTCGGGCAAAGGAAACACTAATTGCGATGCAACCAAAATCAAATGCGCTTAAGTCCTAGAAATGTAAAGTGCATGAAATGAAAGAGACACATTAAAATGAGATACAAGCAAATGGAGAAAACACAGCCCTTTCATTAAAATTTCTTGATCTCTGTTACAATGACGCCTCCTCCCTTTTCAGGGGCTAGGAGCGTTAAAAGAATTTGATTACAATCACTTAATGTTCCTCTTTTCGCGTGCCCACGATTGAAATGGACGGGCCAAGATGATGCCGCCGCTGATGTCGATGAGTTCTTCACCTCTGCTGCTTCTCCTACGAACAAAGAAACAACCAAGATGTCAGTAGCACCTACCGCAAATGGAAAGTGTTCGTTCTCTAAAATTAACGAAATATGCATGTAAACATTTGCCTGAAACAAGAAATACAGTGAGTCCAAATGGCTTGAAATCTTGACAGAAGATAGAAAAAGTTACCAGAAGGCCATTGCCACTGAGACAGCTGGCCAATCTACCTTCAACTAGAATTCGTCCCTGGGCAGGACGAATTCTGACTGCAATTCGTCCCTGGGTGGGACGAATTCTTCTGTGTTGAAGAAGCCGACCTGCTGCTGCTCCAATGTCGATTCTCGAGACCTACAAAATGCCTGCAAACAAGGGGGTTATGTAATTGGGGCCATTTTGGGATGACCCAGATGGTCGGATTCTCCCAATTTGGCCTCTACCCTCAGGAATTTGATCTCGCCACCTGCAAGTTAGTGAAACAACAAAGCGACACAAAACATACTAGAATCTGATCAAAAGTTATGAACTTGCAGCTATGAGTTAACCAAACATGATAACACAAAATGCAACCTGAAAAAGTAATCTAGAATGCTCTAAAACTTAGAAAGTGCGGGGGTGCCCAAGTGGGCCTCCCACCGTTGGCACTTGATTTCGACGCCAATCCACTAGGGATGGGCCCAAAACCTCTTAGGATTGGGGGTCGGCGAATTGGTTGGTTCAGGTGTCCATGTGTTGGATTTGGGTCAGGTTCAAGCTTCCAAAAGCCACCCAACAACCTCCCTTGCAAAAGAGATTGGTGGATGCGAGAAGGTGAACCAAAAGGGATGCAAGTGGGTCTTCAACTCGGCAACACTTCGTTGCTTGAAATCTCCTTCAACCTGTCTCTTTTGGGTGAGAAAAGTCCCACCTTTTATAGACCCATGGGGTCTCTTTTGAGAGGGAAGCACAAATGCCATGTGTTGGTCATAGGTGCCATGTGGCAGTCTTGTCTTCTCATGAGGGAGGGGGAGTCCTCCATGACTTGGGCTTTCATAATTGCCCCCTTGTGACAGCCTTCTAACGGCCCCTCTCGTCCACCCACACACGCGTGCGAGGTAGGAGTCATTAACTGACTGTCCCGGGCTGCCACTTGGCACCATTCTTCCTTTTGCCCGTTAAACTCAGAATTCGTCCCTACCAGTTACGAATTCAGAATCCGTCTTTGGGTGAGACAGATTCTAATTTTGAATTCGTCTCTGGGTGAGACAGATTTGAATCCGTCTCTGGGTGAGACAGATTCTGAGCAAAGTGCCTAAATGTGCCAAATTGCCCTTTTGACCTTACAAAATTGCTATAAAAGTGGTTAGGACCACTGTTTAACCTCTGAGGGCTGCCCTGGGGGCTGTGTTTGTCAAAGCGATCAGTGTTTGCAGTCACGTAATCGGATTGGTGCTGTTTTGGTGTCTACAAAAGGTATGAGATGAAAATTTGGTGATGGTAGGAAAGTTAACTTTTGGGATGATAGTTGGATTCATAATGAGCCCTTAATTAGAGACCAACTTCTAAATTGCTTAGAGCCCTTTACCGTGCAATCATATGGATCTAAAGTCACTGAATTTATTGAGGTAAGGGATGGAAAAAGGAATTTCTTTTTAACCCCTTTCCCAAGCAAATTCGTGCTATAAATTCTTTATCCAATATTCTCAGTAACCATCTTATTAATCCTAACCCATCAGTTGATTCCTTTGTTTGAAAAGTAGATAATAAAGATCTTTTCAAGGTTAAATATGCTTACTTTCTTCAATTTGATAAGGAAGAGTACTAGTTTCCATCTAGTAAGATATGGTTCAAACACTTTCTTCTCATGACTGACCACCTAAAACAAAATAATTACTATTGAAAACCTTCACAAAAGAGGCTTCCTCATTTTGAATCTTCTTGGAAAATTTCTAATCATTTGTTTCTCAAGTGTCCCTTCTCCTTAGAATTTATCCACCTCATAAAATTCAATGTTACTTGGGTCATGCCTAGTAACATTCTAGACTTGTGTTTGCAATGGGTTTCCCCCTTCCATAATATTTTTCTTAGAAACTATTGGTCTTTCCATTTGCCTCATTTTCTTTGGGGTATTTGGAATGAAAGAAACAACAAAGTCTTCAAGAATATTAGAAAGTGTTTTGGTTTCGAATTCTAGTCTCTTTTAGTACCTGGTTGATAAGGTGTTCCCTCTTACTTTTTGTTGAAGGTATTTTCTTTCTTCTACCTATTTGTGGTTATTTTATTGTATCTCCCTGTACCATAGGATTATTCTCCTCCTGATCTGCTTACTGTTTTTGTTTCTATCATGTCTCTCATTGTAAAAGGTTGAGGATCCTTTCAAAATCCTATGTTTTCCTACTTAATAAAAAAACTTTAAGGTCTATTATACCTCCTTCTTTTCAAATTTTCAAGTCTAATAAAATTAAAATAAATATTGAGACTCTGGAAAGGACATAGTTTTACCAAAACATCCATCTAAGGGAAATCCTTTAAAATAAGAAATTTGGTTTGCTCTAAAGGCTTAGATCCCAACTTGAGATAATGTCCACCATATTTTGGTACATTTCTAACCAAATCATCCTTTCAAAAAAGAGGTAAATAGAATTCTTCAAGCAAATTGCTAATAAATATCTAAGATCTAGAATTATTTTCTTAAGTCAATACATTACTTTTACTTTTTAAGCTTTACAAGACAAAATAGACTTGAGTCAAGAATTTATCATTTTAGGTTAGAAGAGTATAAGCCTTCAACCAAACATCAAACAAATAATTTATTAAATTTTCATATTTAACTAACTATATAATATATTATTGATTAATTATAAAGTCTCTAACACAAATTTCCATGTTTTCAAACCACTAGGTAAGGTTTTTGGTTTACACTACGGGGCCATGATGTGATGGCATGAAGGACAACTCAAAAAGCTAGATTGTAGAGTATACCTTATTTTCTACAAATTTGCACTCCATTAAGTAGGTTTAATGGTGTTCTCCTCTACAACTAATGAAAATATACAAATCAATAAATAAAATTCCAAATGTTAATGCAAATGCACACAAAAATATAAGGCTCTTGTATTAAATATAAATCAATTATAAAAAATTTAATACAAGGGTGTGGCATTGTTGGCTACATGACAGTCTATTGTATTGGAAAGAAAGAGTTAGTCTAGAGAAAATATCTATAGGAAGTGAGTGGAAAAAATAAAGAGAATGGGAAGGATCTCAAAAGACTAAGAAGAGACCAAAAATATAGAAAAAGAACCCAAATTAAACTTACATATTATTTGTATGTAAGTTACAATTTAGTTCAAATGTGAACCACTTCATATCCCGACTGATCAATATTTAATTTTAGAAATAATTTATGAACTACCTCTTTAGCTTTCTCTATGTCTAATGCTAGTGTCTAAGCATAGAATTTGTTGAACTTGTCTTATCCACAAAGTTGTTAGGAATCTGGTGTTATAAATTATATAGACAATGTATCACTACATGATGATCCATGAAGTTGACACCAACAAAAAATAATCTATTGTGTGTTAGCACTATTTGGGTTATTTCCAAAGAAAAAATTGAACCACAGTAAAAGTTAACATCGACCTTTCTAATGAAGATTCTACATAGGGTCTATGGTCTACAAGATATGTCAAATTTGGTATCATAATCCTTGGTGCTTTGAGAAACCCCTACTTTTCCTATATTACATGTCCCAATTATAAAGTATTGATTCTCATGGTGTTAATATTCAACTATGGAAAAGGGTGCATGAGTTATTCAAATATGTTCCATGTTTCCTATGATGGAAAGTATGCTTGTTTACTATGATGGTGAGTTCTCTTTATACTCATATCAATTATTTGATCTATTGTAATAGGATTCCATCATATTTATTTTAGATATATTAGATGTTGTATGTTCATTAACTCTACACGTGGAGGATGGTATGACTAGCAGAGTTCAACATGAAATCCTAGATGTATCCCTAAGTAACATGGCATTTTAAGGGCAAAAGCATTCTCTCTTACTTGGAATTTAATGGCATGTGGAGCTTAGTGTAATGGTTTGATATGCCTATTTGGGTTAGAAAAACATTCCTTGTCTAGAGGATCTAAACATTATCTCTAACCTAAAATGTGTGAGGAATTATGTGTTGATGATTGCAATTTTTGTATTTTTGTTATCAACATCATACGATCCAATGTACATATGTTTAAATTTCTTAACACCTATCATAGAATTTTCTTATCCCTATTTCCCTCTTTGCTTTAAATTATTTTTATGACATTGCTCAAAATATGCAAGGTGACATCCATTAGGATTCTAGATCCAAATCTTAACAAATGTAAAACAAATTGTAATCTATGGAGGTGTGGATTGCTCTATTTTAGGAATTTTGGATCTATGAAAGAGTCAACCTATATGCAAGGGTAATTATTGTTGTAAATATTGAATAGATGTATAAACATTCTCTTGACAATATTTGCTTGTTGATTAGCTTGTTGATGAAATTTTGATGCTTTGTGTCCAAAAGGTTCTAAAAATATTAACAACCATTTTTAAGAAATCAATTATCCCAATCTGATACAAGCAAGCTAGGAAAATAAAAGTAAAAAAATATTTAAATAATAGTAAATTTATTTCCATAGTGTCAATGTTTTCACTACAAGGTCCGATAATAGCTTTCTTGTTGAACATGTACATGATCACGACTACACAATCATGTTGGAACTTTTGAAAACCCTATGAGGAAATATATATTGAAATTACATCGTCTAGAAAAACCTTCAATGGTGAATACATATGGATTTTTATATTTACTTTGTGATATTATAGGATGCAAAAGATCTGATATAGAAATCCACCTCCTAAAAACATTCCATATGGTTACAACGAAACATATAAATTTACAAGGTTAGACAAATTATTTTGAATGTTGTATTTTTGCATTAATTTACCATTTATTAGTTGATTGTTAAGGTCAACAATGTTAGTGCCTAATGGGTACATTGTCTACCAATCATTGAAGGCATACCATTTAGCATAAAGAGTAGACAATAAATTTTATATTTATGGATAACTTTGATAATTTTATATTTAATTATCCTTCTCTTGTGATATTTGATCATAACATTAAACTATTGTAGGTATGTCATTCATGTTATCACAATCCAAATTTTTAGAAGTATTTATACACTTATTTTTTATGATTATTTAAGGAATGACATGGAAATAATTAAAGGTTGTATTTAATGATTAAAATCCCTTTTGAAATGTTGCATGTCTATTTTGTGTAAAATGGTATAAACCCTATACTCATTGGTATGGATAACCCTTGATTTATTTGTTAAGTTTGTGCCTCACTATTGCTTAAGTAAGGATTTGTTTTTTAATTTTTAGACATATCCATTACTTAGTAATCATGAGCTACAACTATATTTAGGGTAGGTTATCCTTTTATCCTCCATGATCATTTGATAAACACTAAAAGATTACTATTATAAAAATCCAAGTTAAGATTTAATGGTTGAATTTTTATGTTGTCAAACTATTTCAAACCATGAGAATTTAAAAATCTAAACATAGAATCCATGGACAAAGCATAAAATTGGAATACAAGTTGATTAATATTAGTATTAGTGGGACCCTCTATTATGATATTTGTTGAGTTAAGCTAGTTAAGAATGCTAAATAGAACCCATGTAAGAGAATTGTTTAAGCATCTAGTTTATTCTAGTTACTAACTACCTTGTCTATAATATAATAGGGATTGCCATCTAGACCTATAAACATGAATGTTTATATATGTAAAAATGAACAGTTGATGTAGTCATGTTTATTCATTTGTCATTAGCATTAGGTGTGTTCTCAGTTAAAATATTTTAAGTATTAGTAATTTACATAAAAATGATGTAAACTCATACAACCTCCTAAATATATAAATAAGTGTTGAACATGCTAAGTTGCTTGAGAGAGTGGGAACTATAAAATGAGTCATAGTGCATGTTGTTGTTCATAGTATTTACTAGTTCATTTTATGCTCCTAATCCAAAATAAATGCTTACAAAGGATACTCTACTAGTTATTTCACTATTTACTTTCCAATACTAAATATTCCTCCAAAAGAAAGATCCAATTATACTATTTTTAGTTTTTAATTGCCAATCCTAGTGTCAACATGGATGATTCTAGACTTATAGGTCTCATAGGAAACAAACACTAGTTTTGAAGAGTGTAGAACTACTACTTCACAACCCAATTCCCTTATTTTGATTGGACTAATTTTATGACACAAAACTAATGTTTTAACATAACATGTTATATAAAATAGTGCATTAGATATGATGCCATTATATGATTAATTATTCTAATTAGTTTTAGTAACAGCATGATGATTAAAATAGACTAACTACCATTTTTTAGTGCAAGTGTTGACATGGTGTACCCTCTACCAAATTGATCAATAAGGGAGGGTATCATTAGGGTAATTGATGCTTTGAAGCAATTACGACTAAAAGAGAAAAATTACAAACCACCATTAGTCACACTGTAATATGCCTGAATGCATGTTATATTTAAATTATGAGTGGTTATATTTAAATCTAGTATAAGGATGCATATTTTTTTGGTATGTTTAAATTTCATTAAAAAATCGGTTTTGAAAGGTCCCAAAACCTTTTTACAATAGGTCACCAAACCAAATACAAGGCCACAAGATAGGCCAAAGGATAGGCCAAAGGATAGGCCCAAGGAAAGGCCAAAGGATAGCCTAAAGGAAAAGCACGTGAAAACATGCCCGAAGTAGGAAAAAAGCAACTCCCACCCAAGTGGGAAAATTTTAAAAATCTTGCCCAACATGAAAATTGAAAATCTTGCCCAGTGAGAAATTTGAAAAATCTTGCCAAAGTAGGAATAATACAATTTTGAAAAGCCCACATAGGGGAGAAACCAAAAACCGGTATTCCACCAAGGAAACATTGGAAAACCAAAACTGCCATACATAGAACCACCGCGAACAGTAGTATGGAGTAGACGAACCACCAAGAAGGAACATCCCATCGAGGGAGGGTTGGGATACACATAAGGATGCAAGCAAATAAACAACAACAACATCCCACATAGGCCTAGAAAATGGGTCAGCAATCTGAGAATTTCCATAGGCCATGAATTTCCCTTGCAATAAGGTAGAGCTACACAGAGACCAGAGGAAGCAGTAGAGGTAGAACCCAAAGCCATGAGAAAGGGGTGGGAAGGTCCTAGGGAACCCAAATAGAAGGAGCCACAAGGTTAACAAGTTGTAAGTGTTAAGTCCAAAACTGAAAAATGTAGCAAGAAACCCTAGACAACCACCAACACCACCAACGAACAACTTTAGGGATCCAAGAAAGGAATACCAATGGGATATCAATATCAAGTAAAGTAGAAGCCCCTCCAAGCCACTAAAAAATACTGAGATCCCACAGAGAAGACCACATCTAGAAACCCAAAGAGAAAATCCACA
The DNA here is from genome assembly GCA_028583015.1 of Wollemia nobilis. Lineage (NCBI taxonomy): Eukaryota > Viridiplantae > Streptophyta > Pinopsida > Araucariales > Araucariaceae > Wollemia > Wollemia nobilis. The sequence goes on along the minus strand of JAQPPZ010016744.1, from coordinate 538,130 downwards.
GAAATAAGCACATGATCCCCCTAGAACAAAAAAAATGTGAAAACTACTCAAGAAGCAACTCTCCCAAAGCTACGATGCACCACACCTGAATAACCTCTAAAACCCAGCTCCAAGTAGAAACTTACAAAAAACTTGGGATAGATCTGAGAGCACGAGGGAAAAAGAATCCCCGAAGCAACAAAAAAATCCCAGGAAAGGTCCTAGGAATGTCCCAAAATAGTGGCACATGAAAGAACCCCTCAAACAGGTATGGAAAGGTGCAAAAAAAAGGAAAAGTGACCTCCCATCCCAAGGAGATTGTCTGCAACACCAACTAGCCAAGGAGGAAGAGCCAAGGAAGTGCTAGGGAACTGGGACAAGACCAAGGAAGGGGGAAGTAGGGAAGCAAAACATGACTTCCCAGGGAAGTCCCCTCATATAAGGATGCATATTATACATGAGTAAATGAAACCATTAAGTGACGCTTTGAATGATACTTTTATGTGATATTCATGACTCTTTTGAAGTCTAATTAGCATTTGGACAATGGAAGGAAAATACTTGTTTTACCCTTTCTCAATTTGTATGGATTGGATTTTAAGTGATTCTAATTTTCCTCATATTCAAAGACTAATGCTAGGTCTCCTTGCTTTACCATGGCCTTAAGATAATATTGGCATACCTTAACATAAAAGTGTTGGGCATCAAAAACTATGGTTTTGTCCTTGGACCATCCAACAACCTATATAATCCCTTTTTTTGAGTATAATGTACATTTCCTCTTATTATGTGGTATTAGTGTTTAGGGATAATGGATATTTGAGTGTCATGTAGAGAGTCCACTTATCTTTTGCCCAAATATGGGGTGTTTTTATGGTTGCCATGAAAAAATTGCTTCGTGGAAATTCTAGATGGTGGCCATGCAAAAATTGCTCCGTGGAAATTTTTATCTAGTCTTAATGTTTCATGCTTGAACCTATCTAAAAGAATGGAAAATATTTTTTAGCATTTATGTGAGTGCTTTAAATGGTGAAGCCTACTTAATTTAAAGGCATGTTTGGTTGGAAAAATATGGAAAATGCTCTAAAGCATGGAAAAAATTGGAATGGGTTTTGGTTTTTATATTTTGGAAATTGTAGTTCATGATATATTTTCTTTCATGTTTGGTTGCTTTGAAATTATAAAGTGAAATTCTTGAAATGAAATAAATATTATCTTTTTATTTGAATGCATGTAATGCATTGTTTATATATGCTTATACATGTTAAAAAAATGAAAAATCTTAGAATAAAATCTATCATTCATATGGAAATATATAAAAGAAAGTATAGTATTGACTATCTAGATTTTTGGTTTTGCAATGTAATGTTCAGTTTGAAACCTTGAGTTTCAGTTATAGAAGTCCTATCATCACTATTCAGCATAACTCACTCTATTCCTTTATGGGTTTTGGCAAATTTATTTGTTCATGAATTTAAGTTTTGTTAAAGATGGTTTCTTTCAGCTATCTAAATCCAAATTATTTGTTTTCAACTATATTCAATAGGAAAAATGGAGAAAGGTTTGCTTTTGTATAGAGGAAGTGATCCGGTAGAGTTTGAAGCCCTTGGAAAATTGTTCATTGTTGTTGTTTGAAATGTTGCTTTCTATAACTTACACTTTGCATGTTTCTGGTATAATTACTCAAGGTTATATACAATATATTTGTCTTTATCACAAAGTCTAATTATATAAAATGATGATGCGTTTTCATATCAGATTTCTTTGAGTTTATGATATGTTTGTATGTTTCTATAACTCAAATTATGTTAAATAGTATTATAGATTGTCATATCAATTCATGCTATATACGTTCTCGATTGAAGTAAAGAACAACACATGTATATACATTCTTATGGGTTGAAAAATGGTTGTTAGAGATATGTATTGCTGTATATGTGCACTTTATGTATCATATGGTTTATAAAAATGTACTAACCATCCATATATGAAAAGATGACTAGTTTTCACCATCCTTATTAAAGCAATCGATAATGTTATCATTGAAATATTGCTTGCCATGACAAAAGGTTATCCGACAAGATTTGCTTGATACATTTACTGTTAACAGACCACAATAACGTCATCCCATGTTCCTAGGGAATTAATTGCACTGATGAAGTAGTATTTTAAAAGATAGCTGTCTTTGTCCACAGGCGACCTATTAAACATTAATAAAGAAAAAGGAAATAGAACGAGGAGATCATATGGCGAAACAAAAATTATTGTGTTTTTGACAAAATAGTCCTGAAGGGTTACCAAAAGGACAAAAGAGCTATGGGAGCATATGTGGGCCTCTTTAGCAGGAGGCCAAACATTTTCTGTCATATTCTTCCCTTGGATATATGTGTTTCTAACATTAAACAACATTGAAGGGTCTTTCCCATTTAACATTAACATTCAATCTCAGTGAGAGCAGTCTGATATAAAGAGGGTAATTAAGCAAGAAACCAGTAAAACTGTAATCATAAGACCATATGCAAGTAATTATATATATATATTTTAGGACCAGTTGCCCACAATGAAGGCCCTCAGCTGATTATGGAGCCTTCATGGTCCATGGCGCTGGAGAGGCTATAACAGTTGTTGAGAATATGTTTTTCCCATTGTAGTAACTAGCTGTGACTTTAACATTTATCATAACCATGGAGTTTTCAGATACGGATTCGTGTGTCATAAAGTTGGCTTTAACTTTTGCGAGAATTGTCATTTCAAGCAAAGGGCTCAAAAACAAACTCGCAGTTCTATGTTTGCGATCCGTTGGTGTTGGGCTCAAAAAGGGAATATAATATTCTAGCCACATGGGGATTACAGTTATTCCGGAGAACGGTGGAAACATTTATCCCGGAGAACGGTGGAAACCCAGCAGTATGGCCTCTCTATACTAGGCAAGAGAGATCCGCTCTCTATGCTTCTTTTAAGGATATGTGTGGCCTTGGCCTTCTGGTAACCACCTTTCCTGTTAAGGAAAAAGAAAAAAAAATTGTGTGTTTGAGTACTTGAGACCATTATATTTGAGATAAGTATTTCAATAGTGTTTTTAAAGACAATCCCCAATGGCTTCTATAATAAATGACAGTTTCTTGCTATGTTTGAGCATCTCGATTTGCTTTTGCGGAAATAGTTATTTATTTAGGTGCTTTTATAACCTTTTTCTTGAACAATTACTGTCTTTGCTATTTCTTATCTTATAAGGAAGGTTTAAGTCCAACTCAAAGGGATCACTAAATTGGCACTCACTGGTACTTTTACTTCTAAACCCGTCTCAATCTCAGTGAGAGCAGTCTGATATAAAGAGTGTAATTAAGCAAGAAACCAGTAAAACTGTAATCATAAGACCATATGCAACATTCACACAAGTAATTATATATATATATATTAAAATTTAAGATTATACATATTTATAATATAAAATTATATGTGATGATACAAATTTAATATATATTCCATAATTTAAAATTTCATTTCACATCTGCAATTAGTAAATTATGGCCCATTCAATTTGATACGCTATTATTTTCATTATTTACTTCAATGTGTAAATTATGGCCCATTCAATTTGACACGCTATTATTTTCAAATTTTCTTCAATCAAATATGTTATAGGTTTAAGTTTGGTATTTAATAAGTATATTATATATATATATATATATATATATATATATATATATATATATATATGTGTGTTTTTTTATAATTATACATGTATTTTAATATTGTGAATTTAGTTATAGTTTTAATTGTCAAGTTCTCGAGTTCAACACTCCTGAAATTTGAAATAAATTCAATATATTCAAAAATTCGATATAAAATTTAATATATTATAAATATATATATTTTAATTTGGATGCAAAGTAATGTTGTAGATGCGTTATCAATTTATAGGCACATGTAATTCCTGTGACAACCATAACCAATTTCTAATTAGTATTAGTTAAAGTACCCAATTAGTTTGGGTTGTTCCTTGTAGATGCGTTATCAATTTATAGGCACATGTAATTCCTGTGACAACCATAACCAATTTCTAATTAGTGTTAGTTAAAGCACCCAATTAGTTTGGGTTGTTCCTCTATCGATCCAATTACTGGAGTTACAGTAAATGCCACAATTAGTAAAGAGGAGTTCTTTTAATTAAACATATTTAATTTGTTTTTTTTATATAAGAGATTTTGCAATTTCTTTTTTTATCAAATATATTATTTATCTTCCTTAAATTGCTATGTTTATGTACTAAACTCCTCTTAATCATTTTTATCAAAAAAAATGCTCCAAATCATTTAAAGTCAAATTCAATAAGGGCATTATAATTCCCAAACCATACTTGAAGAATAGAGATTGTTGTCCGATTTTCATAACATTCTCGCAAAGAAAGAGGTACTCTGGAGGCAAAAATTGAAAGCACTGTGGCTCATGGCAGGGGATACGAATACCATATTTTTTCACACCTCTATCATGAAGCACAAAATATCCAACAGAATTAAAGAGCTCATAAAAATGACAACTCTATCACTTCTTGCATCCATGAAATTAGGAATGAGGTTGTTGGTCACTTTGAATCCCTGCTTGGTTCTGAAATCCCTCAATCAATTCATTCCTCTAAAGCCTTGCTTAACCATATTCCTAATCTCATCAGCCCTGATATGAATAGTCAGCTCACCAAAGCATTCTTCGATGATGATATCAACTAGGCTCTCTTCTCCATGCAACCTGATAAAGCCCCTGGCTCCGATAGCTTCTCACCCAAGTTCTTTCAAACTTTTTGGGACATTATCAGTAATGATGTGTGCAATGCCATCAGGGATGCTCAACAATCCAAATTCATTCCCAGGGATGTGAACTCCACTTTCCTTGCCTTGGTTTCCAAAACTATTGTGTGCAGATCAATGCATGAATTTCGACCCATCAACCTTTGTAACGTGCTCTACAAAATCCTAACTAAATCCCTTTCTAATAGGCTAAAATAATCATCCCATCCATCATGATTTTTTCCAAGGCAATATCGTTCTAGGGAGAGTCATTACTTATGGGATCATAAGAATTCATGAAACCATGGACTCGGTTGGATTAACGGAGCAAAAAAGCTAGTTTTTTCCTAAAATTGAACATGAAAAAAACATTTGATAGAGTATCATGGAACTTTTTATTTTTTGTTCCTAATAAATTTGGCTTATATCAGGATTGAATTAATTTCATCAAGGCCTGCATCACTTCTGTCTGGTTCTCAATTCTAGTTAATGGGTCTGCTACTGGTTATTTCCCTAGTGCTAGAGGTCTAAGGCAAGGTGATCCCCTTTCCCCCATGTTGTTCATTATCCTTGCTGAGTCTCTAGGGTGTTCCCTCAAAGAAACCTATACATATGGTGTTATTTTAGGAATTTGTGTTGCCTCCACTCTAAGCTCAGTCACCCACCAATAATTCATTGATGATACTATTCTTGCTACTTGTGCATCAGTGGTTGAAGAAAAAAGTATTAAACACATCCTCAACCTATATGAATATGTTGCAGGTTAGAAAATCAATTACATTAAAAGCAATATTTACTTCTTGAACACTCCTCTACCCCACCAAGCAAATATTGCCAGTGTCCTTCAATGCACCATTGTTGATCTCCCCTCCACTTATCTTGGTCTTCCTCTCTTTCTGGGTAACCCCAAAAATTCCATGTGGAATAATGTGCTTGAAAGACTTCAAAAAAGGCTTATCGGGTGGAAAGGCACTCTCCTCAACCAATTAGCCAAAACCACCTTAGTATTAGCTTGCCTCTAGAGCATTTATGTGTAGTTTTAATTCATTTTTAAAGTACCAACTTTTGTTTGTTCTAAAATAGAGGAGCTTCAAAAAAAAATTCTTTGGTCAGGCCCTGGTAACACGCACAAATTTCATCTTGTGGCATGGGATAAAGTTTGCACCACCAAAGCTCAAGGAGGCCTTGGCTTCAGATGCATTCAGAAGATGAACATGGCTCTTATTGCTAAACAGGCCTAGAAAATATTTACAAATACTGATGTGGAATGGGTGTCCATCGCTAAAAGGAAATACCTGCAACACCACAACTTCATGGATAAAGGAATTCCTCGACTTGAATCTACCTTCTGGAACTTTTTCATCCAATCCAAACATATCATCAAGTAGGGTTATAGATGGCAACTTGGTGATGGCCAAGCTATTGACTTCTTGAACTACACCTAGGTCTGTGATCTTCCTCTCATCAATGATCCTATCCTTACTAGTATCAAGCAACTTATTGATGGGTTATTTGGAAGCAATGTTGCCAACTTCATATCTTATGCTCATGGTTCCATTTACTGGAAACCTTTCCATATTGAGATCACCAATTCATAGTTTGGTCAAGCTATTGTTTCCCTGGCCTGAGTGCTCAATGCCTATATCATTCCCTTCAATTGTCATCTCGATCAACTCATATGGAAAGAATGTGATAGCAACCTCTTTACTATTAAAACCATCTACTTGTTGCAAGATCCTCCTAGCCAAAGCCCTATCCCTATTAATCTCATCTAGTGGAAGCTCATCCCTAAAGTAGGATTCTTTTCTTGGCTTACCCTCCAAGATAAAATCCTCACAATAAAAAATCTTGCCAAACGTGGTCTCACCATCCCCAATTGCTGCTACCTCTATCTTTCTTCTTGGGAGTCATCCAAACACCTATTTACTGAATGCAGTTTCTCTTCAGGCATCCTTAATTTCCTTCTGAGCACCTTCATATTGTCATGGGTTTGTATTAACTCCCTTCTCAATTTTTTCATCCAATGGCCTAACCCTTTTTGCAATTATAGACTCAAATCCATGTGGACCATGTGCCTTCACCATTTTTTGTGGTAGGTTTAGCTTGAACGCAACAACAAGGTCTTATCTAGCCTATCCAATAACATCACTTATGTTGACCTTAAATTCTTATGTCTCGCCACTAAAAATGCTCAACTTATACCTTGTGTCAAGGCCCCTAGTCCTATATTTGAGGCAACCATCACCACCTTCCTCAAATTCATTCCCCATCCAACTGTTTGCCCCATCTAAACCAACACCAGGGCTGAAACTAGGTGGAGCCCTCCTCTTGAATGTTAGCACAAACTCAACTTTAATGAGTCTTCTAGAGGAAACCTAGGTGAAGTAGGTGGAGGTGTCATACACAACCATAGTGGCATATTGAAAGTTGCTTATGTGAAACATATGGGTATTCAGTCCAACCATGTAGTTGAAGCTAAAGCTCTCTTTCATAGACTTATCATTGTCCAACATTTCCAGTGCAACATCATCGTAGAAGGAGACTCATTAAATGTGATCAATTATCTGAATAAGGAGAAAATCCTTGTATGGAAAGTTAGCAACATTATTTTAGAAGCCAAGAGGCTTCTCCATCAGCTCTCAGAATCCAATGTTCACCATGTTTTCAAAGAGGTCAACAAAGCAGTAGACTTTCTCACTAATCTATGGACCACTATGGGAAATATTTCAATTTGGAACAATAATATTTCCCAGGCCCTCTCTGCTATTGTTGCCCATGAATTCTCCTATGACTGGTAATCATTCTAATCCTAGTTGATCCTCTCTTGATTTGCTTTAGCTAGGGTTTCAGTCGATCTTGACCTGCTTGACCTAAGGATGCTTCTTCTATGATATCTGATTCGATCCAATATTTTTTGTGGAATGTCTTGAATGAGGGCTGGTCAGAGCCTTCTCTTTATTCTATTTATTTTCTTTGGGTTTGTCTTATTCACTCTATTTGTAATCCTTCGTCCTGTGTTGATGTTGTTATCACAACTATGTTCCCTTTATAACAAGGTTTTAGGGCCCCTTTCAAAACTTGTGTTCTAATGAATCTTTCTATCTACCAAAAAAATAATTATTAAGATATGAGATTTTACTTAGCCACTTGCATTTTAAAAATTTGAATTTAACTAAAGATACTACTATGTTTATGCAATCAACTCTGGAAATTATTTCTATGAAAATATGAAATCTTACTTAGGCAGTTACCTTTTAAAGTTTAACTTTCACTAAAGATTAGTACACCATTTAGCTAAATTATATAGTACACAATCATTTATACATATGTTCACATTTCCAAAAGTATGCTAGCAATAATTTTTTTTTGGTAATTAAAAGGATTGCATTACTTATACATGTTTTAAGGTTCCAAAAAACTTGATACAAAAATAGCCATACTTGTGAACAGAAAGGGTTAACAACAAGGGGCGATGCCCTGAGCCAAGAATAGAGAAAAGTAAACCCGAGGACAAAGCCTCAGTCCTAAGAAAATAGGAAAAAAGGATGGTGCCTAAGAAGTAATTATTACAAACTAAAAATAAAAAGGTTCCACGTAGGGAAACCACAGGAACAAAATGCAAACAACAAAGAAAAAGAAACATGCTCCACGCAGGGTAACCATAGAAGCAAAATGTAAGAAATTGAGGAAATTATTCCTCAACAAAAATCTTATCCTCATCCTTGGTGTCACCTTGACCAGTTTCCTTAGGATCCTCTTTGACCGCAACCACCTCCTCAGCTTTAGACTCACCGTAAACCTCCTAGAAACTCTAGAATCCAAAGAACAACTTTTGAAGGCCTTCCCTAATGTCAATGATCGAATTGACCATGAAATTCATCATACCTATCATGGAGGAGATAATGAATTCCTTCAACCTCCTCGCCTCATCGTTTGCCTCTTCATCATCAATTTTTATGTCAATAATATTTTTGCTACCTCTCATTGCCTAATTTTAGAGGTGAACATATTTCCTTACGGGCCCTTCCATGCTTTCAAAACTAATGCTTTTCCTCACCTTCAGCTTCATGACAACCGCAATGGCATTCCTCTTTCTTTTTGCAAGTGAAATGTGAGCAGAGGGCCTCCCAGGTTTGGCTAGGCTAGGGATACTTGGGTTGGCCTTAGGACTATGAGCCAGGACATAGGTGTAAATTACCTTGAACATGCCTTGATGGAAAGGGAGGTCATGGCATTTATTGTTCCTATAGGATGTAATTGAATAATTTATGGAATTGAAAAAAACCTGGGGGATGCTGATGGGATTGATATCACAAAAATGATTCACAAAGGCCAAATGATAAGTACAAAGGACTTTTTCGGGGTCATCAACAGTGATGAACTCCATGACTGGCTTCATCATGTCATTCCAGGGGATGTTCAAGTCACTCCTATAGATTCCTTGCTTGGCACATTTATAAATCCTTTCATTATCCTTGAAATCCTTGAGTTCCACCTCCTAGTTGTGCTTCTATCTGTGGATTGAACATCCTTTCAGATTCTACCCAGTAATCATGGACAAAAGGTTGAGATCCATGCAGAAGCTCCTCCCTTGAACTATAATAGAGCCATTATCCCATGACTCCAGAAAGGCCATGGTGATGTCGAGCTCCTCACCAGAGAACAAATGGAGGAAGGAAAAAAGTTGTGGTCATTGAGAATTCTCTTGACAAGGGGGTCGTAGATGAATTTGTTGGGTTCGATGAAGCTCATGGTGAAATGGCAATGGGGGTTGGGAAAAATCCAAGATGAAAAGTAGGGATGTTAGGGTCGAAGGGTTTACTGCGCCAATGAGGAGGGAAGCCAACCAGTGATATGATGGTTATGCACGGAGGAACAGTGGTGAATTTATGGATGGAGGCTAGAGGAAAATACCACAAAAATCATAGGTTACCATTAATGAACACAATGAAGCAATTTGAATTTGGCACTTGGGGATTGGAAGGCTCAAGCTTGTATTGGGAATGATTGCTTAGATGAGGATGTTGTTCAAGGAGATATGGAAGGTTTGGAATGATAACCTTTGGATCTTGGGCATGATTGGTTTTGGAGCCTAGTATGGTGTTTTTGGAAAGTTCACCTTTGCCACCATGATCTTTCGGGAAAGTGTGCTCCAAGTTCCAGGACACCATATTAATCTGATAGTTGTCGCCACATTCCCTACTGATATGCCATGTCCTACTCATAGTGCTATTGGTAATCTATTTTTCTTGGGCTGTATTTTTGTTATGGGAGTGGATATTACTTGGCCCTATGGTGACATGGTGTTTATGCCAAAGCAGACAATTAGAGTAATTAAGGCACATGCTTTCATGGAGAATCCTCTTGTTGGAAATTAACATGTCGCCTAGGTACTTGCACATGGTTGACATGGAATGCCATAAATTGAAAAAAGCATTAGCATACATTCCAAAGATAATTGACTAGATAAGCATGATATTTTGGGGGTGGATGGTTTAAATGGACAGTTGGATCCCATTCCTCATATATATTTTAAGGTACCTGTGTTTCCCGCACTTAGTTGGAATATTCACTATACACGTGGACATCCATCTTATCCTTCTATTATTATGCATGTAACACAGGATGAGGATCCTAGAGGACTACCTCCTCATGAGGAAGACCAGTGGGATTATTCCTTTGAGGTTTTTTTTGGTCAGCAATGGCATGAATTTCATCAGGAATATCATCATTCTAGGTCAAGATATTGGGTGTGTGGACTTTGATGTTGGCTAACCTATCCACAAATCTATTTTATTCTCTGTAATAATATGGGAAAATAACTTCTTGCATGTCAAGGATTAAATTATTAATGCCTTCAATGTAGTCCTTGACTCTCTAGGATGTAATGCTATTGTTTTTATTGAGGTAGCTGATGATATTGAGGGAGTCTCCTTCAAAAATTAGCCCGTTGGAAAATTTCTTGGCAAGGGAAAGACCCCTCCACATGCTTTTTGCATCAGTAACATGGTTAGTCTAGTCATCCAAACCCTCAACAAAGGTGAGGATGACTTCTCCTTGGTGGTTTTTGAGGATACCTCCTGCTCCTACTTTCCCTAGGTTTCCTTTTGTAGCTCCATCAAAATTTAGTTTGAACTAGCCCATCGGAGGAGGAATCCATTTGGAATTGATTATTTGGTTGATAGGAGGATGAAAGTCCTCTAAGGATAGGCCAAGAGATCTACCCAAAGCAATTTCAAACCTAGAGGTAGGTTTGGGGGAAGGGGGTATGAGGGAAGCATTTTATTTGGCATTGACTAGGATCTTGCTAGATATTAGCTTTGAGATAGTCAGGAGTTAGGAGAAGACTCTGTGGTTTCTTTAAAGCCAGACTTGCCAAAGGAAATGGTGGAGATAAGTTTTCCAGAAGAATTTGAGGTGAGGGTCAAAAAAGGGGGAGGGAAAATGGAAAAAAATGTCAATGATGAAGCAAGGTTTGGCCCAAAGGATGTGGAAGGATTGTAATATGGAGTCAAATATGGATGAGGAGAAGAGCCAGTGGAGGAAAATGTGAGAGGGGGATAAGAATATTTTCTTGGATAGTGAGCCAGGTGAAGAAAGAAACCTTGGGAATGAGGGATTTAATATAGATGAGGTTGAAAGGCAACATGATGTTCTCATTATCAAGGATAATAAGATACACAAATTTAACAGTAAATTCCTCACCTTTGGAAGGTTCCCAAATGAAATTATCAATAGAGTTAGTAGAGGGGGTGAGAATAGAATCCAGGAGGGAATTCAAACTTGAGGATTCAGTAGGAAGGGTAGTGTACCTAATGGTTTTCCATCTGGCAATGTTTTTATGGATGTATAAGAAGTCAAAGACTTTGTGTCATATCCTAGAATCTGTGTAGGCTTTGAGTCTAGACAGGATAGGATCTTCAATAAGAGGATTTTTGGTAATCCATTTGTCATTCCAAAATTATATTTTGGTTCCATCCCCTAGTTTTCATATTACACCTTTATTCAAAAGGGTGAAGATATATTTCCATAAGGTGAATCCTCTGGTAGGAGTATCATCACTAAATAAATTAGCACTTTGCAAATATTTCCTTCTAACAGTGGAAGTCCATTCATTCTTGGTATTAGACACCAAATTCCAGGCTTTTTTAGCTATCAAAATTGTTTTGAATAATTGAATCCTTATGAGCTCGATGCTTCCTTTGTCCTCAGGTCTGTATACTTTAGACCAGGCAATAAGATACAACCTTTTCTTATTTTTAGTTTTTGACCATAAATATTTTTTGGATCTATTCTATTATGTGGTAAACTAAAACTGGGGATTTGAAAACATAGAGGAAATACATAGGGATGCTTTGGATGGAGGCTGACGTAATGGTGCTATTGGTGGCTAGGGATAGTAGGTTGCCCTTCCACCCTACAAGTTTCTTTTGGATCCTCTCTATAATATTGTTCCACATAGAGGCTATGGGTTGGCGACAGAAAAAAGGGATGCTACCAATAATTGATGAACATCAACAATAATGTTATTTCTTTATTCAAAAGTCACATCCATTTTTGTTAATAATGTTAATTATAGTTTGTGAATCCCCTCAATTCAAATGTATTTCCATTATTTTCCAATTGCAATTTTTAACCTCATAAGAAGTGCACTAGCCTTTACATAGTTGTTGGTTGAAGTTTGATGTCATTCTAAGTAACTAAAAATCAGTTTTACCTTTATTATTTTAAAACACATCATCTCCACCGATTTTTCTTATGTTTTCTTTGAATGCACCATTAAAATTATTTTTTATAAACCCAATTTTTGAACACTTGTATTGAATCCTAGATCAATGTAAATTCTTTGTGTTAACTCCATTATCATAGATGACCCTTTCATGTATATAAAAATCCTATAACCAAAAAGGTAGCACCTTTTTTTCATATTTGAGACTTCCCATGATGAGCACCTTGCCCCTAAACATTCCATAAGAGAGGCAATAATACAATTCTAAATTTGAGCATGATTTTGAGATCTATTTTTAAAAGTTTTATTTTTCATTTCAAGCTTTAAATTTCAAAAATTAATAACATGACCAATCCTTCATAGATTACAAAATGCTTTAGATTTCAAATACCTAATTTAAAATTTTAACAACTCTTACAATTTTGATGAATGTAACCAATATATTTTGATATTTTTAAAAAGTAGACATAAATGATGTAAGAATGAGGACAATGAAGAAGTAATTTGTCTCTTGTTTCTAAATCCTTCTCATATGAGGCATGCGTGAAAGGTCCATGATAGCATCTTCTTTGTAAGCACTCTCTTGTGAGAATCTTGCTTTGGATTGGTAACCAAAAATTATGAGGTCTTTGGGAGAATTCTTGTGACTAATCATTTATCCAAGTGACATCATTAATAGTAGGAAATTTCAATTGAATAAATTCTCATATCCTATATAAATTTATTGCTCACATCAATATTATATTTTATCTTTGGACCTTTCCAAGTTAAACATACTAGAGCTAATGCTACAATTTTACATCAAATATAAAAGGATAATACTTCAACCAAGTATCATACCAAATTTTTTTAGAGTTTCCCTTATTCAATAAATATTTAATATATTTATTGGATAATTGAAAAACTTTATTATGCAAACTTCCATGCTAATGATCCTTGAGGTAGGATTTATTTCCTGAATAATTATATTCATCAAGAGAACTCATGTATTCTTGAAGTAACATTTTTGCCTAAGTCTTTCCTTGTATTTGAATAATCTTATGATATGGTTTATCCCTAATGCAATATGCTCTATACTCTTCCATGGGAGCATCGCTTAATGGTGGTCAGTGTGGAATTTTCCCCATGTGTGTTTTTCGTTGCCTATTTTCCCTCATGGATCCCATGTTAATTCTAGGATCCATTATTTGCTCCCCCCGTACTACCTAGTCTCATTATTTCTCAAATAAAAAATTATTAAAAAATAACTTGAGCAATGTTGTGAGAGTATTGAGCCATTATCCCACATGTATCCCATGATGGTCCTCATGGTGGTATATAAAACACAACATCTACATAGAGTTTTACAAATCGAGAAGCAGTATTTTGGGTGAAATACCCAAGTGGAAGCACGAGAACCATGACCCAACCCCTCAAACGAGTGAATCATGGCCTAACAATATGCTCTATCCTCTTCCGTGGGAGCATCACTCAATGGTGGTAAGTGTGGAATTTTCTCTATTTGTGTTTTTCATTAGTTGTTTTCCCTCATGGATCCCATGTTAATTCTAGGATCCATTATTCGCTCCTCCCATACTACCTAGTCTCATAATTTCTCAAATAAAAAAATATTAAAAAATAACTTGAGCAATGCTCAAAAGTCTTGAGCCATTATCCCACATTTATCCCATGATGGTCCTCATGGTGGTATATAAATCATGACATACACATAGAGCTTTATAAATCAGGAAGTAGACTTTTGGGTGAAATGCCCAAGTGGAAGCACGCGAACCATGACCCAACCCCCAAAATGAGTGAATCATGGCCCAAAAGTATGCTCTATCCTATTTTGTGGGAGCATTGCTCAATGGTGGAGTGTGAAATGTGTTTTTCATTGGCTTTTTTTCCTCATGGGTTCCATGTTAATTCTAGGATCCATTATTTTCTCCTTCCGTACTGCCTAGTCTCATAATTTATCAAATAAAAAAATATTAAAAAATAACTTGAGCAATGTTGTGAGAGTCTTGAGGCATTACCCACATATATCCCATGATGGTCCTCATGGTGGTATATAAATCACAACACCGACATAGAGATTTACAAATCAGGAAGCAATATTTCGGGTGACATGCCCAAGTGGAAGCACGTGGACCATGACCGAGCCCCTCAAACGAGCGAATCATGGCCCAATAATATGCTCTATCCTCTTCCGTGGGAGCATCACTCAATGGTGGTGAATGTGTGAAATTTTACTCATGTGTGTTTTTCTTTGACTATTTTCCCTCATGTGTCCCATGTTAATTATAGGATCCATTATTCACTCCTCCCATACTGCTTAGTCTCATAATTTTTCAAATAAAAAAGTATTAAAAAATAACTTGAGCAACACTACGAGAGTCTTGAGCCATTATCCCACATTTATCCCATGATGGTCCTCATGGTGGTATATAAAGCACAACACCCACATAGATATTTACAAATCGAGCAGCAGGATTTTGGGTGAATTGCCCAAGTGGAAGCACGTGAACCATGACCCAACCTCTCAAATGAGCGAATCATGGCCTAGCAATATGCTCTATCCTCTTTCATGGGAGCATCGCTCAACGGTGGTGAGTGTGGAATTTTATCCATGTGTATTTTTGTTGGTTTTTTTCCCTCATTGGTACCATGTTAATTCTAGGATCCATTATTTTCTCCTCCTAAACTGCCTAGTCTCATAATTTCTCAAATAAAAAGTATTAAAAAATAATTTGAGCAACATTGTGAGAGTCTTGAGCCATTATCCCATATTTATCCCATGATGGTACTCATGGTGGTATATAAAGCATAACATGCACATAGAGCTTTGCAAATAGGGAAGCAGACTTTTGGGTGAAATATCCAAGTGGAACCATGTGAACCATGACCCAACCCCTCAAACAAGTGAATCATGGCCCAACAATATGCTCCATCCTCTTTCGTGGGAGCATCACTCAATGGTGGTGAGTGTGGAATTTTTCCCATGTGTATTTTCAATTGGATATTTTCCCTCATGGGTCCCATGTTAATTATAGGATCCATTATTCTCTCCTCTCGTACTGCCTAGTCTCATAATTTCTCAAATAAAAAATTATTAAAAATAACTTGAGCAATGCTACGAGAATCTTGAGCCATTATCCTACATTTATCCCACCATGGGACTCATAGTGGTATATAAATCACAACACCCACATAGAACTTTGCAAATCGGGAAGTAGACTTTTGGGTGAAATGCCCAATTAGAAGCACATAAACCATGACCCAGCTCCTCAAACGAGCGAATCATGGTCTAGCAATATTCTCTATCCTCTTTCATGGGAGCATCGCTCAATGGTGGTGAGTGTGAAATTTTCCCCATGTGTGTTTTCCATTGGATGTTTTACCTCATGGGTTCCATGTTAATTTTAGGATCCATTAGTCACTCCTCTCGTACTTCCTATTATCATAATTTATGAAATAAAAAATTATTAAAAAATAACTTGAGAAACGATGTGAGTCTTGAGCCATTACCACAAATTTATCCCACGATGGTTCCAATGGTGGTATATAAAGCATAACACCCACATAGAGCTTTGTAAATTGGGAAGCTAACTTTTGGATGAACTGCCCAAGTGGAAGCACACAAACCATGACCCATCCCCTCAAACAAGTGAATCATTGCCCAACAATATGCTCTATCTTCTTTTGTGGGAGCATCGCTCAATGGTGATGAGTGTGCAATTTTTTCCATGTGTATTTTCCTTTGGATATTTTCCCTCATGGGTCCCATGTTAATTCTAGGATCCATTATTCGCTCTTCCAATACAACCTAGTCTCATAATTTCTCAAATAAAAAATATTAAAAAATAACTTGAGCAATGCTACGAGAGTCTTGAGCTATTATCCCAAATTTATCCCACCATGGTCCTCATAGTGTTATATAAAGCACAACATCCACATAGAGCTTTGCAAATCAGGAAGCAGGATTTTGGGTGAAATTCCCAAGTGGAAGCACATGAACCATGACCCAACCCCTCAAATGAGCGAATCATGGCCCAACAATATTCTCTATCCTCTTTTGTGGGATCATCGCTCAATGGTGGTGAGTGTGTAATTTTCCCCATGTGTGTTTTTCGTTGGCTATTTTCCCTCATGGCTCTCATGTTAATTCTAGGATCCATTATTCGCTCCTCCCGTGCTGCCTAGTCTCATAATTTCTTAAATAAAAAATTATTAAAAAATAACATGAGCAACACTGCGAGAGTCTTGAGACATTATCCCACATTTATCCCACCATGGTACTCATGGTGGTATATAAAGCACAAGATCCACATAGAGCTTTGAAAATCGAGAAGCAAGCTTTTGGGTGAAATTCCCAAGTGGACGCTCGCGAACCATGACCCAGCCCCTCAAACGAGTGAATCATGGCCCAAAAATATGCTATATCATCTTTCGTGGAGCATCGCTCAATGGTGGTGTGGAATTTTCCCCATGTGTGTTTTTCATTGGCTGTTTTCCCTCGTAAATTCCATGTTAATTCTAGGATCCATTATTCGCTCCTCCCGTACTGCCTAGTATTAAAATTTCTCAAATAAAAAATATTAAAAAATAACTTGAGAAATACTTCGATATTGTTGAGCCATTATCCCACATTTATCCCAAGATGGTCCTCGTGGTGGTATATATAAAGCACAACAGCCACATAGAGTTTTGCAAATTGAGAAACAGGATTTTGGGTGAAATGCCCAAGTGGAAGCACATGAACCATGACCCAACCCCTCAAACGAGTGAATCATGGCCAAAAAATATGCTCTATCCTCTTCTGTGGGAGCATCGGTCAATGGTGGTGAGTGTGGAATTTTCTCCATGTGCGTTTTACTTTGGTTGTTTTCCCTTATGGGTCCCATGTTAATTCTAGGATCCATTATTCATTCCTCCCATACTGTCTAGTATTATAATTCCTCAAATAAAAAATTATTAAAAAATAATTTGAGCAACGCTACAAGAGTCTTGAGCCATTATCCCACATTTATCCCACAATGGTCCTCATGGTGGTATATAAAGCATAACACCAACATAGAGCTTTGTAAATTAGGAAGCAGGATTTTGAGTGAAATGACCAAGTGGAATCATGCACACCATGACCCAACCCCTCAAACAAGAAAATCATCGCCCAATAATATGCTCTATCCTCTTTCGTGGGAGAATTGCTCAATGGTGATGAGTGTAGAATTTTCCCCATGTGTGTTTTTTGTTGGCTATTTTCCTTCATGAGTCCCATGCTAATTCTAGGATCCATTATTCGATCCTACCATATTGCCTAGTATCATAATGTCTCAAATAAACAATTATTAAAAAATAACTTGAGAAACACTGCGAGAGTCTTCAGCCATTATCCCACATTTATCCCACGATGGTCCTCAATGTTGGTATATAAAGCACAACACCCACATAGAGCTTTACAAATTGGGAAGTAGGATTTTGGGTGAAATGCCCAAGTGGAAGTATGCAAACCATGATCCAGCCCCTCAAATGAGTGAATCATATCCCAAAAATATGCTTTATCCTCTTTCGTGGGAACATCACTCAATGGTGGTGAGTGTGGAATTTTCTCCATGTGTATTTTCTATTGTCTATTTTCCCTCATGGGTCCCATGTTAATTCTAGGATGCATTATTCTCTCCTCCCATACTGCCTAGTCTCATAATTTCTCAAATAAAAAATTATTGAAAAATAACTTGAGCAACATTGTGAGAGTCTTGAGCCAGTATCCCACATTTATCCCACGATGGTCCTCATGGTGGTATATAAATGAAAACACCTGCATAGAGTTTTGCAAATTGAGAAGTAGGCTTTTGGATGAAATGCCCAACTAGAAGCACACAAACCATGACCCAATCCCTCAAACAAGCGAATCATGGCCCAGTAATATGCTTTATCCTCTTTCGTTGGAGCATCACTCAATGGTGGTGAGTGTGGAATTTTCCCCATGTGTATTTTCTATTAGCTATTTTCCCTTACGGGTCCCATGTTAATTCTAGGATCCATTATTTGCTTGTCCTGTACATCCTAGTCTCATAATTTCTTAAATAAAATATTTTTCGGTTTTTCCATATTAAATAAATATTTAATATATTTCTTGGACAATTGAAAAAATTTATTATGTAAACTTCCATGTTAGTGATCCTTGAGGTAAGGTTTATTTCTTGAATAATTATATTTCATCAAGAGAACTCATATATTTTTGATGTAACATTTTTGCCTAAGACTTTCCTTATATTTGGATAATCTTATGATATGATGCAAAAATCATAAGTCTATAATTCCATAATCTTACCCCTTTAATATCACAATCTTACGCCTAATAATTCCATGAGTAATTAGTGATATAGTGGAGAACATCAAGGCTTTGAGTTGGAACAAGGTAACCTGTGATTTGGAAATCCATTTGGAGCATGTGGTGGGTTTGTTAGCACATTATATAAATGTGGTAGTTAGGGCAGCTTTGGGTAGATCTCACATCTTCTAGGAACCACCTCTGACTGGGTGGATGAAATTAATTTTTTATGGAGCTTCCAAAGGGAACCCAAGTTCGATGAACACAGGTCATATTTTTTGGAATTCAAATGGTGAAATTTTTCTCACCTTTGTTGAATGATTAGGCCACCAAACTAACCACTTAGTTGAGGCAAGAGTGTTGTTTCAAGGAGCATCTCTCCTAGAGAAGGTCAATAACAAGAAATTGGTTATTGAGGGAGACTCTTTGAATATAATCAACATGGTTAAAGGTAGTCATACCCCATCGTGGAAGATATCAAACTTCATATTGGAAGCTAGGATATTGATTCAAAGTGTGGAAGAGGTCCAAATTTGTCACTATTATAGGTAAGGTAATAAGCTTGTGGACCTTCTTGTAAACCAAGGTATCCACATTCAAAATCTTCAATTTTGAATAGAAATTTCCCTGATGACATTATAATCTTGGATAATGAATTCAAATAGTGGGGAGAATAGACTTGGTCTCTAGTTTTGGGTTGTTTGGCCTTTAATTTTTTAGTTTCTCTAGGTGGAATTCCCATAAAAATTTGAAAACCCTAGATGGTGTTGACCCTTCTAAGTCTCAATATATGAAAGATATGAATAAGGGTAGGTGGTGTGTTATCTCTATGCTTTCTGGAAAATAATCCTTGTCAAGAACTATTGATATTGGTACATGGCTAGTTAGGAGGATCAGTAGACCACATGTTGAGGAGAGTAGAAAGGATTTTAGGTGTGGAAGAAGATTTACCTCATGTTGCTCCCCGAGGTTGCAGGGGGTTGGGATGATGTGGCTGACATGGCTCTAGGGGTCCTTTAGTTATGAGCTAAGCTGGAGGGATTTCAACTTCTTTTCTAAGAATCATTGTTCTTCGTTCCTCGCTTGTAGATATTTTGGTAAATGATTCATGATCCTTCGTCTATTATACTGTATCTAGTTGGATTTTAATGTAGTTTTCAACCTTGGAAACTTCCCAAAGATTTTTATAGTCTCAAAATTTTATGTTTTTCCTAGATGGAAGTTCTAAGGTGTGGTGGCAGACTAGAGGTGGTGCTCTTGCCTATCCTATGCTCAAAGGTGGATTTTTTTTTTGGGTGACTGCATCTTTATCTTATTATGTGAAGGATGAGAAGATACACGTGGGTCTGGATGGAGTGGTATACAAGTAAAGAGATCAGAACTTCAATTTCCTGGTCCATTTTTTTTAGTTTTTGGGGCCTGCATGCTAGGTCGATTTATCTTTCATTGGTTTGATGGTATTTGATCTTTAATTTTCCTGACAGTTTGATTCATTGTTTTTCAATATCAACCTTCAGTTGGTAGTTTTGACCTGGTTTCTATTTACCTCCTAATGGGTTTGAAGGTTAGATCCAATTTTTGTTAAGGTTTGGAGGCCCTTTCAAAACTCCTTCATCTACCTAATCAATAATATATATATATATATATATATATATATATACCTATACATTGTATAACCTATCTCACCTACAAAGAGAAAATCTAAATTTTTACATCCTTTCGAAAGAAAATATTTTTGAATTATATAAAATTTATATGCTATTCCTATTGGGAATATTGAATGTAATATCAAATAAATATGAATGGATTATAATGTAGTCTTTACGATTAATTGTGTAAATTATCTACTACATGATTTTCTTCTCTATATTTATGCTCACATTTTTAGAGTAATCTTCTAACAATAGTTAATGACCATTACAAATAATATTATTTTTATCCAATCCTCACATCCTTTTTTATAGCATTAATGATAATTTATGAATCCCTTGAATTGAAAAATATTTGTCTTTCTTCAAAGGAAATTTTAGTCCCTATTAGAAATATTTTTGTCTTTGTATAGTTGTTAGCTAGAGCTCCACACGATTATAAGTAAGTGAAGAGAAATTTATCTTTTTTTATTTTGAAAAATCACCATCTCCACCACTTTTTATTATTTTCTATTGGAAGCACCATCAATATTAGTTTTTATAAACCCAATTTTTTAATATTTCATATAATCA
Organism: Wollemia nobilis; assembly: GCA_028583015.1. NCBI lineage: Eukaryota > Viridiplantae > Streptophyta > Pinopsida > Araucariales > Araucariaceae > Wollemia > Wollemia nobilis. The sequence goes on along the minus strand of JAQPPZ010016744.1, from coordinate 517,103 downwards.
TAGATTATAGTAAATCATTGATGTTAGCTCCATTGTCACATGACCATTCCATGTATGTTCAAATCCTATGTCAAATAGGTGAGAACCTATTTTTCTATACTTGAGACTTCCCATGATGTGCATCATATTTATAAATATCCTATGACAATGATAGAGTTCTAGACTTAGAGTCCTTATTGAGACAACATATTGGTATGGATTTTGGCTCACATCGTGGAGCTCCAAGTTTGGATAATGGGGAGGATGGCCCCCATTATGGCCATAGTTGTAAGCTTTGGCTATTAAAGTATCTTCAAAAAAAAATATTATAGACTTAGGTATGACTTTATATATTTATGTTTCAAAATTATATTATTCCTTTTAGGCCATAATTCCAACAAATAATGACAAGAACAATCCTCCAAGGTTACATTGTACTTTCGCTTTAAAATAACTAATTTGATATTTTATCAACTCTTTTACTTTTGATGAAGCTACCAAATATATTTTCAAGTTTTATATGATTTGGTGTAATAAAAAACATAGTGAATTAATAAATTATCTAATGTTTCTATATCTTCTTAATACAAGGTACACTTGAAAGATGAATGGTATCCTCTTCTTTCTAGAATCTCTCCTATGTGAATATTACTCTATGTTGCTAGCCAAAGGAATATTGAGGCCTTGAGGATGACTTCATATTTTGAGTGGACCTAAAAATGTAGTCTTTAAAACTTGGAATAGAAGTTCTAGGGTTCAAATCCTATGGGGATAGGGTTGTATACCATGCTTTGTTAACCAAAGTATGCTTGGATAACCATATATTTGGAAAGCAACATCCTTAATGAGGATTGTCCCATATCACCTATGGCTTCATGGATGATAAAAAATACTTTACCTTTTACTTTTTGCGACCACACATCCTTCTTAGAAAAATTATTGAGAGGAGGAAACATAGATTGCTCTAAATTTTCATATCCCAACTAAACCATGTATCCACCATATTCTGATAAATTCCAAGCCAAATTATCCTTTCACATAAAATAGGAAAATAAAACTCTTAAATCATCATATGATTCTTATCTACTATTTGTATTAGTTATTCTCTTTCAACCAAGTTACTAATAGAAACCCAATGTCTAGAGTTGCTACTCAAATTTATGTAATATTTGATCTTTATACCTTCATAAGCTAAACATGTCCTCACTAGTGGTTGCTATTTTGAATTAGAAATAATATGATAAGTTATCATGATCCACCCTTTAGAAGACTTTTATTTTGATGGATTTATGTTTGCTATATGGATTATGGATGAAATGATGGACTATTTCAGTTTTTATATTCAAAATACATGTTATTATAAAAAATGTGAGACATAAATATTAATGTGAAATGTAGGATAATTCCATGTTTTATTATGTGAAAAAATTGCATTCTATATATGAATATGATGCTGCTAATGAGGTGCACTTTTGTAGGAAACAAATCTCCTTATGGTGGTAGAAAGAAATAGTTACCAAGAAATATTACCATGGGGAATGATGTGATGGGTAAATTGATCGGATAGTTGATAAGGAAACATGGATAAATTCCCTCTTTCATGGATATGAATATCATAAATTGCATAATAAAATATATATTAAGTTAATATATATTGAAATGGCATTAATATTAGTAAAGAGTGTTAATATTTTAATAATTATAGTTGATAATTGCAATGAGTATTTGGAAAAGAGGTTTATGAATTTTTAAAGATAGATAAATATTATTTTATATATTTTATTGTGTTTAAAAAAGGGAACATAATATATTTTCCTAGTTTTTTAAGAATGGTATACTTTACAGTAATAACTTTAACTCTAAATTGAAGGGAACTTCATTAAAGAAAAAGGACAAACCCAAGGAAAATAGAATGAACAAAGATAGAACGAATGAGCACCATGAGAAGGAGAGCAACATAAAAGGTTAGTAATAAAGTAGAGCTGAAATATATTGTGGAAGAACATGGTTTCTTTTTAAAAATATTTTTCTTTTCTCATTGTGTGATTATGTTGAATTATTGCATCGTGTTTTTGAATGGCAATCTAATTGAACTGGAAATTTTTTATATTTTGTTGTGTTACCTTATATTTAAATCAATGAAATAATGAATGGGTAGAAGCAATATAGTTGAGCTGAAAAAGTTTTATATTTTTCCGTGTTACGTTATCTTTAAATCAATGAAATAATGGATGAATAGAAGCAATATAGTTGAGCTGAAAATATTTTATATTCTGGTGTGTTACCTTGTATTTAAATTAAATAAATAATGGATGGGTAGAGGTAATCTAGTTGAGTTAAAATGTTATTATTTTCTATTGTGTTGCTTTATATTTAAACCAATGGAAGAATGAATGAGTAGAAGCAATCTAGTTGAGTTGAAACATTGTTATTTTATGTTGTGTTGTTTTATATTTAAACCAACAGAAGAATGAACGGTTAGAAGCCAACCAATGAGATAAATATATTCTATATTTTGATGTGCTACCTTGTATTTAAATCAATAAAATAATGAATGGGTAGAAGCAATATAGTTGAGTAGAAACATTGTTATTTTCTATCGGGTTGTTGTTGGACATTTTGAGTCATTAAGTCAAGTTGTCATTGATTTCAAGGAATGAAGTCATCATTAATGTCAAGGAATTTGTCAAGAAACAAAGTTGTCATTGATGTCCAAGAATAAGCCACTGATGATGTCAAAGGTCAAGAGGAACAATGCAAAGGTTAAAGGTAAAAGGGCTTCATAATATTTTTAATATTATGTGGAAGCATAAGTTAAAAGTTTTATCATAAAAACCCAAGGAAGATTATTGCAAAGATAAAGGAAGGTTTAATATTTATTTGATAAAATATTTAAATTAAAATTTTATAAATAAATATTATTTATACCAAGTCGTACAATGAAAGATGGCCTTAATAAAACCAAAGGGTTTTAAAGAATTAATTTATAAAATTTAAATTCAAATGAATTTAAATAATTTATAAATTAATAAGTTCAAAGGGAAACAAAAAGCACCAACGTCTAATATATTGGAGGAAATTCGAGCATCGAAGTTATGCATGAAGGAGGGAAATAAATATATATACCAATGCCTTAGAGGTATTAAAACTTATCATTTTTGCTCGATTAATGAATGCTTGCAATTGTGTTGAATTTGTGTGGAATAAGAGAAGAGACTTTTGTGTTTTAGTACCAACAAATAAGGTTTAAGGGGAATAACACCAAAGTACTAAGCTCCAATTGGGCAACATGGTCTAGTGGCAAGAGGACAAAGGTTAGAATGTTTGGGCGTTAGGAGACCTACATTTGAAACACGATGACAATGGTTTTGGTGGTTGCATTAGTGTTGGAAGCACCAAAGGAAAGGTACACATTTTTATGAAAGGCAAGATGAGGAGTCTTTTGGAGTACGTGGTGCTACTTACTCCCCAAGAAAGTGCCTAGATCGCATGGTGGTTGGAGCCATGACTAGGGTGTTGGTTGAGGTTGTGCTGTGAGTTTGAATCCCTTCCAACGCAAGGTAATAAATTTTGATTATTATTTTTTGTGTGTTGCCTAATGTTTGGAGTTAAAAGGGTTGCTTAAAAGGATTGTTTGTTGAAAATTATTTTTGATAAGTTGGAGGAATAAGGTGTTAGGTTTATTTTAATAAAGTGCTTTTGCCACATTGATTTGTTGAAGTTTTAAAAGGATAGAGGGAACTTCTAGCATTGAGTTATCTTGAAAAGAAGAGTGCATTGAATATAATTTTAATTGGGAGATTATAAGTTTTGAGTGGTGTATTATTTTTTTGTAAAATGTTGATGAATGTTTTTTTAAAGGTGGAGTGATAAGGTGTATATGTGTCTTGATATTTACATTTTATTTTGAGGAAGTTTATCATATAATAATTTCTTTGAGCTTGGAAAAGAAGTGTTTATGGTTGTGGCAGATTTATGAGATTTTTTCATCATTAAGAAAACGGTATGAGCACATTCTTACATAGTTAAGTTTATTGGTTGGTTTTATAAAAAATATGTTTGGAGTGAAAAGGACTTTATTAGGGTTTCCTATTGAGTGTGTTTGAGTTAATGCTTCAAGGTTTTCCTGGAATAGAGAGTTGTTTTATAAGCATTTTTGTTGAGCATTGTTGGAAATATTTTGAGTGAGTGATCATATGCTTGGACTAGGGTTTGTGAGCAAGGGTTGTTTCATTGAGTGTTTGGTTGAGTAGAGTTGGTTGAGCCTAGTCAAGTGGATGTGTGAAGTGATTGTTCAAGTTCCATAAAACAAATTATTCTATATTATGATTTGAGAAAGTGATTGAGCATTAAGTTGAATTTGAAGCATATTGAGTCTCTAACAATTATCTTTATGGTTCTATGAGATTGGACAAGTTTTGTGTGGACTTGTTGAGTAGATTTGAGGTAAGTCTTTGAGGAGACTTGTGGATTAATTTTGTGTGAGCTTTTGTGGAAGCTTACAATACATATTTTGAGCAAATTTGGATAAGTTCTTGAGAGGACTTATTGAGAAAATTGGACAAGTTCTAAAGAGGACTTGTGGATAGAGTTTGGTGTATATTTAAGGACAGGTTTGTGCCAGATCATAAACAGATATTGAGCAGAGTTGTGCTAGATCGAAGGATAGTATTTAGTGCATGTTTGAGATAGAGATTTGGAGGTGACAAAGAGCAGAGGATAGTAGTCTCTAGTGGATAGATATCCATTAGCCAGGGTAGTGAGGACAGGTTTTTTGAGTGGGGACAAGAGTCTTTAGTGGAGAGAGATCCACAAGCTAGTGTAGTGGAGGTAGTAGTCTTTTAGAGGATCACCAGCTAGAGCAGAGATTAGGAGAAGGATTTCTCCTATGGATAGAGATCCACAAACTTGATTTAGGGGATTGGTGTCTCCTTTGGACATAGGTCCATAAACATTGTAGGGAAAGGATTCCCAAGAGAATTTATTTGAGAAAAATTTATAAGAAATATTTTCTTCGTGGAGTAGCCCGCATTAGGTGAACCACGTAAAATCATGTCTCTCATGTGTGTGATGCTTTGTGTTATATTTACTGCTTTAATATTGTTGATGCTATTATTTGGATTAAAAACCAAAAAAATTTATTGTATATTGTTCACCCCCCTCTCAGTATAATCACATGTTCTTCAATTGGTATCAGAGTGGGTGTCTCCATGAAAAGACTAATAGCTTGGAGAAGGATCCATCAGTAGCACACATGAATTTAGAAAATTAAGAAGAGACTATGTTTGGCATAAAACAAGAATTCTTTGTTGCTCTCAAAAAGTTGGAAATACTTAGAGAGAAGAATTCAAGCTTGAGGTAACAAGTTCAAGAAGATGAAGAAGCAAAGATGCAACTTTTACAAAATATCACAGAACTCAATATTAGGGTGGAAGAAGGAAATAACATTGAAAAATACATGACAGATATGTTGAGAGCTAGGGAAAAAGAATGTGAAATATTGGAAGCAAAAATTTACCACCTAAGGAATGAAGTTGAAAGGACTAAGGCACTACAAAATGTAGAATATGAGAAACAAAAAGAGGAATCAAGTCTTTAAAAAGTAGAAACCTCAAACAAGGATAAGCAAGCAAATGAAGAAATCAAAGGAGAACCCTAAATAAGAGTTAATTACAAGAGGAATTTTACTTCACCACAAACTTCAAGACATCCAAACAGGTTACATAATTTCTTCCATGGTAATTGATTTTCTTATAATAAATATGGTAATAGAGTTGTATACTATTTTCATATTGCAAGAAACAATGTCAAAAGAAATTTCAATTCCTTTGCACCTCTTATGGATGATGATATTATATATTAAAAATGCAATAATTTTGGGCACATGGCTATATGGTGTAAAATTATACCTTGTGAGTCTAGAAAAACAATTTCAACAACTAGAAAATATGAAAGGGAAAATGTTAAGGCTAGGTCAATGTTAGTTCAAACTGCCCTTAATGCTCGGGATAAAGAGGAAACATGGTATCTTGATAGCGGTTGCTCTAGTCACATGACAGGAGATAAACACAAATTCATTGAACTAAGAGAAACCAATAGAGGATCAATAAGTTTTGGTGATAATGGATCAGCAAGGATTGGTGGAAGAGGAACTCTAAGTTTAGATAATGGGAAAAAAAAAATGTGTTGTATGTTAAAGGGTTAAAAAATAATCTGTTAAGTATAATACAACTTTGTGATCAAGGGTACATGGTTACTTTCCATCCAGATATATGTGAGATAAGAAAATTAGAAACTAGAAATATCATTGCCAAATCAAGAACCCTAAAAAACTTATACATGTTCAATGAGATCAAAGAAGAAAAGTTCTTTCTATCACAAGAATATGAGATTTGGTTATTGCATAGAAGATTAGGTCACTTGAATTTTGACAACATAGTCAACATAAGCAAAAAATAGGTGGTCAAAGATTTACCCAAAATAAGAAGACCTCAAAACACAATATGTTCACCCTATCAACATGGAAATCAAACTAGGACAACCTTTAAATCAAAAGTATATATGTCATCTGAGCCATTGAGCCTAATACATACTAATCTATATGGTCCTACCAGGATAGAAAGCATTCATGGTGAGAGCTACTTTATACTATTTATAGATGATTATTCCATAATGGTTTGGGTAGCTTTCCTAAAATAGAAGTTAGAGGCCTTTGAAAAATTTAAAGCATTTAAGGAATTTGTTGAAAATGAAACTGGAAAAAGGATTAAGTGTTTAAGATCTGATAGAGGAGGAGAATTTACTTCAAATGAATTTGTAGAGTTTTGTGAACAACATGGGATCAAGAGAGAGTACTCAACAACAATAACTCCTCAACAAAATGGGGTAGTTGAAAGGAAAAACATAATTTTTGAAAACATGACTAGAGCTATGTTAAATAAATCTAATCTATAAGATGGTTTTTGGAGAGAAGCTATAAACACAACAATATACATAATCACTAGGGCTCAAATGAGGTTAAATCATCACAAGAATCCATATGAGCTTTGGAAAGGAAGACCTGCCACTGTAAAACACTTCAAAATTTAAGCAAATGTTACATAATACGGGAAGAACAAAATTTAGGCAAGTTTGATCCAAGATGTGATGAGGAAATTTTTCTTGGTTATTCTACAAGGAGTAAAGCCTACATATACTTCAATAAAAGAACACACACTATGGTGGAAATTATAAATGTAACAATTGATAAGAAGATAGATTCAAGAGAACTAGTTCAGCAAATTATGTATCAAGAAGATGGATATTGTCAAGAAGAATTTATGAGGAATCATATAAATAAGAAGAAGAAAAATAAATACTTCTTCCCAAAACTCCATCCAGGCAGGTACAAAAGCATCATCCAAAATATAAAATCATTAAGAATACAAATGAAAGACAGATAAGGAGAAGAATAATAAAACAATATCAACAAGCAATTTTTTCTTTGCTATCTAAGATTGAGCCAAAAGACTTCACTTAGGAAAGTGAGGATAAATTTTGGATTAATTCAATGGATGAGGAATTAGATCAGATAGAGAAAAGCAAAACTTGGGAACTTGTTCCATGACCAAAGGACAAAAATGTGATAGACACAAAATGGGTATTCATAAATAAGTTAAATGAAGATGGACATGTGATCAGGAATAAAGCAAGGTTAGTATGCAAAGGTTATGCACAGGTAGAAGGAATTGAATTTGATGAGACATTTTCTCTAGTTGCACGAATTGAAGCTATAAGGATATTTTTAAGATTTTCAAGTTTCAAAAAATTTAAAGTATATCAGATGGATGTCAAGTCAGCATTTCCAAATGGTGTTCTCGAAGAAGAAGTCTATATTGAATAGATAGAGGGATTCATATTAGAAAATAAACCAGATCATGTATGTAGATTGAAAAAGACATTGTATGGTCTAAAGCAGGCTCTGAGAGCATGGTACTAAAGATTGGATAAATATCTTCAGGAACATGGATTCATAAAATGAATAACAGACAATAATTTATATATCAAAATGAAGAGATTGATCTACTAATAGTGGTTGTTTATGTTGATTACATCATTTTTGGGGGAAACAATGATAATATGTGTAAATAATTTGCTAAGAACATGCAAAATGAATTTGATATGTCTATGATTGGTGAATTGTCCTTCTTTCTTAGACTTCATATTTCATAATAAAAAATAGGGATGTTTATCTTACAAGCCAAGTATATAAAATAAATGTTAAAGAAATTCAAGTTAGAATATTATAAACCAGTAAGTACCCCCATGGTCATAGGATGCAAGTTGAGTAAGGATGATGAATCTCCAGAGGTAGATAAGAGATTACAAAGATCTATTATTGGTAGTGTTGAGTGATATTTTCACCCAATTGTGAAAGTACACTCTCCTTTAATATTTGGGTTCCAAATACCCTCTTGCAAAGAAGTTAAATAAACAAATTCTCCAAGGTCTCCGATGTATTAGCATTTGCATATGTGTATTAGTAATCTCAAATAAAGATATTCAATTTAAATGCTTGGAACACCTTAGTGATTGCAAGTAACTATAAACAAGGGGCAATGTTGGTTTATTTCACCATGAAACTTTAGTGATTGTTCATTGTTTTTTTGGATTTTGAAAATTTTTAAATGTTTATTTTAATGCCTGAAAGTCAAAATTTCTAGAAAAATAAAATGCAAAAAAATGAAAATGAAATGCAAAAACTGAAAATAAAATGCATTCAGTATGATGCTATCCTATTTTGAAAAAACCAAATATGTGAGGTTTCCATGCATGCAACCTAACCTATTGGACTTGCAAAACAAGCACAATCCCCATAGACTAAATGTTGGTTCCTAGGGTACGAAATAAAATTCAGATTTCAAATATTCACCCAATGTAACCCAAAAAAATGGCATTAACATTATCTATAAATTTGAAGTCTAAAAAAATGAAAGAATAAACATTAAATCCATAGCATGCAAATAAAATCTCCTTATTTCTTGCCCACAAGATGCAAATTTCTAAAGACTTCTGCATTAAAAATATGTCATTTTACAATAGAAGAATTTTTGGTTTTCCCAAACCAATCTATGGGAAAAAAACAACTCAAACAGGTCTAGAATGGCCTTCTCGCCTTCAAATCTACAACTTTGCTTGCAGCAGTTTCCAACCCATGTCCATGAAGAAGAAAAACCAGTCTACGAAAGAAAAACAACCCAACTAGGTCCAGAATGGCTATCTTGCCTTCAAATTTGCAACGCTACTTGCAGCAGTTTCCCCCCCATTTTTGGCCTCTTTGAATGGCGTATTTAAACTTTTGAAAAAATTGTTTCTCCTTCCATGACAGTTTGTTTCATTTTTTGATGGCTGTTCATTTCACCTTCCCTGACTATTCGTTTCATTTTCCAATGTTTGTTCGTTTCACCTTCCCTCATATGCATATGTGCTTCGGTTTTCATTTTGTGGCCCTTCGCTACAAAAATGTAACATGTCACGATATCACGACACTATTGCCTCCTTGCTCTCTTTTGTTGTTTTTAACCATGAAAATGCAACATGTCGCGATATAGCGACACTTTTCCTCCTTTGGCTGCGATGATGCAACATGTCACGATATCGCGACACTTTTCCTCCTTTAGCCGCGATGATGCAACATGTCACAATATCATGACACTTTTCCTCCTTTGGTCACAACGATGCAACACGTTGCGATATTGCGACGTTTTTTTCTTTTTGGCCGTGACGATGTAACATGTGATATTCCGACACTTTTTGTCTTTGGCCGCAAAAACGCAACATGTCGCGATATCGCGACACTTTTCTTTCTTGTTCTTTCTTTCCTCGTTTGGTCGCGAAAATGCAACATGTCACAATATCGTGATGCTTTTCTTTCTTGTTCTTTATTTCCATGTTTGGTCGCAAAAATGCAACATGTCGCGATATCGTGAAACTTTTCTTCTTTGGCCACGACAGTGCAACATGTCGCGATATCGCGACATTTTTTCTCTTTTGGTCGCAAAAATGCAACATGTCGCGATATTGCGACACTTTTTCTCTTTTGGTCATGAAAATGCAACATGTCGCGATATCACGACACTTTTCTCTTTTGGACGTGACAATGCAACATGTCGTGATATCGTGACACTTTTTTCTTTTTTAGCCGCGATGATGCAACATGTTGCGATATCGTGACACTTTTTCTCCTTTGGTCGTGATACTACAACATGTCATGATATTGCGACACTTTTTCTCTTTTTATTGCGACATTGCAACATGTCGTGATATCATGACACTTTTTCTCTTTTGGTTGCAACGATGCAACATGTCGTGATATCGCGACACTTTTCTTTTTTGGCCATGAAACTGCAACACGTCGCGATATCACGACACTTTTTCTCTTTTGGCCATGAAAATACAACATGTCGCGATATCACGACACTTTTTCTCCTTGTGGTGTTTTGCTTTTTTCTTTGATCTTTAGCCTATGGGCCCCTTCGGTCTTCATGGAACACATGCAAAAAAGGTGTGTCCCTAATTTTGGGGTACGTTATTGAGAAGCCACAACAAATGGTGAATCTATTGGAAAATGCTCCCGAGCATTTTGGTGAGAACTCAACCTAAAAACACACAGACTCAAATACAAGCATCAGCAAATATCCCAAGAATAAAACTAGATGAGAAATACATGAAGCATTAAAATTATTAAGCATAAGCTCGGTGTGTGCAATGTGCTTCATTCCCTTTCGTTTGAAACTTGTTCAACTTTCCATTGTCAGTTTCACTTATGATTCGTATGCAAGGCTATGAATGATTTGTGCAGGATTTGATGTATGACAACTATGCTAGAGATATGGCAACCTACTTTGCAAAGGCTCAAACCTTCTAGTATCATGAAAAAACATATTAAAACTATCAAACCCTCTTAGGACCAAATATATGTATACTGAATGTAATTTACTAGATCCCAAAGTTTGTTATGTGCCTCTACCATATTGAACCCATGTGCAAGTGTAAGTGAAATCAGAGCTTTGGGGAATCGGATTCCCAACCTAAGCGAGATGGGAATTTAACCCTATCCTTACTACTCTGATCTGGAATTCATTACCTCATCTTGAACAAAATGATTGAACCTATTATGGATGAAACTGTCAGGCTAGCCCATCCATTTGAGCAGTCAGTGGTCTTTCTTTTAGACAAGACGTGTTGCCACACATGAGCATACTCCACTGCCAGCCAGGCGTCTATAGCCCCGGTGGAGATTAACCCCATAATCCACATTTTGGCTTTACTTTTAATTTCTTGGACCTTGGGGATGACTACCCATCCTTGCAAGGGACACGTAGTACGATCCTTCCAATCCAATATTAATGATGAAATGAAAAATACTTGCTTTGGAATTTCAAGTTCTTGAGTGGGTAAAATAGAATCCTTGGGAAATTAGATTCTCAACCTAAGCGAGATGAGAATTACACCCTATCCTTACTACTCCATGAAGGTCAAATCAGAGCTTTGGGGAGTTGGATCCTCAACCTAAGTTCGATGAGGATTTAACCCTATCCTTACTACTCTGATTTTAGGCTTTAAGCACTATGGGAGTGGTGAAAACCACTATTTTAGGTATTATGTTGCATAATAGGACAGACACGAAATACTCATTTCGCCTCACCTTTTCTTCCAAGTATGGTTTTGACCATTTTTCTCAAGATCATTTTTAAAATATGTAGAATTGTCTTGGCTCAAGATAGTTCGGGCATCAGTTCACAACCTTAGGATCCTTTTAATATATGTTATGTAATAACCCTAAGAGGATTCGACACCTTTTCAATGATTGCACATGAAATGAAGATGCAACTGAGATGGAATGTATATGCAATGCGAAATGTACATGAGATATGAATGCATTGCTCCTTTTGAAATGCGGATGGAGTATACCACCTACTTTGCCATAATTTATAAAACTGACAACTTAATGTGTTTGTGAAATTCATGGAGCTTTTTGCAATACAATTCCGATGTTTCATATTCTCCTAGTCTTAGTCAACATTCATAAGGACCTAAGTTAACAAACCAAAAGTGTCCAAAGGACCAACACACAAAACTTAAAACCAAAATGAGATCCAATCCAAAACTGAAACATGAAAACCAAAAGTATATACAACTGTACAAAAAGTTTGGATTATCATTTTCTCAGATCCCAAACCTGATTAGAAATATTTAAAAGACATATGACATGATACGCATACCAAGTTTTGCAAGAATCCAAGAAAAACAAGATCCAACCAAACAAAGAAACAAACTTCCACTTGCCCCTCTCACCATACCAATTTGATTTAGTTTCATTAATAATCCTATGGTGGAGTTTCAAGTTTTCAAATTGATTAGACAATGATTGATATTCAATTCCTTTATGTCTATTCTTTAAGATGTCCATTCCGCACTTTGATTCATGGTGTATAAATAAGCTTTCATTTTCATTCAATAAATCCATAACATTAATAATATTTGAATCAAACCATTCATTAGGCAAACCTTCATTCGAATTTTGCATGGTGAAACCAAAAAAATGAGATTTTACCTTTGGCATGTTTTCATTTGACCTTACTTGAAGAAGATTTGAAAATTCTTATTTTCTCTCATGACATTCATCATCATGTAGCACTTGTTCTTTCTCCATGACTCATTTATCAAAGGCACCAAACTTAGGTACCCAATTGAAAATATGCCCATCCCTTTCAAACCATAAGTCTTGTCTATCTAGGGGTGGGTTAACTAACACATTTTCGTGATCAATCACTTGGGTTGTTTTGGGTAACGTGATATTTTCAATTGGATCATCAATGATATCAAACCCAAATGATTCAGGTTTTGTAATTTTCTCATTTTGAAATGGCATAATCATTGTACCACAAGTAAGTGGATCAAGATTTTCAAATTCTTTTCCTCCAAAGGAATCTAAATCAAATGACTCTCTTTCTTGATTCATGATTGTAGAATCCTTATCATGTTCCAAAATTTGATGAGATTTGAATTCCTCTTCCAAAAATTTCTCAAATTGTATAGGATTTATAGTATCCTTATGAGAAGAAGTAATTGAGTTATCCTACATATTAATTGACACGACAAGTTTATTAGAAGATTTAGATTGATAATATTCTTCCCATTTCTTCCACGAATCATAGTAATCATCCTCTGAGTTCAAGTTGTGATGCTCAAGTACTTCTTCATCTTCTGATTCATCAACATGTTTCTCATCCAATTCATCTTCACATTCCTCATTCTCAATCTCTTGACGATATAGAGTTTCCACCACAAAAATGTTGTCCACTCCTTGTTTATGTTGGGATGGACCCTCATTTGGCACAAGTTCCAAATCATCCACTTGAGCTTGGAGACAATGGGTATACATAGCAATTTTGGGACAATTCCTTTCATTATGCTCCTTTGTATTATGCAATCTACACCCCTTTTCCCATGCAAAATCAGAAATATTAAGAATGGAAATAGAGTGACTTGGTCTTACAGAAGTATCTATCTGATTAGCAATAGGGGAAGGCACACCCCCATTGTTTGGCTTTGTATTCCACTGTCCCCCTCTATTGTTGAAATTTTGACTTGGGTGAGGGGCATGGGATTCATACTTCTGTTTTTGAACCAAATCCTTACCCAATTTGTGAACTATCTTTTTGAGTTCTTCAACCTCTGAATAAATCTCTTTTGGTTGAGTTATGTTATTGCTAGTTCCATTAGGATTTGTGTAATTGGTGAGATCTTGACTTAACATTTGAGTTGGATTTTGAGCCACTTGATTTGCATAGGGATTCACACTTTGAATCGAAATTGGATTGGGTGCGTAAGCGGGTGTTGATGAATATGGTTATTGATAAGGCCAAGCATTTATGCCTGATATTTTTGGTGCCATGATCTAATTCATCATAGGATCTTGACCATATGGACCATATTGTCCTACCATAGGCATCTAGGAAAACCCATAACTCTATGGTGTCATTTGTTTTTCAATGGTCATAGCTTCATTGTAGGCTAGAGCAAGCGTGGTAACTTGAGGATTTCGCCTTGCAAACATTGTTGTCATAGGATCCAATGCCCCAAAATATATTTGCAAAGCTACTGCGAGATCAATGGAAAATTTTAGAATTGCTCTATTATAGCACTTCTGAAATCTCTAATTAAAAGTTCGGATTGGATCACCCTGGCCTCTTTTGCATGTATTGAACTGATTATAAATGATTGTGGGATCTAATGGTGAGCTGAATTGGTTAACAAAAGCATTCTCCATTTGCGTCCATGACGTAATGGAACCAGTAGGTAGGCAAATATACCATTCGTAAGCCACTTGGTCTAGGCTCATGGGGAAGAGTCTACAAGCCACATCTTCATGTTGAATGTGCAATCTTATCAAAACATCCCTATAGGCCTGAATATGTTCTTCTGCGGTCCTTGGGCCATTCGGTTTGTATTTGGGCAAAAATATATCTATATTCCTAGGGATCTTGTGAATATCCCTTACAATATTCAAAGTAATGTTATGGGCTCTATACCAAGGAGTTATACCAAGGAGTTGGTGGAGGTTGGGCCATTTGATTCAAAATCGATGATGATAACCCTACAAGAACCGAAAAAAACTCTCAGTACCTCAAAGAAAACCTGCGACACACAGAAAATCTTGCAATTAATGAAATTCAAAGAATAACCTCAAAATCAATTTGTTAGTCATGAAAGAAGGAACGTTGACAATGCAGTATTCTAAAAATGTAAATTAGTTTCTAATTCACCAAATCGCATATGCACAAGTGAAGAGCATACTCCTAGTGTTGTAGGCTTTCTGATTCACAAGATCGCATTATACGCAAGTGAAGAGCATAATACCGACAACAAATACATTTTTAGACAAAATAATTCCTTACAAATAAGCATGAAATGACTAGAAAATATCAAACATGTAACGTATGAATAATCATGTTAGCATCAACCAAGAGGTGTATCCATTAAAATTGAATGAAAGTAATTGCATGGAGACAACCTCGTTAGTCAAGACCAATTTTTTTTTTTTTAAATCAAATCAAAACACATTATTCTTGTATGAACAATCAAAAGCGTTAGAACAAGTCATAGCAATACATGTCCTCCTTTTAACAGTACAAGGTTGTATTGTAAAAAGAGGGCTAAAGATAATAACCAATAGGGCATGAAATATTCAAAATTTAAATCCCTATAGCATTTAAATCACTCTGAAATAAAACAATTCAGGCCCTCCTTCTAGCGCCAATCTGTTGAGTGGTATTTTCACCCAGTTGTGAAAGTACACTCTCCTTTAGGATTTGGGTTCCAAATCCCCTCTTGCAAAGAAGTTAAATAAACAACTTCTCCAAGGTTTTCGTTGTATTAGAATTTGCATATGTGTATTAGTAATCTCAAATAAAGATATTCAATTTAAATGCTTGGAAAACCTTAGTGATAGCAAGTAACTGTAAACAAGGGGCAATGTTGGTTTATTTCACCATGAAAATTTAGTGATTGTTCATTGTTTTTTTGGATTTTGAAAAATTTTAAATGTTTTAATGCCTAAAAGTTAAAATTTTTGGAAAAATAAAATGCAGAAAAATGAAAATGAAATGCAAAAACTGAAAATAAAATGCATTCAGTATGATGCTATCCTATTTCGACAAAACCAAATATGTGAGGTTTCCATGCATGCAACCTAACCTATTGGACTTGTAAAACAAGCACAATCCCCATAGACTAAGTGTTGGTTCCTAGGGTACGAAATAAAATTCAGATTTCAAATATTCGCCTAATGTAACCCAAAAAAATGGCATTAACATTATCTATAAATTCAAAATCTAAAAAAATGAAAGAATAAACATTAAATCCATAGCATGAAAATAAAATCTCCTTCTTTCTTGCCCACAAGATGCAAATTTCTGAAGACTTCTGCATTAAAAACATGTCATTTTACAATAGCAGAATTTTTGGTTTTCCCAAACTAGTCTGTGGAAGAAAAAAAACTCAAACAGGTCCAGAATGGCCTTCTCGCCTTCAAATCTACAACTCTGCTTGCAGCGGTTTCCAACCCATGTCCATGAAGAAGAAAAACTAGTATATGGAAGAAAAACAGCCCAACTAGGTCCATAATGTCTATCTTGCCTTCAAATCTGCAATGCTACTTGCAGTAGTTTCCCCCCTCTTTCTGGCCTCTTTGAATGGCGTATTTAAACTTTTGAAAAAATTGTTTCTCCTTCCATGACGGTTCGTTTCATTTTTTGATGGCTGTTTGTTTCACCTTCCCTGACTGTTCATTTCATTTTCCAATGGCTATTCATTTCACCTTCCCTCATATGCGTATGTGCTTTGGTTTCCATTTTGTGGCCCTTCACCGCGAAAATATAACATGTCACAATATCACGACACTATTGCCTCCTTTCTCTCTTTTGTTGCTTTTAACCGTGAAAATGCAACATGTCGCGATATCGTGACACTTTTCCTCCTTTGGCTATGACGATGCAACATGTCGCAATATCGTGACACTTTTCCTCCTTTGGTTGTGACAATGCAACATGTCACGATATCACGACACTTTTCCTTATTTTGCCGCAAAGATGCAACATGTCGTGATATCGCGACACTTTTCCTTATTTGGCCGCAAAGATGCAACATGTCGCGATATCTCGACACTTTTTGTCTTTGGCCACGAAAACACGACATGTTGCGATATCACGACATTTTTCTTTCTTGTTCTTTCTTTCCTCGTTTGGTCGCAAAAATGCAACATGTCGTGATATCACGACACTTTTATTTCTTGTTCTTTCTTTCCTCGTTTGGTCACAAAAATGCAACATGTTGTGATATCGCGACACTTTTATTATTTGGCCCTGATAGTGCAACATGTCGCAATATCATGACACTTTTTCTTTTTTGGTCACGAAAATGCAACATGTCATGATATCGCGACACTTTTTCTCTTTTGATTGCAAAAATGCAACATTTTGCGATATCGCGACACTTTTTCTCTTTTGGCCATGATAGTGCAACATGTGATATCGCGACACTTTTTATTTTTTAGCCGTGATGATGCAACATGTCGCGATATCGCAACACTTTTTCTCCTTTGGCTGTGAGACTGCAACATGTCGTGATATCGCGACACTTTTTCTCTTTTGGTCGTGACAGTGCAACATGTTGCGATATCACGACACTTTTTCTCTTTTGGCCGTGACAGTGCAACATGTCGCGATATCGCGACACTTTTCTCTTTTGGCCATGAAACTGCAACATGTCACGATATCGAGACACTTTTTCTCTTTTGGTCGTGAAACTACAACATGTCGCGATATCATGACACTTTTTCTCCTTGTGATGTTTTGCTTTTTTCTTTGATCTTTAGCCTATGGGCCCCTTCGATCTTCATGGAAAACATGCAAAAAAGGTGGGTCCCCAATTTTGGGGTACGTTGTGGAGCAGCCACAACAGGTAGCTTATTGTATGTTATAGCTACAAGACCAGATATAGTATAGTCAGTGGGACTAGTGGCAAGGTTTCAGGAAGCACCTAAGGAAACACATGTGGCAAAAGCATAAAGAAATTTTTAGGTATCTAAAAAGGACTATGGATTTTGGGCTTTGGTATCCCAAAAGTGACAATTTCACACTGATAGCATATACAAATGCATATTGAGCCAGCAACATTGATGACAAAAAAAGCACAAGTGGTGAAGCATTATTTCTTGGATATTTTTAGTCTCTTGGCTAAGTAAGAAGAAGGTTTTAGTATCTTTATCTAAAATAGAAGCAGAATACATTGCAGCAGTAGCCAGTTGTACACATGTGTTATGGATGAAGAGAACTCTAGAATACTTCAAGATAAAACATTATCATCATATTCCTATACTATGTGATAATACAAGTGCCATAAGTATCTCAAAAAATATAGTAATGCACTCTAGGACAAATCACATTCTAATTAAGTACCATTTTATGAGAGAACAGGTGACAGATAAACAAGTCAGGTTAGAATATGTTACTAAAAATGAATAGATAGTAGATATTTTCACTAAGCCACTTTCAAAGGAAAATTTTGAGTATCTTCAAGGAAAATTGGGAGTGAGACTCCCACCCTAGAATTAACCACCTCAAAATAAGGTGGGTGAGGGGCTAAGCTAAGAGGCTCATTCTTAGCCCCAATCCCCAAAGGTGACCCTTTGCCATTGTTGTCAAAAGGGGATATATTTGAGTAAGGGGGAGAGATTTAGTATTTGATTAAAAATGACAAATCATTGAGCCAGGGGGAGCAGAACAAAGAAAAAGCCATGTTTTTAGAAAAAAGAAATTGGGTTACTATCAATGACAAAGGGGGAGACTGTTGGACATTTTGAGTCATTAAGTCAAGTTGTCATTGATGTCAAGGAATGAAGTCATCATTAAATTCAAGGAATTTGTCAAGAAACAAAGTTTTCATTGATGTCCAAGAATAAGCCACTGATGATGTCAAAGGTCAAGAGGAACAATTAAAAGGTTAAAGGTAAAAGGGCTTCATAATATTTTTAATATTATGTGGAAGCATAAGTTAAAAGGTTTTTCATAAAAACAAGGAAGATTATTGCAAAGCTAAAGGAAGGTTTAATGTTTATTTGATAAAATATTTAAATTAAAATTGAATTTAAATTTTATAAATAAATATTATTTATACCAATTCATACAATGAAATATGGCCGTAATAAAACCAAAGGGTTTTAAAGAATTAATTTATAAAATTTAAATTCAAATGAATTTAAATAATTTATAAATTAATAAGTTTAAATGGAAATAAAAGCGTTGATGTCTAATATATTGGAGAAAATTCGAGCGTCGATGTTATGCATGAAGGAGGGAAATCAATATATATACCAATTCCTTAGAGGTTTTAAAACTCATCATTTTTGCTCGATTAAATATGTGTGCAATCATGTTGAATTCATGTGGAATAAGAGAAGATACTTTTGTGTTTTAGTGTTAGTGAATAAGGTTTAAGCAGAACAACACTAAAGTACTATGTGCCAACTAGGAAACATGGCCTAGTGGCAAGAGGACAACAATTAGAGTGTTTGGGTGCTAGGATACCTGTGTTCGAAATGTGACGATAGCATTTTTGGTGGTTACATTAGTGTTGGAAACACCAAAGGAAAGGCACACATTTTTGTGAAAGACAGGGCGGGGAGTATTTTGGAGCACGTGGTGCTCCTTAGTCCCAAAACAAGCACCTAGCTCACACTGTGGTTGGAGCCATGGCTAGGGCACTTGTTGAGGCTCTACTGTGAGTTCGAATCCCTTCCAAGTTCCAAGGCAAGGCAATAAATTTTGATTATTATTTTTTGTGTGTTGCCTAAAGTTTGGAGTTAAAAGGGTTTCTTAAAAGGATTCTTTGTTGAAAATTATTTTTGATAAGTTGGAGGAATAAGGTATTAGGTTTATTTTAATAAAGTGCTTTTGTCACATTGATTTGTTGAAGTATTAAAAGGATAGACAAAACTTCTAGCATTGAGTTATCTTGAAAAGAAGAGTGCATTGAATATAATTTTAATTGGGAGATTATAAGGTGTAAGTGGTGTACTATTTTTTTGTAAAATGTTGATGAATGTTTTCTTAAAGGTGGAGTGATAAGGTGTATATGTGTCTTGATATTTACATTGTATTTTGAGGAAGTTTATCATATAATAATTTCTTTGAGCTTGGCAAAGAAGTGTTTATCGTTGTGGAAGATTTATGAGATTCTTTAATTATCAAGAAAAAGGTATGAGCACATTCTTCCATAGTTAAGTTGATTTTTTTGTTTTCTAAAAAATAAGTTTGGAGTGAAAAGAACTTGATTAGGGTTTCCTATTGAGTGTGTTTGAGTTAATGCTTCAAGGTTTTCCTGGAATAGAGAGTTGTTTTATAAGCATTGTTGGAAATATTTTGAGTGAGTGATCATATGCTTGGACTAGGGTTGTGAGCAAGGGTTTTTTTATTGAGTCTTTGGTTGAGTAGAGTTGGTTGAGCCCAATCAAGTGGATGTGTAAAGTGATTGTTCAAGTTCGATAAAACAAATTATTCTATATCATGATTTGAGAAAGTGATTGAGAATTAAGTGGAATTTTAAGCATATTGAGTCTCTCACAATTATCTTTACGGTTCTATGAGATTGGAAAAGTTTTTTGTGGACTTGTTGAGTAGATTTGATGTAAGTCTTTGAGGAGACTTGTGGACTGATTTTGTGTGAGCTTTTTTGGAAGCTTACAATACAGATTTTGAGTAGATTTGGATAAGTTCTTGAGAATATTTGTTGAGTAGATTGGACAAGTTATAAAGAGGACTTGTGGATAGATTTTGGTGCATATTTGAGGACAGGTTTGTTCTAGATCAAAAACAAATATTGAGTAGAGTTGTGCTAGACCGAAGGACAATGTTTAGTACATATTAGAGATAGATGTTTGAATGTGACATAGATTAGGTGACAACAGTATCTAGTGTATAGAGATCCATTAGCCATGGTAGTGAGGACATGTATTTTAAGTGGGGACAAGAGTCTTCAGTGGAGAGAGATCCACAAGCTAGTGTAGTTGAGGTAGTAGTCTTCTAGAGGATCACCATCCAGAGTAGATATTAGGAGAAGGATTTCTCCTGTGGATAAATATGGCTCTAATGTGTGTAATGCTTTTTGTTATGTTTACTACTTTAATATTATTGATGCTATTATTTGGATTAAAAAGTAAAAAGTTTTGTTGTATACTGTTCACCCCCCCTTTCATTATAAGCACATGTTATTCAATTGCTTTGTATTTAAACCAAAGGGAGAATGGATGGGTGGAAGCAAACCAGTGAGCTAAAAATATTTTATACTTTGTTGTGTTACTTTATCTTTAAACAAATGAAATAATGGATGGGTAGAAGTAAACTATGGAGAGTTTGAAATGTTTTTTTAGGGGTTGCAATATAATGAAGTTCTATTTTACCAAAAATAATGAGTGATCCCAAGCTAGTATTATGTTTTAAGTAGTGGAAATGGCTGACCAACCAAATCTACTGCTATCCACTAACCATAAATGTATGTATTGTACAATAGTAGGAGTAAAGACTAGTTTTATCAAATGGATATAAACTGGTTGTGAATGCTAGTATGTGTGTGCATCTTTAAGGGTGAAATATGTGTTCTTATACTAATATAAAAAATAAAAGAATGAGAATATGGAAAACGTGTTTCTCCTTGTGGATAGAAATTTTGAATTGAATATTTGTTGTAGAAACTAAATTATAGCAAAAATAAATTATTGATTCTATTTTGAATGAGATGATGGTTAAATAATTTTTTGTCCTTAGAGAATGAAAGCAATGGTTGTGATGTTCTTTCTTTTACTGAAACTGTAATTTTGTAAATAATAATGTATTGTATTATTTTGGATGGATATTATATGGAATGGGTATATCCGTATGGTGGTTGAAATTATATCATAGTGATTGGTTGCTAAAACCAACATTTTGGAGTCATCTATGATCTCCAAGAGAGGTAATATTTATCGATGGCTAGCGTTGATGTGTAGAAGAGGAAGGATGTCTTCCAGTGAGCTAGGCTAATGGAGATTTACCAAAAGAACACTTCTTGTTCCCTTGATGTTTAGATCTCTGATAAAATGATGTGTGACTCATTCTAGTATGCATAATGATGGTTGAACGACAATTGTGGAATATTTTTTTTTGTTAAGAGAAATACATGTATTGGTTATATCAATTGAATTTGTAGTGATGTAATTATGAGTTGAAATACTCTTTAGTGGATAAATAAATTCCAATACTTGAGTGGAGTGATTAATTGATAATCGACATTCAATGAATCTTAGATTAGTTTGTGAATCTTGTTATAATTTTTGTGGCAACGATGGTAGCCTACCACTGTTAAACAAAGTGTTGCTTATTTTAAGGAAATTAAATATAAGCTTGTTACTTCTCTTATGTGGTGTGTTAAATATTGGCTAGTTTATGAGTTGACTTTGTAAATGATTTAAGCTTGATTAAGTTAGCGAGTTTCAGGTTTAGATGTTGGGACCCACATGTGCGATGTGATGTGTCTAAATATATTGTTATGTAGAGATTTTAATTATATTGAGGTGTTGCTCTATTTTAGATTTTAGATCAAGTCGTATTGAGTAGATTAAAGGATTTTATAATGATTGAATTTTAGATCCTCATGGGATAATTAAAGGTGTGGATAGAATTACCTCGGATAGATAATTTAGATATGAGGAATTTAAAGTAGATTTCATGTAAAATGGATAGCTCTCGAATAATGTAAGAGTTAGAAATACACTCAATGCACTAAGTTTTCTCACGCTAAAGGATCCACATGGAGAACAAGGATTAGTTTCTCCTTTCAGTGGAATGAAAGGGATACAAGTTATCTCATATGGTCTTTGAAAAAAATAGCTTGAATAGATGTAACACCTAGTACTCTCATATTAAAAGAATTATGTGAAGTAGAGATTGGTGCATTGAATATAATTATTGCTAGTTGAATTAAGAAAATTTGGAAATAATTATATTGAATTATTAAGTGTAAACAAAAAAAATAAGGGGTATAGGAATGGAAGTCTAGGTGGTTGCTACATCTGGTATTAGATCATGGTTCATAGTGGGATAGGTTCACTATGCAAAACTTGTTTGGTTATGCAAAACATACTTAGGAAGGAGTTGGATATTGCTGGTAATATACTTATTAGTATTAAATCAACCTTTCTAGCTTGAGATGATTGGATAAATGATTATTAATCGTAGACACTAAAATCATGTAAATCGTATAAGAATTCTAATGTTCCACTCTATTAGCACCATATGGCCCCATTGAGAAACCCCCAAGGGTTAATTAAGGCTCCCAACCACTTTTGGGAAGGTTTACCCCACTTTTGGAATGTTTTGGGCTATGTAGCCATAGCCATCACACCCAAGGACGATCATAGTTCATGATCATCCCACCCAAGTACGACCACATGCAATTGTTCCTAGGTGGGACGACCATGACCTAGATCCCTAAAATTTCAAAGGGCAAGACAAATAGCAATCAATTTTTACCATTTATCCCACCCAATCAATCATGATATATTGGGAGGTTGTCATGGCCATTAGGGCCTACAAATTGGAGGCCCCAAATTGGAAGCCTCTTCCATACTATTCATGGCAAAGGTATTTCCAAGTGGTGGTACTTGCCTTACATGCCAAAAATTGCCCCTTGGACTCCTTTTCCCTCTTGGGCTATAAATTGAGGTGTTTCATCCAATTCAAAAAAATGGAGGAATATGCAATTATTAACCACAAAGTCCTGCCAATATTTGTCCTCAACCTTTGATCACCTATTTGCCATGGAAACCTCTTTAATCAAAGGCATTTTTAGGGTGTTCTAGGAGACGTTCATTTGCTCTAAAACCCATCAATTTTGAGAGTTATTTTTCCAAATTCGACAACACCTCTAGGAGGATTATTGACCAGATCCAAGTAGAGTTGGTGATAAAAACCTTCCTATTTTTTGGTCATCCCCCTGGTATGGTTAGCAAGTCTTGTTGGAACTCCTAGAAAATGCCCTGAATTGGTCCATAATTTTAATTTCATTTTTGTGTAGTTCATTTCTATTGCATTAGAATAACATCATATCAATATTTGGTGAATTTTTGATAAGTTTTGATAGTTCAATTAATGTTTTTATGATTGCAGTCTTACTTGTTCCTCCTAGGAACGACCACAGGTTCTACAAATAATCTCACTTTGATTTCTACTCATATATTTACAAAATCACATAATGAACACCATATTAAGTTTTCAAGTCATTTTAAGTAGTTTATATTAGTCACAAATAATTTTTATATTCATAGATGCATACTTTTTATGGTTTTCATGGTTTTCATCACTAAACGCATATGCTATTAACATCTTTCAATCTCTTGTGTGTAGATATAGGTATTCCACACATGAGGGAGGATCTAAGGAGCTAAATAAACATAGCAAAGATAGCTCTATATTGTGGGTTGCAATAAGACCTAGAAATGCACCATTAAGCTCATGGAGGGATTTGATTCCTCAAGTTTTGTAAATTGAAATGTATCACATTGAAAAGCCCTCAAGGGGATGTATTATAACTGTTGAATTGATAAATTAATAAATACAAAGATAAACCTCCACCCCCCCTTTTTACTTAACAAATTTTTCATTTCAATAACTTACTTTATCATATTTCTTCTGCATGTTTTAATCTAATAATTGTGTTAGATGCATTTCAATTCAATCTATTAGGCATAGCCATTTTTCTCACTTCTTTAGTGATGATCACGGTGGGACCTATTGAGTGGTAATTTTACCCAGTTGCAAAACCACACTCACCCTTAGGATTTTGATAACAAAACCCTCTCTTGCAAAGAAGTTAAAAACAAAGACTTCTCCAAGGGTCCGCTCAATAAGCATTGCACATGTGTATTAGTAACCTTGTAAAAATGTATTAAATGAGTGCTAGGAATACCTTGGTGGTTTGCAAGTAACTATTAGAAATAGACATGTGTTGGTTTATTTTATCTTGCTATGCTAGTAACTATTCATGAAATTTAAAAGAAAAGGAAAATGTGAGTAACCTTCATATGACCATGATGTAAAGCCTTAGTTCCTTTTATCTTGGAGTATTTTAGGTAGATTTTATTTTTCTTTGATTAAGCCAATTTTAGACAAGTTTTATCTTGATTAAACCTTTCTTTGAACAATGAAATAGAATATTAAGATATATCTCTAAATTTGAAACTTAAATTATGAAAAGGTTCACTTGATGTTGCTTTGAATATGAAAATGCCAATAGCCTTTAATATAATAAATAAATTACCCCTCTTTGATGAAATTAATTTTCATAAAGAGACGTTAATTTATTGCTTTAAAACAATGTCCTTAAAATGTCATTATAAATTATCTCTCTTTAATGAAATCATAATTTTCATAAAGAAAAAATAATTTAATGCTTTCAAAACAATAGCCTTTGATATAATAATAAATTACCTCTCTTTAATGAAATCAAAATTTTCATAAAGAGAATCCAATTTATTGCTCTAAAAATGATGGCCAATGGAATGTCGTATGAACTACCCCCTTTAATGAAATTGTAATTTTCATAAAGGGAAGTTCATTTATTGTCTGTGAATGCAAATGCAAAGCCTAAAAATCGATTTACCTTCAAAATATGAAAAAATGTGAAATTTCGAAATTATAAAAATCCTTATAAAATAGCAACTTTAAATAATTTTTATAAATTCGAAATGACTTCAGAATGAGATCAAAATTATTTCGGATGAAATATTGAAGCTCATTCTTCACACCCATGCATTTATTTATGAAATTTTAATTTTATTTTTTATTTTTATTTTAGTCGTCGAAGTTTAAAAAAAATCTGCAAAAGGAAGGGTTAGAAAAATAAAAATAAAATTTGGAAATGGACCAGAATATTGAAAATATAAACATGCAAAGCCTTGAAATCTGATTTGCCTTCGAAATATAAAATAATGTAAAATTTTGAAATTATAAAAATCCCCATAAAATAGCAATTTTCAATGATTTTTATAAATTTGAAATGGCTTCAGAATGAGATTGAAATTGTTTCGGATGAAATATTGAAGCTCATTCTTCACATCTCTACATTTATTTTTGACATTTTATTTTTTTTCGATTTTTATTTTATTTTTTGACTTTTAAAAAACTATAAAAAGAGAAGGTTAGACAAATAAAAAAATAAAATAAAATCAGGAAATGTTAAAAGTAAACTACTCTTAGTCTAATGCCACCCTATCCTGCAAAACCGAATATGTGAGACTTTTTTGCATGTAACCAAATTTATTTGAATATGCATACACACGGTTCGAAATAAATTAAGTGAAATATTATAAGGAAAAAAAATAAATTTTGTGCTTCTAAGCCTTCAATAATGCAACCATTAAAATGCATTTAACACTATATATAAGCCAAAAAACATGGAAGAAAAGTTAAACCATTAGCTCAAACATGTAAAAAAAATCTCCTCCCATATTGCTAATAAAGTTCAAGTTTCCGAAATATTTGCATTAAAAAAAAATTATTTTTTACAACCAGTATTTCC
This sequence comes from Wollemia nobilis, assembly GCA_028583015.1. Lineage (NCBI taxonomy): Eukaryota > Viridiplantae > Streptophyta > Pinopsida > Araucariales > Araucariaceae > Wollemia > Wollemia nobilis. The sequence continues at coordinate 490,970 of JAQPPZ010016744.1, read as the reverse complement.
AGATTCTTCCAAAAAATGTCAAACCCTTGTTTATGAGCTTCAATGGGTTTTTAAAAATTTTCAACATTGATTATTCATGGTTTTCCAACGCTTTATTTTTTCAACTCATGGCTTTCCAACATTTTCTTTTCTTCTTAAAATTTCCAACATTTGGCAATTTGTTTCTTTTTCCAACTTTTGACTTTCCAACATTTTCTTTTCCATTGGCATGATACGTGACATTTCTCTTCTTGAGTGTTGCCACTTTTTTTTTTTTATATAGTAACTTGCAATAAAGAAAAACACATGAATTAAACTTTTCAAAATAAAACTATTAATAAAATTTAATTAAAACGAAACTAAAGATAAAATTAAATTAATTTTTTTCCAAAACAAAACCATTAATGAAATTAAATTAACTTTCCAAAAAAGACACATTGATGCTTTTATTTTAATTTTTTTATTTATATTTTATTTTCATGATTATTATTATTATTTTTTATCCTTTCTCTTTTTATTTTTATTTTTATTTTTATTTTTTTCTTTTCTCCTTTTTTTTTACTTATTTTCTCTTTTTTTTGTTTATTTTAAACTTGATTTAATTAATTTCAATTGTTTGAATTGGTTTAATTCAATCACTAAAATTAACCAAAAAAATACAAAAAATAAAGAAGGTTTTTTTTTTTTTTTTATTTGTGGAAAAATATCCCAAAAAGGGATGCCACTTTCGGGTAAGACCCAAGGAGGCAGGGGTATCCATTCCACCAAAAATGCCCAAGACTCGGACCTGGCCTACCACCTTTGACATACTCAAGGAGCAAACAAACACACAAAACCAAATTAAAAAAAGAAAATAACAACAAAAATAATAAAATAAAATAAAAAACAAACTCCTTGAGTGTGTCAAAACCAAAAGCACAACCAAACACACACAATAAGATAAAAGAAACCACAACACAAACCACATAGAAAAACACAAGAACCACATAAAAAAACACAAACAAGACAAAAACAACAGAACACTACAAAGACATAACCCAAAAAAACATGAAAAATAAACACAACCAAAACCTAAAAAATAAAATAAATAAAATAAAAATAAAAACAGCCAACAACAGACAATAAACAAAAACAAAAAACATAGAAAACACTCACACATAAAAAAATGAAATAACACAAACAAAGAGAAACCCAAGAACAAGAACGAAAAAAACACAAGAAAAATAACACTAAACATAAAAAAAAGAGCAACAAAACACAAGAACAACAAAAAACAACACAAATAACACAAAACAAAACAAAACAAAAGAACCCACCCACCTTGAAAAACTAAACAAAAAAACAAAGAAGACAAAAGAAAAAAAAAATGAACAAAACAATGACCTATCTAGACTAGAAGACTATTAATGCAATAATCAACAGAGGAAAAAAAATAAAGAATAGAATGAGCTAGGGAACTAAAAAAATTGAATGAACCAAAGAGAAACAAAAAAAAAAACAAGAAGAAACTAGGTACCTTCAAAACTGGAGCCATCCAAAGAAATGATAGAAAGAAGAGCTTCCCTAATTTGAGAAGCCCACCATATAGGAGGGTGGCCATAACAAGTAAGATCACCTTTGTCCAAAGCCCAATTAGCTAAAGCATCAACACTCTTGTTTTGATCTCTCGACCAGATGATTGTAATCAACTTTCAAAAATCCCATCCGGATTAACTGAATTTTCTCAATAATTCTTTTTATTCTCCAATCCACCTTATGATTCTTAGAAGGAGTCTTCAAGAGATTAATCATAAGTTGAGAGTTAGACTCAACTAACACCTTTTTCCATCCAACCTTGGTAGCCTCCTGAAGGCCTCTAAGGATACCATACCCCTCAGCAAGGTTATTGGAAAGAATACCCAAATTCTCAGCAAAAGTAAAAACCAGGGAGCCATCTGAAAGTCTACCAATTCCTCCCACACTGGCTTTTCAAGGGTTCCCTCTAGAGGCTCCATCAGTATTGACTTTTCCAAAATCCTTAGGAGGAGGTTGCCAATTTAAAAAATAAAGAAGCTAATCAACACACTAAACAACTTAAAATAAACTAAAATGAGACACTAATCTACACCCAAACCTTGGAACATATATTGCAATCTAAAACAAAATTTCTCCTAACATCTAAAAACTAAAAAATAAAAATGTGGGTCTCCAATATTAGGGCTAGTTGTGGAATGGCCACAAAAAATGGTGACTCTGCTAGGAAATTCTCCTGAGCATTTTGGATGAAGAACTCAATCTAAAATGAGAACATAAAATATTAGTGCAATAAAAATTATTTAGTGATGTCCCAAGAAGGTGGGGGTAAACAACTTCAAATAAAAACAACTAATCCATCTACCTTTGCTCAGTGTGTGCAAAAGTGATTCATTTTGTATCCTTGAAAACCATCCGAATTCCATCACCTGACTTGCATTAGGCTATAAAATATTGCTCATAATATTTCATTTTGAATAATATTTTTGCAAAGTCTCTTTTGAGCATAATTTGTTCAAATAGAGCCCCTCTATCAATCAAGCGTCCATAGCTTCGATGGAGATTTTCTGAACTAGATGACTAATTGATCAAGCCTTTCAATGCTAGTTTTTTATTATATATATATATATATATATCAAGATTTTTTTAGACAGATTCCCACTAAAAATAAACCATCTATAGCCTCGGTGGAGTTTATATAAACTTGGTGACAAATTTGATCAATCATTTCATTACTTGTATTCTTCTTTTATAGAGAACTTTGGAAACCTCTATGTAACAATTGAATTTGAGCATGTTAGAATTTAGCCTTAATTTGCAAATAAAGATAACTTCATCCTTTGGGAATTCCATAAATACCCTTTAAAATGTGATTTATATGTGGAGCTTTAGTTCCACTCTCCACCATTTTTAGTCCCAAAATATGAGCATGATCATAAAATAATTCATCTCCCTTTTCTCAGGTTCACCTGCTTTCATATTAGGTATTCTAACCTACTTAAAAAATGAACACAAAAAAATAGACAAGATGCCATAGATTAGTGACCATGAAACATCACCTCAAAACAAGGGAACAATCCAAAACACAAAGCTAAAAACACAAATCAAACCTAAGGACAAAGCACAAAAACAACAAAACCAAAACAAAAACATGAAAACCAAAACTATATACAATAATGTACAAGATGATGCAAAATTTAGGTCATTACTTCCCTAGATCCCAAAAATGATTAGCACATTTTAAAAGACATATATCCCAAACATGATTAGCACATTTTAAAATATAAATATCATGGTAATAATGTCAACATCTATAGAAATCCAACCTAAATAAGATTAAGCCATAAAATGCAACAATCATTATTTTACTTATTTCACCCCACCATTTTAATTTCTTTCCATTAGTAATCCCATAGTGGAGTTTCAAGTCCTCAAATTGATAATACAATAATTGATCTTCAATTCTTTCTTGTCTATTCCTTAAGATGCAAATTTTATAATTTGATTTATTATCTACAATTAGGCTTTCTTTTTCAAATATGATATCTTTCAAGTAGGAGCCTATTTATAAAAATTTTGAAGCCATGTTATTTTTCACATCTTTAGTCCAATCATGCTTATGCAATAATTTACAAGCATCTAGGATATCTATTAAATGAGGATCATTATAGGTTTTTATCCTAGATTTCAATATCAATTGTTGATAATTTGATTCAACAATTCAACTACATCAATTTCTCTTTCATTCAACAAACCAATATCATTAGTGGTGTGAGTAGAAATCAACTTTAGTTCTTCATTCACCTCTAATGGCATTTCATCATGAATAACATTTGAATCCCATAAGCAATTAGGTAAGCTTTCACCTGAAGTTCGCATGGTTGAACATAACAAGTGATATTCTACATTTTATGCATTTTCATTTACCAAGGCTTGGTGAAGATTTGCAATTTCTTCTTCTTCATAATATTTATCATCTTCATCATCTTGCAGTCCTTCATTTTCATACATGACCTTTTCATCAAAAATGTCAAAATTAGGAACACAATAAAATGCATGTCCATCCTTTTCAAAACATAACTTTTGTTGATCAAATGATGTGTCAAATAACAAATCTCCATGATCAATCACTTGAGTTGCTTCTAATAAAGCAACATTTGCAACATTTTTATCATTTGGTTCTCATTCCTTATTAACCATCGATGATATTTCTTCCTTAAAATTTTCAAGACAATCATTAGAATTTATACCCAAGTTTTTAGTATCTTGCATGTCAATAGAAACTTCATCAATGGGGGTGTGAAAAACTAATGATTTTTCATATCTTCCCCAACCATTATACAAATTTCCATCTAAATATGTGGGATGAAACTCTATTGTGTATTTATCATGACCTTTAGATTCCGCTATCAATTCTTTTTCAACTTTGTCCACCTTAATTTCAGAAAATTCATCTTCTACAAATTCATGCTCCTCAACTTCAAGAGATTCATCTTTTGGTGGTTCAAGGGTTTCTTTAGTGGGATCAATTATTGTATTCTTAACTTGATTCACACTTAATAATGATAGTTGATTTTGAATTGTAGGTTCAGGTATACAAATAGTTGGGTGGGTAAAGAAGGTATTAGATGATTGAGAATTATATGATCCAAAACCCATATCACAATTTTGATCTCCATTGTTGTTCAATTGCCATTGCTTGAGTATAATCTTGGGAAAAATATATGATTTGAGGTATCCCTCGTAAATAAATAGAAATTAGTGATTTGATAGCATTGAAATACACTTGGATAGCAACTCCCTCTGTAGGAAAATAGGGTACCACCAATTGAGCATATAATCCATGGAACATTTTAGTGAACAACTCCAAAGATTTATTTCATCATTTACGAGTAGTGGTAAAATGATTGTACATAAATATTGGGTCAACTAGTTTTACAAAATACCTAAAAAAATTTACTTCTAGTTGAGCCCAAGAAGTGATAGAACCTGCAGGTAAATTGAGGTACCAATCATAAGCCAATCCATCTAATCTAGATGAAAATGAATAACAAGCAACATCTTCATGGAATTTTTTTCATTAGATTAAAGTGTTATTGTATGCTTGAATATGCTCCTCGATCAATTCTATTCCATCATTCCTAAAATGAGGTAAATGATCCCAAATATATATAGGCACATAATGTGAAGACCTAGGTACATTTAAAGGACAACCTGCCATTAAAGAAGTAAGGAATGCCATTAGTGGACCTTAAAAAATACAACTTTAATACTCTTTTTAATAGTCAAATAAATGTCTTGCAAAGAAGCATGAAATGACTAACAATCCTTGAATGTCTCACATATAAATCCTCATGTATATCAATCAAAATATATGCATCAATTAAACCATGACATTAGAGAATATTTTCCAATTTGTAAAATATTAGCCTTAATGCATCATCAATTAGAAAATGTTTGAATCAATGAAAGTGATCACAAGAAATCAAAACTTTGTTAGTCAAGACCAATACTTTCAAATAACTCTTTTAAAGAAACATGAACAATTTAGCATCTAAATAGCAATAAAGTAAACCAATTTAGGCCCTCCTTCTAGTGCAAAAATATTGAGTGGTAATTTTATCCAATTGCAAAATCACAAAGACAACTTCTCCAAGCTTCCACTAAAAACAAAGACAAAGACAACTTCTCCAAGCTTCCACTATATAAGTTAAAAAAAAAACCCTTAGGATTTTGATATCAAAACCCTCTCTTGTAAAGAAGTTAAAGGACAACTTCTCCAAGCTTCCGCTATATAAGCATTGCACATGTGTATTAGTAATCTTGTAAAAATATATTAACTGAGTGTTAAGAATACCTTAGTGGTTTACAAGTAATTGTTAACAAGGGTCTTATGTTGGTTTATTTTATCTTGCTATGCTAGTAACTATTCATAAAACTTAAAAGAAAAGAAAAATGTGATTGGCCCTCATATGACCTAGATGTAAAGCCTTAGTTCCTTTTATCTTGGAGTATTTTAGGTATATTTTATCTTCCTTAAGACGATTTTAGACAAGTTTTATCTTTCTTAAACCTTGCTTTGAACAATGAAATAAAAGATTAAAATGCATCTCTAAATTTGAAACTTAAATGATGAAAAAATTCACTTGATGTTACTTTGAACATGAAAATACCAATAGCCTTTAATATAATAAATAGATTACCCCTCTTTGATGAAATTAATTTTCATAAAGAGATGTCAATTTATTGTCTTAAAACAATGCCCTTAAATTATCATTATAAATTATCCCTCTTTAATGAAATCATAATTATCATAAAGAATAGATAATTTAATGTTTTCAAAACATTAGCCTTTGATATAATAATAAATTACATCTCTTTAATTTTCATAAAGAAAAGACAATGTATTGCTCTAAAAATGGTGGCCTATGGAATACCATATAAATTACCCCCTTTAATGAAATTGCAATTTTCATAAAGGGAAGTTCATTTACTGCTTACAAATAAAAATGAAAAGCTTAAAAAATCGATTTGCCTTCAAAATATAAAAAATGTGAAATTCTAAAATTATAAAAATTCTTATAAAACAACAAATTTAAATAATTTTTATAAATTTGAAATGACTTTAGAATGAGATCAAAATTATTTCGAATGAAATATTGAAGCTCATTCTTCACATCAATGCATTTATTTTTTGCATTTAAAATTTTTTTTTTAATCGCCGAAGTTTAAAAAAATCTATTAAAGAGAAGTTAGAAAAATAAAAATAAAATCTGAAAATAGACCAGAATGCTAAAAATATAAACATGCAAAGCCTTGAAATTTGATTTACCTTCGAAATATAAAATTATGTAAAATTTCAAAGTTATAAAAATCCCCATAAAATAGTAATTTATAATGACTTTTATAAATTCGAAATGGCTTCAAAATAAGATCAAAATTGTTTCAGATGAAATATTGAAGCTCATTATTCACATCCCTACATTTATTTTTGGCATTTTTTTATTTTATTTTTTTTATTTACCGAATTTTAAAAAAAACTATGAAAAGAGAAGGTTAGAAAAAATTTCAATAAAATAAAATATGGAAATGTTAAAAGAAAACTACTCTCAGTCTAATTCCACCCTATCCTGCAAAATTGAAGATGTGAAACTTTTTGCATGTAATCAAATTTATTCAAATCTGCATACACACGATTCGAAATAAATTAGGTGCAATCTTCTAAGGAACAAAAATAAATTTCGTGCTTTTAAGCCTTCAATAATGCAACCATTAAAATGCATTTAACACTATCTATAAGCCAATAAAACATGGAAGAAAAGATAAACCATTAGCTCAAACATGCAAACAAAATCTCCTCCCATCTTGCTAACAAAGTGCAAGTTTTTGAAATATTTGTGAGGCAGGGACCCACTTGCTCGTCGAATGGAACATTTTTTGACAATTACAATATGGTGGCACGGTGGTTCGGGTGGTACCACGATGTTATGGTGGTGCAGTGGTTCGGGTGGTGCCACGGTGTTATGGTGGTGCAGTGGTTCGGGTGGTGCCACGGTGTTATGGTGGTGCAGTGGTTTGGGTGGGTGTGGACTATGGGGCGCACTGATTCTAGTAAAGGCCTACATGGGTCATGCATGGGTATTTTTGAGTTTTTTTGCCATGGAAGGCTAAGTTACATGTTTTATTATTTCGAAGCACATTCCGAAATATTCCCATGTGCGGGAAATTAAGAGGTTGTTTGTTTTTTTAGAAATGAAGGCCCCATTGACATCAAAGTATAGGGGTATTTATAGTCATCAGAAAGGTTTTTTCTGAGACGGACACGATGGAGGTGTAAAATTGTAATTTTGAGGCTATTTGAGTTGTATTTTTTATCTTCAAAAAATGTTGTACTGTGGAGTGCACTCTCGATTCTACTTGAAGTCTATTTTACAATCAGTATTTCCAGCTTCTTCCAAAAAATGTCCAACCCTTGTTTATGAGTTTCAATAGGTTTTTAAATATTTCCAACATTGGCTATTCATTTCTTTTTCCAACTTTTTCCAACTCATGGCTTTCCAACATCTTCTTTTCTTCTTAAAATTTCCAACATTTGGCAATTTTTTTGTTTTTCCAATTTTTGACTTTCCAACATTTTATTTTCCATTGACATGATATGTGACGTTTCTCTTCATGAGTGTTGCTGCTTTTTTCTTTTCTTTTCCTTTTTTTTAATAGTAACCTGCAATAAAGAAAAACACATGAATTCAACTTTCCAAAATAAAACTATTAATAAAATTTAATTAAAACAAAACTAAAGATAAAATTAAATTAAACTTTTTCCAAAACAAAATCATTAATGAAATTAAATTAACTTTCCAATAAAGACACATTGATGGTTTTATTTTGATTGTTTTAATTTTTATTTTATTTTCATGATTATTATTTATTTATTTTTATCCTTTCTTTTTTTATTTTTATTTTTTTCTTTTCTCCTTTTTAATTTTACTTTTTTTTTTAATTTTATTTAATTAATTTCAAATGTTTGAATTGGTTTAATTCAATCACTAAAATTAACAAAAACAATAAATTAGGTAATCAACACACTAAACAACTTAAAAGAAACTAAAAAGAGACACTAATCCACACCCAAACATTGGAATATATATTGCAATCTAAATCAAAATTTATCCTAACGTCTAAAAACTATAAAAAAAAAAAATGTGGGTCCCCAATTTTGGGGCTAGTCGTGGAATTGCCACAATAGGGCCCTTGTCCCTTGTCTTTGTATTTTAATTTCTGCCATTTTTTACTTTGTTTTTGTGTTTTGGATGTTGCAATTTCTGGCCGTTCTGAGATGAAATGACCCTTGGATTCCTAGTTGGAACTTCTAGGGATGGCCCCCAAATTTGCAACCATCCCACCTAGGGACGACCACAAAACTAGGGGTTTTCTGCAAAAATTTCAAGAAACAACAATTTCCATAACATACAAGGTAAGTTCCTAAACCTTCAATTTGTAACTAGGTTGTTTAGAAAATATAAAATTTTAGTATTTCATGTCGTTTTTGTGTGATTGAAAGTTATATTTCCCCTTTCTAAAATCCGTATTAACAAATTGAAAAAAAATAGAAAAAGAACAACTTTAGACATGCATTTTGAGTGGTTTTCCTATGTGTGACCTACCTAAGGGTTAGGTTTTCATATAGGTTAAAAATTTGTAGGTTCCTTACTTATGTATGCATCAAAATATGAAAGTAAAACAATTTTATTGCATTTAGTGAAAATTCATTGAGTGCTATTTTGTTTACTTTCATTTAATCATAAAAGGAACCACACACACCACGTCTCTTTTAAACGTTAGTGAGTTGGAATTCATCCCCAACCACTGATAGAGTTCAATGATGGTGGGTTTCATCTCCATCCATTGGCTCAAATCCTATGAACCCTATTTTTGGCCAATTCTATCTCCAAGAACCATCTTAGCCATGGAAAATTGCACACACTCCTCTTTGGAGGGTGTATCATTACCCATAATCAATATGGGTGAGGACTGGTAGGACCTATGCTCCTTGATCGGGTATGGGCTTCATATCCATACTTTGGTTGGTTCACGTGACCAAACTTTCATTATCGATTGTCGAGTTGTGAGTGTATAGGTGAAATCCCTTTAACAATTGAGAATTACATCAACAAACATTCAAAACACATGAAAGAGATTCTTTACAAAAGTAAAAAATCACAAACACATCAAATAGTTTAGGAACACATAATATTTAAAAGAGATAATCATTTGTATTCTTGTGTGTTTCTATTTTTGTGTGTTTGAATCCATAAAACTTGTAAAGGAGATAATCACATAGAGATTAGAAAAAGTAGTTATGGTATATACCCATAGCCAAGCCCACTTAAGGGTGGATGCTATAGGGATGAGGCAAGGAGACATGGATCATCTCCAATTTGACCCCAAGGACATGGTTATACCTCCTTGGTGGCCACCTACTCTCCCAAGTCCTAGAGTGTTAGAGAGGGGACCTAGCTTACAAGGAACCCCTACACGGGGTACCCCTATAGGTCACAGTCCCACTCTAGGAAATTACTTCCCAAGTATGGATACTTCCAATGCCTTATTTCAAGAAATGCAACCATGTAATGAGGCACCTACACATAGATCAATACCACGCATTCACGTGCCTACTCGATCTACTCCTCACACTTGTGTGTAGGATCAAGACTATACACCAAGGGTAGGGTTAAATGATCATATTATGCTCTCAAATCACCCTTCTCCAAAATGCACATATCAAGATGAGTATGATACTCATCATATTGGGTGAGCTAATTCTACCCTACCATTCCTCATTTATGAAGGAATACCTAAGGAAAATCTTGATTATCCTTGGTCACATCATTCCATGCAAGCACGATGTGCCTCTATGCCAGTAGAATACCAAGAACATATGTTTAGGAGTGAGCCTCAAGTAAATGTAACTTCCCTCAATCGAGGGAAAGTCGTAATAGACCTCACAAATCCTCCTGAATAGGATAGGTATTAGGGCAATAATGCTAAGGCACATAGGCCTAACATAGCTGATCAAATTAATCAACTAGTCAAGAGGTATGTTGATCATCAAGCTAAGTTTAATCAACTTCGATCAGATAAACAATGCTTGGATCTCCTAGAGTAGCGACAACAATTAGAAAGACAAATACTTGAACAGTAGATTCAAGAGACTTTACGTGATGGGGTTCCTACTCCAAGCACACATAGACAGGAGGCTCGATAGAGGCAACCCACTTTCCATCAAAATAGGTCTCCTAGGCCTAATAAAATGTTGTCACCTCGACCTCCTAGGCCTGATCATAACTTACCTACTAGGCCTAATATAGATCACCTTCAGTAGGAATTAGTTCCTCCTTGTAGGCCCATTCTAGAAACACCTTATGGGGCTTATGATGATTTGGAACAAAATGAGGAATACCTAGAAGCACCTTTTGGAGGTATGGGTGATGACAATCAACCACCTCAACATATGCTTAACATTCCTCTTCCCCCTCTACGGGATCAAAATAAAGAAGAGGAGATTAAATCCTCTAATGTGTATCAAGCATTGCTTGAATGCTTGGAAACTATAGAGAGTAAGATAGCTAGGACTGGGCTTCAAAATCCCACCTTGCGCCAGTTGTGCAATCAACCATTGCATCCATCTATACCTTCCCCTACATACCCTGAGCATTTTAAAATGCCCAAATTGGAAAAATTTAAATGGGAAGAAGATGCTCAAGAGCACGTCACCAGGTTCATGAACCAGTGCTTTAGCATACAGGAGAATGATGCATTACTCCTGAGAATATTTCTAATTACCCTCTCTGGCCCAGCCATTGAGTGGTTTAATCAACTTCCAAGGCATAGCATCTATACCTTTGAACAGTTTGTAGATGCATTCTTGGAATGTTTCACCTTCAATACCAAGAGAAAGGTGACCCTAACCGACCTTACAGGGTTAAAACAATATGATGATGAGTCTATCATTGACTATGGGAATAGGTGGTGAACGCTTCTAGCAAAGCTACCTTACCTATTGCCAGTGTTTGAGTTGACTCGGATGTTTTCAAAGAGTTGTCTAAAACCAATATCTTTATTGTTACAACTCCAAAAATATCCCACTCTTGAAGATGCTCTAGCATAGGCTAGAACCATAGAAGAGATCAAAATCCAAGAGGGTGAGATATCAAAACCTCGCAAGAAGGAGTGGACTAAAAATCCAAAGAGCAATCCGACACCATCAAAGCCGAAAATGGTCAATCAAGTGGCCATTAATGTCCTAGGGCCTACACAAATGATGCCTCCTCAAAAGGTAAATTATCAGGCCCAACCTCCTCCTACGAGTTATAATAATAATACTCAAGCAAATCAGGGCCAAAATCAATCGCGTCACCCTAGGTGATAGTATACGCCCTTCGCTGAGTCAATGGACTCCCTATTCGATCATATGTGGGCTGCCAAAATGATTAATTTACCAAAAATCAAGCCTATAGACCCGAATACAGGCAAGCAAAATCCTATGGGATGTCGAGAAGAGCTATTTTGTAGATATCATAGGTAGAATGGCCATGACTTGCCTACGTGCTATGGTTTCAAAAACCTAGTGCAAGATATGATAGAGAGGAACGAACTCCAAGTGGATAATCCTCTCACCCCAAATAATCAATAGATGGGTGTTTTCAAAGACCCATTACCTACTCATGAGGTACAGGTAGCTCCTACCAAACAAATGAATGAGGTCAAGATGACACCCCCTCTACAAGGGTACGTCGGGATGGTTAGTATTGTGACTAGGAATAGATGCTACCCAAGTCAAGTTGCACCACCTACAGCTTCAAGTGATGTTCCATCAACATCACAACCTCCACCACCTCTAGTACAAAGCCTTCCACCTAGGCCAGTAGTGATAATAAAAAGTAAGCTTGCACAAATCTTAAGAACAACATTGGCTATATTGTCCATATACGAGCTCATTCAACAATCTACACCTCATAGAGAAGCTCTAATGGATATTCTTAAGTTGATAGAGTTGCAGCCCCAGGAGTCTAACTCCTTTATCAATTTTGTGGGGCATGTGCAATAATGTAAGGAACCAGTGATCACATTCCATGAGCACGAACTCAAACCCATAGCAAGTGATGTGGTTGACCCTCCTTTACACATCATTGCATGTGTGAATGAAATACCATATAAGAGAGTTTTAATAGACACTGGTTCATCAAGCAACATAATAACCACTAGTGCTCTTAAATACCTAGGACTTCCAGCATCTCATGTTGTTGCATCCACCTACACCCTCCGAGCATTCAATGATACGATATGCTCCACAGTCAGCACTATAGTCCTACCCATTCAGGTGGGATGCAAAACTATACCGACATTGTGTCATGTTTTGGAGGGTGCAATGGCCTACAACATATTGTTGGGTAGACCTTGGATCCAGGATATGAAGTGTGTCCCTTCCATCACTCACCAATGCCTAAAGTATACTTATGAAGGGTAGGTACACGTAGTCTCTGCAGACCTTGAGCCCTTTAAGTATTGCAACATGGTGCAGCAAATCCTTGAGTCGACCTTACCATCGACTCATGTGGACTTCCAACTGAACACATCCATTCAGAGTCCACTCCCATCTCCATTGCCTTCCATTACACCATTACCATCTTCATCCATACCATCATCATCATTGGCAACTTCAAAAATCCTTCATCATCATCAGATCCTCCATAGAGGAACATGTCAAAGAGGCCAATCGATGAAATCCCTCCCATAATTTCCACCATCTCTACGGAAGATATTCCTAGTCTAGTAGATGAGGAACCATCTCAGGAGGTACACATTGAGTCATCTCAAACCTCACTTCCATCTCCTCCACCTTCATCATCCCAGGTTACAATCCATATGGCTAGTACAGGGTTAGGAGAGTACTTAGTCAAGAACATCACAATAGTTCCATCCATAGAGATAGTGCAAGATATGGGATGACCTCATCTCCCCATAGGTAGCATTGTACCTCTAGGTATACCACCCAACAAAAAAAATTTTATATATGGGGGTATCAAGTATGGAACATTGCCAGTTCCTCAACAAGAAGAAGATGATGAACCTTTCTCTGAGGATATAAATTACATGTCAAATCTTGACTACACCATGTGATATCTACATCACTACAATTGGTATGGTTTTGGTCTAGGGTTATATGAACAAGGTACTCATGTTCCTTTCCAACCACAATATCAGTTACCATATGATAAATCTAGGTTGGGACACAACAAGCCAGTACCTTTAGATGTCCTCACAAAGAGTCTAGAATGCCTAGGTCTGAATTATAGGGATGAGCTTGCATGTGATCCCTATGCCAATCCAAATCATGTCCACTCATTGGGATATTATTTTCCCATAAACATGATAGATCAAGGGTTATCTAATGATGTTGCTCAATCTCATGAAGTGGGAGAGAGTTTGCATACCCTTCAATATGATAGTGAGGAAGAGGATCAAGGTCCTCCTCATGAATGGACAATAGATGATGAATTAGACTATGGCATAGCTCCCATAAATTACCCAAGTTTATATGAGGAACATGATCAAGTCATCCCTTTGGATGATAAAGAATATTTCTATCTTTGTATGTTCCCATTACAACATCCTATTTGGTGATAGATTTTACCACTTGAAGAGCAAGCTCATCACCCACCCCAACCACCCTAGCGAGTCTAGTGATAACCTATAGATATGGGGTCTATAGATAGGAGGTCTATATACAAGGGTATATAGACAGGAGGTCCATCACCTAAAATACTCCTAGGTGGTCTACGATCATCTAGGTCACCCTAAAATGTCTCCTAGGTGGTCTATGACCATCTAGGTCAACCTAAAATGCTCCTAGGTGGTCTATGATTATCTAGGTCAACCTAAAATACTCCTAGGTGGTCTATGACCATCTAGGTCAATCTAAAATACTCCTAGGTGGTCTACAACCATCTAGGTCACCCTAAAATGCTCCTAGGTGGTCTACGATCATCTAGGTCACCCTAAAATACTCCTAGGTGGTCTACGACCATCTAGGTCACCCTAAAATACCCCTAGGTGGTCTATGACTATCTAGGTCACCCTAAAATACCCCTAGGTGGTCTACAACTATCTAGGTCAACCTAAAATACCCCTAGGTGGTCTACAACTATCTAGGTCAACCTAAAATACTCCTAGGTAGTCTACAACCATCTAGGTCACCCTAAAATGCTCCTAGGTGGTCTATGACCATCTAGGTCACCCTAAAATAAAATCCCCAAAGGTGTCTATAACCCTTTAGGTCACCCTAAAAGCTCCAAAGGTATCTATAAGCCCTTTGGTCACCCAAAAAGCTCCAAGGTATCTATAAGCCCTTTGGTCACCCTAAAAAGCCCTAAAGGTATCTATAAGCCCTTTGGTCACCCTAAAAACCCCAAAGGCATCTATAAGCCCTTTGGTCACCCCAAAAATCCCCAAAGGTATCTATAAACCCTTTGGTCACCCAAAATCCCCAATGGCATTCACTAAGCCCATTGGTCAAACTATATATATACATATATATATATATATCAAAAATCCAAAAACATCATTAAAATATCAAAAACACAAAAATATTGCATTGCATTACATCTCATATCATTGCATTACAACATCACTTGCATTAGGCATCCTCATCATTGCATTGTGCATTGTTAGAAGTTGATCATACATGTCTAGCACCAGGTATGTACACTAGGCATCTATCAAAATCAATGTTGTCAAAAGTCAGTTTACCACCTATTTACATTATATTTATCATTTCCATCCACATTCCATACTGTGTGTCTGTTTCCCTTCACTTAGCCATTGTTCATAAGGTATATTTAGGGTTTTTGGTCACTCAACCATCTCTAGTTTTCTTTTCAGATTTTGTAGAAAGCTATCATGATTTTTAGAAGGTAGAATCCTGCTTAGATTATACCTTGTATATGTCAAAATCCCAACACATTTTCACATTAATAAATCCAAGTTTAGCACAAGGAAAGATGAAACCTACAAAGTGGTCTAGGTTACCTTAAGTGAAAAGTTTATCTCGCTCATCCCCCTATGTGAATGGTTCAAAGATGCTGAGAATTGACAAAAGGACAAGTTCCTCCTTACCCAAAAATAATCAAAATCCCTTTCTTCACACCAAATTGGGGTAAGTATCCAAAAGTGAAAAATAAACAGTGGTTTTCACCATTAGCAAAAATTAAAATAAATAGTGGTTCTCACCACTACCAAAATCCATTGCTCACCATAACAAAAATGAGCAACTCCCTAACACAATTCAAAGACAAAAGAAAATAAGGGAGTATTGAACTTGAATCCCTAGAATTCTCAGCATTGGAGAACCATAAGGTGATCCTCATTATAGGTTGGGTGGCATCAAGCCCACTTGGAAATGGTGGTATCCTTATGCATGATGATATGTCTATCACATAAGCAACTTGCTTTTGTACAGACCAATGTTTGCATGCGGATGAGCTAGCTTTTGGTAGCCTATATTGCCTAGTGGTCTAATCCAACTACGTACAAAACTTAGGATAATGATACTCATAGGGTGATCTTCAGTACATATGGGTTGAATCAATCCTATTTGGCACTAGGGTATCTTTATGCATTATCATAGTAATGAACTCACATGCACACACAGGGATATTGAATATCTTGGTCATCTTAGCAGATTTATACTTTGCCAAAAAATCTTGCATGGTTACTATACAACTTTTGATTAGGTAACTAGAGTGTTTGAGTCTCCTAAAAATCCCAAACACATCATATAACATTATATTATTCATTTCATTTCATATCATGCTATCACATGTTTGTTAGTTTACATTTACATAAGCCATTACATAGTGTCATGATAACATTAAAATGATGAGATAAATTTTGTACAATCTATGGTGCTAGCATCTAGTATGTCAAATAGTATTCATAATCCATCATACAGATTAACAAATTATCCATTTCTTTATGCATACACATATATACATATCATCAAATCACATCATATTACAATACATGCATACATGGTAGGCATCCATCAAAAGCATCATAAAGCAAATATAAGCATTGCATACATCTCATAAAGCAGTAAGGAAATACATGATGATAATAGAAAAATCATATATATATATATATATATTGGAACCAAAGCTACATCATCATCCATAAACTTCTCATAGGCTACAATAAAGTGGGTCCTCAGACCTCATAATCCCAAAATATCAAAAAGAGCCATAGAGTCTCAAAAAGCCATGATCACGTATGATCGACACTATGACTCTCACCCCCACACTTAGTTGGTGTTCGGTGAGAGCTTTTGGATCTACTACCCCCTGACCTATCTACCCTTCATGTGGTGCTAGGATCCCCCATCCTCACAAAATACTATCTTGTACCACTCCTATGACTCTAGTGTGACCTACTAGTAGAAGGACATGCTGGTATGCACCCCTTAAGGTGCACTATCTCATCCTCCAAAACCTAGGTGAATGCTCACTCCTCATGATAATGACCCTGGAGGTCCCCCACTAAGGCCTAGAGCTGTGTCACCTCCTCTCGTAGCCTGGCTATCTTACCACTACTAGATCCCCCATGGCTAGGGCTCTCATGCTCCAACCTATGCCCGAAGAGTAGCTATCTCTGCCTGTGCACTCTACACCTATGCCTGTAGGAGAGCTATCTCCTCTGCGTGCTCCCATCTACCTCTGATAAGATCACCCTATAGCTCAATAATAGTAGCATCTCATGTTGCTAGTTGTACCTACAAATCCTGATCATCAAAGTCACCCTCACCAAAGTCATCCCCTAGACCCCCTAAATCAAGGAGGTCTATCCACTCATCTACTACTTGGTGATGTACATGTCACTCACCTATGTCTAGCTCCTCATCATCTGGAGCCTCATCACTATCCTCATCTATAACATCCCTATCAGCCTCCCCTACCTCCATAGCTACATCACCCCCTAGTGGCCCCTCTCCCCACCACTAGTGCATCACCCACCAAGAGTCATACTCTATTGTAGTACCTACATCATCTAGATCAAAAATATCCACTATAGGATCTGACTCCTCTCCCAATACCTCAATCGTAGGCCAATCAAGTGTCCTCTCATCCCCATGATATTGGTAGACCACTGGCTCACTAGGAAATCCCTAGCATAGCCCAAACTACCATAGGACTCAAGCATAAGGAAAGTACTCCCACTTAGTCCCATGTCACCCAACTAACCATCTCCCTCGCCTCACCCGGTGAAGTTGTGCCTCAACATCAGGCCACACTAGACAATCCCTGTAGGGTCTCCAAGTCACATCCTCTACCTTGAGTCATGCAAAGGACTCTGTGTAGTGCTCAACCTCACTTGCAAAGTGATGACTCTGACCTACCTCCTGGGCTCACTGCCATAGAATCCCATAGCCTATCTCCCTATCTACTAGTTATGCTCGTGTCATCCATGGTAGTCCCCATGGTTGATCCACAATAATATGCTACCATCCCCAAACCTGTAGTAGAAAACTACACCCTAAGCCCTTTTACCCATGGGAGTGGATCTCATATAGCTCATCATATAACTATGCCAGTAATGTAGGACCCCAAGCCATCACTAGTGGTTGCTCTACGGTGCACTCCACAAGTGTGAACACCAACTCCAAAAGGTTCCAGGGGAACCTGGTGCCTGATGAGTCTGGTAGTAGAATTTTGGAGATCAAAGTCATCAATAAAGCATGTCTAGTGGTTAGTACATCAGCCTCATACCATAACTCCACTAGTATACCTCCACTAGGGAGGTCGCGTACTACCTCCTCCTAGTCCCCGTCAAAGTATCTCTGCATAACCACATCTCTCTGATCTCGGTGAGTGGATACAATAGGTCGCCCCTCTATCAAAATGTGTAATATCTGATAGACATCCTCTAGAGTCACCATCATCTCTCCTTTAGGTAGGTGGAAGGTGTTGGTGCGAGGATCCCATAAGTCTATCAAGGCGGTCAAATAGCCTCGATCGCCCACCATGGGCTCTAACCGTGTCACATGCTTAAGACCAATGGCATCAAGCCATTGCTAGTCCTCCTCTATCATTAGATCCCTAGTGGTCTAAAAATAGATTCAGACATCGATACCGACTCTTAACCACCTGACAAAGTTAAGCAAGTTAACCAAAATGCACTAAAAATGCACTAAAAATGCATCAAAAACATCCAAAAATACCAAAAAATGACTAAAAAAGGGACCCTTTTTCCCTAGTTTTGTGACCGTCCCACCCAGGGATGGCCCCCAATTTGGCATCCATCCCACCCAGGGATGACCCCCAAAATTGCTAAAAAATGGGTCATTTTGACCCCTAAAATAGCTCTAAAAAAGCAAGAAAACAACAAAAAAATAGAAAAATAATGCATCTAAAGCACAAATAAAGCTAACATTCCTACATATAACCACTAATGAGGTTCTTTAACCAATATTTAGTGTATGTTATGGGAAAATGTGCAACTAATTACAATTTCACATTTAATAAAGAATAAGAGAAAATGCAACCCTTACCCATCTCACACCAGCTCCATCACTTGTCGAGTCCTATGGCTAGCTCATGGTGATTGAGGGATGTTTTTAGCAGCACTCCACTTCATAAAATCAACCTCCTCCTCTTCACCTCTCAAGTTTTCCAAGTTAGAAATGCAAAAATGAGGCCATTTGCCCAATTTTGGGCTTATATAGCACTACAATAAGCATGGTCGTCCCTAGGTGGGATGGTCAGATAATTGGCTGACTATACCACCCTAGGATGGCCATAAACTATGCAGCCATCCCACCCAAGGATGGCCACCAAAATATTTTACAAAAATAGCTAAAAAGTTCACAAAAAGGGCCTAAAACCCACCAAAAACAAGTCAAATTTGACAAAATTAACAAAGGATCAAGATTGAACTCAAAGGGTTCATGGATGCTCTAAAAATTCTCTACTTAACTCCCCAAGAAGGCCATTATGGCTGGACCACTCCACGGGAATGAGGTATTTAGTCTTTTGCTTCAATGAAATACCACCAAAATGATCAAAATCTTCACAAAATTGATACATCTTATAATGGGTAAAACTGATGGTTATCCCAATTAAGTCATATGGGTCAAGTGACTCATTGCTTTATCATTGGTCATGCCCTCATCGACTCATCACTTGAGGGGGTAGTCATAATAATGAATTCACAATCAAATCAACACTTAAAACACTCAAAAGTGCAATTTTCATACATTCAAAAGAATCATTGCCAAAGACAAATTTTCAAGCCTACGCTGGGGCAAACAATCAGCAAATGCAACAAAGAAAATTTTTGGCCTCCTTGAAGCCTCAGGAATTTACCCAAGAAAAGGCTTACAAGGAAACAAGGAACCAAGACCAAGTATACCCTAAGCCCATACAACTATCACTACAGTGTGGCTGAAAGGTATACCAAAATCAATCCTTCAACTATGTCAAAAGCAAGGATTCCAAGAATGTATGCTCTTTCCACAATGGAGGCATATAAATTTGGTTAGGTTACTGAATAACCTCAATAATTTAATGATTTAGTCATCTATTTTTTCTCAGTGCTCTGTTGCACATAGCGCATCTCAAAAAGGGGCATCTGTAGACACTAAAATCATGTAAATCGGATAAGACTGCTAATGCGCCACTCTTATCGACATCATATGGCCCCATTGGGAAACCCTCAGGGGTTAATTAGGGCTCCCAACCACTTTTGGGAAGGTTTACCCCACTTTTGGAAGGTTTTGGGGCATGTAGCCATGACCGTCCCACCCTAGGACGGCCATAGTTCATGACCGTCCCACCCAGGGATGGCCACATGCAACCATCCCTGGGTGGGACGGCCATGACCCAGACCCCTCAAAATTCAAAGGGTGGGACAAATGGCAATCAATTTCTGCCATTTATCCCACCCAATAAATCATGATATATTGGGAGGTTGTCATGGCCATTAGGGCCTACAAATTGGAGGTCCAAATGGGAAGCCTCTTCCACCCTATGCATGGCAAAGGCATTGCCAAGTGGCGGCACTTGCCTTGCATGCCTAAACTTCCCCCTTTCCCCCCCTGCCCTCTTGGGCTATAAATTGAGGTGTTTTCCACCCAATTTAAAAAAGAGAATTTTGAAATAATGCCCCCAAAGTGTTTCCAATATTTTCCCTCAACCTTTGCCCACCTATTTGCCTTGGAAACCTCTTTAATCAAAGGTATTTTTAGGGTGTTCTAGGAGACATTCATTTGCTCCAAAACCCATAAATTTTGAGAGTTAGTTTCCCAAATTCGATGACAAGACCCCTAGGAGGATTATTGACCAGATCCAAGTGGAATTGGTGGCAAAAACCACCCTATTTTTTGGTCGTCCCCCTTGGGATGGTTAGTAGGTCTTGTTGGAACTCCTAGGGATGGCCATGAATTGGCCCACAATTTTGATCTAATTTCTATGTAGTTCATTTCTATAGCATTATATTAACATCATATCCAAATTTGGTGAAGTTTTGAGTAGATTTGATAGGTCAATTAATGTTTTTGTGATTACAGTCCTAGTTGTCCCTCCCAGGAATGGCCATAGGTTTTGCTAATAATATCACTTTGATTTCTACTCAGATCTTTACAAAATCACATAATAAACATCATATTAAGTTTTCAAGTCATTTTGAGTAGTTTAGATTAGTCACAAATAATTTTTATATTCATAGATGCATACTTTTCATGGTTTTCATGGTTTTCATCACTAAATGCATATGCTATTAACATATTTCAATCTCTTGTGTGTAGGTACAGGTATTCCATGCATGAGGGAGGAGCTAAGGAGCTGAATAAATGTAGCCCAAAGATAGCTCTATATTGTGGGTTGTGAGAAGAACACCTGGAAGTGCGCCATTAAGCTCATGGAGGGATTTGATCCCTCAAGTTTTGTAAATTGAAATGTATCACATTGAAAAGCCCTCAAGGGGATGTATTGTAACCACTGATTTGATGAATAAATAAATACAAGGAGAACACCCCCCTTTTACTTAAACATATTTGTCATTTTAGTCACTTACTTTATCATCTTTCTTTTGCATGCTTTAATTCAATAATTACATTAGATGCATTTCAATTCAATCTGTTAGGCATAGCCATTTTTCTTGTTGTTTTAGTAGTGGAAGGAGAAATTCAAATGACTAATTGCTAATGAATTCCTACTATATTTTTGTATGTGGTTAGGGAAAATACCACCAAAGAGAAGAAAATTAAGTGTTGTCCTATAGACAATGCAGACACGCCAATCCAATGTAGAGAATAGAACCCTAGAGGTGGATTTAGAGAACCCTAGTAATGGAAGGAAAAACCTTACTGAGATAGTGGCTCTTCTATGAGAATAGGTATATATGTAAAGATAGTTTTTGGATGTCATGTTGAATAGGGAAACATAGGCTAGGAACTCTAATAGAAGACAAGAAGATGACCCCCTTACTAAGGTACAACTAGCCAGGATTTGACTCAAAGCTGAATTAGGCAAATAACTTAAATACTTAAAAACTTCCAAGTTTAGTGGAGAGGAAGATGTGATAAGGCCGAAGTATGGTTGTGTTATATTTTTATGTAATGAGCACTAGGATATAGAAATCACAAGATGCAGAATAATATGAAAGAAAGTAAATATGCTAGATGACTAAAATATGTTGTAAATAGAAATCATATAAAACAATACAATGTAGCTATCGAGGAAATGAACACTCCATTAATAAATCTACTGAACTACATTACACCCATCACCACTGGATGATGATGTACATAGAACTATACTATACCCTAAGCTACACTATCTAACTATGTCCCCTAACTCTATATCTATCTAACAATGAGGCCTTCCTTATATAGGTAAAATAGGTTATTTGGAAAACACTCTACCTAGCTGTGCAAGGGGCAACTTGCACATATACAACTTGCACATTGACACTTGTACATTTATTACAGTGCATGAAGTAACTAGATAACTTCCCCCTAAAGTAATCGAATGTCCTAAGTATGTACCTTGGAAGATACATTTACATGACCCAAATGATGGAATATACTCTATTTCTAACATCCCCCTGTATTATATTATTTGGATATTGAAGACTTTAGTCTTCAATATGGATCTTCTTCTTCTTCATCCTGATCTTTGTACTTTTCTTCTTTATTCTTTTTATTTAGGTTCAACATGTAATCTATGTCTTCATATGATGCGGAGTAAGCTAGAGCTAGAGCTTTTTCTTTTCATTGAATGATATTTGGATTGTTCATATTCTATACAACCAACTTTATAGCTCTCCTTGCAAGTATCTTCATTTGGTTTTTATTTTTTATGAATGAGTAGGGTATGGTGCAATTGTCCTCTCATTATTTTGTGCTTGCCTTTTTAGAAAACTAGTTCCTTTTTCTGGTGCTTCAGTATTCATGTCATGGCCTCTTTTAGTATGGATCCTCTTTCTTTTTTTCTTCTTCTCCTCCTATGATTTTGCTTTGGTGCTGGTGAAACCTCTACTTTATGATAAGTTAATCTATCATCACAATAGTATTGTTCTTTATTTCCAACTTGCTTCTTGTGTTGATTCAGTACAAACATAATTAATAATAGATAAATCATCAGACATTATTTTGGTGAAAATATAACCAATCTTTGTGAGTTCCACCATGTTGTGAAGAAAATTTCATGAAGTTATTTAGTCAATGCTATAAAACTACCTTCTTTGGCTTCTTTAAAAAATAAGGAGAATTTCTCTTTGTCGTATGATGGAAGATACTTGTATCCTTATAGAGTATCTATTATGTTTTGAGAGTAGAATTCTACTTCATGGAATAGTTCTTCATTATTGAAAGCCTTTCTCAAAATTTCATCCATGATAGATCTTTGAAATAGTTATTCTTGCTATTTTAAGTTTTATAGAATCTCGATTGTATATCTTATAGCTCCATAGTTTTAGGATATATGATTCCTAATTAAAGTATATAAGCTTGATTTTATGAAACCATTATTAATATTTAGGTTTGTATGTGTCCTTATGTCTCCCTAGTAATGAGAGTATGAACAACTATTTTTAGGTGAAGAAAGCTTATATCTTCCCAACTTGATATTTTTGACCAATATTATTATTATCAAGTTTTTTAGAATACCTTACGACTTCCTAATGATTTTGGAGTATGATATAGTGCTTTTGTAAAAAATATAGTTAAATTTTGTTTGATTTTGTACAAATTTTGTAAAGATAAAAAAATAAACTTCTTAACACATTATTACTATTTTTTTTTTTTTAATTTACATGGTGGAATCAATAGTTGCCACGAATCCAGGTAGGTTGTCCAAATTTTATGTCTGCCATAGCATTTTGTGCTATCCACCCTAGAAGTTGCCACATAGATCTTTGTGCAGTCTGCCCTATTGTAAGTGTGAACAAGACTACAGTGGAAGTGGATTAAAGATGTCTTGTTTTTTTATTGCAGTGTGAACAAGTCTCCAGTTTGTCGGTAGATTTGTTTTGTTTCTCTCCCACGATATTCTCTCCTATCTCCCCTTATTCCTCTGCTTCCCCTTCCTCCTATATTCCCATTCCTCCTATCCTCCCTTATCTCCATCCTCCTTATCCCTCTGCCATTCCACCGACTTCATCCCTCTATAAATATATTGTATTTCACACCTAATGTTATGGGGTTATTTTTTATTTGAATTAATTATTTAAAATTTGTGTTTTTCGACCGCTGTAATTATCTATCACATTCTGGTATCAGAGCCTAGTTGCACAGGGTTCAAGGAGCACCAGGAGGGCATAGATTTTGAGGTAAATCTAAGGGCATGGATCTTGAGGAAGATTGTAGGGAGCTGAGCTGGTGTGGATGCTGACTGGTGGCACGTAGTTTGAGAAATAGATGTGGGAGGTAGAGAGCGCAACATGTGGCATTGAGTTGGTTCTAAGATGGTAGGCACATATGTGGTGTTGAGGTGGCACATAGAGGAAATAGAATAGTGATGTGGCATTGTGGAAGTGGCCAAAAGCAGTAAAAGTAAGGTGACATGATTTCTCAAAGGCAATCAATTAATTGTGATAACTTTATTCCAATGTGTGTGGGATAATTGTGAGTTGTTTTAAAAAAAACATTTGATTCACTATATTTAAATATTATTTTACCTGCTTTCTAATCCGAAGAAATGCGTAGCACGCGTGGTAAAATTATTTGTATCATAAGTAGGAGGTGTCAGGTTCAAAACACGTCGGGTAGCAAATAGTTTTTTTTTGTTTTGTGCTAGCCATCACATGAAATAAAGGTGTGAGAGCACCTTTTGATCTCAAAAGGGACCGTGGGGAGTAGCGGTTGAAACCCCACTTGGAGGCTCGGGGTCACGAGTTCGACCCACTAAAAGGTTTCTTTTTTTACTTTAAACCTTTAGTGCTTTTAAATATTAATTTAATAATTTAAAAATAATGCTTTTAATTATTTAAAATTAAAAAGCATATTTTTTTATTATTAAATTAAAATTATTAAGGTGCTTTATAAGGTTTAATTTTAAATCGCCCAAGGGGCTTGAAAAGCTTTTTTTTTTTTGAAAACTTTAAAATGGATATCTTTGTAAAAATGGGGAACATAATAGTGATGGGAAGCCTTTCAGAGTGCCCATGTGGCACGCCAAGGGCACTGCCCCTTGGAACCCCATTCAAGGATAAAAATTTTGTGTAATAGCCTTAGCGGCTATAAAAGAGCAAAAATTGTAACCTTAGAAGCTCTAACGAAGTTTTATTTTTGCCTTGATGAGTAGATGATGAGATCTACCAAATGTTACCATGCTTTGTGCTCTCTACTACAGAGAGAAACAACTAAAGCTTTTGATGAACGAGTCCGATGAGACGGACTGCATGTCGTATTTAGTCAAGTACAAAATTCTATTATAGCCCACCAGAGGAAACCAAATTCTGGATAGGAGGCTAACTCAGAAGACAATATTTTTGGACAATGAGTGGAGGAGTCAAATACAATTGAAGCCACACCTATAGATCAAGCCAGTGATAGCTACTCTCCAGTTGAGCCAGAGCAACAATCCAGTGAAAGTTATACCCCATGCTCTCTAGAGCCTATGCCAACAGAGCCTGAGCCAGCACAGGCCGAGCCAATGGTAGCTCCTAAAATTGTTGTCATCAGTGATGAAGAGGATTCCATGCAGACAATTTTGGACCTCCAGTACTGGACAATCCATAAGAAGAAGAAGAAATCAGTGAGAGAGTTAAGAAATATAGATTTGATTTGAACTTGTAATTGCTTTGTACTTCCTATTTTTAGTCAAATAAAAGTTTACTTTTAAGTAGTAGAAATGACTTCAAATTCAAATCTCCTAATTCTTGAATTTAATGGTAGTGATTATGAATATTGGTCAATAAATATGAAAACTATGTTGATTGGTAAAGGTTTATGGGAAATAGTTTGAGAGGGTTACATAGAACCCTCTCCTACTGACTGGTCTACCTTAAGTGTTGCTAATAGAAAATCCAAGAAAGAAGCCCAGAAAAATAATTTCTTTGCCCTATATCATTTACAAGAAGCCCTAGATAAAAGCATATTTCCTAGAATAGCATCCTGTATAATAGCTCAAGATGCTTGTAAGGCTTTAAAGGAAAGTTTTCAAGGGAGTGATAAAGTAAAGTAGGTCAGGCTTAAAAATCTGAAAAGAGATTTTGAAAATATCATAATGCAAGAGAATGAGAAAGTAGGAGACTAATGCATGTGATTCAAAGCTGTAGTAGATAAACAGTCACTCTAGGTGAAGAGATTAAACCAAAAGTTGTAGTGAAGAAAGTGTTATGAACACTTCTTCCTAAATGGAATCATGTAGCAATAATTATTGAAGAGTCAAAATATTTGACTGTACTTTACTTTGATGCACTAATTGATTCTCTTCTTTCACATGAAGAGATATTGTAGGAATATTCTTCCACTAGCCATGGAGGCGATGACAAAGCCTTCACTTCACAAGAAGGAAAAGGACAAGGTAGAGGTTGTGGCAGAGGTCAACATAGAGGTAGAGGTAGGAATATTCCACAAGGTGGAACTCCTAACATAGGAGGATCTTCAAACATAGGTGGATGTCAGAATAGAGGTGGACACCAGAACAAAGGGAAGCATCCAAGACGAGGAAAAGTAAGTGAAAAGTCAAAAAAATCTTGCTATAATTATGGTAAACTTGGCCACTTTTCTCATGACTATTGGTCAAAATCTTCACAAGGGAGCAGCAGCCAGAAAAGTCAGTATGGAAATTTTGGAGAAGAGGAAGATACCTCAAATATCTTTCTCTCATATGGCAAGTCAGATCAAAACTTGAATGACACCTAGATCTTGGACACTGGGTGTTCAAATCATATGAGTGGCAAAGAAGAAATCTTTTCTACTCTGGATTCTTCCTACAAATCCAGCATCAAATTGGGAGATAACAAGTCATTGGCAGTTGAAGGCATTGGAGCCATGAAGGTTCCAACAAAAGAAGGCATGAAACAAGTAAGTGATATTTATTACACACCTCATCTCCAACACAATATTTTAAGTGTTGGTAAAATGTTAGAGAAGATTAATAGTGAGAGAGTCATTACTCAAGTGCCAATGACAAGGAACAGGTTATTTCCTTTAAAGTTTTGCCATCCATGAGGATATCAATTAGTAAATGTTGCTATTGCCAATCCATGTGTGTTGTGGCACTTGAGATACGATCATTTGAATTCAGCCAGTTTGAAGATGTTAACTTCTCAAGTAATGGTGACCGAAATTCCTAAAGTTCAGGACAATAAGGAAGTCTGTGAAGGTTGTGCCTTGGGAAAGTATGCTAGAACCAAATTTCCTCATGGACAAACATGGCAGGCCAGTTATCCACTCCAGCTAGTGCACTCAGACATCTGTGGTCTGATGCAGACCAAGAGCATTGATAACAACTCTTACTTTCTTCTTTTCATTGATTATTTTTCAAGAATGTGTTGGATATATTTTTTGAAGCATAAAGATGAGGCATTTGATTGCTTCATATATTTTAAAGCAATATTTGAAAATGAGAGTGGATATTTCGTTAAGTGTCTCAGATCAGATAAATGAGGAGAATACTCCTCTAATGAATTTTTGATTTTTTGTAAAAAACATGGAATAAAGAGGCAGTTCACTACTGCTTATACTCCATAGTAGAATGGTGTATCTGAGAGAAAGAACCACACCATTGTAGAGAAGGCAAGATCTATGCTTCAAACAAAGCATTTGACCAATATGTATTGGGTAGATGCAGCCAGGACCAATGTGTATATTTTGAATAGGAGCCCTACTTCAAGTTTGAAATGAAAAACTCCTTACCAAGCATGGTATGGTAAGAAACCAAATGTTAATCATTTTTGAGTGTTTGGTTCACTGGCTTACGCACACATTCCTTATGAATAGAGGAAGAAGCTCGATCCTAAGATTCAAGCATGCATTTTTTTAGGGTACTGTGAGAACATAAAATCTTATAGACTCTACAATCCTAAGACTCGAAAGATAATACTTTCCAAGGATGTGATTTTTGATGAAGTGGTAGAATGGGGAAATTCCAAAATTTATAGTTATGTTTAATCTCATGATGCAGGTTCTTCACAAATTCAATAGGTGCCACAAAAATGCAAGAAGTCTCCTCATCCCATCCCAAGTAGAAATTCTACATCCAATTCATCATCTTCTTCACCAAGTCCTTCTCCACAAAGGTTAGTTAATTCCTCACCAATGGATATTGATTCTCCATCTAGAGGTAAGAGAACTCTCCAACATCATCCATATTCTTAGATGTTGTATAAAAATTATCAAAGAGGGTATACTAGAAGTCGAGCTAGTGAGATGAGTTCTGTTTTACAAAGACTTGAAAATATGCATTTGTATGATGATGATGACTCCCAGCTTGAACCTCGGGGAGATGTAGTTACCTATCCCTTGTTAACTAGTGCACAACTTGAACCTTCTAGTTATGAGAAGGCATGTACTCAAAAAATTTGGCAAGATGCCATGAAATAGGAGATAACCTCTATAAAAAACAATGATCCTTGGGAGCTGGTAGAGCTTCCTAAATGAAGGAAATGTGTTGGATGTAAATGGGTATTCAAGAAAAAATACAATGCTGATGGAAGTATTGAAAGGCATAAAACAAGATTGGTTGCAAAAGGATTTACACAAAAGTATGGTATTGATTATGAGGAGACATTTCCTCCTATAGCTAGACAGGAGACCATCATAATAGTTATTACTTTAGCTGCACACAAGGTATGTAAAGTCCAACACATGGATGTGAAGAGTGCCTTTCTCAATGGGTACTTAACAGAGGAAGTGTATGTTGAACAACCTCAAGGATTTCAAGAGCAAGGTAAGGAGCACCTTGTTTACAGACTAAAAAAGGCACTCTATTGCCTCAAGAAGGCACTGCAAGCTTGGTACTCACGCATTGATGGGTACTTCAAATATTTTGGGTTCACCAAAAGTAGAAATGAACCCACACTTTACTACCTAAAGCAAGGTAACGACATCCTCATAATTTTATTGTATGTGGATGATCTCATTTTCATGGGTAGTAATGAAAAAGTGAATATGGAGTTCAAGCACTCCATGATGAAGCAGTTTGAGATGAAGGATATTTCCTTAATGCATTACTTCCTTGGAATGGAAGTCCATCAGATAGATTCAGGGATTCATCTATCAACATAAGTATTCTTGGGACATGATCAAGAAGTTTTCTATGGAGCATTCCAAACTAGTTGCAACTCCAGTTGGACATGGGATCCAATTAAGCAAAGATGATGGAGCACCTAAAGTTGATGTGACCACTTTCAGGAGCATGGTTGGGAGTTTGATGTTTCTCACCAACACCAGACCAAAAATTTAGTATGAACCCACACTTTACTACCTGAAGCAAGGTAACGACATCCTCATAATTTTCTTGTATGCAGATGATCTCATTTTCATGGGTAGTAATAAAAAAGTGAATATGGAGTTCAAGCGCTCCATGATGAAGCAATTTGAGATGAAGGATATTGGATTAATGCATTACTTCCTTGGAATGGAAGTCCATCAGATAGATTCAAGGATTCATTTGTCAACATAAGTATGCTCGGGACATGATCAAGAAGTTTTCTATGGAGCATTCCAAACCAGTTGCAACTCTAGTTGGACATGGGATCCAATTAAGCAAAGATGATGGAGAACCTAAAGTTGATGTGACCACTTTCAAGAGCATGGTTGGGATTTTGATGTTTCTCGCCAACACCAGGGATTCATATGTCAACATAAGTATGCTCAAGACATGATCAATAAGTTTGCTATGGAGCATTCCAAACCAGTTGCAACTCCAGTTGGACATGGAATCCAATTAAGCAAATATGATGGAGTACCTAAAGTTGATGTGACCACTTTCAGGAGCATGGTTGGGAGTTTGATGTTTCTCACCAATGCCAGACCAAAAATTTAGTATATTATTTCTCTTGTCTCTTTATTTATGGCTAGCCCATATGAGCTGCATTTACAGGCAAATAACAGAATTCTTAGATACGTGAAGGGTACATTGGATTTTGGAATCCAGTACCATAAATGTAACACTATCAAGCTTGTAGGCTTTAGTGATAGTGATTGGTACATCAATATTGATGACAGAAAATCAAATTCAAGGAACTGTTTTAGTCTGGTATTAGGGATAATAACATGGTGTTCCAAAAAGAAAACTATGGTAGCTTTGTCTTCTATAGAAGTTGAGTATATAGCAGTCACCTATTGTAGTACTCAAGCCTTGTGGCTAATAAAAGTGTTAGAAGAGATTGGAGGACAACAAAGTGGTCCAACCAGAATCTATTGTGACAACATCAGTGCCATTCAGTTGGCATATAATCCAATACACCATAGCAGAACAAAAAACTTTGATATGAATTATCACTTCATTCAAGACATGGTGGAGCAAGAAATTGTTGAGCTTAAATTTTGCCACACTTTTGAGAACGCTGCAGATATCTTCACCAAAGCGATGGCTAAAGCTCAATTTATAAAGCTGAGAGACTGTATAGTCAGTCCTCTCAAATTTAAGGGGGAGAGTGTTGCAAGTGTGAACAAGACTACAGTCGAAGCGGCTTAAATATGTCTTGTTTTCTTATTGCAGTGTGAACAAGTCTCCAGTTTGTCGAAAGAACTTTTGTCGATAGATTTGTTTTGTTTCTCTCTTGCGATATTCTCTCCTATATCCCATTATTCCTCCACTTCCCCTTCCTCCTATATTCCCATTCCTCCTATCCTCCCTTATCTCCATCCTCCTTATCCCTCTGCCAT
Source organism: Wollemia nobilis (assembly GCA_028583015.1). NCBI lineage: Eukaryota > Viridiplantae > Streptophyta > Pinopsida > Araucariales > Araucariaceae > Wollemia > Wollemia nobilis. The sequence continues at coordinate 460,087 of JAQPPZ010016744.1, read as the reverse complement.
TCCACCGACTTCATCCCTCTATAAATATATTGTATTTCACACCTAATGTTAGGGGGTTATTTTTCTTATTTGAATTAATCATTTAAAATTTGTGTATTTTTGACCGTTGTAATTATATGTCACACGCCCCTATAAATACCATGTCATAATCATTTTAAACCCTTTACATTGTTGAAAGCCTTATTAATCCTATTGAACTAAGCACTTTTTAATTTTTTGAAGACGTTTTAATGTTGGATTTCATTTGTCCCTTTTTAGAAGTTTTGAGACAAGAAAATTATAATTTTCCAAACTTAGTAAAAAACCTAATAACCTCTTTTTATATCCCTTGGATTATTTCTAATTTCTAATATATATAAATTTGATGTAGTAACCCTTGTGTCTCCCAAATTTGGAAAATTAGAAAATTAATAATATTTGCAAAATTTTAAAGAATTTAATCCAAGTAGAATTCCTTATTTCTCCTAGGTTAAATTGCAAGTAATATATTAGTTTGATAAGTTATCCCTTATAGATTTTTCTTTAAAAAATATAAATTTAACCTTAGTTTATAACCCTTATATCTCCAAACATAAAAGCAATATTAAAATGGTATTAAACCTTACCTTTTGGATGCTAAATATCTTCACTATTCAATGCTATCTTCGGTTGGATATAACATCAATATAAAAATTACCTTTGGTTCTAGAATCAATGGACATGCCTTTAAATTTCTTATCTTCAATGCTAGAACTTAGATGTAAAAATAGGAAGGTTTGACCTTCAAAACCAAGAGACTTTAATTCACCTTCTTCCTTCCATGTTATCCTTCTCATGGATTTGACCATGCTTTTCTATGTATTAGACTTTGGAATTATGGTGCCTTTTATGGAAAAATAATCATGGGCTTTGTGACCTATGTCATGCCCATTACAAATGAGCACTCCTTTCCTTCTTTAATGTACCAATTTCTTTTCCAGTGCTTTCTTGATAATTCTGTAATGTATGGGCACTAGTGTGGGAACTTGTGTGAATATTATGGAGGATAACAAGGGTAACTACTTTTATGATATTCCTAGAAACTCCTGTGTGAGGTTTCTTGAGTGTTGAGAGATGAAATGGTGCCTTAGAAATTTTATACCAAGTGGTATTCAAACTCTCTACATGAAGTCCTTCCCTATAATTTCTTCCAAAGATAATATTATAACTCTTCAAATCCTTTTGAATATAATTCTTTTTATTTGCTACATTTCTTGGACAACAAGCAAAATTTTCTTGTATAGGTGGATTGATGATGCACTATGAATATTTGAATGCCAATTTTGATGCTTCCTTTGGTGGATGATCTTCACCAAGTTAAAGAGTTTGAACATAACACCTTTGCTCCTTTTATTTTATGCCTCCAACGTATTTATTCCTATGTAGATGTTTGACACATTTTCATAGTATATGTCCACTATTTTTTATCTACGTAAATGTAGCTTGATGATGGCCTTATATGGGCTTTGATTCTGTAGGTACATTCATCCAAGATGAGCCCTTTGACTTGCTCCTTTTTCTTGGGAAGAAGATTACTGATATTTGGAATTCCTTTGCTGATTTACCCTATAAATATTGTGTCTTTTGAGGCACTTGAAGAACACAATATTATACTAAGAGGGGGTGAACAGTATAATACCACTTTTTACTTTTCTTTCCCAATCAATATTATGCAATTTATCAGTTGCAATATCAAAAATAGTAATCAAAGCAATGCACAAATCACCACACACAATAGAGACACCAATTTAACATGGTTCACCCAATGCAGGCTACTCCATGAAGAAAATATTTCACTAAAATTTTCTCAACAAATCTCTTGGGAATCCTTTCTCTATTACAATTTTTATGGATCTCTATCCAAAGGAGATACCAATACCTTAATCAAGTTCATGGATCTCTACACACATGAGAACTCCTTATTCTCTGCTCTGGCTGGTGATCTTCTAGAAGAACTGCTACCTCCACTACATTGGCTTATGGATATCTATCCACTGAAGACTCCTATCCTCACTCAGAGGATGTATCTTCATTAACTTGGTTAATGGACATTTATACACTGGATACTATTTTCCTCTATACTATGTCACCTCCAAATATTGCTCTTAGATCTCTCTCTAAAATGCTCTAAACACAGTCCTTCGGTCTAGCATAAATCTACTCAATTTATATCTCTAATATGTATTAAACACAATCCTTAGGTATAGCACAAATCTTCTCAAATTCTATCTCTGACCTACACTAAACATAGTCCTTCGATCTAGCACAAATATGCTCAATCTCTATCTTTGGTCTGGCACAAACCTATCCTCAAATTTGCACCAAAATCTATCCTCAAATATGTCCTCAAGCCTTAACACAAAGCTTGAGTCAATCACAAATCAACTTTGCTAGATCTATCTCAAACCTTAACTCAAGGTTTGAAAAACTTAATCAATCAAATATGCTTGCAAGTCTTCTCAAATACTTACCTCAAATTTATCCACAAGTCCTCTCTATAACTTGCTCTCACTACTATCAAGTATTCACCAATACTTGCCTTAACTCTACTCAACAAGTCCTTACTATAACTTGTCCAACCTGCTCAACAAGTCTTTACCAAGACTCACCTCAACTCTACTCAACAAGTCCTTATAAAAAATCTGCATTGTAAGCTTCCACAAAAGCTTACTCAACTCAACTCAATCTATCACAAAATCCTCTTTAATCACACCAACAAGTTTCACATAAAATATTGTTCAATATCATAGAAATATATAGAGAATTATTAAAGACTCAATATGCTTCACATTCACAACAATGCTCAATCACTTTCAATCTTTCTTTTTACCACAAAAATATATAGAGAATTGTCAGAGAATCAATATGTTTCACTCACAACAATGCTCAATTACTTTCAATGTATCTTTCAACTCAATCTAGAATTTAAAGAAAAATTTGTTTCATAGAACTTGAACTATCACTTCAACACTTCCATTCAACTAGGCTCAATCAACTCCACTCAATAAATCACTCAATTAAACACTCTTTTTTTACAAACCCTAGTCCAAGCATATGAACACTTAATTATTTCCAATAATTCTTATCAAACAATCTCACATAAAAATGATATTCAAGATCTTTCACAAATCCTAGTTCAAGATAGTTCTCAACTTCACATAACAATGATACTCATTGTCTTTCACAATATCTAGTTCAAGCATATGAAATAGTACTTCAATATTTCCAACAATGCTTATCAAACAAGGTTTTTATCATTAAATTTAACTTAGAAAAAACCTTTAACAATCAAACTCAACAATGCTTATCAAACAATCATTTTCACTCCAACTTACCATTCACAACATCCAACAATATTTCACTCATAAGGAATATGTGCTCATACCTTTTGTTTGATGAAGAATTGACCTTAAAAACCTATCTCAATCACAATTACTTATTTTGCCAATTCAAGGGTTAGGTAGAAAAAACCTTCTCAAAAATTCATTTAATAATTTCCTCACAAATTATTCTCACCATACAAAACACTAGATCTCAATTACACCTTATTACTCCTCTCAAATATTAAACACAATAAGACTTTATTTTAAAATATCATTTAAAACCCTCTAAAGCCTTATTACTCCATTCAAAACTTAATCACCAAAATCAAAATATAAAAATTAATTTTCATAAACCTTATATCTCCCTAAAATCTCATGTCAAGCAAACCTTAGGATAAAAATTAAATTTAAAAATTTAAATACCTTTTGCCCTTGGTGGGAATCAAACCTTAGGACAAAATTTAAATTTAAAATTTAAACTATCTTGCCTTGACCTCATTGGTCTTTTAGTTTCTTTTACCCTATGTTGGTTTTTGTTCCATCCGTTCCTCATTTGTGTATTATTCCTTTTCTTTTTAAAATTTTTGTTGTACAAATATTCCTCATAAGTATCACTTTATCTTACACTCTCTTCTTCTAAAGTTTCTTCTTCTTCTTCTTAAGAACTTGAGATTGACTCCTCTCTTTATTTCTTTTGTACCTATTCAAAACCAAGACCTATCTTGTCTGATGTTGGTTTTTATGTCTTGATAATATTATCCAAGTTCTTTGAGCTTATTCCAAACCTGTGTAACTTGTCATTATAATATTTTACTTCCTTCCTTAGTAAAGCCCCTCATGCTCTAACATTTCACATTCTAAAAACTTTGCTTCTAACTTATATTTGAATCTTCTTGTCTTAGCTATTAAGTTATTTATATCCTCTATAAGATTTCCTTTCTCTTCATCACATTCTTGAAATTTAATCTTGAGTTTTGAGTTTTGCTTTATTACCTCTTTTGATGCATCAAGGGTATGAATAAGCTCACCCTCAATATCAACTTCTCCTTTCTCTGATTATTCCTCTATTTGTTTGCCTTTGAAACCATCTTCATTCTTTTCTAAGTCATCTTCTATAGGATCGCTTCCTTCTTCTTCTAGTGCCATAAGAAGATTCTCTTCTGGTCCTTCAAGTGTTTCTTCATATTCATCATCACTAAAACTGAATTCATTCCTTGTACAACTATCTTCAAGATGACCAAAGTTACCACATCTAAAACACTTGAAAATTATTGGTGACCTTTTCCTAACAGCTTCTTTTTATTTTTCCATAAATAGAACATCTCTATCATTATCTGAGGAAATATCATCACTATCACTTGAGCTCTTACCTACCTTATCTGCATAGAAACTCTTATGCCTTTGGAAAAAAATATTTTCTTGTGTACGTTGTCCATCCCTATTTTTATTTTGGTACTTGTGTTTTCCTGCATCCCTGCCACTGCTATTTCTAGCTTTTGGACAATCAAATGCATAGTGACCATATTTTCCACATTTAAAATATCTAACTAATTTCATACCTTTATACTTTCTTGAGTCCTTGTTCTTTCTGCCATAATTTACTTCTTCATCACTGGATATTTGATTGCTTGAATCTGACTTCTTACCCTTAGTCTTCTTAGTGGCTTTAAATGTTGCTTATTTTTGGGAAATAAGTTCTTCTTTTATTATTATCTCAAATGTTGTGAGAATTCCATGTAATTCATTCCTTGTAAAAATATCAATATCTTTCAACTCTTCTATAGGTGAAATATTTTCACTAAATATTTTTGGAAGTGACCTTAGAATCTTATCACACACATTAGGCTCTATAAATTCAAGCCCAAGTCCTTGCATGGAGTTAACAAATTCATCCACACGAAGTAGATATGCAGAAATTTTTTTCTCATCCTTCAACTTTAGATCTTCAAATGTTGTTTTAAAATTTTGCAACTTGGCCCTTTTGACCTTTTTATCTCCTTCATATATACCTTGCAACTTATCCCAAATTTCTTTTGCTGATTTACAATGCATAATATTTATAAAATCTGTTTCATGCAAGCCCTTTTGAATTGCATTCATTGCTCTTGAATTTTAATGATGTAGAAGCTTACCATATTTATCTATAGGTGGAGTTTTTGGTGGTGTGTATCCATTTTCAACTGCTTCCCACACTTCATTTACAAGTGTCATAAGATGAAACTTCATCCTTATGATCCATAGTGTATAATTGTTCCCATCGAACAATGGTGCTGAATTTCTTAAGGATCCACTCTGAGAATCCATCTATGTTCTTGTAATATTTTTCTTCAAGATGTTAAACTCTTCTGAAATAACCCACTTTGATTCCAAATTTAATAACACAAGCTTATACTGAGAGGGGGGATGAACAATATAAGACCACTTTTTACTTTTATTTCCCAATCACTATTATGCAATATATCAATGGTAATATCAACAACAGTAATCAAAGCAATGCATAAATCACCACACACAATAGAGACACCAATTTAACGTGGTTCACCCAATGTGGGCTACTCCATAGAAAAAATATTTCACTAAAATTTTCTCAATAAATCTCTTGGGAATCCTTTCTCTATTACAATTTTTATGGAACTTTGTCCAAAGGAGACATCAATCCCATAATCAAGTTTGTGGATCTCTATCTATAGAAGAACTCCTTCTTCTCTTCTCTAGCTGGTGATCTTCTAGAAGAACGGTTACCTCCCTACACTAGCTTATGGATCTCTATCCTCTAAATACTCCTACCCTCATTCAGAAGACCTATCTTCACTACCCTGTCCAATGGACATTTATCGACTAGAGACTATTGTCCTATATACTTTGTCACCTCCAAATCTTGCTCTTAGATCTGTCTCAAATCTACACTAAACACAATCCTTCGGTATAGCACAAATCTAATTAATATATCTTTGATCTGAACTAAACATAGTCCTTCAGTATAGCACAAATGTGCTCTATCTCTATATTTGATCTGCACTAAATATAGTACTTTGGTCTATAAAAAATATGCTCAATTTCTATCTATAGCAACCCAGGAAGCATACACCTAAACTAATAATAATTGAAACATCACATAAAGCATGAAAGATAGATGAATTTGCAAATAACCACAAAGTAGGGCTTCCTTTTTATTAAATTTCCAATGAAGCTTGATTACAAATCCATCCCTCTTAGGGATACCCAATGTGATACAATTATTACAATCATAGAACAATCCCCACGCAAGGGTAGGTGTAATTCATAGACTTCCTAAATGCACATGAACTGCTCCAAGGTATCGATGACCTTCTTCCCCATGATTAGAGGTATTTTTTGCCTTGCATATCAACACCCTGTTAGTCCTGCATACAATAAACAACAAGAAGCATATTAGTAATAAAGGAGGCCTCTCTTGATGAGGCTTTAAAAGGAAGTTATACAAAAAGATGCCATGAAAGCTTGAAATCAAGAAAGTGCAAGAAACATGGTAAACCTATGTTAAACATGAAATATTGCCATGAAATATGTAAAGGAAAGACAAAATTATCTATCTAATGCCCTAATTATGAAATCAAAAGCATGAAAGCATGAAATGTAAGCATTCTTGTCCTACTTACTACAAATGCCAAATGAGAAGAAAGATACCTAAACTCTTAATTCTACCGGACAAAAGTCTCTAATAAAGCAAATATACTCCTGATATATCTATTCTAATACAAATGAAATAACATCTACGGCTAAAGACCAAGGAAATATGGAGATTGAACCTGACCGTGGGTCTATCACGTGGTGAGCACTATTAACCATGACTGACAACCATGGCTAAGCCAAAAATGTACTTGCCCTCCAAATGTGGCCTAGATCTCCAATTTCCTTGATGAATTGATGGTTCAAGGGTCACCTCTGTGTCCTCTAATAGATTTGGTGGTTGAATTGCTCTGATTGGTGATGGATTGCTCGTAATCTCATTTCTTGATTCTTCTAGCCTCCTAAGACCTCCATGACTTCAATTGTCATTTCAATCTCTCAATGCTAGCTAAAGGATTTCTCTCAATGCAAGTAGGTGAGTACTGAATTCGATAGGGCTTCACCATTCAAATTCTCCTATGCATCTCTCTCATTTCCCATTTTGGATGGGGTTCTTATAACCTCTAGGAAGGCTATGTCTTAGCTTCTTGAGGAAGCCAAGATCAAGAATGGATAGCTAGAGCAGTTGGAGGGAAGCTTCTAGATATTTCCACCCCAAAACCACTCGGATCTGCAACCAATTGGCCGTTATAACTAAATTTGGATCGGCCAAAGTCCAACTGATTCTGACTGCTAGCCACGGCTCTGAGGCGCGATCAGCTCTATTAACCATGGGTCTCAGCCGCGACCAACATTAGTTAGGCCAAAATGCCTAAATGAGTGGTTAGAACCACTGCTATACCTTGGTATTTGTCCAAGGTCTTCCATATGGTCTTCTAGCATGTCCCATATGAGTAGTCGCCTCGACATGATGTATTTTAGGTGTCTACAGATGCCCCTTTTGAGATGCATTGTGAGATCGAACAATGCTGAGCAAAAATATACCTCCTAAAATGATGTCGTAGGTTGGATGATGATCATTAGTCTGATCAACATTAGATGCCCAAGGTCCAGCAAAAGGATGTGCATCCTAGAATCATTGCTTCCAACTAGATGGAAGGCTTAAATTGAAAAAGCTTTGGCAAGCTCCAACGGTGATCGGGTAGCTCAGGGCTACTATAGGCTTCCATGCCATATAGATCTGAAAGGAGGAGAGCTACTAACTTAACTATCATATTTGCTTTTCTCCAATAGAGGGTAAGCTTATGATAGTCATTGGCAATGATTCGTAAGATGAACACAATTTTGACAAGATCAAGGGATCTTCTGTTGACTTTGATTATGATTATGACATTATGACTACCCCCTCAAGCGATGAGTCGATGAGGGTAATGACAATTAACAAAGTGACGAGTCACTTGACCACTATGAAATACTTTGAATAAATTAAAGTTTAGCATTTGAATACTTGGCAAGGCCTAATCAGCTATGATTGCAATTGTTAATAGTAATTGTACATCTCTATCCCATGGAGCGGTCCAATCGTAAAGGCCTTCTTAGGGAATCAAGATGATAGCAATTCCAATTAGGCATGTGTTGAATCATATTGTTCGATGATTTTCTAAAAATGTCATAGAAGAATTGACATGAATATCTCATTCCCATGGAGCAGTCCGACCATCTAGGCCTTCTTAGGGATTGAAATGAAGCATAACAATTCAACGATGACTAATTTACCCCAAATGTCCTTATGGTAATTTACTCATCTTTCCAGATTGCATGGAGTGCAAGTCACTACAACCACCAAGTGTAGAGGGTAAATCACTAGATACGAGGCGCATTTGGCTTTTGATTTATCTAATTTTTTATTATTTTTTAATATTTTTTGACAATTCTGGCCAGATGGGTATTTTTAATTTAGCATTTTGAAACTCCATGCGATGGGATTTGAGAGCATTTATTGTATATTTCTAGCCACGCTTGTCAAAAACAGCTAGAAATATCAAATTTCTTAGCCATGGGTCAGACCCATGGGTGAAAAACCCTAATTTGGGGACCACGGTTGTCATGCATGGTCAAGGCCAAAATAGGAAATATTTAAGAAATTTGCACAATTTTTTAATCTCATTATTTACTATTGCAATTGAGAATCTGAGAGCTCTGAGAGGTGAGAAGATAAATTTGATATGGAATGCTACCACAACTCGACCTCACTATCATCCACACCGATGGCAGACCAACTTGGAGGAGCCGATGCTACTAAGGTAGAAGCACACAACTCGCTAATTATTTTCTTTTACCGATTTTAAAAATTAACCTCACTAAATAATGGGCTAATGAACATCACTAAACTATATGAACCTCACCCTAGTTAGGTTTAGCTTAGGTTAGCTTAGAGGGTTAGGGTTTTAATTTTTTGGGTGTCTCAGGATGGGAAATGACCCTAAAAAGGTCATTTCTCCTAGTCATGGCTGGCAAGCGTGGTTCCCAATTATCAAATTGGGGGTCATGACTATCATCCATGGATGGATTCAAATTCCAATGGTCATCAAATTGACCACCCTCCTAGCCGTGGGTCTGAGCTGCGGTTCGACAACTTTAGGAAAAAATTTTTTTCAATTTTTTTGATTTTTTAGTATATTTAATTGATTTTTTTATTTTAGAGGTGTTATTTTTCATTTTTTTGTGTTTTTGAGATTTTATGATTTTTTTTGTCATTTTTAAGGTTGTTTTTATTTTTTACCTTATTATTCTACTTTCCACCAGACTTTGATCATAAGGGTGAGGGAATATGAGATCCTTCGTAACCTACATGGTGCATTGATACCCGTAGAGTTGGATTGGTTTGGGGTCATGGGATTTGGCTACATCTTGTGCCTCCCCACCATCTAGGCTGATCAGGCCTATATGACTACATTGGCCTAATGTTGGGATGCGTGGACCAATACCTTTCACCTATCGATAGATGAGATGATTGTCACTTTGGAGGATGTCTACCACATCTTTTGACTCCCTCTGGATGGTGAGGCCATCACATCTTCATCGATCGAGGTGAAGTAGGTAGTATTTGATCACATATTTGGTGGTCGTAGTGAGGTAGCACAATGACACTCGGACCATGGAGGGGTCCACATTGAGCATTGGTATACTGAATAGGTCTTCTCTCAGTGAGCAACCATTTTTATGCACCTGATCATGTAGATTGTCCTACCTGACTCTTCTAGAGTGAGGTTCCCTTGGAACCTCCTGGCTAGGACTATGGAGGTCTTAGCTAGCCCCCATGATCATCCTCTGATCCTATCTTGGGGAGTGCCTTACTAGCATAGCTCTATAATGAGTTGTACCAGATTACATAGAGGAGCAGAGTAGGCATCGGTTGTAGCCTACTACTTTAGATCTGGGGGTGGTAGCATATTAGGATTGAGCATCCCACTAGCCTACCACTTGAGATTGGTACCATTGAGGAGGTGCATTGGTGTTATATGGTATGCTGGCCTCATGATTAGGAGGGCTTTAGGAGTAGGTCTCATGTAGGAGATCTAGCTTACTATATTGGATAGTTTTCATGATTGTAGGTGGACTAGGTGGACTGGCACCCATACCTAGACTACCCTCCATGGATGGAGGCTGATGACTGGCTGCATCGGGCATGTAGAGATAGATGGCTCCTCGGATGCAAGTCTAAGGTATGGGAGTTATTTTACTTCTCTCGTGTCACTAGATAGTTTGGGATTAGGTAGGACATTCTAGAGCCACCTACCATCTACCATCACCTCGCTCTAGAGAGGGACTTGACCTGGCCTAGGGTGACTCCACTAGGTGATGAGGATGATGAATTTTAGGAGTCAAGGTTGACAGATGTAGGGACTACTCTTGATTATGACACTTGGTGGACACTCAGGGTATGGTAGGGTTTTGAGGGCCCCTTAGGTAGGACTCTAGATGATGTAGTAGTAGAGGGTGTTGAGGGAGCAGAGGTTGACCCTCATGATCATTGAGTCTATCATAGGACTGAGGGTGGATGGGGTGAGGGAGGAGCTATAGAGGATGCACCTCTAGTTGAGGAGGAGGGTGATGCTCTCGAGGAGGGTGAGGCCACACCTGATAGCGAGATCGGGTAGCTCAGGGCCTAAGTTGCTAGCCTATAGACTCAGGTAGGCTCCCTGTAGACATAACTTCTACATCGGGACACCACCATTGCTACCTTATAGGAAAAGGTTGGGGATCTATAGTCTTGAATCATAGTAGGGTAGTCTTAGTGGTATGACTATGAGGAGGAGAAGATCACTCTATAGGCTAGTATTGACTTAGTAGGGATAGAGATATAGTGGGTTATAGGCCAGTGCATCCTTCTATAGTCCTAGTTGGATGCTTTGAGGGTATATTATGATGCACTCAGGGCTAGGAGGGAGGACCCCTCCTCTTCATAGGTTGCTCTAGCACCTCTAGCTACTCCAGTAGCTCCAATAGCATAGGGATTAGTAGAGCTGGACCAGGCATCAAAGATCAGATGACTACGGGCTCTGGTGTAGTAGCACATCAATGATAGTGTAATAGATGCTTCCTACATCTCTACTCTAAGGGGAGAGATAGGGTTACTCGATGGTCAGGTTCTTGAGAGGTCTGATGCTCTAGGATCTTAGAGGACTCACACTCGAGAGATAGGGTAGTCCTCAGCTAGCTCTAGTCGTAGATCACATAGGTCAGAGAGGACCTCTGGTGCCAGCTCTAGGAGGACTCACAGGGAGGGTGGAGGTGATGGTGGAGCCTCTCAGACTGGGGGTGCAGGTACTTCTTAGTACTGATCTGATAGATGAGATTGTACCATTTTTTAGTGTAAGGTCGAGGACCTACATAGATGTAGCCTATGGGTATTTTTGACATATGTCGATGTACTATTTATTATATATTTTTGGTACACATATATATATATATATGATCTGATATTTGAGACTTATTATATGTGTGTATTTTATGTGTTTTATTGTTTATGTTTTATGAGATGCATATGGATGCAATGCTTATATGTTATGTTGATTTTATGCTATATGATGTGATGTATGGATGACATGCACTAGATAGCTATGGAATGTATGATTAGATGCGATGATATACATGTGTAGATGGACTACTTATGATGAATGTATATGTATGCAATGTTTACTATTAAATGCAAGTGTAATTTATTGTACTTGTATGCATTTAATTTATGATGTTATGACATAATTTATGCCATGTATGTATTGCATAATTTTTCTATGATGAATGCTATGTAAATGAACATGTATGTTTTAATCACTTAAAACATAATGTATGAATGCAATATGGTTTTGACAATCTAATGGATGACACCACAGAATGTATAACAATCATGAAATGTAATTGCTATATCTTTGTATAAAAATTGATAAATTGTACACCCCTATGTGAGATGCAATGATGTATTGTTTCTATTCATAAGTCTTTGTAAATTAAAATAATATGGATAACATAGTCAGTGGCCATTTAAATATCATTTCTGACATCCATCCGGTATCTAACCTATATTACAAATAGTTCTAATAAACAAACTCTCATAAAAGAAAATGATATTTGAAAATTGCATTGAAAATTGGTTGTTGCTATTTGGGAATTTTTGAGGTTTACCATGAGACTCAAACACCCTAGTTGTCTAATCAAAAGTTGTATAATGACCATACTAGACTTCTGAAACATAAGGTTTTCGCTAGGATAGACCCTAACTATTCATTACCAATGTGTGTGCAAATGAGTATATTAGATAAGGCATAAGCATACCCCGATGTCAGGCGGGATTCTTTCAGCCCATTGCTAATATTGGGGATCCTCAAATGTCTATCCAATCCTAGGTTCAAATTTTAGTTGGATGTAGACCACTAGGTGATATAGGACACCTGAAGCTAGCTCTTCCACATTCAAATATTGGTCTGCACAAAAGTGAGATGCTAATGTATCAGACATATCATCATGCGTAAGGTACGATAGTGCTGACAATTCCAGGGATTCAAGCTCACCCCCTTCTTTTCTTCAATTTATCAGGATACTTGCTCATGTAAAGTGATAAGAATCACTATTTATTTTGTACTTTTCTTTTAGTGATAAAAACCACTATTTATTTTGTACTTTTCTTTTTTTTTTTATTCTCTTGAGCAAGGGATTTGATACTGATTTGATTTCACTTTGAATTTGATCTTGATTTGACTTGATTTCTAAGGATTTAACTTTGGAATTTCACTCGAGGATTTCATTCTAGGATTTTTCTCCTTCATTTGTAAGCAAGGGATTTATTTGGGTAGGGGGTAAACTTGTCCTTTTTCCAATTGCCAACATTTCTTGGACCATCTGCATAGGGGGATAAGCAAGATAAAATTTTCACCTCAGGATACCTGGTCCCACTTCATAGCATTCATCTGTCCCTCATCCTAATTAGGATTTTTTAGTTTGGATATTAGTGATAGGATTCTGATATGCTAAGGGCTATCAAAACTAGACCTCATCTACAAAATCAAAGCAAGATTTCTACCAAACTCTTGAGAAGACCACTAGGTATGGTTGAGTGACCAAAAAACCTTAGTATATTCTTCATAGCAACAAGAAGGGTTGTGTTGAAAAATACAATTACTCACAAGGGTGATGTATAATTATGATAATGCATAAAAGCATGATTGAAACACAAATGTGGTGTCATTTGTAAGATTGTAAACACAACCTATTCTAATGCAAGTGCAATGGATGGAAATGCCTAATGCAATGCAAAATGACATGTATGTGCAAAAATGAAATGCATGCGGTAAATGGAATGCAAATGTTGCAAATGAAATGCAATGATGCAAATGAAATGTAATGCAATGTTTTTGAATTTTTGATATTTTCCAATTTTTTAGATTTTATAATTTTTTATTTGACCAAAGGGCTTACAGATGCCTTTGGAGCCTTTTATTGGATGACCAAAGGGCTTACAGATGCCTTTGGGGCCTTTTTATGGTTTTAGGCATAAAATGCTTTAATATGAAGGATGTTGAGAGGTTCAGGCTCTTCAACCCCTTCCAACGATGTCAAGCGGTATGTCCTAGGTCCAATATTCTCAGAGATGATATAAGGACCTAACCAATTAGCCATAAATTTGTCTCATAGTTCTAGTGATAAATTTGAGTTCTGTTGGTTCTCTTTCAGCACAAGATCACCAACCTCAAAGTCTCTTAGATGGAATTTGTTATTGTAAGCTCATTTTAAGTGCTCCTGATAAATGTGGAGATGCTCAAGAGCATTCATGCGATGTTCATCAAGTAGCATCAATTGATCTAGGTGAGCTTGCCATGTAGTGTCATCATCGATGAACTCTTTCAATGTGATGTGCAACGTTGGAATCTCCAACTCTAGGGGCATAATGGCCTCAATACCATATACTAGTGAAAATGGAGTTGCCCCAATGGGTGTCCGAATGCTAGTCCTATAAGCCCATAATGCAAGGGGTAGTTGGATGTGCCAATATTTGTGGTGTTCTTGTACCATATTTTTCAATATGGATACCACTATCTTATTTGAAGCTTCAGCTTACCCATTTGCCTATGGATAATATGGAGTCACAAAACTATGTTTGATCCTGTACTTGGATGTTAGAGCCCTCACAGTCTTGTTCTTGAATGACGTTCCATTATCCAAGATTATTTTGGATGGTATCCCAAAATGACTTATGATATTGGTGAGTATGAACTCAGCAATACGTGCTCTAGTTGTCATTGTTAATGGGATTGCTTCCACCCATTTAGTAAAGTACTCAGTAGCCATAATAATGAATGTATGTCGACCCGATGATGGAGGAGAGATCTTACCGATTAGATCCAAACCCCATTGAGAAAATGGCCAAGCCACTTGAATGGGTTGTAAGGCCTATGATGGCAAGTGTGCAAGATTAGCATGATGCTAATATTTAATGCATTTCTTGACATACACATTGCAATCCTTCTCCATAGTAGGCCAATAATAGCCCATGCGAAGGATGCACTTGATGATAGCCATGCCATTGAAATGGCCACCACATGTACCATCGTGAGCTTGCAAAATTGCCCAAGATGATTCTTGGGGCTCAAGACAATGAAGGAGAACTCCATCGTAGCTTCGATGATATAAAATATCTCCTAACAAGACATACTTTGTCACTTTCTATTTAAATGTGCATCTCGCGACATGCGATAATCCTTGAGGGATCATACCAAGCTTTAGGAAGTCATGTATCTATGACATCCAACTCTGATAGACCTCAACCTCAACTATCAAGACAACATGTTCCCCCTATGGTTTAACATTTGCAAATGCAGACTGGAAAACAACCTTATGGTGAATGGTAGTACCATTCCCCATAGGACCCTATGAGATCAATGACCCCCAAGGCGCTCTCTTGAGAAAGTCTCTGGCTCTGTAGAACCATTCATGGTTTGGTTCTACTTGAATCATGTTGATTGACTCTTTGTTATCCAAAGCTTCGTGCTACACATTAGAGTGTGACAATATTTTTACATGGATGGTAGTAAAATCGATAGATAGATTTTGAGGGATTAAAGATCCCAAATATGCCATAGTGTCTACGAATTTATTCGATGAATGAGGGATTGCCTCGATGTCGTACCATTCCAACTGAGCTAAATATGTGTCAACAAGATCTTTGTAAGACTTCAGGATAGGACATCGACATTGAAAAAGTCCCTTCACTTGGTTAATAATGAGAAGGGAATCACCAAAGATATTTAACCTTTTAATCTTCATGGCGATAGCTGTTTGGAGGCCCAAGATTAGGGCTTCGTATTCAACATTATTGTTAGTGCAGGGAAAGTCTAACTTGAATGACAAGGGCATAGGAGCACCTTGTGGCATGAACAACACTATTCCTGCACCACCCCCTTGCTCACACTTCGAACCATCGAAGAACAAGGTCATGTCAGCTTTATTATCTGGTTCTTCGGGCTCGGGTGCTTCTGATAATGTGAAGACTACATCATCAGGAAGCTCAATGGTGAGGGGCCTACTATTCTCGAGAGGCACCTCAACCAGTTGATCAGCTATGACTTGTCCCTTAATGGAATTTTGGCTAATGAATTCCAAATCAAATTCTATCAATAGCATGATCCACTTTGCAGTACGTGTATTATGATACATCTTACTCATCATATACTACAAAGGATTTTGTTTTGATATGACATACGTCGTATGACTTAACATATAGTGCCACAATTTCTTTGTAGCGAACACTACTGCTAAGCATAGTTTTTCCATGTATGCATATCCTAGCTCGTAACTCACCAAGGTTCGGCTAATGTAATATATGGCCTGCTCTTTATCTTGCACATTCTTCTGGGCTAACATGGTCCCTAGTGCAAAATTAGTTGCCGATATATATAGCAAGAATGGTACATCTGGTCTTGGTGGAGCTAGCACTAGTGGCATCACCAGGTAGTGCTTAATCTCAGCAAAGGCTACTTGACACTCCTCATCCCAATTGAATGGGACCCCCTTGTGTAGCAATCAATTCATGGGTCGACATTTATCCGATAATTATGTGATAAATCACTTTATGGATGCTACTTTACCCTGTAGGCTTCTTAATTCCTTGATATTCATGGGGGGATACATTTCTAAAATAGCCTTGACCTTCGTTGGATCAACTTCGATCCCTCATTTTGAAATGATGAATCCCAAGAGTTTTCTTGAAGTTACACCAAATACGCACTTCTTAGGATTCAACCTGACATTATGCTCTATCAGGCGATCAAAGACCTTTCTCAGGACCTCTGCATGCTCTGAATGCAACAATGACTTTGCCAATAAGTCATCGATATAATATTCCAAGATCTTATGCATATAGTCATGAAAGATATATGTCATAGCCCATTGATATGTAGCACCAACATTCTTAAGGCTGAATGGCATAACCTTATAATAAAATGTCCCCCATGGCATTATGAACATGGTTTTATGCTGGTCTTCGAGCTTAATTCAAATTTGGTTGTAACCAAAAAAACCATCCATTAAGGAGAGCATTTCATGACCCGCAGTTGCATCTACAAGAGCATCTATGTTTGGCAATGAAAATGAATCCTTTGGTGTTGCCCTATTGAGGTCTCTAAAATCCGTACAGATATGGATCCTTCCATCAGGTTTTCCTATAGGTACCATATTTGATACCCATTTTGGATAGTCGATGGAAATGACAAACTCTACATCCAACAACTTTTGCAATTCATATTTGACCATTAAGGCTACTATTGGATGCATCTTCCTGAGTTTCTGCTTGACTGGCTTCTTTGAGAGATCTAGCGAAAGGTTATGAGTAACCAATTTTGGATCTAGACCCGACATGTCCTTATAATTCCAAGCAAAGAGATCAGGTCTCTCTTTCAGTAGAGGGATGAGGTTGGCACACTCATCAGGAGATAAAATTTCTCCAAATTTAACCTTCCTTGGATTGGTGGGATCATTACTGATATCCACTTCAAAGGTTTCCTCTATTGACATGTGGGATCCCTCCTCAAGCTGGTGAGGCATAGGGATCAAGTGGATGTCATCTACTGGGTTTATGGGTTCCACATTGGAAGCATCCTCAACATGATAAACATCATGTGCATAGCCTAGCACAAAATGAAAAGGTTGCAACATTTCTTCATTAGGGAAGAAATCTTCAGGCTCTAGTGGTGAGTCAACGTGATCCCAATCAATAGCATCTACATCAAGACACAATGGTTTGGAAGGATCGGTTGGGTTGTGAAGTGGAGTGGTCAAATAAATGGAGATCATATTTATGGAATGGATCATGTCTCTAGGACCACGTGCATGTGACTCTATATTTGTATAACTTCCATCCTCGAGATGTGGTTCTAGGGGTATGGGGATCTCTGGATTTGGTCTATGAATAGACTCAAAAATAGGATCACTAGGCTCGAGGAGCTCTCTATATGTCGATGGATCAGGGAAGACCATATGATAAATCCTATCTAGGTTAGGAGCTCTTCCTCTGAGGCATGGGTGGATATTGATATCTCTACACATATCCATTGTAGTGTATGGTGCATTACGATGACGCAAGTAGGGAGGTCCCAAATAGGCTCTCTCTATTTCATCTTCATCATCACTATCATAATACAAACCCTCACTACTCCCAACTAGAATTGGGATATCAGGAAGATGGGGCCCCATGAAAGCCCACTCTCGATAACTACTATCATCCATGGAGGATTGCTCATCCTCGATGACTATCTCCAAAGGTAATAGTTGATATAAATTAAGAGGGCTCAAGTAAGCCAACTCAGTTTCATCCTTGGGTTACTCCTTGTTCGAGGACTCATCATCATCATCACTCTCATACATGCAACTCGGTCCACCTATCTCAAATATGGACTCTACACTATCCTCATCAGAATGATCTTCTAACTCAGAATCTATCTCTATGCTAGCGATCAAAACTTGTAGGCCTATATCATTGACTACCTCATGGATTTGTTCCTCCAAGTTATCTCTTGGGATATGCTCTAGATCGGTCTCCACCAAGATGTCTTCGTGATATGTCTCAGGTGGTTCTATAGTGACATAAGACACTATCCGGTTATCCCTCCGAAAAGAGGTGGGATTGGGGTGATAAGGATTGAAGTCGACTTCACCCCCCATACTGAGGTACATGTGGTCTAAAGATGCCATGAGGAGTTCATCCTGTCCTCCAATATAATATCCTAACCCGAACCTATCAGTAGGCAATTGGTACTATGGTTCATAAGGCCTCCTACGCCCCTGCTCGAATAATCTGAGACCATAACCATGCCAATGGTAACGCTCAAAATATCATAAGGCGTACTCCGGGTTGGAAAGATAATGAACATTCATGGTGAATGGTTCATCATCATCCTCATCCATGGAAGTGCGAGATGCAAGTTGGTCGAGCCCTCCATAGATGAAATTAGTTTGGTTAGGAGGCACCCCCAATGGTACCACCATCCCTATGGGAAAGCGATGGGCTTGTGGTCAGCCCATGTCTTGTGCAGTCTCGATGATCAATGTAAATGTCACATTCTGCATGATATATTCCCCCAATCTAGGATTAACCAAATGTATGGTCACCTACAGAGCAGATGACCCTACTGAAGATGCAGGTGAAGTAGGCTGAGGTGCCTCTTCGACTTCTCCTTGAGCATTCTCTACTTCCATAGGAGTAGGAACCTCGATGACAACTAGTTTGGGCACTTGCTTTATCTCCTTTTTGCCCATATTTACCTTTAACTTCTTATCATCCCGATGCACTATGGATGCAGATGGTTTAGTAGAAGCAGTTATCATGTGCTCCGATCATTGAGATATAGATGTTGTTGGTTTGGCACACACTTCCTTCATTTTACCTCCTAGCTCTTTGATCGACGATGCTGGTCGTATGTCCAGGTGCATTGAGGGGAGCATGAAATCCCTTGGCAAGTCTGCTAGATTCATGTATTTGAATGGTTCTTCATCGAAAGGCACCATGTGAACCTGTCCCTCATGCACGTATTTGATACATTGATGGAGAATGGAAGGGACACAATGCATTTCTCGTATCCAAGGCCTCCCTAGAAGTATGTTGTATTGCATAGCACCTTCAATCACATGACACATCATGGGGATGGTCTTCAATCCCACCTAAATAGGTAAGACTATCGTGCCAATAGTTGAGCATAATGCATCATTAAAAGCTCTCAATGTGAAGGTAGAAGGTACAATGTGTATTTTTGGTAACTTCAGGTATGTCAATGCCTTGGTCATGATTATATTGATTGATGATCCTGTATCAATCAAAACCCACTTGAATGGTATGTGATTTACACATGCTATAATATGGAGCGGTGGGTCCACTGTGATAGTGGAAACCATCTTGACTTCATGATCATGAAATTGTATGACCGGTTCCTGACACTATTGCACATGTCCCACAAAGTGTGTGAATGCTTCAGGATCCTAGGACTACACTTCTATGGACCTTAAAATATCCATAAGCATCTCCCTATGCTTGGGAGACTACTGAATCAACTCATAAATAGACAACTTCATTGGAGTCATCTATAGGTTTTGAATTAACCTACTCCTGATCATCACCACCGGTCTAGTTGGTGGGCCTGGCACATTCTGGGCTACCCTCGGAGGAGGCACAACTTGGACTCTAATGGGCAATGGAGGTTGATTTGGATTTTCATACCTCACATGTCTTGTGATGATATTGACCATTCTGATGAACCCATGGGTTGGTGGTTCGATGCATACTTGATTGACTTGGCCAACATTGTTCCTTGGTACCTCATGGTTGGGTAGAGGATTCTTGTAAATCCCCATATTCTGATTATCAGGTGCTTGCGGGTTGTCCACAAGAAGCGTACCTCTTTCGATCATATTTTGCACTAAATGCTTGAATGACCAACATACCTCTATGTCATGGCCTTTCATTCGATGAAATATGCAATATTGATCATCTTTATACCCCTTAGGCTTGGGTTGATTAGGGTCCAATAATTTAACCTCAGGTAAGTTTATTGCCTTTGCCTCACACAATTGATGGAAAATCGATGTCAACGATTCTGATAATTGCATGAATATGCGAGGAGGGTATCTTTATTTATCCTTACCCCTCTGATTGTTGTTGCACTGCTCGTACTACATAGGAGGAGGTTGGGCTTGATAATTTCATTGTTGCTACCCCTTATCCCCTTTCTGAAGGTTTAGAACCACCTGATTAACATGTGTCGACTTGGCCTATTGTTTCTCAGTGCTCTTCTTGTTCCATTCCTTCTTATTCTTGAGCTTCAAGTTACCCTCCTGTAACTTGATATCCTCTATCACTTTGGCCTATGCCAAAGCCTCCTCGAAGGTCTGATATTGTTGCAACTGTAATAATAATGAAATGTGCTTTGCACAACTTTTCATAAACATTCGAGTTAATTCAGAAGCAAGGATGGAGAATGGTAACTTTACCATCATATTTCTCCATCGTTTCCCATAATCCATAACTGGCTCATCATCATGTTGCATTAAAGTAGCCAGATCAGATAGGTTTACCTTTTTCTTGATGCCAAAGGAGAAGCATTCAAGAAATGCATCAGCCAGTTGCTCAAAACTGGTGATATTGTACCTCTTGAGCTGATTAAACCACTCTCGGGCTGGGCCTAAGAGGGTCGTAATGAAGGTCCATAGGAGCAAAGCATAATTTCTCCCGATCTGAAAGCACATGTCTAGAAAACTCGTAACGTGCTCCTGAGCGTCCTCCTCTCCTTTAAAATTTTCCAACCTAGGCATCTCAAAATGCTCAGGATAGGCTGGAGTAGGCACTGATGGGCATAAAGGTTCATTATGAATCTTATTCAAGGTAGGATTTTGATAAGTTATCCCTTGCTTCTCGATAGCTTTAACCTTTTCTACCAAGGTCTTATAGGCCTACGAATATAGGAACTCCTCTTCTCTGGATTGCCTTGGAGGCACCTTCGGAGGCAGATTCCTCTTCTGTCGAGGTGGAGGACTAGGCTCATCATCCACTTCGACTAGGGATATTTTAGGATATTCTTGATCTAATTCTTCTCCCACCTCTTCTTCATACTACCTATGCCCATGATGTTCGGATATGGGGTGCCGATCTCTATGTTGGGTCGTATGGCGAGTATGGGTGTCTATATGCTCAGGGTGCAACTCAGGCTATGAAGTAGCTCATCTATCAATGCACTCCCTATACTCACTATGGGGAGGTAAACCAACATTGGCCAATCGGTCCTCCCTCTCAGCATACTCCTTTTGATCAAGGATGCATTGCTCATGCATGCACTATTCATATAAGCATTGTCTTATGAACCTTTGCCTCTGAGTGTTCTCATTTTTGAGGTATTCCCACTCTGCACGAACATCCTCCAATTGGTCTTGGAGAATCTGACATCTCTGCTCTAACACCAGTCTATGAGATCTATCTATGTGATCAGCCATATGAGGCCTCTGGTGTGTGTGCTCTATTCGAGTGGCTTTGTGGGTGTGTCCCCCAATGGACTGATTTGCTATGCTCTTGCCCTTGTCTATGAAGATGACATTCACATCTAGCTATCACATATACTCTATGTCCTGCATGGGATGCAGGGGCACACATATCATGAGAATACTTGGAGCACTCTCTAGGCTCTCTGATGGTCCTAATCATACTTCCACTATGTACACTCATAGAATGAGAGGGCGCAGGCGAAGGTTTATAACCTAGCTATCCTAGGACTTTATCTAGACCATCTAACTATCTACTATGCCAAGGCTCATGAGGTGGCATACCATTAACTCCCACTTTAGACATGTCTATGGTGATCTTACAAGGCTCACCTCTGTAAGGAGTCTACATGGGCCTACGCTCAAAAGTGGCCCTCTCTGTTCACCCTTGAATGGGTGGATCTTGAACCTATCTATACTCAGATGGTGGAGGTCTCAAGCCTCCCCTAGCTATAGGTCGAAGGGGTACCAATATGGATCCCTCTATGACATACTCTTCAGTAGATCCTATGGATGCACATGGAGTGCGATCATAGTAAATGCTACCACATTTGGGACCCCCATGCTGGGAAGCCCCATGCTCTGATCTATGCCTCGAAGAGTGTCTAGCACTTCCTCGTACCAAGGTATTCTCAATAGGATCCTCACATATAGAATTATCCCCTCTAATACTCATTGAATGATGTTTAGGAGGATTCTATGGTTGAGGGCCTTCTACGTTGTGTTGTGCATTGGGTGGAGCTTCGGCTTCGATCTCGGGTCTATGCTCGGATCGGCCTCTCCGTGTACACACCATGATATTATATTATCTCTTATGTAAGTTTTAAGGCAAACAAAGTAAACAATGATGATTATCTCTTTTTAAATTTTTAGTTTGTGAGCCCTAAACTGTTTGATGTGTTTTTCAAGTTTGTTGTATCAAAAAGTAACTCTCATCATGTTTTCAAAATGTTGATGATATACTCAATTGTTAAAGGGCTTTCACTTGTATACTCATAGCTCGACAACCTGGCTATGAACTCCAGGTCACGTAATCCCCCTAAAATGTGGAGATGAAACCCACACCCAGGTAAGGAGCACAGGTCCTATCGATCCTCACCTCGACACCCCATGCATAGTGATACACCCCTCCGAAGAGGAATGTATGCTATTTTGCATGGTTAGGATGGATCTTGGAGTCGGTATTGGTCTAGTAACAAAAGGTTCGAGGGAGTTGGGCCAATGGATGGAAATCACTACCACCATCATTGAACCCTACTAGTGGTTGGATGTGACTTCCAACTCACTAGCATTTACAATGTGTCATGGTGTGTGTGGTTCCTTTTACTTTGCATGAAAATAGAAATGCATAAAACAACACTCAAATGATTCTACATGCTTTCAAAAGAATGTTTGACTTTTAAGAATTGCATGATTATGCTAAATGATGTTTAGAGAATGCAACTATCTATGATGGAAATGGCCACTAATTGGGCCTCATGCATGCAAACTCGAAACATAAAATGGCCTAGACCACTGGAGACTAGGGCGGACTGCAATCAGAGGTCCACTGTTCCTAGCAATGACTAGTAGAAAACTAAAAAGCATTCTATGAATTTTCCATTCTACTTTTTGATTATGTTTCCTAATTAGTATACCATCTTTTGCATTCTATTTATAAAAACATAGACAAGAAAATACAGAGAGGGAAAATGATCCTACCTCAGATCCAAGTCTGATGGTGATGTCTGATTCTACTTTTTTTCTATTTTCTATTGATCATGGCTCTGTGGCATGGCTGCAACTGTTGCCCGTGGGTGTTAGCCATGGTTACAACTGTTAACCATGGTTCTCAGCCATGGTTAGTACCTAACATCACAAAACATAGTGCATCAGTATTTTGTGGCATGAAATTCAGATTTCCCATCGTGATCACCTTCTGTAGCAACCCAGGAAGCATACACCTAAACTAATAATAATTGAAACATCACATAAAGCATGAAATATAGATGAATTTGCAAATAACCACAAAGTAGGGCTTCCTTTTTATTAAATTTCCAATGAATCTTGATTACAAATCCATCCCTCTTAGGGATACCCAATGTGATACAATCATTACAATCATAGAACAATCCCCATGCAAGGGTAGGTGTAATTCATAGACTTCCTAAATGCACATGAACTGCTCCAAGGTATCGATGACCTTCTTCCCCATGATTAGAGGTATTTGTTGCCTTGCATATCAACACCCTGTTAGTCCTGCATACAATAAACAACAAGAAGCATATTAGTAATAAAGGAGGCCTCTCTTGATGAGGCTTTAAAAGGAAGTTATACAAAAAGATGCCATGAAAGCTTGAAATCAAGAAAGTGCAAGAAACATGGTAAACCTATGTTAAACATGATATATTGCCATGAAATATGTAAAGGAAAGATAGAATTATCTATCTAATGCCCTAATTATGAAATCAAAAGCATGAAAGCATGAAATGTAAGCATTCTTGTCCTACTTACTACAAATGCCAAATGAGAAGAAAGATACCTAAACTCTTAATTCTACCAGACAAAAGTCTCTAATAAAGCAAATATACTCATGATATATCTATTCTACTACAAATGAAATAAAGTCTACTAGCTAAAGACCAAGGAAATATGGAGATTGAACCTGACCATGGGTCTATCACGTAGTGAGCACTGTTAACCATGGCTGACAACCATGGCTAAGCCTAAAATGTACTTGCCCTCCAAATGTGGCCTAAATCTCCAATTTCCTTGATGAATTGATGGTTCAAGGGTCGCCTCTGTGTCCTCTAATAGATTTGGTGGTTGAATTGCTCCGATTGGTGATGGATTGCTCGTAATCTCATTTCTTGATTCTTCTAGCCTCCTAAGACCTCCATGACTTCAATTGTCATTTCAATCTCTCAATGCTAGCTAAAGGATTTCTCTCAATGCAAGTAGGTGAGTACTGAATTCGATAGGGCTTCATCATTCAAATTCTCCTATGCATCTCTCTTATTTCCCATTTTGGATGGGGTTCTTATAACCTCTAGGAAGGCTATTTCCTAGCTTCTTGAGGAAGCCAAGATCAAGAATGGATAGCTGGAGCAGTTGGAGGGAAGCTTCTGGATCTTTCCACCCCAAAACCACTCGGATCTACAACCAATTGGCCGTTATAACTAAATTTGGGTCGGCCAAAGTCCAACTGATTCTGACTGCTAGCCATGGCTCTAAGGTGCGGTCAGCTCTGTTAACCATGGGTCTCAGCCATGACCAACATCAGTTAGGCCAAAATGCCTAAATGAGTGGTTAGAACCATTGCTATACCTTGGTATTTGTCCAAGGTCTTCCATATGGTCTTCTAGCATGTCCCATATGAGTAGTCACCTCGACATGACATGTTTTAGGTGTCTACACTATCTCTGATCTACACTAAACACAGTCCTTCGGTCTAGCACAATTATGCTAAATATATATGTTTGGTTTGGCATAAACCTATCCTAAAATCTACATCAAAATCTATCCTCAAATTTATTCTCAAGCCTTAAAACAAATCTTGACTCAATCACAAATCAACTCTGCTAGATCTGCCCCAAACCTTAACTCAAGGTTTGAACCAATAAATCAATCAACTCCGCTTACAAGTCTTCTCAAAGACTTACCTCAAATATATCCACAAATACTCTCTAGAACTTGCTATCACTGCTATCAAATATTCACCAAGACTTACCTTAACTCTACTCAATAAGTCCTTACTAGAACTTTTTCAATCTGCTCAAAAAGTCTTTACCAAGACTTACCTCAACTTTGCTCAACAAGTCCTTACAAAATCTGCATTGTAAGCTTCCACAAAATCTTACTCAACTCAATTCAATCTATCAAAAATCCTCTTTAATCACACCAACAAGAACCATACAAAACATTTTTCAATCTCACAGAAACATATAGAGAATTGTTAGAGAATCAATATACTTCATATTCACAATAATGCTCAATCACTTTCAATATTTCATTTTACCACAAAAACATATAGATAATTGTTAGATACTCAATATGTTTCACTCACAATAATGCTCAATCACTTTCAATATATCTTTCAACTCAATCCATAATTTAAAGAACAATTTGTTTCACAGAATTTGAACTATCACTTAAACACTTCCAATCAACTAGGATCAATCAACTCCACTCAATCAATCACTCAATGAAAAAATCCTTGTTTACAAACCCTAGTCCAAGCATATGAACACTCACTTAATTATTTCCAACAATGCTTATCAAACAATCTCACATAACAATGATACTCAAGATATTTCACAAACCCTAGTTTAAGATAGTTATCACCTTCACATAACAATTATACTCATGGTATTTCACAAACCCTAGTTCGAACATATAAATATCACTTCAATATTTTCAAAAATGCTTATCAAAGGCCTATGCAGATAGAGGGAAACAATCTGGTGAGTGAAGGTGCATAGGGGAGTACCGATAGTGATAAAAAAGGATAGGTACTTGAAAATAATACCATAAATGGTAGGGGATACTAAAAAATATCATTATCGAGCATGGTAGGGGGATGTAAATGTAGGTGTGGGATCAAGGAAAATATGGCTCATAGGGATAGGTAGGATTGCACAGGAGAGAGACCTATAAGCTTAGAAAACCAAACCTAGAAAAAATGACATTTTGGAATCATGCCCTTGACAAAACTATCAAAGGTGATTAGTCTAGGAAATATGAATGGTAAATATGCACATATTTTTGCCTATCCACTCCCTCATCATCCCCATTTCATTCATGGAAAAAAACTTTATTGATCCCAGTTCCTTTGCGCATGACTCTATGGTGGATAAGATTATCCAAGATAGACACTTCTTCCCCTTCCTCCATATGTTTTCTAGAGATGATCTTGATATCACACTTGCTTTACTTGAGACCTTAGATAATGGTTTTGTTACTATGCATGGTAGGAGCTTCATGGTTGATGTCCACCTATTATCTTCCATTACTAGCCAAAATCCTAAAGGTCGTTCCATCCATAGGCATGAGCATAATTGGGAAGTTGAGATTATTGAATTTAAAGGAAATGAGAAAATCCTCAAGAATGCTAAGAGCCTCGGGATATTTAGGAGTGACCTCAATTCCCCTTGGAATGTTGTGATGATGTCCATCATGGAATTCATCACTGTTGATGATCTTGATAATCTCCTCAAAACCTACCATTTGGCTTTCATTAGCCATTTATGGGACATTAATCCTCTTAGCATTCCTCTCTTCATTTTCAATTCCATGAACAAATCCATTGAAAATTGCAGGAATAAGAAAATCTATGACCTTCCTCACCATCAGGGTTTTTTTGAGGTCATCTATACCTACATCCTAGCAAACAGTACCAAACCCAATCCTAATAGTCCTAGCCTGTAGGGTCCTCAACTCACCCTACCTTAGCAGAGAGAGAGAAAAATCATTGAGGATGTCACTAAATTGAGGGCAAAAAAGAGAATTATATTTGATAGCACAGAGGAACCTATAAGGAAGTCTATCCGACTTCAAAACCTAGCAGCTAAGCACAATGTCATTGAGATCAAGAATGAGGAAGAAGAAAAAGAGGACAAAACCAAGCTCCTAAAAGAGTTCGTCATATCTTCCACCACTTGTATGATGAATGCAATGGTTAATACTATACTAGACATCTGGGAAGGTCTACATAAACTATTTTTTTGTGGGCAAATTGTCCAAGAGGTTGATGGTGGGTTCGAAGCAGAGAAATTTATTGTCAAAGAGGAGCCTAAGAATTATGAGGCAAGGACACTAATAAGGACACCAAGGACGAGGATAAGACCTCAGATAAGGACTAATTTCCTTATCCATATTTTTTTTTTCTAAGGCTACCCTGCGTGGAACCTGGTCTCTTTTAGATAATAGGTATTTTTTTGGTTTTATACCATACCTGCGTGTAGGGCCTTATTTATTCAGTTGTAGTTTTTATTTTTTAGGTTTTGTCCTGTATCTCAGTGTCCTTAAGTTTGAGGCTACAACCTCACTTTTTTGTTTATTCTATTCTATGTGGGTCCCCAAGCCCGAGGCTGCATCCTCAATTGTGGATCTTGATAGTCTAAGTTTTTAAGGGGGTCAAAAGTGTGTCCTTTATCATGTTACAACTTGTCTTGTTGGTTTTGTATCAAGGTTAAGGGATCCTTCAAACCCTTTCAGTAATATAATCTTTTGATTTACCAAAAAAAATATTTTTATCATTAAATTTCACTTAGAAAAAACCTTTAACAATCAAACTCAAAAATGCTTATCAAACAATCCTTTTCACTCCAACTTAGCATTCACAACATCCAACAATATTTCACTCACAAGGAAAATATTCCCATATATTTTGTTTTATAAATAATTGACCTTAAAAAATTGTCTCAATCACAATTACTCTTTTTGCTAGTCTCAAGGGTTAGGTAGCAAAAATCTTCTCAAAACTTCATTCAATAATTTCCTCACAAATTATTCTCACCATGCAAAACACTAGATCTCAATTACACCTTATTACTTCTCTCAAATATTAAACATAGTAAGACTTTATTTTATAAAAATATTTAAAACCCTCTAAAGCCTTATTAATCCATTCAACACTTAATCACCAAAATCACAATATAAAATCTAATTTTCATAAACCTTATATCTCCCTAAGATCTCATGCCAAGAAAACCTAAGGAAAAAATTTAAATTTAAAAATTTAAACACCTTTTGCCCTTGGTGGTAATCAAACCTACACTACACTGCCATCAGCACCGTAGCCACAAGTTCAACTGCCGTGTGAGCTAGGCGCTCACCTTGGAAGAAAGAAACACCTCATGCACTTTATTGCTTCCCTTTGGAACCTAATCCAAAAACTTTTACTTCCCTTCTTGGCACCTCAACCAAAATGTTCACCAAAACTGCCATTAAGATTTGATCGTGGGCCCTCCCGCTTGTCAAAGCCCTAAGTTAAGGTTATGCATAGTGGCGAATATTCATAAATTGGGTAAATATTAGGATTTCCAAAATTGAAAATTGATGAATATGAGGACCCTCAATGTCGGCCCATTTGCCTAAAATTTTTGGGACCAATTTTTTCTTAGGGTCAATTTGCCACAATATATATCTAAACATAGGTATATTTGTACTCATTGAAAAGCTCTTTTCAAGCCTGATCTAATGGTGGTGTTTTTATGAAGTTATAAGGTGATTTAATAGGTCAAAATTTACCCCAAATATGACCTTAATTTTTAGGGCTTCAAATGCCATAAATTTTTGTGTGAATATGATTGATTTGATTTGCGTAGGATTCACCTTGATTTCCATTAGGATTCGCCATTTTTTTACAAGTACATTTTGAGTCCAACCTCTTATGCATAACCTTGCTCTAAGTCATAGCCGCTTGCCACTAGGCCACCAAGTTGGTTGGTTATGAGGCTTAGAGCCTCACAAATCTTGTCCCTTCGCTGGTGCAAACAAGACAAAAACTTTTGTCTTCTTCCTCACACAAAATTCGTAGAAATCATAGGCTTAATTTTATTCGAATGAAGGTATCCTTTGCAACTAAGGCACATGGTATTTATACCATTGTGCCACCACCATATTAGACGTCGGTGGAGGAAATAATGCATGATGTTGGCACTTTATTTTTTCCCTCATAACCCTAACCTTAGGGTTAATTAAATTAGATTATAATTTAATTAATAATAAAATTATTATAATTAATTTACAATTAATTGAATAACTAAAAATTTAATCAAATAAATTTATAATTAAATTATTAAAATTAATTTATAATTAATTTAAATTCTTTAGGTCTTACCATTATACCTTTATTGTTATAATAAATTATTATAATATTATTTTTCTTGGGCCTTCATATTTCTCCTGTAGACCTTATCTGATCACCTTATTATTTCTAAAACTTACTCTTGACATCCTTCGTCTCGCACTACTCACTAAAACTGACTCTTAACATCAATGACAACAATTCTTGCTCATATTTCCAACAACACTTTCAAATATGATATTTTGTTGTAAAAACCAGATTAGAGTAGTGTAATAATATGTATTATAAATTGTATATAAGGCTTGTTTAATGTTCCTTCTTTTGCACTCTTTTTCCAGATCTGAAATTCTAGTTTTATGGTAGATTTTTCCTGCAATATAAGGGTTTTGAGGTTGTCATTTATGAGTAGACACCTTCCCATTTTTGCTTGTATTCTTTGATAACAAATCCAAGACTAGATAATAGTAGATAGAAGCTCTTTAATTGATGCAATTTTATGCACTTTCTTTCCTTGCATCTAACCTTGTAATGCTTTGGATTTGAGACTCACCAAGTCTCAATGTTTGAAGATTCTATTTCTATTTTTGGTTAGTTGTGTTCTTCTCCAGATTTTGGAGGATTCTAACCTGTTTTGGTGGCTTTACTTCGCCACTATGAGTTGTAGATTTATGTGCTTTAATAGTATACTTAGACACTTGATACATATCAGATTTTGTGCCCTTCAAAAACACAAAATTAATTTCTTTTGAGAGTAGATTAATAGTGCAAATAAATCTAATAGACTTTTTAATGCACTAAAAATTTCACCTTATCACTCCAATCAACTCTCAAGATAATGCACTTAATCAAATTTACTGCAACTAATCGAGAATAATCTGAAATGAACCTTTAATAATTATTCTATAATTTCACTACAATTTAGTATTGTAGGACTTAGTCTTCTTTTTCTTATTTCAAAGTAGATGATAGGTGGTTGATAGAAGCAATTTTGAAATCTAATAAACTCCTAATTAATGTGCAAATGAACTTTAAAAAGAACCTTTTTCCTTTTGCACTTTTGAATACTCTAATCTAATTTTCTTCTTGCAACTTTAATCCAAATTCAAGTGCTCTAAAAAATTTGATAAGTAATCCAATTAATGAATCTACTTGCACCAAAAGTTGCTTACCTTTTGAAAGTTTCTATAGCTCTTTTTCCACTTTTGTAGAGGATGTAGATCTTGGTGTCTAGGATCACCAAGTTTTTTCTTTGAGTAGGATCTTGCAACTCTTTGTAGACTATCTTGAATAGCTCCTTCTTCACCAAATGATGGTCTCAAACTTTATTTCACGAGCCTAGGATTTGGTGGCTTGTTCTCCTCTTGTGTTCTCCTCCTTCTACTGTATATTTGGAGAAGTCTTTATCTCTAAAGTGGTGCCTTCTTCCTATGAGAGGTAATCTTCAAATGTCCAATATTTGGTGAGCTTCTTCTATCTTCAAATCTTCTTGTCAAATTCTGACTTTAAGCAAGATATTCTTCTAGGATTTGGCACTCCTTGCCAAATTATTCTTTGCAAATTTTGTGCTCCTTGCCAAATTCTCCTTCACAAATTTGGAACTCCTTGCCAAATTATTCTTCTTGGCCTTATTGTCGGATGGCAACAATTGTCCCAAGTCCTTCACTATTAGGAGCTTCTCCTTGGTAGTGGATTTCTCCAATGAGTTCTCCTAAGAACTCTTTTGATGATCTTCAACAAGGATCTAAAGGCATTTTTTGATTCTTCTTGAGACCTCTCCTAGGTCTTTGATCTTGTAGCTTATGATGGTCTTCCTTGAGACCTTCTCTTCAACCTTCTACTCCTGGAAGTGTTGGTGGTGAGATATTCTTTTGGATCTCTGATTCTAGTGCTTCTGGATTCGAGCAGGACTCACCTAGTCCTTCTGCTTCTTCTTTCAAGACTAGAAGTTCTTCAATGATATCTTCTCTTAATCTCTTCATTTTTGCTTTAGGTTCTAAGTTGATTCTAAAGAAGATACTCTTCCTAACTTTCTTGTAGGAAGTTTCCCAACTCACTAAATCTTATTTCCCTGGAACAAAGATATTAGTATTAAAATATTTAGTCTACTTCTGAATCAGATATTCTCTTTGAATTCTTCTTCAGGATCAAGGCTTCTATGGCCTTTTTTAGTATCAAGGCTTCTGTGGCCTTTTTCAGTACCAAGGCTTCTATGGCCTTTTCTAGTATCAAGGCTTCTATGGCCTTTTTAGTATCAAGACTTTTGTGGCTTCTTCTTCAAGGATTCTATGGCCTATTATTCAAGGCTACTATGGCCTTTTTGTATCAAGGCTTCTATGGCTTGTTCTTCAACTGTGAAGTTCTTCAATCCAACAATGGAGATCTTCAGTCTCCTGACTTCACCATGATTCTTCACTAGAAGTCTTCTTCCATAGTATTCTTCTCTTGCACAAGGAACTAATCTCTGCACTATGAAGGCACATCGACCTTTAGGCAATGAATTTGGAGTCTCCTAGCTTTCTATTGTAGGAGTTGTCCCAATCCTCTAAGAATTAGTTTTCTACAACAAAAGAAAATTCAAGCAATAGTTAGAAAATTCCAGAAACTCCTGGATGATCTTCACTAGATGATTTTTCAATCTAGTGGATTGAATGCTGAGTCCTAGTCTTCACGAGTTTTTCCTACAACTCTGTGGAATAGACTCCAGTCAAATATAATCTTAGTATTTTTGGAACTAAGATTTATTTTAGTCCTAAATTTGTGACTCTCCCTAATTCTACCACCTAGACTCTTCTGAGATATTTTTACAATGGCTAGTCCAGTGGCATGTTAGTTTGACATAATACTCAGGATCAATAAAAATGGTGGTTTCCCTATTGACCTACATAGACTAGATCTACCGTGGCTCTCGTACCACTATTAGATTTTGATGTAATGAGCACTGGGAGATAGCAATCACAAGATGCAGAATAATATGAAAGAAATTAAATCTGCTAGATGACTGAAATATGTTGTAAATAGAAATCATATAAAAGTATACAATGTAGCTATGGAGGAAATGAACACTCCATTAATAAAGCTATTGAACTACATTGCACCCATCACCACTGGATGGTGATGTACACAAAACTATACTATACCCTAAGCTACACTATCTAACTATGTCCCCCGACTCTATATCTATCTAACAATGAGGCCTTCCTTATATAGGCAAAATAGGTTACTTGGCCAACACTCTACCTAGTTGTGCAAGGGATAACTTGCACATATACAACTTGCACATTTACACTTGTGCATTTATTACATTGCATGAAGTAACTAGATAACTTCCCCCTAAAGTAATCTAATGTCCTAAGTATGTACCTTGGAAGATACATTTACATAACCCAAATGATGGAATATACTCTATTTCTAACACCCCCTTGTATTACATTATTTGGGTATTGAAGACTTTAGTCTTCAATATGGATCTTCTTCTTCTTCATCTTGATCTTTGTACTCTTTCTCTGCATTCTTTGTATTCAGGTTTAGCAGGTAATTTGTGTCTTCATATGATGTAGAGTAAGCTATAGCTAGAGCTTCTTATTTCATTGGATGATCTTTGGCTTGTTCATCTTCTATCTAACCACCTTTATAGTTCTCCTTGCAAGTATCTTCATTTGGTTCTGATTGTTGATGAATGAGTAGGGTATGGTGCAATTGTCCTCTCATTCTTCTATGCTTACCTTTTTGGTGTACTGGTTCCTTTTTTGTTGCTTCAGTCTTCATGTCATGGCCTCTTTTAGTATGTCTCTTCTTCCTTTTTCTTCTTCTTCTCTTCCTGTGATTCTGCTTTGATGCTGGTGAAACCTTTGCTTTATGACAAGTTAGTCTATCATCACAATAGTATTATTATTTATTGCTAGCTTGTTTCTTGTGTTGAGTAAGTACAAACATAATTAATGATAGATAAATCATTAGATATTCTTCTGGTGAAAATATAACCAATCTTTGTGAGTTCCACCATGTTGTGAAGAGAATTTCATGAAGATAGTTAATCAATACTGTAAAGCTACCTTCTTTGGCTTCTTTAAGAAATAAGGAGAATTTCTCTTTATCGTTAGAGGGTAGATACTCGTATCCTTCTAGAGTATCTATTAAGTTTTAAGAGTAGAATTCTACTTCATGGAATAGTTCTTCATTATTGAAAGCCTTTCTCAAAATTTCATCCATGATAGATCTTTGAAATAGTGATTCTTGCTATTTGAAGTTTGATAGAATCTTGATAGTCTATCTTATAGCTCCCTAGTTTTAGGATATATGATTCCTAATTGAAGTATATAAGCTTGATTTGATGAAACCTTTATTAATACTTAGGTTTGTAGGCTTCCTTATGTCTCCCTAGTAATGAGAGTATGAACACCTAATTTTAGGTTTTGAAGAAAGCTTATATCTTCCCAACTTGATAATATTTGACAAATATTATTATTATCAAGTTTTGTAGAATGCCTTATGACTCCCTAATGATTTTGGAGTATGATATAGTGCTTTTGTAAAAAATATAGTTCAATTTTGGTTGATTTTGTACAAATTTTGTAAAGATCAAAAATCAACTTCTTAACACCTTATTACTCCTATTGAACTAAGCACTTTTCAATTTTTTGAAGAGGTTTTAATGTTGGATTTCATTTATCCCTTTTTAGAATTTTTTGAGACAAGAAAATTATAATTTTCCAACCTTAGTAAAAAACCTAATAACCTCTTTTTATATCCCTTGGATTATTTCTAATTTCCAATAAATAAATTTGATGTAGTAACCCTTGTGGCTCCCAAATTTGGAAAATTAGAAAAATAATAATATTTGCAAAATGTTAAAAAATTTAATCCAAGTAGAATTCCTTATTTCTCCTAGGTTAAATTGCAAATATTAATTCAATTTGATAAGTTATCCCTTATAGCTTTTGCTTTCAAAATCTAAGTTTTAACCTTAGTTTATAACCCTTATATCTCCAAACATGAAAGCAATAATAAAATGGGATTAAACCTTACCTTTTGGATGCTAAATCTCCTCACTGTTTGATGCTTTCTTTGGCTAGATATAACAACAATATAAAGATCACCTTTGGTGCTAGAATCAATGGAGATGCCTTTGAATTGCTTGTCTTCAATGCTAGAACGTAGACACTGTAAAAATAGGAAGGTTTGACCTTCAAAAATAGGAGCCTTTAATGCTCCTTCTTCCTTCCTTCCATGCTGTGCTTTGGATGGCTTTGATCGTGCTTTGTTGTGTATTGGACTTTGGACTTCTGGCACCTTTTATGGATGAATAATCATGGGCTTTGTGACACGTGTCACACCCATTACAAATGAGTGCTCCTCTCCTTCTTTAATGTACCAATTTCTTGTTCAATGCTTTCTTGATCATTTTGTAATGTATGGGCACTCGTGTGGGCACTTGTGTGAAGCTTGTGGAGGATAACAAGTGTCACCACTTCCTTGATATTCCCTGTAACTCTTATGTGAGGTTTCTTGAGCGTTGAGAGATGAAATGGTGCCTTAGAAAGTTTATGCCAAGTGGCATTCAAACTCTCTGCATGAAGTCCTTCCCTGTAACGTCTTCCAAAGAGAAGATTATAACTCCTCAAATCCTTTTGAATGCCATTCCTTTGCTTTGCTATATTTCTTGGGCAGCAAGCAAACTTTTCTTTTGCAGGTGGATTGACGATGCGCTATGGAGCTTTGAATGTTGATTTTGGTGCTTCCTTTGGTGGATGATCTTCACCAAGTTAAAGAGCTTGAATGTAGCACCTTTGCTCCTTTTATTCTATACCTCCAACGTATTGATTCCTGTGTATATTTTTGATGCCTTTTCATAGTATATGTGCACTCTTTTTATCTACGTAAATGTAGCTTGATGATAGCCTTATGTGGGCTTTGATTTTGTAGGTGTGTCCATCCAAGATGAGCCCTTTGAGTGGCTCCTTTTTCTTGGGAAGAAGAGTGCTGATGTTCAGCATTCGTTAAACCTTCCTTGGCTGATTTACCCTGTAAATATTGTGTCTTTTGAGGCACTTTCAAATCTGCTCTTTTGCTGTAAAAACCAGATTAGAGTAGTGCAATAATATGTATCATAAATTGTATATAAGGCTTCTTTAATGTACCTTCTTTTGCACTCTTTTTCCAGATCTGAAATTCTGGTTTTATGGCAGATTTTTCCTGCAATATAAGGGTTTTGAGGTTGTCTTTTATGAGTAGACACCTTCCCATTTTTGCTTGGACACTTTGATAACAAATCCAAGCTTAGATAACAGTAGATAGAAGCTCTTTAATTGATGCAATTTTCTGCACTTTCTTTCCTTGCATCTAACTTTGTAA
The DNA here is from genome assembly GCA_028583015.1 of Wollemia nobilis. Lineage (NCBI taxonomy): Eukaryota > Viridiplantae > Streptophyta > Pinopsida > Araucariales > Araucariaceae > Wollemia > Wollemia nobilis. The sequence continues at coordinate 423,985 of JAQPPZ010016744.1, read as the reverse complement.
TGCTTTGGATTTGAGACTCACCAAGTCTCAATATTTGAAGCTTCTATTTCTATTTTTGGTTAGTTGTGTTCTTCTCCATATTTTGGAGGATTCTAACCTATTTTGGTGGCTTTACTTGGCCACTATGAGTTGCATATTTTTGTGCTTTAATAGTGTCTTTAGACACTTGATACAGATCAGATTTTGTGCCCTTCAAAAACACAAAATTAATTTCTTTTGAGAGTAGTATAATAGTGCAAATAAATCTAATAGACTTTATTTTTAATGCACTAAAAATTTCACCTTATCACTCCAATCAACTCTCAAGATAATGCACTTAATCAAATTTACTGCAACTAATCAAGAATAATCTGAAATGAACCTTCAATAATTATTCTATAATTTCACTACAATTTAGTATTGTAGGACTTAGTCTTTTTTTCTTTTTCCAAAGTAGATGATAGGTAGTTGATAGAAGCAATTCTGAAATCTAATCAACTCCTAATTAATGTGCAAATGAACCTTAAAAAGAACATTTTTTCTTTTGCACTTTTAAATACTATAATCTAATTTTCTTCTTGCAACTTTAATCCAAATTCAGGTGCTCTAACAAATCTGATAAGTAATCAAATTAATGAATCTACTTGCACCAAAATTTGCTTACATTTTGAAATTTTTGTAGCTATTTTTCCTCTTTTGTAGAGGATGTAGATCTTGGTGTCTAGGATCACCAAGTTGCTACTTTGAGTAGGATCTTGCAACTCTTTGTAGACTATCTTGAATAACTCCTTCACCAAATGATGGTCTCAAACTTTCTTTCATGAGCCTAGGATTTGGTGGCTTGTTCTCCTCTTGTGTTCTCCTCATTCTTATTTAGATTTGGAGAAGTCTTTGTCTCTGAAGTGATGTCTTCTTGCTATGAGAGGTAATCTTCAAATCTCCAAGATTTGGTGAGCTTCTTCTATCTTCAAGTCTTCTTGTCGAATTTTGACTTCAAGTAGGATCTTCTTCTAGGATTTGGCACTCCTTTCCAAATTATTCTTCATGGATTTGGTGCTCCTTGCAAAATTCTCCTTCATGGATTTGGCACTCCTTGCCAAATTCTTCTCTTGGGCTTGTTTTCAAATGGTGATAATTGTCCCAAGTCCTTCACTATCAAGAGCTTCTCCTTGGTAGTGGATTTCTCCAATGAGTTCTCCTAAGAAATCTTTTGATGATCTTCAACAAGGCTCTATAGGACTTTTTTTAGATTCTTCTTGAGACCTCTCCTAGGTCTTCGATCTTGCATACTTTTGATGGTCTTCCTTGAGATCTTCTCTTCAACCTTCTACTCTTGGAAGTGTTGGTGGTGAGATCTTCTTCTGGATCTTTTATTCTACTACTTCTAGCTTCAAGCAAGACTCACCTAGTCCTTCTTCTTCTTCTTCCAAGATTGGAAGTTCTTCAATGAGATCTTCTCTTGATCTCTTCATTTTTGCTTCAGGTGCTGAGTTGATTCTGAAGAAGATACTCTTCCTAAATTTCTTGTAGGAAGTTTCCCAACTCACTAAATCTTCTTTCCCTAAAATAAATATATTAGTACTAAAATATTTAGTCTACTTTTGAATCATATATTCTCTTTGAATTCTTCTTCAGGATCAAGGCTTATGTGGTCTTTTTTAGTATCAAGGCTTCTATGGCCTTTTTAGTATCAAGGCTACTATGGACTTTTCTAGTATCAAGGCTTCTATGGCCTTTTTAGTATCAAGACTTCTGTGGCTTCTCCTTCAAGGATTCTATGGTCTATTATTAAAGGCTACTATAAATCTTTTTAGTATCAAGGCTTCTATGGCCTGTTCTTCAACTATGAAGTTCTTCAATCCAACAATGGAGATCTTCAATCTCCTAACTTCACCATGATTCTTCACTAGAAGTCTTCTTTTGTAGTATTCTTCTCTTGCACAAGGAACTAATATCTGCACTATGAAGGCACACCGACCTTCGGGCAATGAATTTGGAGTCTCCTAGATTTCTATTGTAGGAGGAGTCCCAATCCTCTAGAATTAATTTTTTGCAATAAAAGAAACTTCAAGCAATAGTTAGAAAATTCTAGATCTCTTGGATGATCTTCACTAGATGATTTGTCAATCTAGTGGATTGAATGTTGAGTCCTAGTCTTCACGAGTTTTTCTTGCAACTCTGTGGAATAGACTCCAGTCAAATATAATCTCAGTATTTTTGGAACTGAGATTTCTTTCAGTCCTAACTTTGTGACTCTCCCTAATTCTACCACCTAGACTCTTCTAAGATATTTTGATAGTGGTTGGTCCAGTGGTGCGTCAGTTTGACAAAACACTCAGGCTCAATGAAAATGGTGGTTTCCCTATTGACCTACATAGACTAGATCTACCATGGCTCTGATACCACTTTTAGCTTTTGATGTAATGAGCACTAGGAGATAGCAATCACAAGATGCAAAATAATATGAAAGAAAGTAAATCTTCTAGATGACTGAAATATGTTGTAAATAGAAATCATATAAAAGTATACAATGTAGCTATGGAGGAAATGAACACTCCATTAATAAAGCTATTGAACTACATTACACCCATCACCACTGGATGGTGATGTACATAGAACTGTACTATACCCTAAGCTACACTATCTAACTATGTCCCCCGACTCTATATCTATCTAACAATGAGGCCTTCCTTATATAGGCAAAATAGGTTACTTGGCCAACACTCTACCTAGATGTGCAAGGGAAAACTTGCACATATACAACTTGCACATTGACACTTGTGCATTTATTACATTGCATGAAGTAACTAGATAACTTCCCCCTAAAGTAATCTAATGTCCTAAGTATGTACCTTGGAAGATACATTTACATGACCCAAATGATGGAATATACTCTATTTCTAATAGGTTGAAGAAAATAGAAACCTATTGCAATATGAATAATTTTCCTCGGGTACGCGAACATCCTATGCCACATTGCATTTGCAAGAAGATGGTCTAGATTGGTGGTAAAATCTTAGTGTAAATCAAGAATTAGAAGCATTAGTCGATCTAAAATGGGATGAATTTTTTAAAGCCTTCAAAGATAGGTTTCTCATAGAACATTTCTATTTCCAAAAAATTGAGAAGTTCACTAATCATTGATAGGGAACTAGAACCATGGAAAATTATTATCAAATATTTTTTAGGTTTTTGAAATACGTGTCTTCTTATAATGAGATAATGAAGATCCAAAATTTTATTCTAGGAGCATATACTATAATAGATAAATAAGTAGATATGAAGGAACCTACTACTCTAGAAAATGCCTATGATTTGTCTAGGAAAGTTGAAACATATCTTAAATCATTTTTTGACTATGAAGGATTAGATGAGTAAGGCAGTGAAGCATTAAGGAAAAGGAATAATGTAGGTTTTGTTAAGTGGGAAAAATATTAGGCAAACAAATATTCCTCTAAGCATGAGAGAAATAATGACCAAATTTAGGGGAATATCAGAAGACAATTCCAAAAAAAGAATCATTCTTCCAACAACCATGATAAAGGAAACAACATACCATCACAAGGACATGTTAATTATCCATAGATTGATAAAATAGAAGAGGAACAAAAATGTAAGGAACATCTAGGATTGAAAGATGAATGCTATCTTTGTAGAGGATCATATTATACCAACAATTGCTCACAAAGAGTAAGGATGAGTTCAAAAGGAAAATAATCAATGTACAAAGAGATTACACCTAAAGAACTCATGCACAAGACTTATGCAGCTATAGGAAACTAGAAACTTAAGGCTTAAACCACACCAATATTGATAAGAGGTAGGATTTTTGGTAGGAAAATTAAAATCTTGATTGATAGAATTGCTACATGTATTTTTGTTTCTACTAGTTTAGCCAAACATATATCAGTAAGACCAAGAATCTTGGCTCATGGGTGGAAGGTTGAGTATGGTTCAGGATAAACATACTCTCTTAATCAATGTTACCCTATGGCAAAAATTACCTTAACTAGTAGAATAATGGTAGTATGTTTGTATGTAGCACCTCTGCATGCTTTTGACATAATCCTAGGAATGGATTGGATGTAAGAGCATAAAGTAGTACTCAAATTTTATGATATATGGATTGAGTATATAGATGATAGGGGTGTTATGCAAATGGTGTTTATCCTACAAGGTGCAGTTCAACATCAAATCCTATTGGTAATACAATTGAAGAAGGCCATAAAGAAATGAGGAACGATCTATATAGTTAAGATAAATGAAATTGATGAAGAGAAGAAGGAAGAGGTATTTGAGAAACACCCAATTCTTCAGGAATTTAGGGATGTCTTTCCAGAGGATTTACCTGGAATACCCCCTAAATAGGAATATGATTTTACTATTGAGCTCCAACCTAGAATAGAAACCATCTGTAGAGCTCCTTATAGGATGAATCCCATGGAAATGCAAGAATTGAAGGTGCAATTGCAAGGGTTACTGGATAAGGGATTGATAAAACCAAGTGTATGTGATGAGGCCTAGAAATGCCTCCATCATAGCATATTTTGAACAACTAAAACTTACCTAAAACTCTATTATTTACTTTATATACTAGTTAAGTTGATCTAATATGTTGTATATTAATTATTTGCATGATTGATGTGTTTGGAATATTATATGCTGATTTTTATAATTTTTGTGTAGTTTTATGTCGCTTTGCCATGACCTGTTACATAAGGGATATTATTAGGCTGATAGCAACACTTTAATCTTCTTATTTTGATGTTTATAAAGTATTAATTTCTTTGAATTTGGCAAATATTACAAAGAATTGTTACTGTGCAACATAAACTGGTTTTCTTGTGTAAATTCCAGCCAACTACCAATGAATGGCAAGGCATGGAATTCACACATGAAGAGGAATGAAGGCTATTGAAATATGATCTTGAGGACTAATACACCTAAGAAATACAAATGAAATCAATTGAAGAGTACATATTTGGTCATTCTGATGATCTTCAGATTAAGAAATACAGTCTCTTCGGATTGAGCAAATATCTTCGAATTGAGCCACTTAGCTCCGGATTGAGAACATAAAGCACTTTTTGACCTGTTGACTGATTTTTGACGGTGGAAAAATGGAAAGAAGGCTGAGGAGGTTAAAGGAAAATATCTCCCATCTAAATTTTCCATCCTTGCCGTCCAAAGCCACAATTTATGGAAAATATCATCTTCTAGAAAAAACCTAGGGAATACTGCAGAATAACAGGAATTGATTTGCAGAGTATATTTTCTGTTGTAATTAGATTTTAGGCATATATAAAAGATAGCTCCCATACAGGTTGAGATAATAGAGAGAGAAAAAATAAGAAGAATAATAATAGTAGAAATAGTAGTAGAGAAAATATAGATAGATAATAAGTGAGAAAAATGAGACTGTTACAGTTTTGTAATAGGTTTTAGCAGTAGATTTGTAATCATGTTCTGAATCAATAAAGTACAAGTTTTTCTATTCATTATGTTATGTTTGAGTGTGAGTAATATTTAGAGAGAGAAGAACTCATAACTTTTTCTAGAAAAGGAGTTTGGCCACTTCTAGACCTAGGAGGAGGACTAAGAGACAGGTTTTGTTGTAATTTTACTACAACAAAATAAGCTGTGAAACTTGTCAATTTCATTCTTTTGTAGTAGTTAAAATCCATTTCAGTCATAATAATTTATTTTTTGTTCAAGATACTTTTTTTATGTGATTAGCAGTAGATTTGATTAGTCTTTTTGCTTTCCAAAAACATTCCAATTTACTGCAATTTCTATTTCTAGCAATTTATAGTTTTCTAAAAATTTCTTGCATTATTGTTTTTGCTATCAACCCTTGCACAAAATATTGACAACCTTTTGTTGTAGAATATTGATAGGAATTAATTTTAGTTTTCATTATTGCAATAGTAAATAGACTTTCATTTTACAATTGTAATTAGGTTTCAAATTTTGCAACTATAACTAGGGTTTTAATTATGCAATTTAATTAGATTTCATTTTTGCAACTGTAACTAAGGTTTCATTTCTGTAATCAGTAATTAGTCTTCATTCTTGCAATTAGATTAAATTTCAATTTATGCAATTTATAGGTAGAAGAGACCTAAAAACCCCCACATAATTAGTTCCACCAATAAGACTTACTGCTCCCAATTGACCTTAAATTATAGCCCTGTTCATTCCTTTCGTAGATAGCCTTGTACATTGCCCTGGATTGATAGATTCATTGAGAATTAATGATGTGCTTAATGATAACACATCATTTTGGCACCGTTGTTGAGGAAAGTGTTGTTAGAAGGTGTCAACAGTTCAATAGATGTTAATTAGATTGAGTTGTGAAAATTTAGTGTAAAATATGAATATAACAGTTGCTTAAGTAACAATTATTGACTTATAATTTATGTCATTAAGGAGTAGGTATGAATGAGTAGGCCTAGGGAAAAATAAGGTAAAATTATTCAAATATATCCCTAGCTTATTCCATTAAGAATATCTTCATGCCTAAGGGGTGAATCATCTGTGTTTAAACTACTAGAAAAACTAAAACAAAAACCACCAGCTTCATCATCATCCAAATATCCTAAGCAAGAAAAATTACCAGACTCATTATCAATAGAAGGTTTTGGACATCTTGAGAAAGAAATTTGGATAGGTTTAACTATTTCTAAATAACAAGAAATTATGGCAGAAAGAGGCAATCCATATGGCCGTGTCCATAATTATCAATATGATCAAGATGTGCTCCAACCTCCTAGAAAATTTGAATATCCTATTCTTTTGAATCCCACATAGAAATCTCCCATGAAAAAAATCTCACATTCAGTACTTCCAACCTTTTGGGGTGTTGCATCTGATGATCCTGATCAATTCCTATTTGAGTTCAAAGTAGTGTGTCAAACCTATGACTATATAAATGATAATAAAAAAACTCAAGGTTTTTCCTTCAACACTCAAGGACTCAACATTATGCTGGTTCATGATCTTACAGCCAGATTCCATCCAAACCTAGGATCAAATGGAGACTGTGTTTTTAGACAAGTATCAAGAGTATTGTCGAGTAAGGAACAGGAAAGATGAGTTGTTCAGAATTAAACAAGAAGATGATGAAACATTAGAATATTACCTTGATAGATTTGTGTTTGTTTAAAGAAGTTGTGGGCTAGGAGAACCTGAATTGTGCAAAGCCATTTTTCTAAGAGGATTACAAGATGAATCTAAAGAGGTATTAGATTTGATGGTAAATGGGGATGTAAGTACTCATAATATGGATGAGATTGTGGATATTTGTAGAAATTACTCTCGCACTAGGCAGAAAATAAAGAAAAAGAGTACAAATGGCACTGATGTGAAGGACCTAATAGAGGAACTTGCAAATTTTAAGACTAATATCCTGGTACAATTAAACACAACTCTGGGAGAAATGTCTTCTAAAGTAAAAACCACAAAACCTTTAGTAATTTATTGCCCAATATGCAGGAATAAAAATGCCTTACAGAAATTTCCTCTAAAAAAAACATCCATTTCAACCATTTGTAGTATTTTCTCAAAAGGACATTTGACTGACTATCCCCAAGACAAGTTTCCATGGTTGTTTCCCCAATTTGTAGGAAAACAAGGGGTATTTTAATACTATTGAAAATTTTCCCCTTGTCTTGGTCCCACATAGTTGAGTTCTTCTGTTTGAGTTTCTAGGATAGTTTTTAGTTGTGGTAGTAGATGGCATTTGTAGTCAAATTCCATCTACTACCACAACTAAAAACTATCCTAGAAACTCAAACAGAAGAACTCAACTATGTGGGACCAAGACAAGGGGTAAAATTTCAAAAATATTAAAATATGCAAATTCTGGATTGTAGCAACATACAACTATGTTCAGGGAAAGTTTTACCTAAACTTGTTATAATTGAAGTGAAAGAAGATGAAATTCAAGAACCTATTGAACCAAGAAAAGTCAAACCAACAACGAAAAAAGAAGAATAAAAAATAGAACCACAGGCAGAACAATTACCTTCATCAGGGATAATTCCATACCCTGAGAGACTTAACACTACAACAAAAAATTCTGAATCAGAGTTAGTGAAAGAACTCAAAAAATTAACCATATCACTACCCTTATTGCAATACATTAAGGATATACCTATGATTAAAAGAATTGTCTGATATTTGTGCAATAGAAGAGCAAAGAGAAAAAAGAAAGCATTTCCTAAAATTGTTCATGTTGAAGGAAAGATAGTTGATCTCTTGTCAAGAAAACTAGTACCTCCAAAGTATAGTGACCCAGGAAGTCCAGTTATCATAGTGATCATAAGATAAGTATCAATATCAAACATCTTAGTTGATCTAGGAGCTACAATAAATATCATGACCAAGGATACAATGGAAAAATTATAGCTCAAACATCTTAGCCCCACATTCATAGTTTTAGAAATGGCTGATAGGTTAGTTGCAAAAACTAAAGGTATCATTGAAGATGTCCCTATAGAATTTTTTTCTTGGGAATACCATATAGATTTTTTGTTTTTATAGCCATGAAACTCAACACATGCTATCCCATTATCCTAGGAAGACATTGGCTTGCAACTGTAGCAGCCTTTATAGACTGCAGATCTAGAAAAATGACAATTTCAAATGGTATTGACCTAAAACAAATTTCTCTATATCCTCCTGCAAGACCTTTAAGCAATTTCACAGGTCATTTGTGGTTTTCTAACTCAACTAAAGAACCAGAAGAGGTTATTTCCACACTGGCCATCTTGGTAGTAAAGGAACACACAGAAGACCTCCATGACACAAAAATTTCAAAAAATGAAACAATTCTAATGAATGTTTTGCATGAACAAGGGTTAGAAGAGGAAGCAACCAATATCAATCAATTGCTAGTGAGAGAAGAAGATCAAAGTTCTTAAGAAATACCATCTATACCATCACAAGAAACATCTATTTCACTACCACATGGGTGGCACCATCACTTAATATTCCCTTCTCATTGTTCCATATAGGATATGCTTCCATTAGAAATCAATGAGACAAAAACTTCTTATGTCCTCCCATCTCATCATTGTCCTCTTAATTACCTAGTCAACAATTATGAAGAAGTAAATTCAGTCCTTCCAAATACAAAAAAAATAGAAGTCCAGCCAGGCAATTTTTTGAACATAAATAGCCAGCTTACTAGAGAAGAGGAAGAAAATTTGATAATTGTTTTGCAAAAGCATATCCATGCTTTTGCTTGGGATTACAAAGATATGTCAGGGATTCACCCTGATGTATGTACTCATAGAATTTATATTGAATATTTCAAGCCTATAAGGCAGCCTTAGAGAAGACTAAATCCTGCCTTGAGGGATGTTGTGAAAGAAGAAATTGAAAAACTTTTGGAAGTAGGATTCATTTACCCAATTTATAATAGTCGGTGGGTCTCTCCATTGGTTATAGTGCCTAAGAAAAATGGAAAAATGAGAGTATGTATAGACTATAGAGAACTGAACAAAGTGACATACAAAGATCATTTTCCATTGTCATTCATATATTAGGTGTTAGATACTCTTGCTGGAAAGAAATATTTTTGTTTTCTTGATGGATTTAGTGGATATAATAAAATTCAAGTTGCACCTGAAGATCAAGAGAAAACAACCTTTACCTGTCAATGGGGAAAATTTGCCTATAGGGTCTTACCTTTTGGTTTGTGTAATGCCCCAAAAATATTTTAGTGAGTAGTGTTAGCCATATTTTTTGATCTGACTACCAACAATGTTGAAATATACATGGATGATTTCATAGTCTATGGACAGAATTTTGACTTTACATTGGAACACCTTGATAAAGTTTTAACTCATGAAATCTACCAGTTATCGTTAAATCCAGACAAATATTTTATGATGATGGAGGAAGGAATAGTTCTTGGTCATCACATCTCTCCTCAAGGGATCCAGGTTGATCCAAAGAAGGTGGAAATTATCAAGAACCTTCTCCCTCCTAAAACTCAGACTGTTGTCAAAATCTTCCTAGGACACATTGGTTTTTATCGTAGGTTTATTCCCAGCTTTAGCATAATAGGCCATCCCATGTTTGCCCTATCGACCAAATATTCTAAATTCTCCTAGACTGCAAAGTGTTAGAAATCATTTGAAACTCTAAAAGAAAAATTAGTAACTCCACCTATGTTAAGAGGACCTAACTATACATTACCATTCCACATACAGACTGACGCTTCCAATACTACAATTGGAGCAGCATTGGGACAAATAGACAATGGTGAACACTATACTATCTACTACATTAGCAAGAACATGACAGGAGATGAAAAAAATTATACGACAACTGAGAAATAATTCTTGGCAATAATCTATGCCATCAATAAATTTAGGCATTACAACACAGGTTATCAAATATTCATTCACACAGATCACATAACCATTAAATATTTGATGAATAAGCCTATGGTAAGTGCAAGGATTATCTTTTGACTACTGTTGCTGTAGGAATTTGATATCATAATAATCAATAAACCAAGAAAAGCTAATGTTGTAGCATAATTTTTATCCAGATTACAGAACACAGTGGAAGGGTAATTAGTAAAGGACACTTTTATTGATGAAAAATTATTTTCTATATCTGTACAATCACCTTGGTTTGCAAATATAGCCAACTATTTGGTCACAGGGAAAGTTCCCCCACATTTTACTTCCAAATAAAGAAAACAATTGATCAAACAGAGGTCTTATTTTGAATGGATTCAAGGTATACTTTTCAAGAGTAGTCCTGACCATGTGTTACATAGGTGCATCCGAAAGGATGAGGTATATGATATCCTTAGGGATTGTCATGATGAACCCTCTAGTGGACAATATTCTATAAAAAGCACAATTAGGAAAATTTTAGGAACAAGATATTATTGGCAATCTCTTCACAAGGATGTGAATAAGTACATCAGGCATTATGATGCATGCCAAAGAATGGGGAAACCCACTCACACAAATGAAATGCCACTACAACCTCAAGTGGTTTTAGAACCATTTGAGAGGTGGGGACTTGATTTTGTGGGACCTATTGATCCACCTTCTCAAGAAAAGGTGCATATTATGGTATGCATCGATTACCTGATAAAATGGGTAGAGGTGCATGCTTTCAAACATGCTCGTGAAGATAAGGTCGTTTATTTCTTGTATAACCATTTTTTTTTTAATATTTGGAGCTCCATGGTCTATCACCACAGACCAAGGACCCAAATTTGCATCTAAAGTTATTGAGGCTTTTATAGAGTTGTATGAAATCAAACATAGTAAATAATCACCTTACCACCCACAAGAAAATGGCCAAGTTGAGGTAACAAATAGAGAATTGGAATGGATCTTGATGAAAATAGTAGTTGTTCATAGGAGAAACTGGCTAGATAAATTACCTGAAGTAGTTTGGGCTTACAATACTACTTGGAAATCCACTACTAGATTCACACCTTATGAACTAGTTTTTGGTAAAAAGCCCCTCCTACCTATTGAATTTGAGCTACTAACATTGCACACAACATTGGAAATTGGAATTGAATTGTCACATACATAGGCGGACATGATTCTGTAGTTGAATGCATTGGATGAACTTCGGTTGGATTCTCTACACCAAACTAAAGTAATTCAGGAGCAGAGGAAGTTGTGGCATGATGACCACCTGCAACAGAGAAAATTTTAGCAAGGATATTAGGCTTTGCTGTTTGATTCTCGCTATGTGGACTTCCTTGGAAAAGTAAGGCCTAGATGGCTCGGACCATACCATATTGAAGAAGTATTTGACAATAGAGCAACTCACCTCTCTCCCATTGATGATTCACGAAGAAATTTGGTAGTGAATGGACATCGCCTTCAAGTGTACCATACGCCTCTGACTAATGAGGAGTTCCTGCAACAACTTGATAGCTTGGATGCACAACAGGTAGAAGAGATTCCCTCTTCCACCACAATTACCACATATTGAGAATAATCATGGATTTCAAGAAAACAAAAAAAGAAATCAGAAAAATCAGAAAACAAAAATATGAATAAATTCTAGTTGTGAATTCCTTCATGGGCATAATCAGAATAAAAAAAAATAGAGAAAAGGAGATATAAAAAAGAAAAAAGAAAAAAAAAGAGAGAAAAATGAATAACTCAACAGTGAAAACCTTTTTCTAAGGCACTACTGAGTTGGTATGCATGAAAACCAGTTTGTTGGCATACATAACCTTGAAAATTTTTGACTCACCATTGTACAAATTCACCAACTACATTTATTTTTGAAGTATTGTAGTAAGCTTAAGTAGATCATCAACAAAAGTAGTCATCTTTCAAAAACTTGCATTAACTTGTTTTAACCAGGTATATGTTTCTTGCAATTTTTTCATTGTAAATATTTGATATATAGTATATGAAAATTAACCATTAGTATAAAAGTGTTCATAAGAGTTGGCATAAGCAAAACATGTTTTAAAAGAAGAATGTTGGTTTTTGTTGTATCTTCGGAATGACTACTGCATTGTATCTTCGGAATGACTATTGCATTGTATCTACGAAATGACTGTTGCATTGTATCTTCGAAATGAAGCTTTGTCTTCGAATTAAAAATTGTCTTTAGAATGACAAGTCTAGCCTTGTCTTCAGATTGAAAATTGTCTTCGGAATGACAAGTCCAACCTTGTCTTCAAATTGAAAACTATCTTTGGAATGACAAGTCCTACTTTGTCTTCGGAGTGAACCTTTATCTTCGAAATGAGCACTTAATATTATGTTTCCATGTGGTATCCAAGGAGGGATAAAATACATGATCAACAAAATTTTTGACTCCATGTGATCATTGACACATATCAGTTGGTTTGCGATGAGATTTATCTAATCTCAAGGAAGTACAAAATCATAGGGAAAATAACTAATAACGTACCACCACCGTTCATTGCTGATAACCACGCATGTGGAAAAAACATGCATAGATCAAATGAGCTAAGGAGATTTGACAGCAAGAACGTCTGTCTAATGACTAATGGATAGGTGTCCAAGTCAAAAATAGGGAAGTGTGCCACTCTTCATTCCAAATAAGTAATCACTGATGCAACATGATTACAAGAATTTATTTTTTAAGAAGAACAAAACATTGCAAATCCAAAGAGAAAACCCTGTAATTTTGTAGAAACCAGAAACCAGTGACCTAGCGAATGGCTATAGCAGTAGAGGTGAGCAATATTTTTAGCACAACAATAACAACAAAATGGGATGAAAGATAAAAAAAGAACCAGCAGATACTACCATCCTTCGAGAGATTCCATAAGAGTTGCAAATTTTTGAAGATGGAGGGTTTATGCCATTTTTAGACAAATTCGATGGAAGCTCTAAATATTTGGCTATTGAATTTTCCCACACATTCAGAAACAATAGGGTGCACATCAAAAAAATGAGAATTAAGGTAACCCCTAAAGTTCTTAGTCAAATTACAGAACTTCCATTAGAGGGTTTTCAAATTTCTAGAACTGGCAAGAATACACTAGCAAACATAGTTAGTCAATTTCTTGAAGAAGATGATAAAGAACCAGAATACTTGATAAATAACAACATGTGTAAGGTGAAGAACACAAGCTTATACTGAGAGGGGGGTGAACAGTATAAGACATCTTTATACTTTTTTCAATTATACTTCAAAACAGTAAAGCAATATACCCAAAGCAATATCAAAGCAATGCACAATATCATCCACAAAGTGACACCAATTTTAACGTGGTTCACCCAGAATGGCTGGGCTATGTCCACAAAAATTTTCTCTAAAAGTTATCTCAAATTTCTTTGGGAATCCTTCCCAATTACAATTTTTATGAGCCTCGGCCCAAAGGATATACCTTACCCCAATAATAATTTATGAGCCTCTACTCAAAGGAGATACCTTCCCCCAATCAGAATTTATGAGCCTCTGCTCAAAGGAGATACCTTCCCCTCTGCTCTAGAAAAAATCCCTTAAAAGATCAACTGCCTCTACCTCTTTCCAGCACGTGGAACTCCTTTCCACCGAAGACCTCCTATCCTCAATTATTAGCCTAAGAGATCTCTGCCTTCTATGATCACATCCACAGCAGCTCAGCAACCTCTACCAAACATAGTCAGTCAGTCTAGTACAAGTATTCCTCTGTCTGTTAGATCTGTCCAACTCTTGAACAAATCAATCCTTTGTATACAAGCCTTCTTAAAGACTTTCCAAATTTGTCCTCAGGTTCTTCTCATAGAACCAGTGCACCTCTATCCTCAAGTTCTCTAATAGAACTATCAAACTCAGCTCACAAGTCCTCTACTAGGACCCGTCCAAATCTGCTCACAAGTCCCCACCGAAACCTGTCCAAAACTCAGCAAGCTCAGCAAGAAAACTTTCTTAGTAGGAAATCACAAAGTGAATTTTTAGATACCCAATGTGATTTTTCAAACTCATAGAATCATAAATAGAATTGTTAGAGACTCAATATGTTCTATACTCAACTCCCAATCTCAAAACTCAACTCAAGTCAACTCAGCTCAATCTCAATCTCAAATCTGAAAACTCAACTCAATATCTAAAATGGATAGGATAGAATGCTTTCTTTCAAGAACATGAAACCCCAACAATTGCCAACTATGCAAAGAATCACATAACAATGATACTCATGTTCTTTTCACCATCAATTAGGGCTTCAACAACAATGCTCATCAACCAAGGTTCAATCAACACCATTTAACTCAAAACACAACCTTGAAGCATTTCACAATCAACATCAGAAAAGGAAACAAGTAGAAATCATTTTCTCTCCAATATTTTTTGAACAAAAAGCATCCACCAACTCAAATCTCAATAGCACAAAACAAATTTTCAAATCATCAACAAAGAAGTAAGCCCAACACTTTAACCAAGTAAATAATAGCTTGATTATAACCAATTTAATGAAAGCTAATGTCAATCTCAAAGCTGCCCACTTAAGGTTTCACAACTTCACACAAGAAGCAATTCTAACCTTAAAATATCATGCTTTCATTTCTATAATCAACCAAAAGCACTCTCAACATTACAAGAAATATTTATCCCTTATACACCTTATTTCTCCCTTATAGTCTTATCAACAATAAAATTTATCTCTCATAAGAATGCAATAAGATAATGCAAAAAACACTTTCAAAAGAATATTTTATCAAAATAAAGCAAGCTTCAAACTCCTTATAACTCCTAAGTTGTTTTTCTCTCTAATAAACTTCCTCCATCCGCAAAATACACTAGCAAAAATTAATTTCGAAAATACCTTGGCCAACACCAAAAATCGTGCTAAGGAGAAATTGTGCACAAACTCTAACACCACCTGCTGCATCCACTTCAATGAAGAAAAACCCTTTCGTGTCATTCGAATGCAAAACCTCCCATTCGGTTAGCGCGCCAACAGCCTAGCCACTACTAGTGCACCAAAGGCATCCGATGAGGTTTGAACCTCACTCTGTTTCCCTTGTACCTTCTACGCCAGGGCTAAAATAAATAGCAGGCCTCCCTGTCTTCTGACATGAATGATGATGATGAAACCTTACGACGGATATAGAAAATAAATGACGGATATCCGAACAGCGGATTACAAAATCTCAGTGAGGAAGAAATCAAACATCAGATTGTGAATTCACAGTGAGCAACACTTTTCGAAAATGCAGATGGGATCATCTTTTATCTTCATCGTGGGAGATTTATATGTATATTTCCCATAAACTCTTGACATCGGTGAGGAGTTTAACATGTCGACGGAGGAGTTTAACACGTCAACAAAGGTCTTGGCTAGTGCCCACAAACTTAGAACACAGCACCATCAAAGTTAAGACATTTGCGCCATGGGTTAGGAGAACCCAATGCAAACAAATATTTATTTAAAAATAATTAAAAGGAACCTTAACAATGTTTTTAATTATTTAAATAAATACTTCCTCCTAGACCCAAATGCATTAAACTAATGCATCCACCTGTAATATTTAAACTTGCCAACTTGGGGTTTACAAAAGACCTTTGAAACTGTCATGCCGTAACCTTCATCAAAACAAATTTTTTGACATCAAATCAAATTCCTTCAAGAGATTCTTGACATCAATGATAACTTATATACTTGAGCAAAGGCAATGTACCCAAAGTACCCAAAATTGCCAACATAAGGGTGTAAAGAGGACCAACTTGCAAAAACTTGGGATGAAGTAGCCACATGTGTAATCAAGTTTTTAACCTGTGAAGGGCAGTATGTAGTTTTATCAGAGCATCATTTTAAAATTTTGAACCACCTTAGACATTGTAGGCAACAACCTGAGCTTAGGGTAAATATTCCCCTATATCTACACTAGAAGCTGTAAAACATGGTAAAACGCTATCAGGAGTGAAAAGGGAGCCCTCGCCACCATGGTCTTATCAAATTGGTCTACAAGCATCATTTTAGAGGAAACCTAAGAAGCTTTGAGAGGTTTTACTCTATTTTGACTGATGTAGTCTTCAAAAAAGAGGATGAGGAGGAAGAAGACACAAATGTTGTTGTAGAATAAGACATAGATGCTACTGTAGAAGAAGAAACATATGCTGCTATAGAAGAAAAAATAGATGCTACTGTAGAGGAGGAAACAAATGTTGCTATAGATATTGTTGTAAAAGCAACATAGTACCTTTCCCTAGAACCTTCAACCTCACAAACTAACAGAGGGTCTGGAACTGGAAATAGAAAAGGAAAATAGAAGAGGGTCCATTTTTTTGAGAATATTGTTGATCTGATAGAACAGGGGAGTGAAGTTACCAACAGAACTAGAGAAGAGACAAAAGTGGAAGTAGAGGAAATTCCACCAGAACCTGATACAATTCCTATAGCCCCTGTTGACACAAGAAAATAGAGTAAGAAGAGAAAGTATACACCAGGAACCAGGAGGTCTATAAGACTCCACCTGAAAGAAATAGAAAAATAGATGATTGAAGAGGAAAAAAACCAAGATAGTCTTGATGTCACAAAAATACAACCAGCCACTATAAATACCACCTTGGAAGATTTTTTAGAATTTTCTGAACAGTTGGTTGAGGAAGAGTCTGTACAAGACAATTTTGAAATTGATGCAAACTTGGATGCAATTATAGATAACCTTATGGAACCTTCTGAACAGGACCGAACAGTTGAAACAAAAAGTGAGATAATGGTTGAGCAACAAATTACAGATAATTTGTCTGCATCAGATTCTAAATCAGAAAATAGGAGGTGGACATTGCAGAATAGTTGAGAGAAGCCAAGAGTGTGATTAAAACACAAACCAGATGGGTTGAGGAGAAGGAAGATATCATTGAAAAACATGAAAAAGGAATTGCAAAGTTGCAACAGAAAGTGGAGGAACTAAAGAGCATACTGTTACAATTTGAAAAATAGTCAACTACAGTAGATAATGAGGAAGAGTTGGCTCAATTACTACTTGGATTATCTAGGGTAGATAATCCTTCCCCATTGATAGATGCATCTTTGGATGAAAAGACAAGAGCTCATTCTGAAGCAGTGCCCTTCCATTTTGAATAAACACCTTCTCAATACGGATATGCTCCAAAATCGATCAGGAGCCTAGAAGAGAATATCTATGGAAAGTCACAATAGTTGTCTACAAGAAACACCAACACGAGCATTTTGAATAACAAAATGTAAATAATAAAGTGCTCCTCTGAATAATATATCTATAGAAGTAGGGATACAAGTAGAATTACTATTAGATGTCCAACCAGTGGAAGTAGCAAAAAAATGAATACAAGTAGAATTGCTATCATATGTCCAACCAGTAGAAGTGGCAAAAAAAGGGGTATAGGTGGAACTATTGCCTAAGTTTCAACCTATAATTAGACCACCCAATACTGTATCCCTGGAGCAGTATAATACATACATTGCTAACTAGATGATCAAATATGAAAAGCTTGCCACACAGGTTGAGAAATTGAAACTAGTAGGAAAACAATTGGAGACAAAGGACACATAAATCAGTGCATTGAATGAAAAAGTAACTGACCTGTGTCAAATTTCTAAATTTTTGGTTCAATTTAGAAGACCTAGGTTTTACAGTCTCATTCTAAAGGAGAGATATCTGAGATGGTAGGTTATGAGAATTAGCTTAGGTCTCCCCTATAAACTGGAAAAAGCTAAAGAGTTTTTGGAAGCTTACTTCAACAGTCCTACAAAGCAAAAAAACTTGCTATGTGAGTTATTTTTGCATAGCTTTTTCATTCCATAGGATGTACATTTCCACCCCTAGATTTTCATAAGAGATGTGCAATTGAGAGCTTTTATGTCTAACTTACAAAATCAGTTTTACTAAGACAAAGAAAAGAGGCAGAATAAGGAAATTGAATTAAGAGCTGAATTGTTAGTCAAAGCAATTTAGCCAAATCATCCAATTATCACTAGACAACATTTTCTCATGATGAACAGGGACAATATCAAAAGGATGTATTTGAGAAATTTGAGGGACTGTGTAACTAAATTCCAAAATTTCTATAATGACAATTTTGTTCCAGCATTATCACATTGCAGAAACAGATGGGCAAAACTTTCCATGTCTTTATAGAAAAGGGATCCTATCTCTCCCATTAATCTAGAATGGTCCAGAAGAAGAGCAGAAGGGGTGATACAACTTATTGAAATTATCCAGCATAACTGGGTAGGTCTCATATTTAGGTCTCCAACCATCATTACTCCAGTTCCCTACTATTTTGAAGAGGATCCTCAACCAGATGAGCAGTTTTAAGATTGGTTCAGAAACCTTCAGGAGAACAGAGGATACTATATAGGCAAAAAGTTGTTTTATAAATCATGGAACTTGACTATGGATATCTGTGATTCTATAGCCCAACAAAATGCATGAGCACATGCATTAATATAAGTTGGGGGAAAAATTATAAGGCCTAGAAATGCCTCCATCATAGCATGTTTTGAACAACTAAAACTTGCCTAAAACTCTATGATTTACTTTATATACTAGTTAAGTTGATCTAATATGTTGTGTATTAATTATTTGTATGATTGATGTGTTTGGAATATTATATGTTGATTTTTATAGTTTTTGTGTAGTTTTATGTCACTTTTCCATGACTTGTTACATAAGGGATATGCTTAGGCTGATAGAAACACTTTACTATTCTTATTTTGATGTTTCTCAAACATTAATTTCTTTGAATTTAGCAAATAGTGCAAAGAACTGTTACTTTGCAACAAAAACTGGTTTTCCTGTGTAAATTCCAGTCAACTACCAATGAATGGCAAGGCATGGAATTCACACATGAAGAGGAATGAAGGCTATTGCAATCTGATATTGAGGACTAATACACCTAATAAATGTAGCTAAAATCAATTAAAGAGTACATAGTTGGTCATTCCGAAGATCTTCGGATTGAGAAATACAGTCTCTTCGAATTGAGCGAATATCTTCGGATTGAGCCACTTAGCTCTAGATTGAGAACAGAAAGCACTTTTTGACCTGTTGACTAATTTTTGATGGTGGAAAAATGGAAATAAGGCTGAGGAGGTTAAAGGAAAATATCTCCCATATAAATTTTCCGTCCTTGCCATCCAAAGCCACAATTTATGGAAAATATCATCTTCTAGGATAAACCTAGGGAATACTACAGAATAACAAGAATTGATTTGCAGAGTATATTTTTTGTTGTAATTAATTTTTAGGCATATATAAAAGATAGCTCCCATAAAATTTGAGCTAAGAGAGAGAGAAAAAAGAAGAAGAATAATAACAATAGAAATAGTAGTAGAGAAAATATAGATAGATAATAAGTGAGAAAACTAAGATTGTTACAGTTTTGTAACAGGTTTTAGAAGTAGATTTGTAATCATGTTCTGAATCAATAAAGTACAAGTTTTTCTATTCATTCTATTATGTTTGAGTGTGAGTAATATTTAGAGAGAGAGGAACTCATACCTTATTCTAGAAAAGGAGGCTAGCCACTTCGAGACCTAGGAGGAGGACTAATAGGCAGGTTTTGTTATGATTTTGCTATAGTAGAATAAGCTATGAAACTTGTCAATTTCATTCTTTTGTAGTAGTTAACATCCATTTCGGTCCTATTAATTTATTTTTTGCTCAAGATACTTTTGTGATTTGATTAACAGTATATATGATTAGTCTTTTTGCTTTCCAACAACTTTCCAATTTACTACAATTTCTATTTCTATCAATTTACAGTTTTATTTAATTTTCGTGCATTATTGTTTTTGTTGTCAACCCTTGCACATAATATAGACAACCTTCTGTTACAGAATATTGATAGGACTTAATTTTAGTTTTCATTATTGCAAGAGTAAATAGACTTTCATTTTGTAACTATTATTAGGTTTCCAATTCTGCAACTGTAACTAGGGTTTTAATTCTACAATTTAATTAGATTTCATTCTTGCAACTGTAACTAAGGTTTCATTTCTGTCATTAGAAATTAGTCTTCATTCTTGCAATTAGATTAAATTTAAATTTATGCAATTTATATGTAGAAGAGACCTAAAAACCCCCACACAATCAGTTCCACCAATAAGACTTGTTGCTCCCAATTGACCTTAAATTATAGCCCTGTTCACTCCTTTCGCAGATAGCCTTGTACACTATCCTTGATTAATAGATTCATTGAGAATTAGTTATGTGCTTAATGACAGTGCATCAGTATGAACCTAGGGTGCACCCATACTATTTGTCAAGAAGAATAATGATTTTTTAAGGTTATGCATAGACTATAGAATGTTGAAAAAATCAAATATCAAGAACAAATATCCCCTACAAATAATTTAAGCTATCTTTGATAAAATCAAAGATGCCATAATATTTTCAAATATTGATCTAAAATTAGGATATCACCAATTGAGAATCCATGAGAAGTATACTCATAAGAAACCTTTAAAAATCGTTATGGACATTATGAGTTTGTTGTATTGCCTTTTGGCTTAACGAATGCTCCAACATCATTTATGAATTTAATGAATACCATTTTTAGGAAGTCTTGTATAGATTTGTGTTGGTATTTATGGATGATATTTTTATATATTTTAGAAATAGGATAGAGCCCGATGAGCACATTAGGGTTGTGTTAGAGCTACTAAGGATAAACCAAATGTTTAAGAATTTATCCAAGTGTGAGTTTTATGTGTCTAAAGTGTTGTATTTAAGACACATTATTTTGGCTAAAGGGATTGTAGTGGACCCTAAGAATATAGAAGCCATTTTGAATTGGATGCCACCTAGAAGCGTTTTATAAGTTCAAAATTTTATTGGCCTAACTAGATGCTATAGGTAATATGTAAGAGACTATGCCAATATCACCTCACCCATAACTAAACTTCAAAGAAAAGGTAAATGATTTAAGTGGATAGACAAATGTGATGAAGTTTTTGGGTTTTTTAATCAGAAGCTTACTGTACCTTCTATTCTAAAAGCACCTAATATTCAAGGAAGTTTCTTAGTTTGTATTGATGCATCCTTAGAAGTCTTGGGAGGAGTGCTCTCATAAGAAGTAGTGGTAGCCTTTGGATCTATAAAACTAAAAAAATATGAGGTTAAAGTATGCAACCCATGATTTAGAGTTGGTGGTTGTAGTGTTCGCTCTCAAGAGTTGGTAACATTACCTGATTGGGAGATAATTTAAGCTAAGGATAAACCATTAAAGTCTACAATTTATTTTCTCAACCTTTACTCAATGTTAGGCAAAGAAGGTGAATGAAATTTCTCATGGAATATGATATTAGCATTTAGTATGTAAAAGGAAAAGAGAATAAAGTTATTGATGCACTGAGTAGAAGAAGACATATAGTAATTTTATCTTGCATCCATGTTGAGTTAATGGAAAAAATCAAGGAAATACAAAATAAGGATGCATACTGCAACCAAATTTAGGAAAGGATGAAAAGGAAACCTGATGAAAAAAAGGACTTTGACATCAGGGATGGTTTCTTATGTTTTAAAAATAGGGTAGTAATTCCTGAGACTAGTAATTTGAGAAATGTGGTTATGAATGAAGCTCACAGATCTCCATATCTTGCTCATACAAGAGGAGCAAATATGAGGGAGAATATGAAAAATACATGCTTTTGGTTGGTAATGAAGAGATACATAACAAAATTTGTCACTCAATATCTCAAATACTAAAAAGTAAAAGTAGAACACAAACATCTTGCTAGATTGTCGTACCCGCATGATGTGCCTATGCAAAAATGACAAGTAATTTTATTGGATTTCATAGTAGGAGTGCCTAAAAAAATATTCCAACATGATGCAATCCTAGTAGTAGTAAAAAAACTAACTAAAATTGTGCATTTTATACCCACGAATACAAAGGATGATGCAGTAATTATAATATTTTGGATGCATGGTTTTTTTAAGGTAATTATATCAAATAAGGACCCAAAATTCACATCTTAGTTTTGGTAATCTTTGCATAGTGCCATTGGTACTATATTGAATATCAGTTCTACTTACCATCTAGAGAGTGATGGGCAAACTGAAATAGTGAACCAAGTTCTAGAGGATATGCTTCACATGTATTGTATGGATCAAAAGATCCAATGGGAATATTTCTTATAATTGGTAGAATTTTCCTACAATAATGGTCATCATTCAACCATAGGAATGGATCCATTTGAATCTTTGTATGGTAAAAAATGTAGGACACATTTGACATGGGACAATCTAGAAGATCAAATTGTGATTGGATCATATATGGTCAATGAAATGGAACAACAATTAAGATAATCTGAGAGAGGTTGAAGGAAGCTATGGACTGATAGAAAAGCTATGCCAATTTTAAGAGATCATTGAAAGAGTTTGTGATGGGTGATAACTTTTTTTTTAGGGTAAAACCAAGAAAGAGTGCAATTAAGTTAAAAATCTAGATCCTCACTCTATGGGGCCCTTTAAAATCATAGAGAATATTTGTCATGTGGCATACCGACTTGCCCAATCTATCCAATATTTACAACACATTTCATATTTCATTGCTTAAAACGTATGTTGCTAACCCTGAACATGTATGGGATCTATCTAATTTGTAAATGATAAAACCATAGTCTATAGATTTTAAAACAACAATAATCCTTGAGTTTCAATCCAAATCATTGAGAAAATGAACCTTAGAGCAATGTAAGATCTAGTGGGATTGTTATTCTGAAATAAATGCTACTTGAGAGAAAGGAGCGGATATGCAAAAACATTTTCCTTTTCTTCTTGAAAATATTGTATAAAAACTATTGTATGTGGTAATGGTTAAACATAGAGGATTGTGTTAAGCCTAAGGGGGGATGATGTCATGACCCACCCTTTGGCAGACTTTTATTTTGATGGATTTATGTTTGCTATATGGCTTATGGATGAAATGATGGACTATTTCAGTTTTAATATTCAAAATACTTGTTACTATTGAAAATGTGAGATATAAATCTTAATGTGAAATGTATAATAATTCCATGTTTTTTCTATGAAAAACTTGCATTCTATATATGAATATGATGTTGCTAATGAGGTGCACTTTTGTAAAATACAAATATCCTTATGGTGGTAGAAAGAAATAGTCACTAAGAAATATTACCTTGGGAAAATGATGTGATGGGTAAAATGACTAAATATTTGAGAAGTTAACATGGATAAATACCCTCTTTCATGGAGATGCATATCATAAATTGCATAAGAAAGATATATTAAGTTAGATAGTATCATATTGATTCCTTATGAAAGAGTTCTTTGAAATGGCATTAATACTAGTAAATAGTGTTAATATTTTAATGATTATAGTTGATAATTACAATGAGTATTTTGGAAATATATTTATGACTTTTTGAAGATAGATAAATGAATTTTTTTTGTTTATTTTATTGTGTTTAAAAAAATGGAACATAATATATTTTCCTAGATTTAGAAAAAAGACATTGAATAGAATCCAATGAACCCAAATGTAGAGATATACTTTAGAGTAATAACATAAAATCTAGCTTGAAGGGAACTTCATTAAAAAAAAGTATGCTTTTAGTAGTGGCTCATTGGATCATGCGGCTAGTGGATATTTTTATTTATGATAGAGTAGTGGAGATATGGAGAAAAAGTATGAACCCAAAGAAAAGAGAATATATGGAGATAGAACGGATGGGCAATGCGAGAAGGAGAGCAATAGAAGAGGTTAGCAATAAAGTAGATCTATAAGAGATTGTAGAAGAAACTAGGTTCCTTTTTGGAAATAACTGACTTTTCTCACTATGTGGTTATGTTGAATTGTTGTATCATGTTTTTGAATGGAAATCTAATTGAATGAAAAATATTTTATATTTTGTTGTGTTACCTTATATTTAAATCAATGAAATAATGGATGGGTAGAAGCAATATAGTTGAGTTGAAAACATATTATATTTTTATGTGTTACCTTGTATTTAAATCAATGAAAGAATGTATGGATAGAAGCAATATAGTTGAGCTAAAAATATTTTATATTTTACTGTGTTACCTTGTCTTTAAATAAATGAAATAATGGATGGGTAGAAGCAATCTAGTTGAGTTGAAATATTTTTATTTTATATTGTGTTTCTTTATCTTTAAAAAAATGGAAGAATGGATTGGTAGAAGCAAACCAATGAGCTAAAAACATTTTATATTTTCTTGTGTTACCTTATATTTAAATCAATGAAATAATGGATGGGTAGAAGAAATCTATTTGAGTTGAAACATTGTTGTTTTATGTTGTGTTGCTTTGTATTTAAACCAATGGAATAATGGACTGGTAGATGCAAACTAGTGAGATAAAAATATTTTATACTTTGTTGTGTTACCTTGTCTTTAAACCAATGAAAGAATGGATAGGTAGAAGAAAACTAGAGAGAGCTTGAAATATTTTGTTGGGGGTTGTAGTATAAGGAAATTTTGTTGTACCTATAACAATGGATGACCCCAAGCCAATATTATGTTTTAAGAAGTGGAAATGGTTGACCAACCAAATATAGTGGTCCATTGATCCTAAACGTATGGATTGTACAACAATGGGAGTAAAGACTAGTTTTATTAGATGGATATAAATTGGTTGTGAATGCTAGTATTTATATGCATCTTTGAGGGTGAAAGATGTATTCTTCTGCTGATAAAAGTTAAGAAACAAATGAGAATGTGTGAAATGTGTTTATCCTTGTGGATAGAAATTGTGAATGGAATATTTTTTGTAGAAACTAAGTTATAATAGAAATAAATTGTTGACGCTATGAGGAATGGGATGTTGGTTAACTGATTTTTTGTCCTTAGAGAATGAAAGGAATGGTTGTGATATTTTTTCTTCTATTGAAACTATAATGTTGTAAAGAATAGTGTATTGCATTCTTTTGGAAGGATATTAGATGAAATGGGTATATCCGTATGGTGCTTGAAATTATACCACAGTGATTGGTTTCTAAAACCAATATTTTGGAACTGTCTCTAATCCCAAAGATAGGTAATATTTCTCAATATCTAGAATATATGTGTAGAAGAGGAAGAACATATTCGAGTGAGCTAGGCTAATGGAGAGTTATCAAAATAACACTTCTCATTCGCTTGAAATTTTTGATCTGAGATCAAATGCTATGTGAATCATGTTGGGATGCATAGTGATGGTTGAACCACAACTGTAGAATATTTTCTTTGTAAAGAGAAAGACATGTATTGGTTATCCCGACTAAAATGGTAGTGATGTAATTCTGATTTGATATCCTCTTTATAGGAGCAATGAATTTTAATATTTGAGTGAAGTGATTAATTGATGACTGGTATTCAATGAAGCTTAGATTGGTTTGTGAATCTTGTTGTAAGTTTTGCAGCTGTGATGGTAGCCTACGACTGCTAAATGAAGTGTTGTTTATTTTAAATAAATTAAATATAAGCGTGTTACTTCTCTTATGCGGTGTGTTAATGATTGGCTAGTTTATGAGTTGACTTTGTAAATAATTTAAGCTTGATTAAGTTAGTGAGTTTCAGGTTGAGATATTGGAACCTGAATATGCGATGTGATATATCTAAAGATATTGTTATGTAGATATTTTTCATTACATTGAGGTACTACTCTATTTTATATTTTAGATCAAATTGTATTGAATATATTAAAGGTTTTTATAATCATTGAGTTTTAGATCCTAAAGGGATCATTAAAGGTGCAGATAGAATTACCTTGAATAGATAATTTATAAATGAGGAACTTAAATTAGAGTTCATGGAAAATGGATAAATATTGAAAGATGTAAGAGTTAGAAATACATTCAATGCACTATGTGTTCTCATGCAAGAGGATCCACGTGGAGAACAGGTATTAGTCACTCCTTTCGATGGAATGAAAGGGATGCAAGCTATCTCATGTTATGGATGATGGAAATTGAATGGGTGTAACACCTAGTACTCTCACATTAAAAGAATTATGTGAAGTAGAGATTGGTGTATTGAATATAATTATTGCTAGTCATATTAAGAAAATTTAGAAATAATTATATTTAATTATTAAGTGTAAAAAAAAAATAAGGGGTCTAGGAACGAAAGTCTAGGCGGTTGCTACATAAGTCTTCAACCAAGCATCAAACCAAAAATTTGCATAATAAACTATCAATATAATATATTTCTTAATCAATCATAAACTATATAATATAAATTTCTGTGTTAGTAAGACTTTAGGTAGGATTCATTTCATAATTATTTTTATTGCATCAAGATAATTATGAAGTAAAATTTTTGCCCAACTATTTCTTTATTTTTTAATTAATATCCAACAAGATTTTCCCATAAGGCTAAACTCATAAGTAAAACATTATATAAGCACGCCCCTCCAATAATATTTCATTTGTAAACCCTTCCTACTTACAAATATGAAACCAAAAATTTTCCACATATTTTTAGAGATTGTTTTTATATAAAGTTTAAATGATATGCCTATAGTCAATATTGAAAATGATATAACATAATTAGAGGATGAATTGTAATATAGTCCTTATTAGTTGTGGCCTTCTAACCATCCAAACAATAATTTATTCTTTTTAAAATTGTGTCTCAATGTTCCTTCTTTCTTTCATGAGATAACCCAAATATATTGATGTAAATTGTCAAATTTTAAACCCTAAAATATCCATAATAATCCATTGTCATTATAGGATTGTGCTAATGGAAAATATATTGGATCTCACGGTATTAATCAATTGCCTACAAGCCTTATTATATCATGATAATAATGATTAAAATGCATGGCCTCATTGACTAAGGTATGACTCAAAATAAAAGTAGCATAAACAAATTGGACATGAGCTTCCAAGGAATCATTTAATATAGCTTGAATATATTTGATTTTTTTTCTTGGAGACAACTCCCCTTCATGCCTCTACAAGACTAATAAATGGATATGGAGATAGTGGATCATAAAAATAGTTATAGTTATAACTATATCCTTAAATAATTTATTTTAATATAACATTAGTATTTACATCATAATACACACTTTGAAATAAGGTATTTTATGCTCCTAGATTAAATATATATCAAATGAATATTTTATTCATATTTTTTTTCTCATTATAAATTGTTTTTTGCATATTAAAAAACAAGTCAATTTTATTGCTTAATTTATTAATTTATAATTTGTTATCTCTTAATAAGTAGATATTTAGTAGGTTATACATGTTTGAAAAGTGGTGAATGGGGAATCACTATGAATATGTCAAGGTTCTGATTTCCTTTAGAACTCAAAATCACTTGTCATGATCTCAAGCCCTCATGTATATGTGTAGCATCACAAGTAGTAGTAGTAGTAAAAATGATAATAATGTAAATGCATAATATAAACACATTAAAAGTACATATAATAAGATACTACTTGTATATGCAGGAAAATTTGTGTTCTTTTCCTCTTAAGTCTAATTTAATGTCAAGTATGCGAGGGGGAGATTCATTGGAATCTCTGCTTCCCCACTTGAGGGTCTCTTTACAAAGGAAACCCCAAGAATATACAAATTCTCAACATGACTAGACTCCTACTCAATGCTTTTTTCTCAGTCCTTGTAGAAGTTGATGTTATGCTTGTTTGATCGGTGTTTTATGGATTTATTTGAAGAAAACACCTAATTTTTTGAATCGCTATCTATTTTGACTCTTTTTTGAGCCTTAACAATTATTTAAACCTAAATCATCATTGATCATCTAAATGTAATGCTAGAGCTTTTATCACACAAATTCAAGAATACAAGAGCTATCCTATATGTGTTTCAAGTTTGTATGTGCTACTAAGGAGACTTTAATATTTCAAGGTAAAACAAGAGAAAAAGCAAAAATATAAGTTAGCCTACATGCAACTAAATGAATTTTAATTCTTTGCCTATGTACTTGAAAATGATCAAGGATCTAGGATATAGTCTAAGGTTCCTTAATTGACTGATTTGTGTGTTTTATAAAGAAATTGTAGCACTTTGTAAAGTAATTAAGATGTTTTGTGAACAATTAGGATTTCTACTAAATATTCCTTAATTCCCCAAATTAAATGTGATTTTAAGACACAAAACAATAGAAAATAGAAGGAAAACATAGAGAAATAGAAAATGTAGGGCTTGGGAAGTGCCAAGTGGTAGAATCACCTCTTCTGGAAGCCTATTGCAAAATTTTCCACTACTACCAAAATTGCCAATGGGTGACAATTTTGGTATTTGCACAAAAATACCAACAACTAGGGTTTTTTCTTTGATGGGTCTATTTTAGGGATGGATAGGGTAGAAAATTTATCTAAATAGCTGATAAAATCCCTTATTGATAAAAAAATTGAGTGTCTAGGTGTGGATTTTTGGCCTCTTACCAAATTTTCCACTAGAAAATTTGGTTAGTAGAAAATTTGGTTCTAAGTGTTTTTTGGTTGCCAAATTCACCACTAATTGTGCATGGTGGTGAATTTGGTCTAAGAATAGGTTTTTGAAGGTTTTAAGAGCTTTTTTGGAGAGATTTCAATGAGGTTTTGGGATAAAATTCTAGGGGAATGATATTAATGATATCTACTAGCTCTGTGAATATCAATATTAGAGATCTAAGCTATTGATTTAAGCAATTTAATGAGTAATTTGAAAAGGAATGTAAAGAAAATTAAAATGCCTAAAATGATTAAAAATTTGATTAAAAAGGATGTAAATGGATGAGGAATGTATGTGTAGTTGTTAGGAATACTCTAAAATAACTAATTCAACCTTTTATAAAAGCAAATGAGTACTTATGTAGTAAAATATAATGAAATTGCTAAGATATGTAACTGCTGCCCAAATATGTAAACATATAGTAGTAAGTTCGTAAAAAATATGACTAAAATTGTAATTGAAACAAGGATGTAAAGGAGTGAAGAATGTATGAAATGATGCTAGATCTAATGTAGAATATCTCACTTAAATTCTAGTAAAACCTCTTAGCATCGAATAGTGAAAATTTAATGAAAATACTGAGATATGTAAAGATACCCTAAAACTTGTGAAATTTATAGTAGTAAATAAGAGAGGAAGGGGGTTTTGTAAGGGAATATATAAGTGGAATTATAAGGTAATGAAGACCATATAACTAAAACTAAATTGTAGCTTAATGATGAGATGAGATGCTTAAAATGCTTTGAAATGCTAAGAAAACAAAGTTATGTATGTATGAAATGGAGATAACTAGCATGCTAAATACTTAACATATGAAAGTATGAAAGCATGGAGGTGAAAGAAAATAATTAGTATGCTTGTAATGGAGATAAAACAATGTTGTAAATTAAAATAATGACAAGTATAAAATGTTATAGAAGCAAGGTGTAGACCCAAAAGGATACATAGAAAAGTTTTGTA
This sequence comes from Wollemia nobilis, assembly GCA_028583015.1. Taxonomy (NCBI): domain Eukaryota; kingdom Viridiplantae; phylum Streptophyta; class Pinopsida; order Araucariales; family Araucariaceae; genus Wollemia; species Wollemia nobilis. The sequence continues at coordinate 394,161 of JAQPPZ010016744.1, read as the reverse complement.
AAATTGGCTAAGTGTTCAAAAAAAATGCAAAAACAAATGTTCCTGCTAAGGCATAGAATCAGTGGTTATTGTAGTCAAATAGTGCTAAGCAGAATTCAAAGTTGCAAAATTCAAAAGGACGACTTCAACACAAGGTCAATTTCCACAACAGAAGAATACAAGCATTTTAGTTTTGGCAAAAATATGACTAAGTTTTGGAAAGGTTAAAATATACCAAAATGTGAAATCTGTATTCAGTGTAGTCAAAAAAGGTTTAGAGGAGTTTGGAGTTGCTGAATTTGGATTTTAGAAGGTAAAGCAATGTTAAAGTCCACCTGAGGCTTATGTGAAATAGGAATTCCATAGTAAAACTGGTCAAACCTGACCTAATAGAAACTAAAGTAGCGGACTCTGTAAAAGGATGCTAATAATTACTGAATCCTTATTTCATAGTAAACATAGTCAAAATCAACTCGATGTAAAATAAAGTAGTACATTTCAAAGTAAGCCATCAAGCACCACAAGAATCCCAATTTCACGATCAAACCAATCAAAATTGTCTCGACAAAATTTGAAGTAGTGGATTCCAAAGAGGAAGAGAATGTAGCAAAACCTGAGGAGTGCAAAAAAAAAACTAGGGAAGATCAAACATCATCAGAATCAAGACTCACCTGCATTTTTAGTTATAGATCGATGGTAGAAAGTCTTCTCAAGAATGAAGGACAATATATATTGACCTATAATCATTCTAGTTGCAGAATTCAATTGAGAGTCAAAAAACTTGCAAAGCTCATAATTATAGCATTCATGGATTACAACTCCACCTTTTTCATGAAAACCAATGAGAGGTTGCCACCTCAACATCCTACTGATCTAGAAAGAAATTCCTTGTAATATTTCTAGTTTTTGTACTACCATTGTAAAATCTATATAAATATGTCAAACCCTCATTTTTAAGGGTGAGCTTTGGAGTGTTTGCATGATATATTATTGTAATTATTGAGAAATCAATAGAAGGAGCATTACTTGGATGTTTTCATCAAGCTTTTTGTCATCATAAATTGTGAGTTTATTCTTGTGAATGCATTTCTACTAGTTGTTATGATTATTCAATTTTGTTGATATTGGATTGCTAATTTGGAGCAACTTGGAATGGTTCATGCCAAAAAAAATGTTGCAAAAGAATTTTATTTCTGTTAGTATAAGTATTGATATAATTCTACTATTTGGATTATTAGCATTTTATATGTTTGAAATAGTTTTCTAAGTATTTCATTGTTTTAATGGTGAAGATAATAATTTTTTATTGCTATTAGTCTCATGTGTGGCATACTAGAAATGTGATTGATCGACGGATTCTTGATATTTTTCAATGTTGTTAGCTCTATTCGACCATTATTTTCCCAATCATTTTTAACCTTTATCTCATTTCTATCCCTAAAATTACATATTATTTTGAGCTTAATTGAGTCAACACATGAATTAGTTGACAAGGTATACCAACTTACTTTGAATGTTGGATTGAAGAAATATTTGATCCATCAAATGTGAGTGTTTGAGCTATTATTAGTAGGTATGCACCTCCTAAAAGCCATAGATTCATAGTCATAGTTCAAGTTTTCTTGATGTTAATTTAGACCCCAATAGTTTTGGCATGCCCAGTGGCACCTTATTTAAAAGAACATTAGTTAACCCATAAAGTTTTATTTCTTTTGTCTCTCCCAAAGGAATCAAGATTCAATGAATTGTATTGACCTCATTAAGCGGTGAACTGTAAATTCACTTGGAATCTCCCTTGAATGCAAGAAACCAAAAAAGCCATTCCAATAGCTCATATTTTTCATGAATAATGGGTCATTTACAAAAACAATCTAGAGCCTTTTTATTTTTATGATCTCCCTTTAAGAGGATCCACTCTCATAAGAAATTTGTCCTCATATTTTCATACAGAAGAGGGTCCAGCTAAGCCACCCCATGAAGTACCTCCAACACCAACTCTAGAAAGAATAGTACCTCAAAATATGGTGAATCCAGATCTAAATAAACCTCTACATGAATATTCCAATTAGAATAAAAGTGGTCCCTTGAGACTTGCTCACATGCATGATATCCCTCAAGCTATATCCAAAGCTATACCAAATTATGATGAATTAGGAAAAACTACATATGAGCATTGCCAAGATATCCTAAATCTAGCAACAATTCATAACATAAAAAATGAGGATGTGATTGCCAGAATCCTAGCCTTGTATTTTAGAGGTAAAATCCTTCATTGGTTTAGGACCTTAGAAGACAACAACATTACTTCATGGGCTGAATTATTTGAACCTTTTATAGATGACATTAATGAGTTTTATGATCCCTTTTATCTCCTAAACTAGTTCACATCCATGCAAAAGTATCAACGAGAGTCAATTTCATATTTTAATCTAAGATTTAGTAGAACCTATAAAAGAATTCCACCATAAGCTAGGCCTACTACCCCCTTGCTTTTATGTACTATATTAGATCTTTGGGATCAAATATCGGGTTACAAACTCAATAGTCTAGATTCTACAACTTCCCCTAAGTTTACAATGCAATCGTACAAGTTGAGAATATCCTCATCAATGTAGGAAGGTGTTGAGTGGAAATTTTGTCCAATTATAAAATCACCATCACAGTTAGAATTTTGATTAGAAAACCCTCTCTTGCAAAGAAATGAAATTTATCCAAGGTTCCTTTTACTTAATGTGTGCTTGTAATCTTGTGAAGATGTATCAAATAAGTGCCAAGAATACCTTAGTAATTTGCAAGTAACTGTTAACAAGGGGCCTATGTTGGTATTATTTTATTGTTATACTAGTGATAGTTCATGAAACTTAAAAGTAAAAATGTGATTGGCCCTCATATGACCAAGATGTAAAGCCTTAGTTCATTTTATCTAAAAGTATTTTAGGTAGAATTTATCTTCATTTGGTTAATCATATTTTAAACAAGTTTTATCTTCCTTAAATCTTGCTTTGAGCTTGAAATAGAAATTAAAATTTATCTCTAAATGTGAACTTTAAAGAATGAATGGATTCATTTAATGTTGCTTCATTAAAATTTAAGCATGAAAGAAAATAATGAAATGACCAGAATTAAATGTAGAAGCTTTTTACATGATAAATAATTACCCCTCTTTAATGAAATTAGAATTTTTGTAGAGAGACATTAATTTATTACCTTAAAAATAATGACTTTTGGAATGGCCATTAAATCACTCCCCTTTAATGAAATTGTATTTTTCATAAAGAGAGGTTAATTTTTTGTTTGCAAAACAAACATGCAAAGCTTGAAATCTGATTTACCTTCAAGATATGAAATTATGTACATCTAAAATTGCAAAATTTCTTTAAAAACAACAAATTTCAATAAATTTTGTAATTTCAAAATGACTTCAAAATGAAATCAAAACTAGTCTAAATTAAGCATTAAAGCTTATTCTTCACACCTGTGCATTTACTTTTTAGAATTTTAATTTTATTTATTTTTATTTTAATTGTTGAAGTTTAAAAAAAATGCAAAAGGGAAGGGTTAAAAAAAACAAAAAAAAACATATGGAATATGGACCAGAATGCTGAAACTGCTAAAAGGATAACCTATTATCAGTGTGATGCTACCCAATCCTACAAAACAAAGATGTGAGAATTTCTGAATGTAACCTAGTTTATTCGAAGTTACATTTTGAATGGTCTGAAAAAAACTAGGTGCAATATTCTAAGGGAAGAAAACAAAATTCATGCTTCTAAACATTCAATAGTGTAACCATTAGAATGCATTTAAAACCACCTATAATCCTAAAAAGCATGAAATGAAAGATAGGCAATTAACACAAACATCCAAAATTTGATTTCTCCTCAGATTTTGTTAACAAGGTGCAAATTTCTATACTATTTGCATTTACAATAGAAAGATATTTTTTCTGTTCTTTCAAAAAAAAATTAGCATCTTCCAAGAGGTTTCCAACCTTGGCCTCCAAAAAGATCCATCCTGTGGCTTTAAAAAAATATCTAGCCTTGGCCTTCTAAAATATCCAACCCCTCTGACTTGTTCCAACACTGTATTTGAAACCTTTGAAGAAACTCTTAATTTCTCCTTCCATTTGGATTCCCCATCTGTTTGCTTCAAAACGGTCTACATTTCATCTTCTTTTCACTATCATTTTGTTTATTTATTAGATTTCATTATTTAAAGGAAGCCTCCCAACTTCTACGTATGTCATTATTTAATGAACATTATAATATAAAAAAAAAAATGTTTTATTTCTTATTACAACAAGTACATGACATACTATCATTTTATCCATTGGCAGTGAGTGTCCAATCCATATCACACATCTATGGATGTTACATCCAAAAATAGCTAAAAATAGCCCATACCCCATTTTAGCAAAGTTGAGTATCACATGGCTCCCACATAATTGACAATGTAATAGTCCGCATAAGCATGCAAGATTTTGATAAAATCCACCATGAACCATTCTAAGTCACCACCACATCATCCTCCAAACATATCATCTAACACACTTGGCCATACATCCACCTCACACAAATTTTTCCATTATGTCCAAGCTTTAGCTCATCCAATTTACTCAAGAACATCATCTGCTTCTCTCTGGCTAATGATATGTAGTCCTACATGCCAGGTAATCACCATGTAACCTGCTTGTCCAGTAACTATGCGAGCCAACTCTGAATCCTCACCATGATATTTATGTGTTTGCCATCCAATAACCATTTTTGTCTCATTTATTGCACTCAATAATTGCATGCTAACTTTGTTGTAATGGTTTTTTTGTTGCTAAATCATTCACATTATTATCGTTGCTTCTGCATTCATCATTTCATTGTGTTTTTCTCTACTATGATGAACATAATTTACCTGTAATAGAAATATTATTTATAAAATACAATGTAATCATTGATGCCATACCAGGTTGATTACTACATTTCACTATTTTATACCATACAAATTTCACCATCAATCCTCTGCACTAGTGAAGACTATTACCCTAACACCGCTTCTTATGCTTAACCACTGCGTTTAAATTTATCTAAACTATGCTAGCTCCCATAGTTCTGTGATGACGGTCCCTTTTACATGAATGTGAACACTGTCATAGGTTATGGACCACGTATGGAACCCCCACACTAATATTTACTACCATCTAGATTGTCTATGCTATACCTACCACTACGCTATTTCCATGTTGGGCATGTCCATAAAATTATCATCACAATGTCCTCACCTCTCACTATCCTTTCTTCTTAATGGGCCATGTAACTTCACCACTTACCACCTGAGATCTCCAGTCAAACAAACCATACATAATGTCTATGTTGTTGATTTCATTAATGTTGTATATAATGCATTTTTTTCTTTCCCATGTATATATTTTTATCGTTACATTGCTCTAAATATTTGTCTCACATTTGGTTATCCATGATGGTGAGCAGGGTGATTGTATGTCACTTATCTATAAAAGGGGTGATCCACTCTTGTCATCCCTAGTCGAGTGGCCATCCTTTGTCTAAAATAGATGCCTTGCAAAATTTATCCACCATTGTATACATCCATCTCATCAATTGACACGTCTACCAGGCTATTCACATTGCCAAAATTCCATTGGATGTCATGGCTTATGGCCCTATATGACCACCTCTACATACCACGATGAAATCTATCCTATCAACATTGTATTAAAAAATGTTCATCATTATGTTTACCTTGGGTCACTCATCATGTTTACCCCAGGTCATTCACCATGTCGGACACTTATGTCCATGTTTGCACATCTTTGTTTTTCACCAGGTTTTCAAAATGTCTGTGTTGATAACATAATGATCAATGCTCCAAAGAATGACCCCAAGACTAATAATGCATCCAATACCATACAATATTCCACATTGCATCTATTTGAGTCTAAAAATCTACCACGGTCTATTGCACGCCATCCAATGTGTCCAAAATTTACTGCATCGTATCTAATATTTCCTATGGATTTTTTACTAATAGCTCAAATTCACCTATCGTGGTCGTATTTGCCTAAAATAAAACAAGACCTGCATGTTGTCTATCGTATTATTCTTGCATTATTCCACCTCTATCTCTCTTGAAAATGATGTGTTGCATGGAATAATCCACACTATCATTGTCTTGGCCCAAGTATTCGACATCCAAACCTCAGTTTTATTTCCAAGTGTCGTCATCCACATTGGCCACTTTGGGTACATGCGACACAAAAGTTCTCCTATGCACAAAAAATATCACATTGGCAATAGTCGTAAGGCTATAAAAATGCAACTTTCATTATATAAAAAATATCACATGAAGCAGATATGCTTAATTTTATTCAATTCTGACAAAATATTATGCTCTAATTAGCTCACAATATTATATATATATATATATATATATATATATATATATATATATATATATATATATATTCCTTTTTTTTTTAATTATTTATTTAATAAAGGATGTAGATAATTAACATTAACCATGAGATTAAAATAACCATTCTTTATTTTTATTTTATTTTATTTTCTTATATATATACATTATATATATATAGATAATGTATATTTCAATTTATTATTATTATTGAACCAATAACAGGGTTATGCATAGTAGTGAATATGAGGACCCTCGATGTCGGCCATTTCATCTAAATTTTTTAGGACCAATTGTTTCTTAGGGTAAATTTGCCACAATATATATCCAAATATAGACATATTTGTACTTGGTGGAAAGCTTTTTTCGAGCCTGATCTAATGGTGGTATATTTATGAAGTTTTAAGGTGATTTAATAGGTCAAATATTGATCCAAATATGACCTTAATTTTTATGGCTTCAAATACCCTAAATTTTTATGTGAATATGATTGATTTGATTTATTTAGGATTCACATTGATTTTGATTAGGATTCACCATTTTTTTACAAGTAACTTTTGAGTTCAACCCCTTATGCATAACCCTGACCAATGAACTTTGAAATCTTTCATTAATGTAGCTCAACATCAAAGAGAAACATTAAAACTACCACTCGAGATTTAAAACAAGGAACTGACTATGGCCATCTAATCAAAATATTAAAAATTAAAATAAATGAGAAAAGGACACTAAGCAACACATAGAATCCTACATTGCCACCTTGGATACCATCAAAATTAGCACTCAAATACAACAAAGACTTCCAAAACCAAAAATTTAAGGTGCCTCCCCAAATTTGGGGTAAGTTGTGTAATGGCCACAACAAATGGTGACTCTGCTAGGAAATGCTCCTAAGTATTCAGGTGAAGAACCTAGTTCCAAAAACAAGCCAACCAAATATCAGAAAAACAAAACATCTAGCAACTTCCAAGAAGGTGGGGTAGATAACTATAAATGAAATACATGAACCCTTTGCTTTATCTTAGTATGTGTGCAATCATGAGTTCATTTTGCATGCTTGAAAACCAGTTGAATTCCATCACATGACCTGCATTTAGGCTATAGAAATATTGCTCCCAGAAAGAAATTTGTAGATAGAGACATACTGCCAGTCAGGTGTCCATAGCCCCAGTATATTTTATCTAAATTAACCATAATTTAATTGATATTTTGCAATACCTTTTTTTTTGGAAAAGCATTTTCTAGACAACGTCCTACTACCGGTTAGGAATCCATAGCCCTGATAGAGTTTATCTAGATCTAGTGACTAATTTTAGCATGTTTTAATTTTCTTGTTTTTTTTATATATAAGGAATTGCAAAAATTTATGTATCACAAGGGTTATAGAGTATTTGAATTTAGGGATGGAGCATATTAAATTTTTGCTTTAATTTGCAAACCAAAATGACTTCATCCTTTCAAGATCTCAATGCATGTCCTTTAATATGATGTGTTCATGTGTATCTTTAGCAAAATGTATTCCAAAATTCACTATCTTAATCCCAAAATATAGGAGATGTTATAAATGACTTCATCCCCTTTTCCTTAGATCCACATGATAGGTAATTCACCCTTCATGAAAAATAAGCACAAAAAATGGTGACGAGACCATTAGTAGTGACCATGAAACATTACCTAAAATAGATGGACCAACCCAAAACATAAAACTTGTAAACCAAAAATTGGAAATAAATCCACACCTAACCTAATGCAAACTAAAAGGAAAGAAAAACAAAACCAAAAATTAAGGACAAATCCCAAATCAATAAATCTAAAACAAAAGCAAGAAAACCAAAACTATATACCATAAAATACACTATGGTACAAGGTGATGGATAAAATAAGCTATTACGTTCCTAGATCCTAAACATGATTAGCACATTTTGAAAGACCCATACTATGATACGCATGCCAATATTTATATAAATCCAACCAAAATAATATGGGGCCACACAAAACAAAAATTTTCATTTTACCTTTCTCATCCCACCAATTTGATTCAAGGATATTAGCAATTCCAAATTGAAGCTTCAAATCATTAAATTGATAAGACAATAATTGATTTTCAATTATTTCTTGTCTATTCCTTAAAATGCATATTTTACAATTCAAATCATGCTTTAGAATTAGTGAAAGCACGAGGATACGGAAACAAAAAGGAAAGTGCCCAATATGATGCTTTTAAAATCAAACTTAACGCTTATAGCCTATGTATTGCAAAGTGCATAAAAAGAAAGAGCATAGACGAATTGACACAAGATAAAAGCAATATAAAATATGGCCCTTTTTATTGATATGCTTTTCAGAGTTGTGTTACAATACGTCTCCTTCCTTTTTAGGGAATAGGAGCGTCAAATAAGTTTCTTATCGCATCTATAAACAACAATCCTTCTTCCGCGTGCCCACATGTAAGATGGGCGGACCAAAACATCACCGCCACTTGTGTGTATGATTTTTCACTCCTTCCTGCTCTTCTGATGTCAAAAACCTGCGTTCAAAGAAACAGAAAATATTAGTAGCACCTGCGGATAGAATAAAACATGTATTTCCCAAGGCCTACTGTCAGTATATGCATGAAAATATTAAAACAATAATCAAATGACCTCGGATTGACCTAAAATTTTAATAGAAGCATAAATATGTTATCAGAAGACCACTGCAAAAAGAACAGTCTAGAAATTCCTCACAGATTTGTATTCGCTCCAGGGTGGGACGAATAGACCTGCAATAACCTATCAGAAAGCACCCTCTTCAATGTCCTATCCCGGAAGCTCCAAATGACCTGCAAACTTGGGGTTAGCTAATTGGGGGTGTTTTGGGAAGACCCAGAAGGTCAGATTTCTCCAATTTTACCTCTATCACCCAGATTTTTCTGGTGCCATCTGCAAGTTAGTAAAGGCGGGAAATGACAAAAACCTGGTCAAAATTGCTCAGAATGAAATGAAATTTGAACTGTAACCTATTTAACATATCTAGAATAAAATGCAAAAGAAAAACTAGAGAAATATATCACAGATTTCTAATCATCCCGGGGTGGGGCGAATAGGACTGTGACAGTTTGGGGAGCGCCCGGGGGTAGGACGCCCACCGTTTGGGACACTGTTTCGGCACCAATCCACTTGGGATGGGTCCAAAACTCCTTATGGGGTGTTGTCGACAAATTTTGTGGAATATTGTGGCCAAAAATTGGGTTTTGGGTCCGGATTCGTGCTTCCAATAGTCACCCAATAACCTCCCTTTCGAATGAGAGATTAAGGATGTGAAAGCACAAATCGCAAGTAGGTATGTAAATTGGCAGCACTTCGTTGCTCAAATGCTCCTTCTCTGTATCTATTTTGGGTGGGAAAACTCCCCAATTTATAGACCTTAGGGTCTCCTTGTTTAAATTGCGCATGCGAGGGCGCCACTTGAGTTAACTGTCCTATTTTTAGAGAAAAGCTAGTTCCCTGATTTAGAATCTCCTTGCATGAGGTCTCTAAAATAAAGACATGCATGACTGAAGTCTCTCTTCTTGAATAAAAGCTATTCCTCACAATTGCATGGCCTGAAGCCTCAGTTAACTGGCGGAGTTGCCGAGGTTTGACTTTTTTTGCCAGTCAAACCTTCTATTCGCCTCACCCTGGGGCGAATGCTTCTATTCGTCCCTGGGTGGGACGAATGCCAGTTTGTATTCATCCCGGGGTGGGACGAGCAGAGAGCAAGGTGCCAAAAAGGTGCCAAATTGACCTTTGACCTTCCAAACTACTTTTGGGAGTGGTTAGGACCACTGTTTAACCTCTGGGGGCTGCCCTGGGGGCTGTTTGTGTCAATGCGATCAGCGCTTGTTGTCACATAATCGGATTGGTGTTGTTTTGGTGTCTACAGATGCCCCTTTTTGGGAAGCGCTGTGCAAGGCGCAACGCCGAGCAAAAATAAATAACCAAAGCACTAATGATTAGGGTTTCTCAGTAACCTAACCAACTCTTGATGCCCCAAGTATGGAAAGGGCACGCATTCTAGAATCCTTGCTTCGGACGAGCTAAGGAACTTAATTCAAGTGTTAACCTTGTTCAGTGAGGTGTTACTTGAACTTGGACATTGATCAGTCATGAATAGGCAAAGGGCGCAACCTTTTGTCTATGGGAACCTTGAGTTCATGATTCATGAATGCCAAGTGTTTGATCAGCTTGTGATAATTGCTTGTTTGCTGCCCCAAGCAAGGGCATGATTGTCTTTGTCAATGATCCTTTGAATGCGTGTCATTTCCAGGATTGGGTATGTTGTTGTTGATTGGCGACTAAGTGTGACTACCCCCTCAAGCGACGAATCGATGAGGGAATGACCGACATGAGAAAAGTGATGAGTCACTTGACCCAAGATGACTTAGGTAAGGGTGCCTTCAGTTGTTTACCATTAAATACGAAAGCAGTTTCTGAACATTCTGACCTATTTTTGGTGGGTTTGAACCCTTTTTGTGACGCATTTTGGAGCTAAAATTGGCAAAAATCCGTCTTCCCGTGGAGCGGTCCGGCTATGGTAGCCTTCTTAGGGAGTAGGATAGTGACAATTTGTGACCCCAATGTCTATTTTGGATGCCAAGAATGTCAGGCGCAAATGCGCCTTCGTTCGACAATGTTATTGCTATTTTTGGGTGGGTTTTGACCCATTTTGGTGACGCCATTTGGGGATGAAATTCTCAAAAATCCGTCTTCCCGTGGAGCGGTCCGGCTATAGTAGCCTTCTTAGGGAGTAGGATAGTGAGGATTTGTGACCCCGACATCTATTTTGCATGCCCAAAATATCAAGTGCAAAAGCACTCTCATTGGACAATTTTATTGCTTGTTTTGATGCATTTTTGTGCAGTTTTTGTTATTTTTGAAATTTTTGCTCTATATTCATCCCAGGGTGGGATGAATTCCTATTTAGTATTCATCCCAGGGTGGGACGAGTGCTAACTAGAGTGCTCATCCTAGGGGGGAACGAATACAAGCTCAAAAAGCCTTTTTAAAGGCCAAAACTGAGTTTTGGGCTCATTTGCATTTGTTTTTCTTGGCGATTTGGAGCTCTAGGAGGAGGAGGTCAATTCTGCGAAGTGAAGCACTACAAAATTTTTCTTGTGACCATGAGTTCACACACCGGATCGAGCGGCGGAGCCGAAGCGATACCAGTGAGTGCCCGTCCTCTTTGTTAGTTTGTGTCACAGTTTGAAAACCGCAAGTTGTTTATTTCTTGTGTTTTTGTTTATCTAGTTTTTCAAATTGTAAAAATGAAACCCTAGTCTATGAACACTTAGTGAAAAACTTAATTTAACCCTAGTTAAACATAGATCAAAATTTTAGTTGAAAACTGAGCTAGAAACTTAGTTTAGAACACAACTTAAAACGTCGTTGAACCTGAATTGAACCAAGATCAGAACTTAGGTTAAAAACGTAGGGTAAAACTAAGCGGAAAGCGTAACTGGAACCCTAGTTAACTGTTGTTTTTGTGTTGTTAATTTTCTAGTTTAAAGGTAAAAACCCTAGGTCTGAAAAATTATTGTTGTGACTGTTTTTTTTTGTGTTAGAGTTAAAAACCCTAAAACGACAATGATTTTTTTTTTTTAATTTATCGATTAGAGTTCAAAATCCTAGGTCTGACAAATTAGGTTTTGTTTTTGTAATTTTTTTTGTTGTAATTTATCAGTTAGAATTAAAAACCCTAGATCTGAAAAATTACGTTTTTGAATGTTGTTTTTTGTGTAATTTATCAGTTAAATTTAAAACCCTAGAACTGACAAATGATTTTTTTGTTTTTTTTTTAATTGTTTTAATGTTTTTATGTTGTTTTCTTTTGTAGGTTGTGAAGAGCCGGTATCGGGTGCCTACTATGTTCACTGAAGCATGTGCAACATTGACTTTGGCTGACTGGGATTGGCTTGACGCCCTTGGGCTCAAGCAGGTGACTCCTGGAGCCGGTGGTCGGGGATCGGGCCTATCTGATGGCCCTGATCAATCTATGGGATCCCCGGACCAACACCTTCCATCTCCCAATAGGGGAGATGATGGTGACCTTGGAGGATGTCTATCGGATTCTTCGGATTCCAATAGATGGATCGCCGATCCGGACGATGTCACGGGATCGGAGGACAACAATACTGATACGCTATTTTGGGCATGGGGAGGAGTTGGGTGTGGAGAGCCCAGTGGAGAGGGCAGAGATCGACTGTCATATTGGTGGCATACTGGTTCGATGGTGGCTAGAGAGGGGTGTGTTGGGAATGAGGCACGCATTACTCATGGGCCTCATTTCCAACATGCTGCTCCCCGACTCTTCGGGTGCGAGGTTCCCATGGAACCTGCTGGAGGTGGTGTTCAGGCTGGTGGAGTGTCCTACAGATGCATCGATGATCATGAGATGGGGATAGACTCTGCTAGCATAGCTCTATGATGAGTTGTACGAGGTCCGCTACCAGAAGTGAAAGGGGATTAGTTGCAGCTACTTGTTGCAGTGTTGGGCTTGGCAACACATAGTAGTGGAGAGGCCGATGGGGCTGCCTTGGATGACTCGGGCAGAGATGGCAGATCGAGAGATTGGATATGGGGTACTATGGCGGAGGTCGGAGGAGCAGGGTCAGAGTCGACGATGGGCAGGTGCAGTAGGGCACTATGCCGACGCCTTCGCTCGGCTTACTCCAGGGGAGGTGTTCTGGCGCCCCTACCGGGACTGTCCAGCCTAGCCTGAGGCTGGAGAGTGGCTCCGATGGGTACGGAGGGAGCGATGGCTGATTGGGAGGCATGGGACTGAGCAGGAGTTGTTCCCATATGGCCGGGTTACATGATAGTTTGGGGTGCGCCAGGGGATGCCTGGTGAGCCCATGGTCTATCGACTTGGGGGGATGAGAGGACTCTGGACCGGCCAGTCGTTGCACCACTTGGCGAGGATTCAGATATGGCTATTGACGTCCCAGATGTGGATGACGTCGGAGTTACTACCGAGTATGAGCAGTGGTGGACCTTGCGATGGTGGCGAGGCGAGGGGCCTCTAGGTGGGGAAGGCGGTAGCAGTAGGGGATGAGGGTGCAGAGGCACCAGATGAGGGTTGGGGTGCTCCGTTGGATGATGCAGAGATGGTGGAGGTTGAGGATGTGGGTGGGGATTATGGGGTTCTAGACCAGCCAAAAATGTAGGACGTCCCAGAGTAGTGGGAGCCAGAGTAGGCTGCTGTCTCGGATTCGTCGAGGCCTCAGGTAGTGTCGGAGGACATGGAGGCAGGGTTGCATGCTGAGAATGCATGATTGGTGGAGCTACTACGGAGGCGATATGGGGAGCTAGGAGAGGCTTTGCAGGAGAGAGATCTCCTACGGACTCAGCTAGCAGAGTGGGAGAATGCATGGGCTATGTCCCATAGGAGGGGGATACCGATGCTGCACGAGAGAGGGATCTCCTACGGACGCAGCTAGCATGATGATGTAGTAGCTTACTACCATCGGTGAGAGAGGTAGAGTGGGATCGATGGGAGGCAGATTGGCATTGGCATCGGATGGATATGGAGGGAGAGATCATCCGCCTTGGTGGGCGGTTACCTGAGCCTCCTGGAGGTGGCTCTTCATCGGATGAGAGACAACGATACTGAGCAGTCAGCATCATCTCATCGTAGGCGGCTAGATGAGGGGGGCACTAGTAGGCATGATGCAGGGGCGAGCAGCAGTCGCCTTGAGAGGTCCCATAGGACCCACACCATGGGGGTAGTTCCCATTGCACCGATCCTGCATGATCATGGTGGCCGACGCCCTAGGCTTGGGGGTTTTTGAGCTTTTTGTTTTTGTGGCGGGGTCAGAGGACCGGTTCATTGTAGCCTATGGGCATTTTTGATGATATATATACAAATGACTCTTTTTTGGTTTTTATAAACTTTTCATGGTGTGTCTGTCTGTTTATGCACATTGATTTATGATGATGGATGCATGGGGTATTATGAATGCGATGTTTCTAATTATATGATGTATGCATATGGAATGAATGAAATGATTTGTTGATAACTTGTCGATGGCACCATAGATTGTACAAGATTTATTGGCTTGCTGTACTTATGGGATGACTTTGTGGAATGACTTTGCATGTGAAAACTTTGTTTTTGTATTTTGCATATTTTTTGATGGTGATGTATGGAATGAAATGGACCAGTTGTTTTTAAAATGTAGTTAAGCTTTTCTGAGATTCAGATATTTTAACTAACTAGCCAAGACTGTACATTTATCTCGCAAGACTTTTGAACAAGGTATAAATCTGACTTGGAGGTTAACCAAGTTATTTCACATCCTTGTGTGTGCAATTGAGTTCGTTTATGTGGTATTTGTCAGGATACCGCCAGTGCCAGATAGGCTATCAACCAAACCTGTACTGAGGATCACCTAACTAGCTCCACTAACTCCATTGTTGTATTTAGCAAGATTAATCCATGGGACAATCTAAGGTACCATAAGCTAGCTCATCCACATGCAAACATTGGTCTGCTCACATGCAAAGCTAATGTGACAGACATATCGATGCGGGTAGGATACCACCATTGCCGTGTAGGTTGTCCACCAAACCTGTAATGAGGATCACCTAGATGGTTTTCGAATACTGAGAATTCCAGGGATTCAAGTTCAGGATTTTTATTGGCTCAATGGTTTAGGATATTTGCTCGTATACAAAGTGATGAAAAATCACTGTTTATTTTGGTTTTTTTGTTTTTTTTTTTGAGCAAGGATGTTGAATAGTAGTGATAACCACTGTTATTTGATTTGGCTTTTGAGCTTTGTAAGGTTAATGTGGTGAATAACATTGATCCTTTTAGGCCTTGGGGATGACTACCCATCCTTGGCAGGGACGTGTAGTATGAATCCTTACGACTTTGGGAACCAAAGGGTAGTATGGAGATTATGAAGTAAGGGTATTGATCTTTTAGGCCTTGGGGATGACTACCCATCCTTGGCAGGGACGTGTAGTACGAATCCTTACGACTTGAGAGACCAAAGGTGATTGTGATGATGGCTTGTGGAAATGTTGTTTTTGAATGGTCATTGATCCTTTTAGGCCTTGGGGATGACTACCCATCCTTGGCAGGGACGTGTAGTACGAATCCTTACAACCTTAGGAACCAATGGTGATTTTGAATTTTTGTTAGTGGTGAAAACCACTGTTGATTAGAAGGAATGGATGGGGAAGAGCTTGTCCTTTTGTCAATTCTCAACATTCTTGAACCATTCGCACAGGGGGATGAACAGGCTAATCTTTCACCTATGGTACTCTAGACTGCTTTGTAGTTTTCATCTTACGTTCACACAACTTAGGAATTATTTTATGTGTTTTAATTTGTGTAGGGATATTACATAACGAGGCGTGACCCAAGTAAAACTTTCCTGTGTAAAATCTGTTTGACTTTGTACAATTTTTGGCTAGAAAGTTAAAGACAACTGAATGACGAAAACCCTAAATACATTAGGAGACAACTGACTTTGCTAAAAATGGGGATGGTGTGATGCGGGATGTATGCATTGATAAAATTGATTTTATGTGAAAAATGAGAAAATTGCCAAGCAATTACAGTCTATGGTGCTTTTGACTTGTATGACCTAGCGAATATGCAATGTATGGATGTGATGCCTAATGCAACCTATTTTTTTGTATTTTGATATTTAAGAGTATGCATGGAATGGA
This sequence comes from Wollemia nobilis, assembly GCA_028583015.1. NCBI lineage: Eukaryota > Viridiplantae > Streptophyta > Pinopsida > Araucariales > Araucariaceae > Wollemia > Wollemia nobilis. Next base: position 378,064 of record JAQPPZ010016744.1, on the reverse strand, counting down.
GATGTAGTTTTTTTTTGTTATTTTTGATGATTTTATTGTTTTTGTTTGTTTTTGAATATTTGTGTTTGACCAAGCGGTTATGGTAACCCTTGGAGCTTTTGGTTTGACCAAAGGGTTTATGGATACCTTTGGGGCATTTTAGGGTTGACCAAGCGATTATGGGAATCCTTGGAGCTTTTGGTTTGACCAAAGGGTTTATAGACACCTTTGGGGCATTTTGGGATTGACCAAGCGATTGTGGAAATCCTTGGAGCTTTTGGTTTGACCAAAGGGTTTATGGACACCTTTGGGGCATTTTGGGATTGACCAAGCGATTGTGGAAATCCTTGGAGCTTTTGTGTGGACTATGGCTCTCTAAATGTAGAATGGCCTCAAATGACTGATGTTCAAGGGTTCTAGCTCCTTGATTCCTTCAAGAGAGGTGAGCCGGTATGTTCCAGGTCCTATCTTACTATCAATCACATAAGGACCTAACCAGTTTGCCGTGAACTTGTCTCGTAGATGGGACGACAAATTAGAATTCTGCTGGTTCTCTTTTAAGACCAAATCTCCAACCTAAAAATCCCTTAGGTGAACCTTCATGTTATATGCTCTCTTAAGTCACTCTTGATAGATACGCAAATGCTCGAGAGCATTGACGCGTCGTTCATCAAGCAACGTGAGTTGATCTAACCGGGCCTGCCATGCAGTGTCATCATCGATGAACTCTTGCATTGAAATGCATAGGGAAGGGATTTCCAACTCAAGAGGCATGACAGCCTCGGAGCCATACACCAACGAAAATGGAGTTGCCCCAGTGGGCGTCCGAATGCTAGTGCGATAAGCCCATAGGGCAAGCGGGATCTGAATGTGCCAATCCTTATGATTATCTATGATGGTATTTTTGAGGATGGCGACTAGCATTTTATTTGACGCCTCTGCTTGCCCATTTGCCTACGGATAATAGGGTGTTGAAAAACTATGCTAAATTTTGTACTTTGTGGTCAAAGCATGCACATCTTTGTTCTTGAAGGGCGTCCCATTATCCGAGAGGATCTTGGATGGAATACCAAAATGACATATGATGTTATGCAAAATAAACTCCGCAATGCGGGGTCCAGTCATAGAGGTTAACGAAATTGCTTCCACCCACTTGGTAAAATACTCTGTGGCCGTTATGATAAATGTGTGATGACCCGACGATGTAGGGGAGATCTTTTCGATTAGATCAAAGCCCCACTACGAAAAATGCCAAGCCGATTGGATCGGTTGCAAGGCCTGAGAAGGTACGTGTGTCAAATTGGCATGATGTTGACACTTCACGCACTTCTTCACATATGCGCAACAATCTCGCTCTAAATATGGCCAATAATAACCCATGCGAAGAATGCGCTTTGCGATGGCCATACCACTGAAGTGGCCACCACATGTACCATCGTGGGCTTGGGTGATCGCCCAAGCGGACTCCTGCTGGTCCAAGCAATGGAGGAGGATTCCTTCATAGCTTCGATGATACAAAATGTCTCCTAGCAAGACATGTTTTGCCGCTTTCTATTTGAATGATCTTTTCATGGCTTGTGTCAATCCAAGTGGGAGAGTACCTAGCTTGAGGTAATCCCTTAGGGGTGTGTACCAATCCTGCTGATCAGAAACCTCGATGGTATGAATAACCAATCCCTCTTGAAGTTCATCCCTAGCAAAAGTTGAGTAGGAAAGAACTTGTAAAAATAGCGTTGTGTTGCTATTAAGAGGGGTAGGGGAGAACAAGGAGTTGGCTTGAGTCAAACAATATTGGATTCGAGAGAACCTATCCGGAGATGGTTCAATCTGGATCAAGTGGATTCTTGGCATGAGGTCAGAGCTTGCACGCTCCATCGCGGGTTGCGATAATGTCTTGACCTGAATAGTTGTCATCTCACCGGAAGGGTCTTGCGGGATTAGTGACCCCAAGGAGGCCATAGTATCCACAAAATGATTCGATGATCGAGGGAGTGCCTCGATGTCATACCATTCAAGTTGTGCCAGAAATTTGTCCACAAGGGCTTTATAGGCCTGTAGAACTGGGCATTTACATTGGAATATCCCCTTAACTTGATTGACAATTAACAACGAATCACCAAAGATGTTCAATCGTTTAATGTTCATGGTGACTGTTGTCTGAAGACCTATGAGCAAGGCTTCATATTCTGCATTGTTATTGGTGCACGGGAAGTCTAATTTAAATGACAGAGGCATTGGAGCCCCTTGTGGAGTGAAGAATACAATTCCCGCACCACCTCCTTGCTCACATTTAGAACCATCGAAGAATAGGGTTATGTCAGCCTGTGACTCAGGCTCATCAGAATCTGGCGATTCTGAAACATGGAAGACCCCATCATCAGGTAGTTCGAAGGTCAGAGGCTGATCATCTTCAAGAGGAGCCTCTGCCAGTTGATCGGCGATGACTTGACCTTTTATGGATTTCTGTCCAATGAATTCTATGTCAAACTCCATCAACAACATGATCCATTTCGTCGTGCGGCTACTATGATAAGTATGACTCATCATGTATCGCAATGGATTCTCCTTAGACACAACATACGTCTTGTTGCTCAGCATGTAATGGCGTAGCTTCTTGGTAGCAAACACCACTGCCAAGCAGAGCTTCTCGACGTATGCATAGTTAAGTTCATAACTGACCAGGGTGCGGCTAAGATAGTAAGTAGCCTGTTCTTTGTGCAATTCATTGTTCTGGGACAGCATGGCGCCCAGTGCCACCTCAGTAGCTGAGATGTATAAGTAGAACGACACTCCTGGTCTAGGTGGTGCCAATACTGCGAGCGAAGCCAAGTACTATTTAATGTCATCAAAGGCTGACTGGCACTCGTCATCCCAATGGAATGCTACCCCCTTGTGCAATAATTTATTCATGGGTCGGCACTTGTCAGATAACTGCGCTATGAAGCGTTTGATCGACGCGACCTTTCCCTGCAGACTTCTGAGCTGCTTGATGGTAGTTGGGGGAAGCATTTCAAGGATTGCCTTGACTTTGTTTGGATCCACCTCGATTCCTCATTTGGAGACTATGAAACCCAAGAGCTTTCCAGATGTGATGCCAAAGACGCACTTCTTGGGGTTTAGTCTGACTTTATGCTCAATGAGGCGATCAAGGATCTTGCTTAAGTCATCGAGATGATTGGGGCGCAAAAGAGATTTGGCCAACAAATCATCCATGTAATCTTCCAAAGTTTTGTGCATGTAATCATGGAAGATGTACGTCATGGCACGTTGGTAGGTGGCGCCAACATTTTTAAGGCCAAAAGGCATGACCTTATAACAAAATGTCCCCCAAGGCATTGTGAATGCCATTTTTAGTTGGTCCTCGGGATTGATACGAATCTGATTGTATCTCGAGAAACCATCCATGAGGGAAAGCATTTCATGGCCCATTGTAGCATCTACCAATGCATCGATGCTAGGCAAGGGAAAATCATCCTTAGGACTCACTTTGTTTAGATCTCAAAAATCGGTGCATATGTGAATCCTCCCATCGGGCTTCTTGACGGGTACCATGTTAGACAACCATGGTGGATAATCCACGTAGATGACAAACTGTGCATCCAACAACTTTTGCAATTCATCTTTGACCATTAAGGCCACTTTTGGGTGCATCTTGCATAGTTTTTGCTTTACTGGCTTGATTGTCGGATCAAGCGTTAAATTATGCGTGACTAGCTACGGGTCTAGCCCCGACATGTCTTTGTATGACCATGCAAAAACCTCCTTCTTCTCCTTGAGAAGGGCAATGTAATCGGCTTGCTCTTCGGGGGAGAGACTTACCCCTAGCTTGAGAATCCATGGATTCATTGGATCTGTGTCGATGTCTACGTCAGTCGTTGCCTCGACCGACATGTGGGATCCATCCTCCAACTGGTGTGGAGTTGGGATCAGATGGATATCATTTGCTGAATTAAGATCATCGTTAGGAACGTCAGGTTCCTCTTCAGCATGGAAGACATCCTGAGTCTATCCTGGAGTGAAATGAAACATCCCACCGCAAGGCCAATACTCTGATGGGGATGGTGGTGTGTCAGCATGATCCCAATCTATAGCCTCTATGTCTAGATGCAATGACCATGTTGGGTCGGTTGGATCATGGATGGGGGCGGTCAAGTCAATGGAGATCATGTTGATGAAATGATTGTAACCTCCATTACCGTAGGTGTGATGACTATGACATTCTGGATGTTCTTGGTGCTTTGGATCTGGCTCTATGGGCACTGGCACAAATGGATCAGCCCTATGTGCATATAAGAGGATAGGATCTACCCTAGGCACTGATGGTTTTATAGGGTCTCCAGGCGAAAGATGCTCTCTGTGTACCTGGAGTGGCGGGTGCAGTAATTGCTATAACTACGCCGGGTTGAGGTGCCACCTATGTCTTGGCCCTATGTGTAAGTGTTCAAACATGTCATCTATGCCTAAGGGATACTGTTGTTGCATTTGTCGCATGTGGTTGAGATAGGCCATCTCGGTTTCATCTTCGTAATCACTATCAGAGATCCAAAGGCCTTCATTTGCTACAATAGTGGTTTGCGACATATGGGGCTCATCTTGTTCGAGCAAATTAATGTGGTCCCATCGAGGTTGTTCCGCTCTCTATGGGGGGACCTGATTTTCTTGAGGTGGCATATGCTCAATTGGATCATCCAATGGGAACATGGTCAGGAAGCTTTCTTGATAATCATCCATGGGATGCACGTGGGAATGATTGCTTCTCGACTCAAGAGGATCCCAAGGTGCTACCTCGTAATCTAACTCATCATCCGAAGACCCTTCTTGGTCTTGTCCATACCCTTCGTGGAGGTGAGTCCTTGAATTGTCTCCCATTGTGACCGAAGGGAAAGGGTTGTTGAGGTCAACAAGGTTGTTTGTTTGTAATGGGAAATAATCCCCCAATGTATAAGTTGTATTTGGATTGGCATATGGATCTAATGCCAACCCATCCTTGTTGCCTATCCCTAGGCCTTGCATGTTTTCGACCAAGATGTCTAGGGGCAAAGGGTGATTAAACCCTACTCCTGACTTGTCATAAGGCATTTGGTATCTTGGTTGGCATAAAACATGCACTCCTTGTTCATACCTGCCCAACCCATATCCATGCCAATTGCATTGGCTAAGATATCTCAATGCGAAGTCTGGGTTAGACAGATAATTGACATCCTCAACAAAGGGCTCTTCATCTTCCTCTTCTTGTAGGGAAGGTTCAACGCCATTATCCAGGCCCCCATAAATAAAGTTTGTCTGATTGGGTGGGTAGCCTAGAGGAACCACAGAGCCTATGGGGAGTCGAGGTCTCCCCATGTCTTGCATGGACTCAAGTGTGGGCGTTGCTATAATGTTTTGCACTAGATACTCCCCCAATCCTGTGTTGGCCATCTCAACTGTGATTGTTGGCATTTGAGGGGGAGCGAATGGAAGTTCTCCCTGAGTCCACTCCATGTGGGGTGAACTAGGCGTCTCGACTTCCATTCTACTAGGCTTCTCTTCTGTCGAGATGTTGGAGACTAAGGGTGGTTCCTCTTCCAGGGGCTTCTTTCCCTTGTCCTTTGGTGTGGCCACCGTAGGTGGCATCATTGTGGGAGGACCAGATGAAGAAGATGGACCCGCCTAGGAATTTGATTGCCTTGGTAATGGAGATTCCTACGTAATCGGACCCCTTTTAGATGGATTTAACTAAAAATCCAAATGCGTTGATGGAAGGGTCGACTGCGGCATTAGTTGCACTGAATTGCAGTATTTGAAAGGCTCTAAATCTGTGGGGACTACATGCACCTGTCCTTCAAATGTATACTTCAAGCATTGATGAGCAATTGAAGGGACACACTTCATGTCCCGGATCCAAGGTCACCCCAACAAGATATTGTAAGCCATCTCACCTTCTAAAATGTGGCACAATGTATGAATGGTCTTTTGTCCCACTTGGATGGGTAGGACAATTGTGCCAACTATCGAGCATATCGCATCATTGAATGCTCGAAGAGTATAAGTGGAAGGTACGATGTGAGAGGCCGACAACTTCAAATGTTTTAATGCTGCGGTTGTAATAATGTTACTAGATGAACCAGTGTCTACCAACACCCGCTTATATGGAATCTCATTGACCCATGCAATAACGTGCAGGGGTGGATCCACCACATCACCAACCATCGATTTTAATTCATCTTCTCTAAAGGTGATGACTGGTTCTATACATTGTTTCACATGGCCCACGAAGTTGTTGAAAGAATTTGCTTCATGGGGATGCAGCTCAATTGCCTTTAATATCTCCATGAGAGCCTCCCGATGGGGCGCTGATTGTTGAATAAGCTCATATATGGAGAGCCTAGCCGACGTGGTCCTTAGACTTTGAGTAAGTCTAGTTCGAATCGTGGCCACTGGTCTAGGCGGGGGAAGCTGTGTAGGGTTCGGTTGAGGTTGTGACGTTGATGGAACTTCTCTTGTGGCTGTCACGGGGCAGCTCCTGGGTATCTCTTGTTCCTTGTCACTATGCTTATCATCCCTACATACCCCTCCATGGGGCAATTCTGTTGCACCTCATTGACGTGAAGAGGTTTTGCTTGTGCATCATGTGCGGGCAAAGGGTCTCTAAAACTCCCATTTGTTGGTTGTTGGGCGCTATGGGGTTATCCACTACCAATGTATTATTGTCAATGAGGTCTTGCACCAAACCTTTGAACTTCCAACATGCGTTAAGGTCATGTCCCTTATGCCTATGAAACCTACAATACAAGTCCTCTCTGTACCCCTTAGGCTTTGGCGCATTAGGATCTATCGTTTGAATCTCTGGCAGATTAATCAAGTTTGCCGCTGACAAGCGGTCAAACAAGGAGTCCCTGGACTCTGTGTATGGTGTAAATTGTCGCCTAGGGTGACGCTGCTGATTTTGTTCCTGCTTTTGGTTTTCTCTATCATAATTGTTTGGAGGCACCGCCTGATAGTTAGCCTTTGGAGGCTGTGTTGCTTGGGCAGGCTTAGGGGCATTGATAGCAACTTGATTGACCATGATGGGTTTCTGTTGCGTAGTCCCTATTTTAGTGCTCTTGTTCCATTCTTTTTTCTTAGGCTTGGCAATTTCACCATCCTGTATCTTGATCTCTTCGATGATTCTGGCTTGCGCCAGAGCTTCTTCTAAAGTGGCATATTGTTGCAGCTACAATAGCATAGAGATCGATCACAAATAGCTCTTTGCGAACATTTGGGTTAGGTCAGACATAGGAGGGAGGTAGGGTAGCTTTGAAAGCAACGTCCTCCATCGGTTCCCATATGCCACCATAGATTCCTCCTCATACTTCTTGAGGCTAGCTAGATCGCTTAGTGATGCCTTTTTCTTTGTGTTGAAGGTGAAACGTTCTAGGAACGCGTCCACTAGCTGATCCAAGTTACAGATGCTATGCTTTGGTAATTGAGTAAACCAATCCGAGGTAGGGCCTACGAATGTGGTTATAAATGTTCTTAATAGCAAAGCATCATTGTCCTGAATGCCAAAGCATTGGCTCAGGAATCGAGTCACATGCTCTTGGGCATCTTCCTCCCCTCTAAAGAGTGCCAACTGAGGCAATTTAAAGTGTTTGGGGTATGGAGGTGCCGACACTGACGGATGCACAGGATGACTATGGAGTTGGCATAAAGTAGGCTTTTGGGGCCCATAAGTCTTGAGCTCCATAGTCTCTAAGCGCTCTAACAACACTTTGTATGCATCGGAGGACTTGATCTCCTCCTCCTTGGTTTGCTCCCACTGTGGGTTGTGGGGAACTTGAGGCCTTTGGAGGGGTAGCTGGGTAGCACCCTTTCTCCTTGATAGGGCATTTCAGCCCGCTCTTCTTCTTGTTCATAATCCTCATAAGCTTCTTGAGGAGTGTCTGGCCTAGGCCTATAAACATTGATGGGTGCCCATGGAGGGTGCCCATCATAGTTTCTGGGAGTGGCCTCCCGCTCAGGTCTAGGAGGTCTTAGAGGCAGTGCTTGATGAGGTCACGGAGACCTGTCTCGCACTAAGGGGTTGTGCCTCTCATACATCTTAGATTTATGTGCGCGAGGGGCTGGGACCTTCTCAGGCACATTGTTGTGAAGCAATTCAGCTGTCTGACGTTGAATGCGCTCTTGGTTAAGGTGACACAAATGTTCTAATTGTTGTTGGTCTTGCCTAAGCCGCATGATTTGCGCTTGGCGGGCGGCTAGTTTGGCAAATGCCAAGTCAATTTGTTCCATCGTCTCTTGTTTAGGAGGCCTAGATGCCTCTCCTACATGTCTTTCTTGGTCATGGTGATCTGAGACCCCTATGGGCTGCTTCCCTCTGTCGAGGTTAGCGGCATTCACTTGAGGCTCTGGCCTCAATGAGTGATCCTGATACATAGCGGGTGCGGACGTGCATCGTTCCCACGCTGTGTATCACTCTTGAGGAACATAATGGTCTTCCTCACACTCTCTGTTATATGCATAAAAGGTGCGGGCAGAATTGTCTTGCCCTGTCTGTAGTGCCTGATACTCTGGATATGGTCTAGTGTTTCTGACAGTAATCAGGGGTAAATCAGGAGTAACAAAATCATATGGTTCCTCCTTGTGGACCCTATGTTGTTCAAGCACTTCATCACTAGGCCACCCATAATGAGTTTCCAAGGGGGGCCTCCTATCTAGGTTGAGTGCTACATGTAAGTTTTCCTCTTGAAAGGATCTTTGCTGAGTGGGGGTACCCCTCAAGGAGGTGTCTCTATGTTGAGTGGGTGTGCCCCTCAAGGAGGTGCCTCTATAGTCTTGTTCTGTAATGGCATGGTGTGGACTAACTTGTGTATCCTGCCACCAAGGCGGGATGACCAAGTCCTCAAGACTATATCGGAGGTGACTTGTCCCCCTTGGTGCACTCTCTGCAGCTTCTGCCCGTGATCGGGCTCGGCTACGGGTGTACACCATGGTGATGCTTACCTAAAGATGCGTAGATTCTTTTTTTTTTTTTTCTTTTATGATTTTTTTGATACACTAAACAGAAAATAGCATACACACACAAGCAATGATTATCTCTTTTAAAGATTAAAAGTGTGCCCTAAATCTGGTTTAGTGTGTTTTGTTGTTTGTTTTTGAAAGCTTTTTGTGAAAACCATTTAAATGCAATTATGAAGGCTCTTATGACTCCCAAAATGGTCGCCCCTTCAATATACCATTGCCGGACCGATATACCAACCTCTCTATATACCCGCCCTTACGTGAGGGAGACTATAGGTACGTGAGAGCAGATGATACATGGAACATAGGCGGTACGAAAGGGGAATCACTCTGTTTATGACACCTACCATAGAAGACTTATCCTCATGTGCTTGGAATCACCCCAAGCTACACTTGGTCAGCTTTCATCAGGATTTACGTCTAGCAATAGTCATGATCGGGGTTATGGATGCAATATCTCAAGCCAAGGTGATGATGAAATCCACCGTTGGTCTTGCTCAAGGGTTGGGGTTTTACGACCAACTCCTTGTGTTTAAAATACCACGTGGTGTGTGGGGTTCTTTTTAAGTTGCAAAATTGAAACAAGCAAGCATTTAAACTCTCCTATGCAAGCAAAAATTAGAGAACAGAAAATAGAAAACAGAAAATTGACAAAGGGTGTTTAAAACCCCTACCTCTTCTCTGCCTAAATCGGATGTCTCTGAATTTATGCCTGAAACAGTCTAGCATTTGAAAACTTGGTACCTGTAAGCAACAAAACAAGCAACTTTAATCAGAATTTTAATCTTAAAAATCAAAGGACACAGGTCCCACCGTGATCGCCATTGAAAGCACGAGGATACGGAAACAAAAAGGAAAGTGCCAAATATAATAAAACTTAACGCTTATAGCTATGTAGGAAAGTGCATAAAAGAAAGAGCATAGACAAATTGACACAAGATAAAAGCAATATAAAATATGGCCCTTTTTATTGATATGCTTTTCAGAGTTGTGTTACAATACGTCTCCTTCCTTTTTAGGGGATAGGAGCGTCAAATAAGTTTCTTATCACATCTATAAACAACAATCCTTCTTCCGCGTGCCCACATATAAGATGGGCAGACCAAAACGTCACCACCACTTGTGTATATGATTGTTCACTCCTTCCTGCTCTTCTAATGTCAAAAACCTACGTTCAAAGAAATAGAAAATATTAGTAGCACCTGTGGGCAGAATAAAACATGTATTTCCCAAGGCCTAATGTCAATATATGCATGAAAATATTAAAACGATGATCAAATGACCTCAGATCGACCTAAAATTTTAATAGAAGCATAAATATGTTATCATGAAGCCATTGCAAAAATAATAGTCTAGAAATTCCTCACAGATTTGTATTCGCTCCAGGGTGGGACGAATAGACCTGCAATAACTTGTCAAAAAGCACCCTCTTCAATGTCCTATCCTAGAAGCTCCAAATGACCTGAAAACTTGGGGTTAGCTAATTGGGGGTGTTTTGGGAAGACCTAGAAGGTCATATTTCTCCAATTTTACTCCTATCACCTAGATTTTTTTGGTGCCATCTGCAAGTTAGTAAAGGCGGGAAATGACAAAAACCTGGTCAAAATTGCTCAGAATGAAATGAAATTTGAACTGTAACCTATTTAACATATCTAGAATAAAATGCAAAATAAAAACTAGATAAATATATCACATATTTCTATTCATCCCGGGGTGGGGCGAATAGGACTGTGACAGTTTGGGGAGCGCCCGGGGGCAGGACGCCCACCGTTTGGGACACTGTTTCGGCACCAATCCACTTGGGATGGGTCCAAAACTCCTTATGGGGTGTTGTCAGACAAATTTTGTGGGATATTTGTGGCCAAAAATCGGGTTTTGGGTCCGGATTCGTGCTTCCAATAGTCACCCAATAACCTCCCTTTCGAATGAGAGATTAAGGATGTGAAAGCACAAATCGCAAGTAGGTATGTAAATTGGCAGCACTTCGTTGCTCAAATGCTCCTTCTCTCTCTATTTTGGGTGGGAAAACTCCCCAATTTATAGACCTTAGGGTCTCCTTGTTTAAATTGCGCATGCGAGGGCGCCACTTGAGTTAACTGTCCTATTTTCAGAGAAAAGCTAGTTCCCTGATTTAGAATCTCCTTGCATGAGGTCTCTAAAATAAAGACATGCATGACTGAAGTCTCTCTTCTTGAATAAAAGCTATTCCTCACAATTGCATGGCCTGAAGCCTCAGTTAACTAGCGGAGTTGCCGAGGTTTGACTTTTTTTGCCAGTCAAACCTTCTATTCGCCTCACCCTGGGGCGAATGCTTCTATTCATCCCTGGGTGGGACGAATGCCAGTTTGTATTCATCCCGGGGTGGGACGAGCAGAGAGCAAGGTGCCAAAAAGGTGCCAAATTGACCTTTGACCTTCCAAACTACTTTTGGGAGTGGTTAGGACCATTGTTTAACCTCTAGGGGCTGCCCTGGGGGCTGTTTGTGTCAATGCGATCAGCGCTTGTTGTCACATAATCGGATTGGTGCTGTTTTGGTGTCTACAATTAGGCTTTCCTTTCCAAATATGAGGTCTTGCAAGTAGGAGCCTATTTCTAAAAATTTCAAAGCCAAGTCATTTTCCATGTTTGTAGGCAAATTAAACTTATGCAACAATTTGTAAGCATCTAGGATATATATTAAATGAGGATCAATATAGGTTTTTATCTTAGATTTCATTATCAATTGTTGATGAATTTGATTCAACACTTCAAGCACATCAATTTCTCTTTCATTAAACAAAGAAGTATCATTAGTGGTGTGAATAGAAATCAACTCTAGTTCTTCATTCACCTCCAATGGAATTTCATCATAAATAACATTAGAATACCATTTATAATTAGGTAAGTTTTCACCTAGGGTTTGCCTAGTTGAACATAAAACATGAGATTCTACATTTTGTGCACTTTCATTTACCAAGACTTGGTGAGCCTTTGTGATTTCGTCTTCTTCTTCATGGGTTTCATCATCATCATCTTGTAGCACTTCCTCTTCATAAATTACTTGTTCATCAGAAACACCAAATTTAGGCACCCCAAAAAAACTATGTCCATCCTTTTCAAACCATAAATATTTTCTATTAAAATATGTGTCAAATAATATATCTCCATGATCAATTACTTGAGTTACTTCGAATAAAGAAACTTTTTTATCATTTGGTTCCCATTCCTTGTGGGCCATCCATGATATTTATTCCTTAGAATCTTCAAGACAATCATGAGAATTTGCACCCAAGTTTTCAGTATTCCAAATGAAAGAGGAGGATTTACTTCTTCCTAATACCAAAGAACTGAATCGTAAGACACATTTATCACTTCTTCCTTTTCTATTTTAGCAAGGTGTTCCATAAATTCAGATTCAACATGATTTAATTTGGGAACCTTCTCTATTCTTGCAAATGCAAGATCTTCATGTGAAATGGTGATTTTAGCATCCTGCATATCAAGTGGAATAGAAGTTTTATCAATAGGGGTGTGAGAAAATAATGAATCACCATACATACCCCAACCATTATAATAATTATCTTCTAAACCCATGAGGTGAAACTCTATTGCATATTCCTCATAATATTTAGATTCTTCTATTAATTCCTCCTTCAATTCACTTTCAACCATTTGTGGTGGGTCAAGGGTCTCTTCAATGGAATCAATTCTTGTATTCAAATTTCTATGATTCTCCCAATCCTCATTTGTAAATAATGAATCTAAGCCTAGATCATCATTTGGAACACATTGACCTTCTTGATCATCTGTTTCAACTGTTTCACTCCATTATGTGGAAGGTTCGAACCTATCACATATTTCAATGCTAGTTAGATCTAGGACTCCTCCACTATTCAGATACTCATGCCCTTATAGAGATGAAGCCATATCTACACAATTATCATTGGTTTATATTGGATTTGAAACTTGCACCTCCTCTTTAACAATATCTAAGGTGGTTGTAACATCTAGACATTCAACATCATCCCATTGATGATTCACATTAGACATCGTATGATTCAAGGGCACTAGATTAGATGGTTGGTATTGATTGGAATCCATAACTCCTAAAGAACAGTTCATCATGGGAGAAGGTGGTACCTCAGCTTGAATCATTGGTGGCATTTTATTGTGAACCTTAGGATTGAGTAATGCTAATAGACCCATATCCATACCTTTAGAAATCTACCGTTGGTGTACTATTATGGCATCACTATAGATTCTAGGCAAGGATGGATCTTTAAGAATTCTCCTTAGAAATATTGAAGTAAAGAGGTCTAAGGCTTCAAAGTATATTTGGAAGACCTCTATGAAACCTATCATTAAATTGACTCATGGATTCATTAGGTTCTTTACAGATAGAGGTAAAATGATTTGATATGGTATCCAGGTCAACTAGCTTTCCAAATTGGCTAAGAAATGTTGCTTCTAGTTGAGCCCAAGAAGTGATAGAACCTGTAGGTAAATTGAGATACCAATCATAAGCAAATTCATCTAATGTGAATGGAAATATGTTACAAGCAACATCTTCATGCATAATTTTCTATTGAATTAAAGTGCTCTTGTATTACTGAATATGTTCCTCAACCAATTATATTCCATCATGCCTAAACTAAGGTAGATAATATAAAATATCTTTAGGCGTAGTATGTGAAGTCCCAGGTATGTTTAAAGGACAACCTAACATCCAAGAAGTAAGGAATGCCATTAGTGAACCTTAAATGATACAACTTTAATACTAGTTTTGTTAGTCAAAGAAATATCTTGCAAAGAAGCATGTAATGACTAACAAATCTCAAATATTTAACATATGAATCATCATGTTAGCAACAACCAAAATATATGCATAAATTAAACCATAAAATTGAATAACATTCTCAAATTTGTAATAAGTTAGCATTAATGCATCATCAGTTAAAAGACATTTTAAATCAATGAATGTGATCAACCAAAACCTTTTTATTCAATACCAATACCTTCAAATAAGATTTCAAGTAACAATAAATAAATTTAGCATCTAAATAACAATAAATTAAATCAATTCATGCCCTCCTTCTAGCACCAATTCTATTGAGTGCTAAAGGAGGCCAAATATAATGGTCAATAGGACATGAAACAGTTAGCAATTCATAGATCTCAAGGTTAGACACACAATCACATTATTCATTGTATGAACAATTCAAAAGTAATTGGAATAACATTGGAAAATTTATCATAAATAAAATAACACCAATTCATGCCCTCCTTCTAGTGCCAATTATGTTGAGTGGAAATTTTGTCCAATTGCAAAATCACCATCACAGTCAGGATTTTGATTAGAAAACCCTCTCTTGCAAAGAAATGAAATTTCTCTAAGGTTCCTTTTACTTTATGTGTGCTTGTAATCTTGTGAAGATGTATCAAATAAGTGCGAGGAATACCTTAGTGATTTGCAAGTAACTTTTAACAAGGGGCTTGTGTTGGTATTATTTTATTGCTATACTGGTGATTGTTCATGAAACTTAAAATAAAAGCAAAAATGTGATTGGTCCTCATATGACCATGATATAAAGCCTTAGTTCATTTTATATTGAATTATTTTAGGTAGACTTTATCTTCATTTGGTTAAATAATATTATAAACAAGTTTTGTCTTCCATAAATCCCACTTTGAGCCTGAAACAGAAATTAAAATCTCTCTAAATGTGCACCTTAAAAAATGAATGGATTCATTTAATGCTACTTAATTAAAATTTAAGCATGAAATAAAATAATGAAATGACTAGCATTAAATGTAGAAGCCTTTGATATGATAAATAAATTAGCCCTCTTTAATGAAATTAGAATTTTCATAAAGAGACATTATTTTATTTCCTTAAAAATAATGGCTTTTGGAATGCCATATAAATCACTCCCCTTAAATGAAATTGTACTTTTCATAAAGAGAAGTTAATTTATTGCTTGCATAACGAACATGAAAAGCTTGAAAATCTAATTTACCTTCAAGATATAAAATTATGTAAATCTAAAATTACAAAATTTCTTTTAAAACAACTTTCAATATTTTTTGTAATTTCGAAAGACTTCAAAATGAAATCGAAACTAGTCTAAATGAAGCATTAAAGCTTATTATTTACACCCATGCATCTATTTTTGGGAATTTTAATTTTTTTATTTTTATTTTAATTGTCGAAGTTTTAACAAAAAAAATGCAAAAGGGAAAGGTTTGAAAAAAAACTCTAGAATATGGACCAGAATGCTGAAACTGCTAAAAGGGTAAACTATTACGAGTGTGATGTTATCCTATCCTACAAAATAAAGACATGCGAATTTTTGAATGTAACCTAGTTTATCCGAAGTTGCATTTTGGTTGGTCCAAAATAAACTAGGTGGAATATTTTAAGGTAAAATTTAATATTCATTCTTCTAAAAATTCAATAGTGTAACCATTAGAATGCATTAAACACCATTTATAAGTCTAAAAAGCATAAAATGAAAGATAGGTGATTAACACAAACATCCATAAATTGATTTCTCCTCAAATTTTTTCAACAAGGTGTAAATTTCTACAGTATTTGCAATTATAATAGAAAGATAATGTTTTTTTTCTTCCAAAAAATTTTCAACATCTTCCAAGAGGTTTCCAACATCTTCCAAGAGGTTTCCAGACTTGACCTCCAAAAATATCCAACCTATGGGTTTAAAAAAAAAATAGTGTTGGCCTTCTAAAAGTTCTAGCCCCTATAACTTGTTCCAACACTGTATTTGAAACCTTCGAAGAAACTCTTCATTTCTCCTTCCGTTTGGATTCCCCATCCTTTTTATTTGAAATGGGCTATATTTCATCTTATTTTCACTTTCATTTTGTTTGTTTCTTTGATTTTAATGTTTATAGGAAGCCTCCCAATTTCTACGTATGCCATTATTTAATGAACGTTATAATATAAAAATGCATTTTATTTCTTATTGCAACAAGTACACAACCTACTATCAGTTTACCCATTGGTAGTGAGTGTCCAATCCATCTCACACATCTATGGATCTTACGCCCAAAAATGGCCAAAAATAGCCCATACTCCATTTTAGTAGAGTCGAGTATCAAGTGATTCCCACATAATTCGTCGTATGTGTTAGTCCCCATAAGCATCCAATATTTCGATAAAATCTACCATGGACCATTCTAAGTCATTGCCACATCATCCTTTGAACATATCATCTAACACAATTGGTCGTACATCCACCTCACGTAAATTTATCCACTATGTCCAAACTCTATCTCATCTGGTTTACTTAGGAACTTCATCGTCTACTTCTCCCTGGTCATCGATGCATAGTCCTATGATCCAGGTAATCGCCATGTAACCTATTCATCTAGTTACTATGTGGGCTGACTTCGAATCCTCACCATCATCAATATTTATTGTGACCACCATACAATAACAATTTACGCCTCATTTCCCACACTCAATCGTAGAATTCTAACTTTGTTGCAATGTTTTTTTTGTTGCCACCTCATCTGCATTGTTATCGCTACTTTTGTATTCACCACTTTATTGTGTTTTTCTCTACTATGATGAACATAATATACCTATGATGGAAATATTGTTTATAAAAATATAGTGTAATCATCGACACTGTAGTAGGTTGATTATATTATCATTGCATTGCTCTAAATTTTTACCTCACATCTAGTTACCCACGATGATGAGCAGGATGATTGTATGTAACTTCTCTATAAAAGAGATGATCCACTCTTATTATCCCTAGTCAAGTGGCCATCCTCCATCTGACGTAGATGCCTTGTGAACTTTATACACCATTGTATACATCCACCTCATTGATCTATGCATCTGCTAGGATGTTCACATTGCTGAAATTCAATTGTATGTTGTGGCTTATGGCCTCATATGACAACCTCCACATACCATGATGAACTCTACCCTATGCACATTATCTTCAATAATGTTAGTCATCATGTTTACCCAAGATCACTCATCGTATTTACCCTGGATCATTTACCACATTGGAAACCTATGTCCAAATCTGCACATCTTGGTTGTCCACTAGGTTTTTAAAATATCTACGTTGATAATAGAATCATCAAGGCTCCAAAGAATAACCCCAAGACCAATAATCCATTAAATGACATACAATGTTCCACATCGCATATATTTAAGTATGAGGATCTACCACAATATACTGCATGTCATACAATATCTTCAAAATCCCCTACATCATATTAAGGATTTCCTATGGATTTTCTGCTCATAGCTCATGTTTTCCCATCATGGTCATATTTGTCTGAAAGAAAATGAAACCCGCATGTCTTCCATCATGTGGTTCTTTTATTAATCCACCTCTGTCTCTCTTGCAAATACCATACCATACGAAATAATCCATACTATCTTTGTCTTGGTCCAAGTATTCCTCATCCAAACCCCAGTTTGCTTGCCAAGTGTCTTCGCCCATGTTGGCCACTTCGGGTATATGTGGCACCCAAGTTATCCTACACACAAACAATATCATATTAGCAATTGTCGTAAGGCAATAAAAATGCAACTTTCATTATATAAAACATATCATATGAAGTGAATATGCTTCTTTTTTTAAGTAATACTTCTTATACATATCCACCATGGGGATTGAAACCAGGTCACATCATTGATAATACAAGTGGTATCCTTGTTGGTAGACCACACTCACGGGTATATGCTTCATTTTATTCAATTCTAACAAAATATTATGCTTTAATTAACTCACTAAACATTATATATATATATATATTTATTTATTTTACTTTATTTATTAATTTATTATTTATTTAATAAAGGATGTAGGTAATTAACATTAACCATGGGATTAAAATAACCATCCTTTATTTTTATGTTATTTTATTTTCTTTATTCTTATATATGTATATATATATATATATATATATATATATATATATATATATATATATATATATATATTATTTTTTATTTTTTTATTTTTATTATTGAACCAATGAACTTTGAAAGCTTTAATTAATGTAGCTCAACTTCAAAGGGAAATATTAAAACTACCACTCAAGATTTAAAATAAATAAGAAAGGGACACTAAGAAACACACACAAGCCTACATTGCAACCTTGGACACCATAAAAATTAGCACTCAAAGATAACAAAGACTCCCAAAACCAAAAATTTAAGGTGGGTCCCCAAATTTGCGGTAAGTTGTGGAATGGCCACAATAGAAGGTTACCTCTAAAAAATATTATACCTTATTTTTTAGAGATTCCTAATACCCAAAGTCAACCAACTTCATCTTCCTACATGAAAACTCCTACTTTTTCATCACCACTCCCTCAAATGGCTCCAATTTTACCTCCTAAAATACCATCTCCTTCCACGCCCTTTTCACCACTTCCATCTCAAGCACCTCAAGAATCCACCATGCTACTTGATATTAAATGTACTTTGAAAACACTCAGTAATAAGATAAATGTGATGTAAAAAATATATATATAAAGGTCTCAACCAAGGATATTCCCCTATATTAACAAATATCATAATCTTGGTCCCAGTAATAGTGTAGGAATCAGAGTCAATGTAAATCAAGAAGATCAAGAATATGATCCTGAGACCAATATTGTTAACATGTGGTGTATAGTGTACAACGATCCTTCTGATTCAAAATATTGTGCTATGTATCAACACCATGTGCAACAAGCCATGGAAAGAGCATAAAGAAAGTAGAAAGAGAGAATTAACATGCTACGACAATACAATCAAGTCATGACTAGATCATATTTTCTTGAAGAAGAACAAATCTTGGTAATAACTAGGTCCAAAAAGAAACCCTTGCAAGTAGACCCATATAAGATGGATAGTTTCCAAGTTACTTTATAGAAGAAGATGGAATCACCACTGTAGAGGAATGACCAATTTCTTATTCCGCAAGCAATGGATAAAAGTAATGTAGTACCCAAGAGACACAAGAGGGAGATAGGTGTTCTAAGAGGAGCTGAAAAGGAAATAATTAAGGAGCAAGAAAGTGCAATAAGGGAGGCACAAGAGAGGTTAAGTTTCCCTTCCATTACAAAAAGACAAATAATTGAGGCCACACAATAATACGAAAGGAACTATGAAGAACCAAAAAATGGTATGAGGTAGTTCATGTATACTATAACATTGTGAATGAGTTAAAAAGAGTTACATACAAAACAAGCCTATATTATACTCTTTTCTCCCTGGTAAAATATATTTGTTAAAAGCCTCACTACATAAAATGTCTCAAGGAAAAGAAACAACCACTATTTTAAATGTAGCACAAAATAAAGAAAATATGTCTCTCTCCACCTTGAATAACAAGCCTCATTCATTCTATATTTCTTTTAGATTATAAGTATGGGTGGTCCACAATTGTATGATAGACTCAGGTGCCTCAACAACTGTTATGCCAAAATTAGTCTATGATGATATGGGTATGGAGTATACAAGATCTTGCCAAGGGGTTTTGTAACTTGATGGTACCCATGTAAAGACCATGGGAGTCATAAAGGATGTATTGATGAGGTTGCACAAAGCCCCAAAAATTACCCTTATTCAGGAAATTATGGTAGTAGACCTGGAGCCTTAGTTTGGTATTTGACTTTCAAGAAAATTCATAGCTAATATGGGAGGATATATGTATCTAGACTACTATGCTATGATAGTCTCCTATAAAGGTAAAAGGATAAGAATAACCTCAAAAAATATGTCCTTCCACATTACAAAAATTGAAGAAGACTTGTATAATCATTTAGTGATGGAAGAACCAGAGTTAGTAGAAATCTTGGAGGATCTAGAAATAGAAGATTTTTCCTTCAAAGATGATTACAACCTATCAAAAAATAGGTTGGGTATATACAATATCTTTGTAGAAGCTGAGAAGAATATCCCTACCATATATAACTACTCACTTAGGTAGATAAAATTTTGGACAATGAATTTTGATAGAGCAAGTTGTAAAATCAAAGTCGATTTTGGTGTAGTTTTGAAGTCTCCTTCAGAAGGAGTGAAGAGTTTTTATTTTAGATTCACTTGGGTTTGTAAAAACAATACTATAGAATATGAAGATCTATGCTTGATATTGATGCAAATAAAAAAATGGAAATCAAAATATTAGACATTTATAGTTATTCAGAACTAGTGGTCAACCAAGTGATAGAGAAGTGCAACAATAAACATCACTATCTGAAGACTTATATGAATAGAGTATGAGACTTGATGGAATAATTTGATGCACTAAATATCTACTCTATTCCTAAAATAACATAATATAATAGCTGATACTTTAGCCTTTAAAGGTTATAATTTTAATCCTTCCATAGACCTTGGATCAAATGCAAGTAAAAGAGTCAAATTAATCTTCAGACTAGTAGTCTGAGACAGACAAATCTTTTAAGGTTTTTAACAATGATGAGCATATAATTGATTTTTTAGTCAAGCTTTCTTAGCCAATGTACAGGAAGAGATATCTTAAGAAATATATCAATAGGATATTGTTCAGTTGAAGAACAATCACATTTCTAAAGACTTGATCACATTGGAAAGCTTGTTTTACAATGAGGATGGAAAGAAATCAAGGACTATGAAATTTAATGGTAAAATATGCAATGAAATTGAAATAGAAACACATAAGAGGATTAATGTCAGAAAAATATTCTCTCCAAAAGAAGTTGAATTTGTCAAGGCACTATGTTTCAGATACCCATACATTATTGTCTGGTCTTATGAAGACCTTAAGGTTTATGATGAGAAGGCCATTCAACATACCATTGACCTAGAGCCTGATGCAAAGTCGTTCAAATAGAGGCAAAGGATTGTGAATCCTAAATTTGAGTCCATAATGATACAATAATTAATTAAGATTCTAAAAGGGAAGATCATGTATCCTATCAAGCATTCCACATGGGTTTCCTACTTGGTACCTGTGAGAAAGAAGAATGGAGACATCTGGTTAAATGTGGATTTTTGAAACTTGAACAGAGCTTCCAGTTGTGGCTGCTCCACAAAGTATCCCAAAATTGGGGACCCACCTTTTGATTTTTGATTTTGGGAGATTTTTTTGTCTTTGAGAGCTAAATTTTGAAAGGGCCTTAGCCATGAGCTCACCATGTAAACTCTAAAGGTCCTCAGTTTGTCGTGTCTTCTTGTCTCGTAAAAATCTTGTAATTGTTTTCATTGAGGTCTTGGTTTGGGTGTTTAGTGTCTTGGGTTAGTTTCATGGATTTAGTTTTGGTTTAAATTTTAATTTTATAATCCAATGTTGCATTTCTAGTTTGTGTTCTAATAAAACCTTTAAGGTTGAGTGATTTAGATATATATTTTTTAAATGAAAAAAGATAAAAAAATATTGATATATATATTGTAATATATATATATAATAAAATATCATTAAAATAATCAAAAAATAATAAAATGAAAAGATTAATATATATTAATCTATAAAATATTAATGAATAAATAATAAAATACCTTTCACTTTATATATATATAAAGGTGAATTAGTGAAGTCATGTCTTTCTTTGTGTTTGTATTGTAAATGAAGTTTGATTTATAATTTCTAGTTTATAGGTTTAAAGTTTTTTTTTTGGTAAATTAGATTATATTAATTCAAAAAGAGCATTTCAAAGGTGCCATGTCGCTTTTACATAAAGGAATCGAGAGGAACATAACAGAGAAAAAATGAATCCCTTCCTTCAAACAAAAAAAAACCTTTAGAACTAAAAGGCGAAAAACAAAAAGGCTAAAATCCATTACAGAAAGGCTAAAAGCCATTACAATCCTTCGATATAGAGGAAAAAAAAGGAACACCACCAAAAAAGGAACATAGAAGATCAAGCTAGAGCAAAACAACTGCGTGCCCACAGACCAGAGGAAGAGCAGTGCGACCAGGAACAAAACCTATAGCAAGCAAAAGACACCATCAAGGAAGGGCATCAGTTTGCAGCAGATTATGAACATCAATTTCCAGAACATTGTCCTTCACCTCCTCCTTCGGGTTTTCTTTGTCCTTTGAAGTTTCCTTTATATTTTCTAGGCATGCATCTTTAGCAATTTTGACTACCTCGTCTTCATTAATGCCATCATATTTAGGCTATCAATGGCTTTACCAATGACGATGTAAGCAGACTCCAGATGGACAATGTAAGCAGACTCTTGAAACAACTAATTTATGAAGGAAATTATCAATAAGATAAGGCAAAATAGACTGAGCTTTAGGAGGTTTTCTTGAGATGGATGGAGGGGTTTTAGATACTTCCTCAAACTTCAGTCGTTGAGAGATTCTTACAGGGGTTGTTTCAACTTTGATTTTCTTCCTAGCAGCAGAGTGAGGCTTGTCATTTTTTATTTTTCACTTGGGATTAGAAGGTTGGGGGCTAGGAGTAGAGGATGAATTATCTTCTTCAGACTCAGGATTGGGAATGTTGCCATTGGGAAAATGAAGGAGGAGATAATGGTAAAGGACTTTGAAGAGCCCTTGATGATAGGGAAGGACATCCTCTGGGTGGTTGTAATGGTGTAGTCGATGGACCAAAAAATAACAGCAGGAATGTTCATGGCTTTGGCTTCATGGAAATGATTCACATAGGCAAGGTGAATACAACACAATTGAGAATATGGATTATCGTAGGAAAGATATTACATTACAGGAATAAGAATTTACTACAAAGGAGGGGAGAAGTGTTCATGATACAAACCTTTATTGTAGTTCTTATAAATCTCATAGTTCTTCTAGAAAAATATCAACTCAGCCTCCCAGTTGTGTTTGTTGCACCGAATAACCTTGCCCTCCAAGGGTTGGCCTGTCAGGCCCACCAACAACTCAAAGGAGATGTGAAATTGGACACCATGAATTGTGACAAAACCCTTATCCCAAGAATCTACAAAGGCCTTTGTTATGTTGTCATCCCGGTAAAAAGCTTAAAGAATTCAATTAGAGCATTGTTGGTTTTGTCGGTCCACAAGTCACAAACTAGAGGATTGAGCTGGAGCACAACAGGCTCAATGTTTATAGGTTTAATGTGATTTCAAATGGTTTTGGGTTTTTATTGCTTTAATAAAAAGCATTTTTCATTGTAGGTTTCCATGGGCATGCACTGCTATTGAGGTCAATGTGGTGACAATTTAGAGAGGTCGATGCAACAATAGTTTAGCATGATAGAGGATGTAACATGTGGTGCCATTGTATGAAGTCATAGAGCAATGGACCATGGAGTACAGTGTATGGAGCCCAAAGAATTCAATGAAGAAGGATAACGTAAACCATCGATGTAGGGGTTTAATTTTTAAGATGACAAAAATAATCATAGTGGATTTCTTGACACCAGACAGTGATTACGAATATCATGGCGAGGCAGAGAGCACATAACCATTGCTTCAAAACGAGAATGATACTAATTATGCCATCCTTGAAGAATGATGAATGCTGGAAGGTTTTAGCAATCAAACTGATAAAAATACATGGAATAGGTAGGCTGGGCAGGTTGATCTGTAGCATTACCTAATGTGAAACAACATCAATGGTAGCATCCAGGTATAATGAAGTATCATTGTTGGCCCTGTTGAGTATGCTAAAGTAGTTGGTGAGTAGAGATTCTTGTATTTAGGAGGAATAGACCATCAATGGAAAGGACGAATAATTGATGGATGAAGGCATTCCCATCAAATGATAAGGCTGATAGATGTGGTCTGAACACCATAAACTTGCAGGTTCAATAGTTCAATATCACCTGCAAATATGGTTTTGAGACCATCTTAGTGGTCAAACGGTAATGCATAAAGAGTCAATATTTGGATTCTATGCTTTATGGGGATAAATTTACTATGTAGATAGGCTATCTGGTGGGTTTTTTAGTGAGCGAAGCATATGTTATATCAAAGCAGACGTCTACATCCCGAATATACATGCTATGAGATGCAGGTGGTATTCGTATCCCACCATCATAGATAACATATAGCCCATGATAAAAATGTAAACACATAGCAAAGGGGCTATGTCATCAATAAATAAGGTAAAATATTTGCGTCTATGATAGCTATAATGACGATCATATTTGTGGATGAAAGTAAAAAGTGATTGGACTTAGGATACATAGTGATAGTGACAAGGCAATGGAGGGAATAAAATATGAAATGGGAAGGCCTACCATGGATTCAAGAGTTTTGTACAATAGGTAAAAAAGATCACATCTGACCCTAATAGTTTCTCTGCCATATACAAACAAGACACGCGAATATAGATACGTGAAGCTACAATGTGGAGGCGATAGGCTATAGCTTGACAGGAATGCAATGGAGCTTACCTAAAGTTCATACCATAACATAAGCAAATACTCTGGACAATACCAATGGATAAATAAGCATGAGGAGTGTCATCATGGTGAGATTTACAGAGATGGCATGATGATGGACAATCGAGAAGGAGTCAGTGGAGTTCCCTTACAACTCAAGTTGCATGGAGGATATAATCCATGATTTTTTTTTTTAGAATTTTTGCCCAAGTCCTATAGGTTAAGTTGAAACCAATTGACGAAACAACTACTAGTACATGTGGAAGGGGACTCTGTGGATAGACAAAGTTATTTTCACAGTAATAAAACATGTAGTTAAATGGCAGGTAGTAATAAACATAGTGGAGAGCAGACATACATGGGCATTTCAAAAGCAGATATCATAGCACAACATGGAGGCCTAGGCGGGACTGATAACAACATAGACAAAGCAATCTACATTTATGATCACAATGTGACCTGGCGGGCAGTGACATGGCTATGACCATATGATTATGTATTCAATTGCGTACCCTGCTTAGGATGGTGGATAACCAATAACATAACAATCCTTGGCAATAAAGTGGAATAAGGGCCAATATTGCTCACCAAAATAAAATTTCGATGTGATGACAAAGCGTAGGCTTTAAAGAATGTTACAAAAGCCTTAATAAGCACAAGGACATCATCAAGTAAGTTTTAAAATGAACTTGCAATTAATTAAACATTTTCTTTACAAATATGGATGTTTCATTGGATGAAAATGTTGTCAGGAAAAATCAAATAGAGAAAAGGAAAGGAAAAGGAAATGAATTGTTTTCTAAAATGGAGAAAGGCAAGCATTGTTGGAAAATAAAGTAGAAATAAGAGGACATAATGTAAATGTTAAATACAAAATTCAAAAACTGAGAAAGCGTTGGATCCCTTGGAGGCCACATGTTGTTGAAATTTTAAAGGTTTGCTGGATCTTCTTGGAGAGGTCAGATATTGCTGGAATGGAGATGTAAATAGGAATATCTTTGTTTGTTTTGATGCAAACATTGCAGGATTTCTGCACTTTGTGAGCAAAATAAGAGGAGAGTCATTTCTGGATGTTTTAATTTAATGTCCATCTTTCTTCTCTCTATTTTTTGGATTTATAGGCAATGTTTAATGCATTTCATGGTTGCATTGTTGAATATCTAGAAACAGAGAATTTATTTTTTTCCTTAGAGTCTTGCACCTAACTTATTTCGGGATGTGCAAATGCAGTTTTGGTTAAGTTGGGTTACATTCAAAAACTCTCACATCTCGGGTTTTGCAGGATAGGGTAGCATGAAACTGCTATTAGTTTATTTTCTGGATTTTCTGCATTTTATTTCCATTTCCAGATTTTATTTTTATTTTTCTAACTTTTCTTTTTGCAGATTTTTTTTAAACTTCGAGGATTAAAATAAAAATAAAAAAAATTAAAATGACAAAAATAAATACATGGGTGTGAAGAATGAGCTACAATATTTCATCTGAAACAAATTCGAACTCATTTCGAAGCCATTTCGATTTTATAAAAATTATTGAAAATTGCTGTTTTATGAGGATTTTTATAATTTCGAAATTTTACATTTTTCATATTTTGAAGGTAAATCAGATTTTTCAGCTTTGCATTTTTATTTGCAAGCAATAAATGAACTTCCCTTTATGAAAATTCCAATTTCATTAAAGGGAAGTGATTTATATGGCATTCCATAGGCCATCATTTTCGGAGCAATAAATTCGCCTCTCTTTATGAAAATTCTGATTTCATTAAAGAGAGGTAATTTATACATTACATCAAAGGCTATTGTTTTAAAGCATTAAATTATTTCTTCTTTATGAAAATTATGATTTCATTAAAGAGGGATAATTTATAATGACATTTTAAGGCCATTATTTTAAAGCAATAAATTATCATCTCTTTATGAAAATTAATTTCATCAAAGAGGGATAATTTATTTATTATATCAAAGGCTATTGGCATTTATTTATGTTCAAAGCAACATCAAGTGAATCCTTTCATCATTTAAATTTCCAATTTAGAGATAGATTTTAATCTTCTATTTCATGCTTAAAGTAGGGTTTAATGCAAGATAAAAACTTGTTTAAAATCTACTTAATCAAAGGAAGATAAAATCTACCTAAAATCCTTCAAGATAAAAGGAATTAAGGCTTTACATCGTGGTCATATGAGGGCCAATTCACATTTGTATTTCTTTAAGTTTTATGAACAATCATTAGTATAGCATGGTAAAATAAACCAACACATGCCCCTTGTTAACAGTTACTTGCAATCACTAAGGTATTCCTAGCACTTATTTGATATATCTTCATTGAGATTACTAATACACATGTGCAATGCTTATATAGCGGAACCTTGGAGAAGTTTTTTTGTTTTAACTTCTTTGCAAGAGAGGGTTTTGTGATCAAAATCCTAAGGGTGAGTGTGGTTTTGCAATTGGGTAAAATTACCACTCAACATTTTGGCGCTAGAAGGAGGGCATGAATTGGTGTTATTTTATTTATGCTAAATTGTTCATTGTTGTTTCAAATGCTTTTGAATTGTTCATGCAATGAATAATGTGATTTTGGTGTAACTTTGAGAGTTATCTAAATGTTATTATTAATGCTAAATTGTTCATTTTACTTGAAAGATTTATTTAAAGACATTGGTCTTGACTAATGAGATTTTGTTGATCACTTTCATTGATTCTAACATTCTCTATTTTGATGATGCATTAATGCTAACCTATTGCAAATTTGAGAATGTTCTTCAATGTCATGGTTTAATTGATGTATATATTTTGGTTAATGCTAACATGATGATTCATATGTTAAACATTTGAGATTGGTTAGTCATTTCATGCTTCTTTACAAGAAATCTTTATTTGACTAACAAAATTGGTTCTAAAGTTATTCTTTGAGTTTCACTAATGGCATCGATTTTTCCAACCAGGGCAGGAATTTCATTGTGGATAGCTGACTATTATAGTCAGTTAGACATGCCTACTCATCAAATTCCTCAAGGTGTAGAAAATCATTTACCCATGTTTAAGCATGATGTGACCTCGGCTGAGGAACATATTCAAAGATACAAGGACATCTTAAGGCATTTGCAAATGTGGAATGGAGATGTTCCTT
This sequence comes from Wollemia nobilis, assembly GCA_028583015.1. Taxonomy (NCBI): domain Eukaryota; kingdom Viridiplantae; phylum Streptophyta; class Pinopsida; order Araucariales; family Araucariaceae; genus Wollemia; species Wollemia nobilis. The sequence continues at coordinate 350,659 of JAQPPZ010016744.1, read as the reverse complement.
GTAGATTGTTTTTGTACACATTGGATGAGGTTGCTTATGAGTGGTACCTATACCTACCTGTAGGTTCCATCACTTCTTGGGCTCAACTAGAAGCAACATTTACTAGTCATTTTGGAAAACAAGTTGACCCAGTTTTGATGTTAAATCAATTTGTCTCTATCTGTAAGGAACCTAATGAGTCCATGAGTCAATTCAATGATAGGTTCCATAAGTTGTATACCAAAGTGGTACCCCATTTCATCATTTTAGAAGAGAGAGCTATTCAAATATACATGGGAGCCTTAGACCCCATAGTTGCTACTTTTTAAGGGAAAATCTTGATGACCCATATTTGCATGGAGTCTATGAGACCATGATAACATTAGAACAATGGTGTGTTTCAAAAAGAGAAAATGTGGATCAACCATCATTGCTTAACCCTAGGGTGAACAATCAATGGGATGAAGTTGAATGTCCAAATATTACAACCACCTTAGATTTCATCCAAGAGGATGTGCGAGTCTCAAAGCCAAGGTCCATTAATGAGGATTGGGATGAACAAACCCATCAAGATATGGAGATTGGTTCATGTTTACTCACAAAGGAAGATTGGGATAATCATTGGGAGCAAAATACAAGAGTTGATCTTATTGAAGAAACCCTTGACTCACCAAAGATGGTTGAGAGTGAATTTGAGGAATCAAGAGATGAATCTGAAGACATGATGGAATCTCATCACTTGTTTTTAGAAGATGATCATTGTAAAGATCAAGAAAGCCAACATGAGTCTAGTTGTGATGAGCTTGAGATGAGTGGCTCAAAGTTTTGGTTTACAAGTGAGGATTGGGATGATCATAGAAAGAAGAATATAAAAATTGATCCCATTATAGAAACCCCTAAGCCATCAAAAGTGGTTGAAAGTGAGGTTGAAAGAAAATCAATAAATGAATTCGAAGACATAATAGAATTTCACCACTTGTTCTTGGAAGACACTTTGGATGAGATTGTTGAAACTGATGGCCAAGAAAACCCACACCTTCCAAATTGTGATAAAATTGAATCTTGGGTTACAAATGTGGATTGTGATCTTGCAAACTTGAATACAAAGAGTAACCCACTTTTGGAAATAATTGAACCATCTAAGGAAGGTGAAGGTGAGTTTGAGGATCAACCCATTGATGAATTTGAAGAATGTGAAGGTATGGTTGAACATCACACCCCAATTTTAGAAGATGATCATTGTTGGTGGAATAAATGGGAGAACTTTACCACTCTTTCTAATGAAGCACTCGCTTCACCTGATATGCAGGACAAGTTGCAAAGGCTAGTTCTACAACTTAAAGGAAACATCTCTCAACTACAAGAACAAAGGCCTCAAGATGCATATCTTGATGATGCTCCAAATCATCCTCATGAGACAAAGGTCGAAGATACTAAAAGTGATATTATTTTAGACAATGGAGGGATCCTAGAGTGGACTAGTTTTGAAACATGTGATGAATCAGGACCTTCCATAAATTTGGATGAGGTGATTAAATTTGATGATCAAAGCCTTCAACATCCTCGAGATGATGACAAGGAAAAATTTGAAGAAGAATTTCTTGAAGATTTTGAGGAAGAAATAGTATGGTTGGTTAACAAGAAATGGGAAGAATATGCTCACTCCAAACCTTCTAATGAAATTTTTGTGTCAATCAATATGCAGGATAATACAATTGCTTCCTCACATGAGGATATTACAAGTCTTGTACAATTTGAAAAAGTTTTGGAAGAAGGGTTTGAATCTCATCTAGTATTGGAAAGTGATAATGATTCTACTACCATGGATAAATAAGGAGAACCACTTACTTTGGTCCCCTTTGAGGGGCATGAAATTAAAAATCTTGATCCACCTATTGGCTCTACAATGTCTATGCCATCTCAAAATGAGGAAATTCTAGAGCTTGAATGGTTTGGGTTTGATATCACTGATGATCCAATTGAAAATGTTACGTTATCTGAAACAACTCAAATGATTGATCAGGAGCATGTGTTATTTGACACATCCCTAGATAGACAAGACTCATGGTTTGAAAAGGATGGACATGTTTTTAATTGGGTGCCTAATTTTGGTGTCTTTGATAAATAGGTCATGGACAAAGAAGAAGTGCTACATGATGATGATGATGAAGATCATGAGAGAAAAAGGAAGTTACAAATCCTCTCCAAGTATTGGTAAATGAAAATGTATCAAAGGTAAAATCTCACCTTTTGTGTTCCACCATTCGAAATCTAGGTGAAGGTTTGTCTAATGGGTTGTTGGATTCAAATACTATCAATGATGAAATGCCATTTGTGGTTGATGAAGAATTTGAGTCAATTTCTCCTCACACCACTAATAAGAATGCTTTGTTGAATGAAAAAGAAGTTGATATGCTTGAAGTGTTAAATCAAGTTCATAATCAATTAATTATTGAATCTAGGATAAAAACTTATGATGATCCTCATTTAATAAATATCCTAGATGCTTGCAAGTGGTTGCATAAATTTGATTGGCCTACAAACATGAAAAATGAATTGGCTTTAAAATTTTTAGAAATAGGCTCTTATTTGCAAGATCTCATATTTAAAAAGGAAAGCTTATTTCTAAATCATGAATTGAATTGTGAAATTGACATTTTAAGGAATAGACAAGAAAGAATTGAAGATCAATTATTGTCTAATCAATTTAATGATTTGAAGCTCACCTATGGGATTATTAATAGAACTAAATCAAATTGGTGGGGTGAGAGAGGTAAGATGAAGATTGTTGTATTGTTTGGCCTAATCTTATTTTTGTTGGATTTCTGTAAAACTTGGCATGCATATCATGTTATATGTCTTTTGAAATGTGCTAATCATGTTTGGGATCTAGGGAAGTGATAGCTCAAACTTTGCACCATCTTGTACCATATTGTATATTTGTATATAGTTTTGGTTTTCATGTTTTGTTTGGCTTGTTGTTTTGTGTCCTTAATTTTTGGTTTGTTTTGCTTTCTTGTTAGTTTGAATTAGGTTAGGTTTTGGTTTGTGTTTTTAGTTTTGTGTTTTGGGTTGTTCCCTTGTTTTGAGGTGATGTTTTGTGGTCACTAACTTATGGCCTCTTGCCCATTTTTGTGTTCCTTTGTTAAGTAGGTTGGAATATCTAATCTGAAAGCAGGTGAACCTGAGAAAAGGGGGATGAATTATTTTGTGATCATGCTCAGATTTTGGGACTAAAATGGTGGAGAGTAGAATAATGAAATATTTCGCTAAAGCTCCACATGTAACTCACATATTAAAGGGTATTTTTGGAAGTTTTGAAGGATGAAGTTATCTTGATTTGCAAATTAAGGTAAAAATTCAACATACTCTATCTCTATGCTTCCTAACCCTAGTGATACATAAATTATTGCAAAGCTATAAAAAAATGAGCATTGAAAAGCTTGATCAAATCAGTCACAAAGTCTAGATAAACCCTACCGGGGCTATGGATGCCTGACCGGAAGTAGGGCTCTGTCTAGACACAGCTCGGTTATAAGAAAGGCTTTGCAAAGTATTAAGCAAACACAAGGGTGAGTTAGATAAACCCTACCGGGGCTATAGATGCCTGACTGGTAGTAGGGCTCTATCTGTAAAAGTTTCTTTTATGAGTCGTGCTTCATAGCCTAAATGTAAACCAGATGATGGAATCCAGAAGGTTTTCAGAGGTGCAAAAATGAATCACTTTTTCACACACTGAGCAAAGGCAGATGGATTAGTTGTTTTTTATTCGAAGTTGTTTACCCCCACCTTCTCGGGACATCGCTAAATAATTGTTATTTCACTGATCTTTTGTGTTCTCATTTCAGATTGGGTTCTTCACCCAAAATGCTCAGGAGCATTTCCCAGTAGAGTCACCATTTGTTGTGGCTTCTCCACAACGTACCCCAAAACTTGGGGACCCACCTTTTGATTTTCAAATTTTGGAGTTTTGTTTGTCTTCGAGTGCTAAATTTTGATAGGGCCTCAGCCATGAACTCACCATGCAAACTCTGAAGGTCCTCAGTTTGGCGTGTCTTATTGTCTCCTTATAAAAATCATGTAATTATTTTGATTGAGATCTTGGTTTGGGTTTTTAGTGTCTTGGATCAGTTTCATGGATTTAGTTTTGGTTTAAATTTTAATGTTATAATACAATGTTGCATTTCTAGTTGGTATTATAATAAAACCATTAAGGTTGAGTGATTTAGATAAAAATAATAAAAATAAAAAATCATAAAAAATAAAAAAATATTGATATCACCCATCAATATGGTTTTGAGGCCATCTTATTGGTCAAACGACAATGCATAAGGAGTCTATGTTTGGATGCCACATTTGATGGGGATCAATTTACTATGTAGACAGACCAACTATTGGGTATTTTAGTGAGCGGAGCATATGTTATATCAAAGCAGACATCTACAACCTGGACATATGCGCTTCAAGACGTAGGTGGTATTCCTATCCCAACAACACAGATAATGAATATCCCACAATAATAATGTAAACACACAATAAAGGGATTATTTAATCAATAAACAAGGCAAAGGGTTCGCATCTAAGATAGCCATAATGGCGATCGTATTTTTGGATGAAATAAGATAGTGTTCGCACTTAGGATAGACAATGATAGTGACAAGGCAATGGAGGGAATAAAATGTGAAATGGGAAGGCCTACCATGGATGTAGGAGTTCTATAGAATAGATACAAAAGATCACATCCGACCCTGCCAATGTCTCTACCATATATAGACAAGACACATGAATACAGATACATGAAGCTACAATGAGGATGCAATAAGTTATAGCCTGATGGGAATGCAATGGAGATTACCGAAAGTTCATATCGCAACATAAACGAAGACTCTAGCAAATACCAATGGATAAACAAGTGTGAGGAGTGTCATCATGGTGAGATTTGTAGTGATGGCATGATGACGGACAACCGATAAGGATTCGATGGAGCTCCCTTACTACTCAAGTCACATGGAGTATATTATCCATGATTGTTTTTTTTAGAATTTTTGCCTAGGTCCTATGGTTTAAGTGAAAACCAATTGACAAAATGGCTACTAGGACATCTAGAAGCAGCCTCTACGGATAGATGAAGTTATTATGACAACAATGAAATATGTGGGTAAATGGTAGACAATAAGAAACATAGTGGAGAGCAGGCGTATGTAGGTGTTTAGAAAGAAGATATTACAACACGATGTGGACCTAGGTGGGACTGATAAAAAAAAGACAAAGCAATCTACATTTATGAGCGTAGTGTAACCTGGCAGGTGGTGACATGGCTATGACCATCTGATTGTGTATTCAATGGCATGCCTTGCTTAGGATGGTGGATAACCAATAACATAACAATCCTTGGTAATAAAGTGGAATAAGGGCCAATATGACTCACCAAAATAAAATTTTGATGTGATGACAAAGCATAGGCTTTAAAGAACGTTATAAAAGCCTTAATAAGCACAAGGGCATCATCAAGTAAATTTTAAAATAAACTTAATTTTAATTAAACATTATCGTTACAAAGATGGATGTTTTGTTGGATGAAAACGTTGTTAGGTCAAAACAAATAAATAAAAGGAAAGGAAAAGGAAAAAAATGGTTTTTTGAAATGGAGAAAGGTGAGCATTGTTGGAAAACAAAGTAGAACTGAGAGGATAAAATGTAAATGTTAAATACAACATCCAAAAACTGACAAAGGGCTATATCCCTTGGAACCCACATGCTGTTGAAATTTTAAAGGCTTGTTGGATCTTCTTGGAGAGGCCAGATATTGTTGGAATGGAGATGTAAATAGGAATACCATTGTTTGTTTTGATGCAAAGTTGCAGGATTTCTGCACCTTGTGAGCAAAATAAGAGGAGAGCCATTTTTGGGTGTTTTAAATTACTGTCCATCTTTCTTCTCTCTATTTTTTGGGATTTTTAGGCAATGTTTAATGCTTTCAAGTTGCATTGTTGAACATCCAAAATCAGAGAATTTATATTTTTCCTTAGAGTCTTGCACCTAATTTATTTTGGGATGTGCAAATGCAGTTCCGGTTAAGTTGGGTTACACTCAGAAAACTCTCACATCTCGGGTTTTGCATGATAGGGTAGCATGAAACTGCTATTAGTTTATTTTCTAATTTTTTTGTATTTTATTTCTATTTCCATATTTTATTTTATTTTCCTAACTTTTTATTTTGTATCTTTTTTTTAAACTTAGAAGATTAAAAAAAAAAAATTGAAATGACTAAAAAAATACATGGGTGTGAAGAATGAGCTACAATATTTCATATTAAACAAATTCAAACTCATTCTGAATCCATTTTTATTTTATAAAAATTGTTGAAAATTTTTGTTTTATGAGGTTTTTTATAATTTCGAAAATTTCCATTTTTCATGTTTTGAAGGTAAATCATTTTTTTTCAGCTTTGCATGTTTATTCGTATGCAATAAATAAATTTCCTTTATGAAAATCACAATTTCATTAAAGGGAAGTTATTTATATGGCATTCCATAGGCCATCATTTCAAAGCAATAAATTTAGTTCTCTTTATGAAAATTAATTTCATCAAAGAGGGGTGATCTATTTAAAGCATTAAATTATTTCTTCTTTATGAAAATTATGATTTCATTAAAGAAGGATGATTTATAAAGATATTTTAAGGCCATTATTTTAAAGCAATGAATTATCATATCTTTATGAAAATTAATTTCATCAAAGAGGGGTGATTTATTTTATTACATCAAAGGCTATTAGCATTTCTTTATATTAAAAACAACATCAAGTGGATCCTTTCATCATTTAAATTTCCAATTTAGATATAGATTTAGATCTTCCATTTCATGTTTAAAGTAGTGTTTAATGCAAGATAAAATTTGTTTAAAATATACTTAATAAAGGAAGATAAAATCTACCTAAATTCCTCGAAGATAAAATGAAATAAGGCATTATATCATGGTCATATGAGGGCTAATTCATATTTGTATTTCTTTAAGTTTTATGAACAATCATTAATATAGCATGGTAAAATAAACCAACACATTCCCCTTGTTAACAGTTACTTGCAATCACTAAGGTGTTCCTAGCATTTATTTGACATATCTTCATTGATATTACTAATACACATGTGCAATGCTTATATAGTGAAACCTTGGGGAAGTTATTTATGTTTTAAATTATTTGCAAGAGAGGGTTTTGTGATCAAGATCCTAGGGGTGAGTGTGGTTTTGCAATTGGGTAAAATTACCACTCAAAACATCCTTGAAGGATCATTATCCACTTCCCTAGATGGATTGAATTTTGTAGATGGTATCAGGAGTGGAGAGGTACTCATTACTGGATGGCTTCTTCAGATACAATCATATTTGGGTTAAGGATGATGATTAGTTCCAAATAAACTTCACCACCAAGTAGGGCATATTTTTTTATCAAAGAGTGCCATTTGGCCTATCCAATGTAGGAGCCAGCTTCCAAAGGGCCATGGACTATGCTTTTGGTGAGATGATCAAAAAAATCATTCTTATTTATCTAGATGATATGACGGTATTTTCTCACAGGAAGGAATCACATCTTGAACATTTAGAGAAGGCTTTCCAGAAGTACAGAGATTTTGGTATATCCCTCAATACAAAGAAACCATTATTCATAGTCCATGAAGGTAAATTATTAGAACATGTAGTCTACAAAAATTTCATGACAATATATCCAGATAGAATAAAATCAATTCTAGCTCTTACCCTACCTACAAACAAGAAACGATTACAATTCTTCTTTGGGAATATTAAATTTATGGGGAATTTCATCTTATATTTTTCTCAAGTGGTCAAGCCCATCTCAAAATTACTCAAGAAGAACATGTAATTCAAGTGGATTGAGAAAATGAAACAAGCCTTCGAGGCTATAAAGCAACCAATTACAACTGCACCAGTATTGATAAATCTATATTTTAGCAAAAAATTCATTTTATATGCTTGTGTAGTTGAGGAAAGCTATGCGTCAGTACTCACTCAAAAGGATGAGAATGGAGAGGAATGCCCCATATTATTCTAGAGTCAAAATTTACATTAATATCAAACCAAGTACAATTTTATTGGGAGACAAGTATTTGTTGTGATGAAATCTTTAAATAAGTTTAGGTAGTACTTAGTTCAAAGTAAGACTCCGATCTACGTAGTGCACCCAGATGTAAGAAAATTAATCCTTCAAGGATAATTGGGTGATAAAATTGTTGGTTGTATTACCATAATATAGGAGTATGATGTAGAAATCCATCCTACCAAGTTGTTCATATGTAGAGCATTATGTTAGGAACTCATAGCTAAGGTAGATTCAAAACAAATAGTAGCATGTCAGGGAGAAGAGGATGATCAATATGATGGTTTTCTAGAGAGCTCATATTGGGAAAATAAATTGATATATTATTTTCAAACAAGGCCCGAGTATGCCCATAGGGTATTAATCCTTCACAGTAGAGAAGATTCAAGTTATAAGCTAAGAAGTAGTAATTGATTTTTTGGATAATTTGATTACAAGGTTTGGAATTTTTAAGGCACTTGTAAGTGATAATGACCTAGCTTTCATAGGTGCGAGGTACATTGACTTTGCAAGAAATTATGGCATCAATATAAATAATTCTTCTAATTATCACCCTCAAGGAAATGGATTAGAGAATCTACTAATAAAAACTTTCTTAGAATTCTTAAAATGGCACTGGAAGAGAACAAAAGGAGTTAGCATATGTTACTTGACTGAGTTTTGTGGGTAGATAGAATCACTATCAAGAGATATATCAAGACATCTACATATGTATTAGTTTATGGCAAGTAAGTTTATCTACCTACTCATCTAGATATACCAGCTTTGAAATGGGCCAGCCAAGATCTAAAGCTTGATCAAAGTCCACTGGAGGCCAGGTTGATGCATTTTATCCAGTTGGAAGAATAGATAACTTAGGCATATGCAAAATTTTAGAAATACTCCATGAATACCAAGGAGTGGTTAGATAAAAAAACAAGGTTCTAAAAATTTAAAGAAGGATATTCAATCCTAAGGTGGAATGTTGAAAAGGCTAAGCCACACATTCATCAAAAATTTGATTCTTTCCAGGAAGGACCATTCAAGATTTTTTAAGTGTAGGAGAGTAATGCCTTCTAGATCCAAGATCAAAGAACAAATATACAATCCATTCCTATAAATGAGTATCATCTCAAACTATATTTTAGTTGAAGGAGCTCTCCTATTATAATATATGTACATATGTTGTATTATATTTCCTTTATATATGCATGTTGTATTGTATTTTCTTTATTAAGTCTAAAAAGCAAATGGAGATAATGAGATCACCGCTTGTGGAAATGACTATGATATACTCCAAAAGGAGGTAATGCAGTGCAGAATATGCAGTCAAAATGGTCAAACATCACTTACCAAAATCAAGAATAGTGAAATCCAAAGTCCAATAAAGATTTCAAGAGGAACACAATCCTTTAGCAGTTTCCAAAATTGGTAAAGTTTCAAAATCCATAGTCAACCTAGTCAGAGTTGCCATTGTGGAAATACAACTAGTAGAATTTTAAAAGCACCAAAAGGAACATGTATTTTGATGCAAGCAGTTTCGAGAAAAGAAAATATAGCATTAAAATATGCTGAGGTCATCATTCCACTGTGAATATGGGTAAATAAATGTGCCTTGAGAAGTGTACCAATGGATAGTTTACCGCCATCTATCACGAATGTTGTCTAATAAAATATTCATTCTTCACTAACAAGCCATGCTTCACAACACATCATTCACTCATTTAAAATTATGGGAGGTAACTACTCACTCATTCTCATTAGTGTTGAAGTAGTGCTCAAAAACATATTTAAGCAAGCAATTTAAAATATTTTTTGGCATTTTATGAGCAATCAAGTTGAGGAACTAGAGCGCTATTGATATTAGTTTGCTGCATATTCCCTAGAGAAATTTGTGTAGAAGTGAGTTACTCAGAAGCTAAAATGGCATCATCTTTAGCAAAGCATACTGGGCAATCTTGCAAGGTAGAAAAACCATATTACATAGACAAGAAGGCAAGGTTCATAGACACAAGGAGGACATACTCAATCAGAGACAACCTAATATGGGGATATGAAGATAAATTTTTCAAGGGGAGCCTCTTCCAAACTAAGGTATTGGGCTATGTATTCTTTCCTTTCTTATTATATTTTTTATGCAGTCCATTCTTACCCAGAGTTAGTCTATACCATAACAAAATTTTATGAACCTACATCTAGGTTTGTGAGAACATCCCACAGTAAGGTTTTGTTTGATATTACAGATCAAGCTTACCAAGATCTATTTGCAATGGGACAAAAACTCTTTGTACCCCCTTAGAGAGTTTATTTTAGAGCAGCAGGCCAAATTCTACACTCTAAGGACCCATGCACAAGATGGAAAACATTTTAGAACCTAGTTGTATAGTCAACTTAAGAACATAAAGTCCAATCAAGCCCTACCATGACTCCTATCACCACCAACGAGTTTGTAGAACTAGATTTATACTCCATGTTGGCCATAATAGCTAGCCTTGAGTCAGAACTAAACATAAAATATTAGTAATTAACCAAAACATATTGTATCTCCAACATCAGTATGTACATAGTACATCCATGGGATAACAATAATACCCCAATTTACTTCAACTAGCCTTCATTTCTCACCAAGAAAATGCATCAGCAACTGATGGATATGAAGGAATACGAAGAGATTCCAATATTCATATATTGTTCAAATTTAGTTTGGATGTTCTTTAGTGCTACTAAGGATGAATATCCATGGATATCAGTGGTTGATAAGGATGCATATGGATATATACTACCATTATATTATTGTACAAGGGTTGTGAGCAGAACATAGTCATACTATAATTTTAATTTTGAATTTCTTGGACCAACTCTACGAGTTATGTATGGTGACTACCCTAGGCTAGCCCTAGAAATTGAAAGTAAAATCAAAGTGAAAGGATCAAAATAAGGATACTGATACTTTCTAACAGAGGGTATAGTCATAAGATTATATGATTTCATAGAGAAGCCATTCTTATTGCATCATTATATCACCCACCACTTATTCACACTAGAATATTGTAGGTAGCTGGACTACATAAATTGTAAGTTTTGTTCTAAAAATATGTGGAGAGCAATCGTGAAGTATGGTTTCAATGAGGGTGACATCATCGTATGGAAGAAATGATAATATGAGAAAATCATAGCAACCTTGGAGAAACTAGGTCTTAGCCAACTTCTACAGAGGTGGGGATAAGATCCATATGATTTGTTCACAGACATAATTAAGGAAATGCATGGAGAGAAATAAACTATATTGGTGAAATCCAAGAACACTCACATGGAGAAAAATATGAATAATAGAGAGCAGTCCCTCATCCGATGGAATTTAGGTACCATGGAACCACTTCCACCCTAGATATATTTCTATGTGCATGCAAATTAATATGACCCAACCAAGAGCTCTCATTATATTGATGGTGTCAAAAGGAAAGAAATGGAAGAGACTTACAAATGGTCTCCAACCAAAATTCTTGAATGGTTTAAAATGAGGGTTGAGAAAAATGCAATGATGGGTAAGTATCCCAATCCCAAAATTGGCGAAGACTTCAAGAGGAGGTATGATGAACATTTTGCAACTTGGAATGCCTAAAAAAAGAAAAGCCTAGCATTAGTTTTAGGAAAAGCTGAAATGAGTGAGGCTAGAAAAAACAAAACAAAAAGTAAGAAGGTTGGAGTAGCTAAGAAGCAACAAGAGTACATGCCACCATATGCTACTCCTCTATATATATAAGAAGTAGGTGCAACAAAAGATACTCCAGGGAGAAGAAGGTCTGAATGCAGAGCTACTGAGGCAAAGACCCCTATAAAGGAATATTAGAGGAATAAAGGAAAGCATTATACCTCACTGCTACAACCTCTTCAAAAATAAGGGTAAATAAGTCCCAGTTGCAGAATCTACAAAAGCATTTCCTTAATGAGGATTACAACCTACTATTAAATTTAAGAGGAAGGATGAAGGTGCAGTATTTGAAATTGACACCATAGCTCTTAAAAATAAAAATTTGAATGAATATGAGGAGGTGACACAATATCCAGATACATTAAGAGAGGAGAGAACTCAGGAAGAATATTAGAAGAATATTGAGGATATTCTCACATAGTCTACTACAATAGGCTCAAGTATGATTGTTGATCTCTTTCCTCCTTATCCTACTTATTCCCTGAAGCAATCTCCCTTCCCTTCTAAAGTTCAAAATAAATTGGAAATATAATCATCAGAACCTAATTCCACTCAACCATCTTTGTCTCATCCATATTCACATCCTCATTCAAACTGCTCTCCACTTCATACGATAGATAATCCTAAAGCATCATATGCCCCTCCTTCATCATAGGTTCCAATGTCGAGTCCACCTCCAACTTTCATAAATCCAACTCCCCCATCATAATTACCTCCTTTGATAATGGTAATATCACTACCATTAACTCCTCCATAAACTATGTAAACTAGTTCCATTTCAATTGCTATTTCTATTGTGGGCACAAACTCCACTCTTATTACTGCCACTCCCCTCTCAACTATGGTGTCCCCTTACTTCCATATGAATTTCACTCCTACTCCCATGGATTAACCCGTAATATTATCTTTGTAGAAAATCAAGAGCACATCACTAAAAGTGTAAAACTTATGGAGCATGAAACTGGTTCAATATTCCAAAGGAGCTACCAAGGTGAGAAGATCAATGATGATTTATCCTTGTCTTGATAGAGGACAAAGTACAAAATGATCCCCTTGGTTGATAAACCAAAGGAGGATATGATAGTGTAAGACTATAGATAATGGAAAATATTAAAGATATAGTATATTTGGTCACAGATTATGTGTTGGCCACCACCAAGGTTGTATTAGAAACCATATTCATTAAAATCGACATCTACAGGGAGCAGTCTGCCAAATTGGAGAAAGAGATTTCCAGGATTCAAGCTACCATCAAGGACAAAAATAAATAAATGAGATATTTGGTGAATGATTCTAAGAAATGGCAGAATAAATTTGTAAAGGTGGTCAATTTCAAGGAATAGGTTCAACAATTGTAGGAGAAAAATAAAGAATATGCATAGCAAATACAGGATTTACAATAGTAACTCTAGGTTGAGAGAATAAAGGTGGCCATATTCTTCAAGACCAAGGTGAAGCAATTCAGAAAAGAAATCTTGTTAGAAATCTTGGAGAGGTGCTTCAAAATCTAGTACATCTTCAACTTCATGGATTAAGCTAGTGAGGTGTTGCAAATGAAAAAAGAGGATATAAAGACCATCACCAAAAAAATACGATTGATAACTCCTCAAGCCAATGAAATTCTAAATTTATCTGAGACTAAGTGTAACCAAATGGGTAAACCTATCCCAAATAAGGAATGAAACACCTCAAGAATTTTAGCCATAATCATCCTAAAAAGGAATAGTTTACTTCAAAAGTGGTGGTCATTGATTGACAAATTGGATAACGAGCTTCAAAAGATCATTGATATCAATGAAGATATTATGCAATATAGTTTCAAAATATTTTTTAAGGAGAATAACCTGATGATATCAAATGAGGAGCTCCAAAAAAGCATACGTGCATTGATTTAATATGAATCAAAGGTAGACACATGGAAAGAGCCAATCGATTAGGATAAAGTAACCCATCTAATTAAAAAATTCATCCAGATTGAAAAATATGATGGTAAACTTAGTAGAAATAAGGATTTATTTCTCCTATGATATAATGGCTGAACTGTGTTACATCCACTGATAACTTATGGAGATTAAAAATCCTTCTCTAAAATATTGGAACAAGGCCATGGGTACCTTGAAAAAAATAATCAGATCCTGAAAGGAGATCCAAAATAAAAGGAGGCTAAGGACAAGGAAATGTAGGAGCATACAGAAGAAGTTGAGGAAGGAGAACAATAAGTTGAACAAGTAGAATACTAGGAAGGAGAAGGAAATGAAGTTGAGGAGCAGGAGTATCCACAATAAGATACACAATAATAAGAATGGGAGGAAGAGGTTGAAGCAAAATATGAAACCATAAATATCTCAGATGAAGAGGCAAAAGAGGATACTACCAAAGAGTATGACCAACAATAATGGTATGAAAGTGCCAACAATTTTATTGTAACATAGTTCAAAAGTTTTGAATAATTTTGATTAGCAGAATAAGCCATGGAGGAAACTTTGTAAAAAAAATTTGAGTCTGACAATTTTAGAAGGTAAAAGAAGCATAAGCCTATCTAGGCATGTAAAAGTTGTGAAGTTTTGTTTAAGGAACAACTATTTATCCTAGTATATAAAGGAGTCTATTTCCATATATTTTAAGTATGGTAATAACTGCTTCTAAGCATGGTTTCCATGTGAATCGTTACTATATATATTCCTATAGTGACTTAAGAGAGTGGGGTTTGCAAGAATGTTATTCTTGGAATCATAGTCTACAACTAGCAGGAGTAGTTTTACTTACCCATAGAAAAATTATTCAACAAAAGTGAATACAATGGATTGTTGATGTATATGACCATGGTGCTAGGATTGCACGTTTAATTTTTTTTACTCCAATGCCTAATGGATAAGGATATGAGTTCGTCAGCCTTACTAGAAATGCTCCCTAGAAGGCACCAAAATGTAGAACCAAAAGGATACATACTTAGCAAAGTTTTGTAAAATTGGCTAAGTGTATAGAAAAAATACAAAAAACAATGTTAAACTCTTCTAAGGTGTAGAATCCATAGTCAGCATAGTAAAATAGTTCTAAGCAAAATTTGAAGTTGCAATTCAAAAGGGAAACTTCAACACAAGGTCAATTTTCATAGTAAAATATCACAAGCATGTTAGTTTTAGAAAAAATATGACTAAGTGTCGAAAAGGTTAAAATCTACCAGAATGTGAAATCCATAGTCAGTGTAGTAAAACAAGGTTTAGCAGATTTTGGAGTTATGAATTCTAAATTTTAGGAGGTTAAGCAGTGTTAAATTCTACCTGAGGCCGATGCAAAATATGAATTCTATAGTCAAACTGATCAAACTTGACCTAGAAAAAAATTGAAGTAGTGGACTCCATAAAAGGATGTTGATAATTGTTGAACCCTTATTCCATGGTCAACATGGTCAAACTTACCCAATGAAAAGTAAAGTAGCAAATTTCAAAGGAAGTTATCAAGCATCACAAGAACCCCATTTCCACGGTCAAACCAATCAAACCTATCCTGAAAAAATTTATAGTGGATTCCAAAGAGAAGGAGAATGCAATGGAACTTGAGGAGTGCAACAAAAAAACTAGGGTAGATCAAACATCCTCGAAATCAAGACTTGCCTATATTTTTAGTTACATATCAATGACAAAATATATTCTCAAGAACAAAGGATGATCCAGATTGACCTGTAACCATTCCAGATGTAGAATTTAGTTGAGAGTTGAACAACTTGCAAATATTAGAATTGTAGCATTCATGGAGTATAGCTCCATATTTTTCTTGAAAACCAATGAGAGACCACTACCTTAGCATCTTGTTGATCTAGTAAGAAATCCTTGATAATGTTTCTATTTTTTGTACTAACATTGTAAAAGCTATATAAAGAGGTGAAACCCTCATTTTTAAAGATCAACTCTAGAGTGTTTGTTTGTTATATTACTGTAATTACTGAGAATTTAATAAAATGAGCATTACTTGGATGTTTACCTCTAGTTTTTTATCTTCATCAATTGTGAGTTTATTCTATGAAAGAATTTTTGCTACTGCTATTATGATTAGTCAATTCTACTAATATTAGATTTCTAATTTGGAGCAAATTGGAATAGTTCATGCCTAAACAAATATTACGAAAGACTTCTATTTCTATTAGTATAAGTGTTGATCTAATTCAACTATTTGTATTATTAGCATTTTAGATGTTTGAAATAGTTTTCTGAGCATTTCATTATTTTAATGGTGAAGATAATAAATTTTGATTGTTGTTAGTATCAAGTGGGTCATACTAGAAATGTGATTGATTAGTAGATTATTGATATTTGTCAATGTTTTTACCTCTATCCGATCATTATTTTCTCAACTATTTTCTAACCCTTATCTCATTTATATCCCTAAACTTACACATTATTTCGAGCTTAATTGAGTCAACACCTAAATTAGTTGACAAGGTATACCAAACTACTCTAGAGGTTGGACTAAAACAATATTTGATCCATATAATGTTAGGGTTTGAGTTGTGATTAGTGGGTATGTGCCTCCCAAAAGTCATAGATTCATATTCATAGTTTAAGTTTTCCTTGATGTCAATTCAGACCCCAACACAAGGTATATGAAATAACCCTACAAAATAAAGGATTAGTGGTCAAGATGATGGTAAGTAAGAGGATTACTCTAATACCTACAATATGATGTTATATGCATGAAAAGAGGCCTAAAAATGCTTGAAATAAAACCTATAAAACAAGGGTAAGCCTTAAACAAGATAGAAGCATGAAATGTAATAGAAATTATGCAAGTAAATGAAGTTAGAAATCTAGCAAAGCTATGTTAGAGAGATAAAATGAAAGGATAACAAGTAAAGGAAGGATAGAACTATTATAAGGATGATATCACCTAGCAATGGCCTCTCATTTTCACTAAGAAGATCTCCTTTCCATCAAGCCCCCTTGTCTTGCTTGAATATCCTTCACAAATGCTTGCAAATGGATGGGGAATGCTTGAAAATGCTTGCTAATGAAGAATGCTATGGAAGAAAAAGCTTGAAATTAGGATGGTAGAAATCTTGGTAGAGTGTAGCTACAATAGAAATCCATGCCAAATGCCTACCTAAGGGGCTCCCTAAATAGGATTTGAGAGAGAAATTTGGGGGAAATAGAATAAGATCAAATTGAAAATTATGTATTTGGTACATTTTCGGGACATATGGGATCAATGGTAGAGGATAGAGGATGGTAGTCCACATGCTCTTTATTCATGCCAAAATATTCTAAGTCATTTGGCCAAATTCACCACTAGTAAATTTGGCAATTTGAGTGGTGAATTTGATCAGGAGGCCAAAATGACTTTGTAAATCTTGAAATTTGAAATTTTACAAAATTTTCCACTATCCAAATTTACCACTATCAAATTTTTTAGGAGTGGTCAATATGGTCAGAGCTAATTTTGGCTGTAAGAATTCGATTTTTACAATTTTGCCAAATTTACCACTCATCTTGTCAAATTCACCACTAGTGCATTTGGTCAGTGGTGAATTTGGTGAAGTTCAATTTTGAGACTGATGGTAAATTATCAAATTGAAGTTTTACAACATTTACAATAGGTTTTAGGAAGTTTTGTGATGTTTACAACCAATTTTGTGAAGTTTTGCCTGGTTTTCCAAAACTAGGTATCTACATTTTACCCTACTTTTGACATGATTTCTATGTTATTACATCAAAATTTAAGTTGTGATACTCAATTTTTACATTGTGATGTATTGTTGTTGTGTTTCTTTGTCGATTGGAAGAGATGATTGTGATTTCATTTGTTTTGATTACTTTTGTATCATCATATATACATGCCTCATTTTGTGTGCCTTTATGTCTAGAGAAGGTCATTTTGCCTTATAAAAATTTGTGCCATAATAATTTTTGCCCCATGGCATAGTCTCTTTTCTAAGAGCAGCATGTCTAATGGTAGATTTTGAGGCAAATTCCTCAAAAACTAGATACTTTGCTAAGTTGTTGATGAAATGCAAGTGGGTTGAAAGGTGGAAAGAGAGGTAAGGGAATCCTCATTTGCACATTACCAATTTTGGAAAGTTGGAGAGAGATAAATCACATTGATCGAGAAGATGACATATAATAGAGGATGGGTACATTGCGCACACATCGTTCGAGGAACATTGCACATGTCAAAGTGAGATCGACAATTACATTCTTTGTCCCAAATCAAAATTTTGAATTTTGAGTCATTTTTTTCAACTTTTGTAGAGTAGTGGTGAATTTGACACAAATTATGAATTTGGCACTGGTGCCAATGGTGAATTTGGCAGTGGTAAATTTGGTTCTAGTGGTGAATTTTACATTGTACTAAAATTTTTGTTTTGCAATTTTAGGCATCGATATTAGCATAAACATAGGCATATTTGTAATTTTTGGAAAGCTCTTTTGAGCCATATATGATAGTGGTGTTTTTGTATAATTTTGATATGATTTGATAGGATTTTTGACTAATTTTTTAGATGTGGTTATTGGTAGGAGATAAAGGTCTTGGTGATCTAGAAGCATCATCCTAAATTCTTGGAGAGAATTTTGCAAAGTGAGAAGAGGGTGAAGTATGTGGGATCATTGATAGCTATTGGGATATACTATGTGGTCTATATACCCAAGTTAGAGTTTGGTCATCCTTTGTTGATAGCTCTTGTGGAGAGATGATACCCATATTCTAATACCTTCAGGATACTGATGGGTGAGATGATAATTATGTTAGAGGATGTATGGCGTATCCTTAGAGTTCCTATTTGGGATGTTATTATTCATATAGGGATAGATGCAAATGCTAGGAAGTTAGCCTTATCAAATACAAATAACTTTGTTGGGATGAAATATGGATCGAACATCAATTATGCTTGTGTAGGAGGGCACATTGATCAGCTGACTACATTATTATCATCCATTATATCATGATTGATGATGGGAGACACTATAAATTGCTTCATGCCATTGGGATGGAGAGAGATTATTGTAGGAATGAGGTATGACCAGACTATCTATGTGTGGGCTCATACTATCTATTGAGGTGTGATTTTATCCGATTACAAATATCACCCGATAATTAGGATTGTAATCCTCTCTTGCAAAGAAAATATGTTTCTCCAAGGTTCTTTTATGTAACACATTATGAATTTATGTCAATTAAGTGCACATAACATCTCAGGGATTAACAATCAACTGTTAACAAGGGGCCTAGTATAACAAATATTTTAATCTTGAAATCATTACTTGCATTTTCATCAGTATAATTTACTTCCTCAAAATGAATGAAATTGCCTTTTAAAGCTAATATTTGAGAATGCAAATCTATTTTAAAAGATGAACTTTGATTTAAAATATTTTTAACCTTATATTAAACTTGCATGAATGTTTTAAAGCATTTTAATTCAAAACTTACATTTATTTCATGAATGAAGCTTAAATTTAGATCTAATAAATGATGAATAAAATAAAAACACTAATTATAAAATGAGAAACACTTTATAATCCCTATTTTTGGGACTTTAGAATATTATAAGCTTTATAATCCTTGCTTATTTTTCTAGAATATGAATAATTAATGTGTATGAATTCTAATTATAAAGTTTTGTACTTTATAATATAAAAATCAGAATTCACGTGATCTTCCTTAATGTGATGTTTATTTATTTTTAAATATTCATTAAACTAAATATTCAAAGTAAATAAATTTAATCCTTTCAATAGTATACTTTGGACATTATGATTTGAGATTGAAAATTTTAATAAATCAAACTTTCATAAACATAAATAAATCTCAAATTATGGATTTAAAATTTTATGATATTAAAATCAATAATCCATATAATCCTTCTCTATCTCTGAAATTTATTTGTCAAATATTTATTAACTTAAATATTTGACCTAAATAAATTTTACAACCCTTTTTATAAATCTGAATCTTTGAAATTCAACTTAGATTTTTAATAAAACAAATTCAATGAACTTTATAAACTTTATGAAAAGCTCATTGAGTGAAATTTATTCACCCAAATATTTATAGAATTAAATATTTGAGTGATAATTTCAAACTTTAACCTAGTTGTAAAATTTAAACCTTTTATAAAATAGGCTAGGTTTTATCTTAATCTTAATGCCTAATTTTTTTTAAAAAAGGTCTTAGGGTAACAAAATAAATTTGAATTAACATTCAGACAAAATTGCTACAACACAGAAAAACACAAATTTCAAAACCAAACTCAGGTAGACTAGAGTTTAAACAATCCTACCACAAATTTGGTTCTATCTTCTATGGAAATTTTAATTAAAAAATTATATCAATCAACTTATAAATTAAAAAAACCAAAGTAATGCTTGCTTTTAATAAAAATTGAATGTGATATAAAATATTAGATCTTACAATGAATACAACAAAGTCTTTGTATTCATGTGCAAATGTAGCTTCCTCTACAATGTGGTCTTCTATTTGGCTCCTTTTAATATTTCCCCTTTTTCTCCAACCTGTTCAACCCTCTCTTTGGTTTCTAATTCTCCATTTATAACTTGGGAAATTCATCATTTCATCTCTCATTTTTTTATCCCTCATTTTTTTTGTTTTCACTTTTTTTTATTTTTTATTTAGTAATATGGTACTTTGCAACAAATCCACCTGCCACTTTTGTTAGATATCAGGTAAGGCTGAAATAGTATATAAAATTTTTCACCTTAATATGCAAAATTGACAACTTCATACATCCAAAATTTCAAAAAATATTTCTTAATGTGTTTGTGGTACTCGTGAAGATTTTGTAATATGATTCTAATATTTCAAATTTCCTTATATTAGTTCACATTCATGAAGATATAGACAAGCATCTCAATTTTACTTTTCTCCAGGTTTTATAGGTTTTTAAAACAGGTAATTTTATCTTATATGAACCAAGCCCAAATACCAGACAAAATCATCAAATGATTAGTGTCTTGATAACAAGTACCTTAATCAAAAAAACCTCACTGAAAATTTATCAAATTCAACAAAACACATCAAAATAATGAAACTCCAAAATTTGGCAAAGCCATTTTATTGCTATACTAAAAACACAATAAAAAATCTGATAAACACTAAATAAAAAAAACAAACATCAACAACACCAACAACATCACCAATTAATAAAATCAGCAACATAACTAACTAACAAGCTCATAAAACAACAAGCTATAAAAAACTTAAATTTGCAAAACCAAAAATGCAAAGTTGATAAAGCGAGTGAATCCACTTCCTAGACTTGAACACATTGAAAACAGAACCAATAACAAAACATTACAAAACCACAACTTATGTACAAACACAAAAACAAGAAAACAAAATCCAAAAGACTATTTACAAAAATATACATTATGTACAAGACACTGCAAAGTTTTTGGCATCATTTCCCTAGATCCCAAATACGATTAGCACACTTTAGAAAACATATATGATTATCTACCTACCAAGTTTTATAAGAATCCAATAAAAATAAGATTAGGTCAAAAATATAAATTATTTTTATGTCTATCTCATCCATTGATTTGATTCAAGTTGATAAGAAATTCCATGTTTAAAATTTGATTTATTAAACTTAAAATTGAAAATATGATTTTCAATTATCTTTTGTTTATTCAAAAAAGTGTAAATTTCATAATTTGATTCATAATTTAGAATTAGGCTCCCCTTTTCAAATCAGATATCTTTCAAATAAGAACCTATTTCTAAAAATTTCAAATTCAAATCACTTTCAAAGTTTTTAAAGCAATCACAATCATTCAAGAATTGACAAGCATCTAGGACATTTGGTATAAGAATATCATTAAAAATTTGCACCCTAGATTCACTAGTTAATTGCTCATGAATTTGATTAAGCATTTCAAACATGTTTTCCTTCATTTTATTCATGGCAAAAATTTTAGAAGTTGTCTCCAACTTCTTGTTAACAATATTTGATATTTCATCATTGATAGCATTAGAATCCAAAAACTTATCATGCAACCCATTACCTAAAAGGTTTGTAACCAATGAGAAATGTGAATATTTTACCTCATCATCTATACTCAACACATCATTATTAGCATTTACAAATATTTTATGAGCATTTATCACTTTTTCCTTTTCTTCATGGTCTTCATCATGGTCACCTTGTAGTTATTTGTCTTCATAAAATACCTTTTTGTTAAAGACACCAAAATTAGGCACCCAATTAAACATATGCCCATCCTTTTCAAACCACAAGTCTGACTGATCACAAAATATTCTAAATAACAAATTTTCTTGATCAACCACCTGAGTTACTTCAGATAGATTAACATTTTCCTTTAGGTCATCACCAACATTAAATCCAAACCATTCATGTAAATTTGTACTCAAATTTTTATTAGTCACAGGTAAAAGAGATGACCTTACCTCTTTTTCATTGTTAACAAATGAATTATAAGAAACATTTACCATTTATTCATTTTCAATTTCTGCAAGGTTTTCAATAAATTCATCTTCAAAGTGATTAAATTATAGAACCTTCTCTATTTTTGCAATTGGCATGTCATTTTTTGATTGTGTAAGAATTGCAAAATCTTCATTTGAAATAGAAGTTTCAACATCCTGCATATCAAGTGAAACAAAAATTTCATCAGTCGAAGAGTGAGAAAACAAATATTCACCATACATACCCCAACCATTATAAAAATTATCTTCTATAGTTAAAGGGTGAGATTCAACCATATATTTTGTTTAAACTTTGGATAAGTCTATAATTTCCTTTTATTTTTTGGTCCATCGATTACACCATTACATATACCCAAAAAAAGGAGGATGTCCTTCCCAGTCACCAAGGGATTTTCAAAGTCATTTACCGTTACCTCCTACTTCATTTCCCTAGTGGTAAAATCCCTAAGTTCGAGTCCAGAGAAGATAAATCTTCCTCTACTCCTAGCCCGTAGCCTTCTAATCCAAAAAAAAAGGAAAATAAAAAATGATACGCCTCACTCTATTGCTAGGAAGAAAACAAAGTTGAAACAACCCCTATTAGAAGCTCTAAATGACTGAATCTTAAGAAAGAAGCTGAAACCCCACCATACATCATTGGAAAACCTCCTAAATCCCAATCTACTTTGCCTGATCTTGTTGACAAGTTCTGCCATAAATTAGTTATCCATGCTACTACTACATCAATCATTCATCTGGAGGCAACTTACATTACCATTGGTAAGGTCATTGCTAGCCTAAAGGAACAGAGATATAATATCAGCATTTTCTTCTTCTACAAAAGTTTCAATGGTTCATCCATGGTTTCTACTGCTGAACCCCATTTTGATGTCAAAGGGGGTGCTAATGAAGATGATGTAGTTGAAATTGCTCAAGATGCCTGCCTGGAAAATCTAAAGGAAACTTCAAAGGACAAAGAAACCCTGAAGGAGGAAGCGAAGGACAATGTTATGGAAATTGATGTTCACAACCTTCTGCAACCCGACGCCCTTCCTTGATGATGTTCTTGGCTTACTACTAGTTTTTCTCTCGGATGCATTGCTCTTCCTTTGGTATGTTGGTGTGCATGATGTTCTGTTCTAGCTCACCTTTGTGTTTCTCTTTTTGGTGGTGATCCTTTTTGTTCCTTTTTTTCAAAGGATTGTAATGGCTTTTAGCCTTTCTGGCCTTTTTGTTCTTAGTATTTTAGTTTTATTGGGTTTGTTCTGTTTAAGGAGACTTGTTTATATCTTTTGCATTCCTATTGGTTCCTTGATGTAAAATGTGACAGGGCACCTTTCAAATGCCCTTTTTGAAATAATACAAATTAATTTACCAAAAAAAAGTCTATAATTTCCTTTTCAAATTCGCCTTTATCAATCACCTGAGATGAAGACCTACTGATTTCTTGTTGTATGAGCATTCTAGAATACTTAATTTACATAAGGCTTTCAATTTCCTACACATCATCTAAGATAAGAACTTCTTTAGAAATTGTGAATAAAGTGAATAATTCTTCTTCATGATCTGAAATTAAAAAAATCATTATCTTTCTAAAGCACTTGGTGACATTCCATATTTTATTTCATACCATATTTAGATTCATTTTCTGATTCACCTTCTTCAATAAAGAATTCATCTTTAATTTCAAAACATTTCCATTTCTCAAATTCATCTTTTGGTAAGACAAGGGTTTCTTTAGTGGGATAAATTTATGTATTTTATTTTATAAGATCATCCCAATCCTCTTTTGTGAATAATGGCTCTAAGTCAGTTTCTACATTTTTATCAACTTGATCATCACAATATTCATTGATGGATATTGACTCTAAAACCTGCACCTCATTCTCAACATCTAAGGTAGTTGTGACATCTAAACTATCAATCTCAACCTGACTCATTTGTGGTATTTGATTATGATTTTTAGGTCCAAGTCTGTATAGTTGTTCCATATTAACACCTTGAGATATCAATTGTTGTTCAAATGTTACTGCCTCATTGTAAGCTCTATACAATGATGTAATTTTAAGACCTTTCTCCAAAAACATAGAAGTAATGTGATATAAGGCTTCCATGTATATTTGAGTAGTTATTTATTTTGAAATGATATAATGTATCCCCATCTCAGTATACAACCTATGGAATTTATCATTAAATGATCTCATGGGTTCGTTAAATTTTATACGGATGGAGACAAATTGATTTAACATCATAACTCAGTCATGCAACTTTCCAAAATATTTGAGAAATTCTTTTTCTAGTTTAACCCAAGAAGTAGTAGACCTTATAGGTAATTGTATGTACCACTTAAGCACAACCTCATCCAATGGGTATGAAAATAATCTACAAAGGAACATCTCCCTGCATAAGCTGCAAATGACTTAACACACTCTTGTAACTATGAATATGTTCCTTGGCTTGATCCACATCATGCCTAAATCTGGGTAAAAAAACTTATACACCTTCAAGAATTTGATGAATAGGTATGTTTAAACTGCTATAATAATCACCTATCCAAGATGTCATTATTTCCTTTACTGAAGTAAGTGATGCTATTAGTGAAATTAAAATTTCACAAAATTTAATGCCAATATTATTAGTCAAAGAAATATATCTTGTAACTAAGAATTAAATGACTAATCAATTGATAAAATATATGCATCAATTAAACCCTGGCATTAAATAATACCCTTCAATTTGTATTTTTATTTTATTTTTAAACTGAGATTTGAATGATTTCAAATTAAAATCAAATATTTACCTTTCATTCCCTCCTTCTAGCACCAATTTGTTGAGGTGTGATTTTGTCCCATTACAAATATCACCTGATAATTAGGATCGTACCTCTCTTGCAAAGAAAATATGTTTCTCCAAGGTTCTTTTATGTAACACATTATGAATTTATGTCAATTAAGTGCATAGAACATATCAGGGATTAACAATCAACTATTAACAAGGGGCCTAGTATAAAAAATATTTTTATCTTGAAATAATTACTTGCATTTTCATGAGTATAATTTACTTCCTCAAAATGAATGAAATTGCCTTTTAAAGCTAATATTTGAGAATGCAAATCTATGTTAAACTATGAACTTTGATTTAAAATGCTTTTAACCTTATATTAAACTTGCATGAATGTTTTAAAGCATTTAAATTCAAAATTTACATATATTTCATGAATGAAGCTTAAAATTAGATCTAATAAATGACGAATAAAATAAAAAACCTAATTATAAAATGTGAAACACATTATAATCCTTATGTTTGGGCCTTTAGAATATTATAAGCTTTATAATCCTTGCTTCTTTTCATAGAATATGAATAACTAATGTGTATGAATTATAATTATAAAGTTTTGTACTTTATAATATAAAAATCAGAATTCACGTAATCTTCCTTAATGTGATGTTTGTTTATTTTCAAATATTCATTAAACTAAATATTTGAAGTAAATAAATTTAATCCTTTCAATAGTATACTTTGGACTTTATGATTTGAGATTAAAAATTTTAATAAATCAAAATTTCATAAACATAAATAAATTTCAAATTATTGATTTTAAAATTTTATGATATTAAAATCAATAATCAATATAATATTTCTATGTCTCTGAAATTTATTTGTCAAATATTTATTAACTTAAATATTTGACCTAAATAAATTTTACAACCCTTTCTATAAATCTAAATCTTTGAAATTCAACTTAGGGTTTTAATAAATTAAATTCAATGAAATTTATAAACTTTATGAAAAGCTTATTGAGTGAAATTTATTCACCCCAAATATTTATAGAATAAAATATCTGAGTGATAATTTCAAAAATTTAACCTAGTTGTAAAATTTAAATCTTTTATAAAATAAACTAGGTTTTATCTTAAATATTAATCCCTCAAATAAATTTAAAATGTCTTAGAGTAAAGAAATAAATTTGAATAAAACATTCGGACAAACTTGCTACAACATAAAAAAATGCAACTTTGAAAACCAAACTCAAGCAGACCAGATTTTACACAATCCTACCACAAATTTGGTGTTATCTTCTACAGAAATTTTAATTAAAAAATTACATCAATCAACTTATAAATAAAAAACACCACAATAATGCTTGCTTTTAATAAAAATTGAATTTGATACAAAATATTAGATCTTACAATGAATCCAACAAAGTCTCTGTATTCATGTGCAAATGTATCTTCCTCTGCAACTTGGTTTTCTATTTGTCTCCTTTCAATATTTCCTCTTTTTATCCCACCTGTCTAACCCTCTCTTTGGTTTCTAATTCTTCATTTATAACTTGAGAAATTTGTTCCTCTTGATTAGTTTGATCCTTTTCCGTCAGTTTTTAAAAAATGAATTCTTGAAACCCTAATATCAATAAAGTCTTTTCAAAGGTTTTAATATTACTCCTCATTGGCATTCAAAAATTAAAGTTATAATCCTACAAATAAGAAAAATATTAATTAGAATATAAAACATTTATAAAATAACATTCTTAAATATAATTAAATTATAAAGTTATAAAACTTTATAATTTAATTAATTTAAAACAAGACATAACTAAACATAACATACGAACATGCAACCTATATGACCACCACTATAATAAACAAAAATATATTAAAATAACACCAAAAATATATACAAAATAACAAACATAAAATTTAAAGACAACGTAAAACTAAAACAACATAAGATAACAAAACATATAAAACAAACCAAACAATACTAGGTATACATAAGACTTAAAAATTTAGCATAACACATAACATATTTACAAAACCTAACCTATCAATATTAATAACAAACAAAACAAAACACCCTTGACATAAACATAACATAACAACAATAATACAACTAAAAGACCATAATCAAAATGGCCATACAAGCATAACTTCAGGATCTTCATATTATGAGGTGAATTTTGACAATGGACCCTGATATAAGACCATTCGGAGGAAGATAAGCATTCTTGATCTTTCAATGATGACAACAGTGAACAATAAGCACAAGCAACAATTTAAAACAAGCTTTCAAATTTCAAGTGGGTTCCCAAATTTTGGGGTCGTTGTCAAGTAGTCACAACAAATGGCTAATCTACTAGTATATGTCCTTGTACATTTCAAAACTAAAAACCAAAATTTGAAAACAACAAAAACCCAAATATTAGAATTATAAGTGTCAATGATATCTAGAGAATAATAATAGACCAATTCGACATGAACCATCAGAATCATTAGCATAAGCTCAGTGTATGCAAAGTGATTCATTCTATATATTTTGAAATCATTCAACATTCCATTGTCAATTTTGCATTTTAGACTATGAACATTTCCTCTTTGAAGAAATACCTCCACCTAATTCCTTTCACACATTGCTCTACTACCTACCGAGAGTCTATAACTCGGTAGATATTATATGAAACTCCCAAATATTAGGTAAATTTTGGATGTTGCATTTCCTTTATTTTAGACATAGCTTCACTGCCAACCAAACGTCTATAGCTCCAATGAATATTATCTAGTTCATGGTGATAGATTTGAATTTATTTTCAATGTATTCATCATTTCATCTCTCATTTTTTGATCCATCATTTTATTTGTTTTCACTTTTTTTCTTTTTTTTTTTTTTAAATTTTGGAATATGATACTTTGCAAAAAATCCACTTGCCACTTGGGTTGGAGATCAGGTAAGGCTGAAAGAGTATATAAAATATTTCACCTTAATATGTAAAATTGACAACTTCATACATCCAAAATTTCAAAAAATATTCTTTAATGTGTTTGTGGTACTCATGAAACTTTTGCAATATGATTCTAATATTTCAAATTTCCTTATCTTAGTTCACTTTCATAAAGATATAGACTAGCATCTCACTTTTTCTTTTCTCTAGGTTTTATAGGTTTTCAAAATAGGTAATTTTATCCTATATGACCGAGGCCCAAATACCAGATAAAATCATCAAATGATTAATGTCTCGATAACAAGTACCTTAATAAAGGCAACCTCACTGAAACTTTGTCAAATTCAAGAATACACATCAAAATAATGAAACTCCAAAATCTGGCAAAGCCATTTTATTGCTATACTAAAAACAAAACCAAAAATCTGATAAACACTAAACAAAAAAAATAAATATCAAAAACATCACCATCTAATAAAATCATCAAAATAACTAACTAAAAAGATCACAAAACAACAAGCTATACAAAACATAAATTTGCAAAACCAAAAATGCAAAGTTGATAAAGTGAGTGAATCCACTTCCTAGACTTGAAAACATTGACAACATAACCAATAACAAAATATTACAAAACCACAACTTATGTACAATCACAAAAACAAGAAAACAATATCCAAAAGACTATTTAAAAAAATATACATTACGTACAAGACACTGCAAAATTTCTGCCATCATTTCCTTGGATCTCAAATACAATTAGCACACTTTAGAAAACATATATGATTATATGCCTACCAAGTTTTATAAGAATCCAATAAAAATAAGATTAGGCAAAAAATAGAAATTATTTTTATGCCTATCTCATCCCACTGATTTGATTCAAGTTGATAAGCAATTCCATGTTTAAAATTTGATTCATTAAACTTAAAATTGAAAATACTAATTTCAATTATCCTTTGCTTATTCAAAAAGGTGTAAATATCACAATTTGATTCATAATTTAGAATTAGGCTCCCCTTTTCAAATATGAGATCTTCCAAATAAGAACCTGTTTCTAAAAATTTCAAATTCAAATCACTTTCAAAGTTTTTAAAGCAATCACAATCATTCAATAATTGACAAGCATCTAGGACATTTGGTATAAGAATATCATTAAAAATTTGCACCCTAGATTCACTAGTTAATTGCTCATGAATTTGATTAAGCATTTCAAATATACTTTCCTTCATTTCATTTATGGAAAAAAATTTAGAAGTTGTCTCCAACTTCTTGTTAACAGCATTTGATATTTCATCATTGATAGCATTAGCATCCAAAAACTTATCACGCAACCCATTACCTAAAATTTTGTAACCATTGAGAAAGGTGAAGATTTTACCTCATCATCTATACTCAACACATCATTATTAGCATTTACCAAGATTTGATGAGCATTTATCACTTTTTCCTTTTCTTCATGGTCTTCATCATGGTTTTATAAGATAATCTCAATCCTCTTTTGTGAATAATAGCTCTAAGTCAATTTCTACATTTTGATCAACTCGATCATCACAATATTCATTGATGAATATTAACTCTGAAACCTCCATCTCATTCTCAACATCTAAGGTAGTTGTGACATCTAAACTATCAATATCAACTTGACCCATTTGTGATATTTTATTATGAGTTTTAGGTCCAAGACTGTATAGTTGTTCCATATTAACACCTTGAGATATCAATTGTTGTTCAAATGTTATGATGGGGACACAGAACCATAGTGAATAACTCAACCTTTCATTTCATTAAACTTTCAAAATAAAATTTACAATACTAGCCAACAGACATAGTTTCTAGTTCCAAGCCCCCCCATTTTCCTTGATGCCCCACCTACTTCTATAACCATGTCTCGATCTCTTTCCAGGTCTGACCCTCTAGGCCATTAATGACCCACCTTCTAGAATACATTATGCCTGACTAAACCTTTACATCCTTCCCTAACTGGCAACTGCCATTGGGTTAGCTGTAGTTACATGCATTGATGAGCCGTTTGACCTCTGGGTACAGTCTTTGAATGGCTGCCATGCTTAGAAAGCTTACTGGGCAAGAAATCATGCATTAATGAGGCCTTGACGGCCTCAAAAAACACCATATGGGAATACAGGATTTTTCGAACGGAGAACTAGCAGTATGTCACGATGTCACGACATTTTTCTCCCTTGCTACCTTTCTCTCCTTCGGGTCGTGATGTCGCGACATGTCGCGATGTCGCGACATGTCGTGATGTTGTGACATTTTTCTTTCTCGCTGTCTTCTTCTCCTTCGGGTCGCGATATCATGACAGTTTTCTTTCTAGCTCTTCTTTCTTTCTTTTGGTCATGAAATTGTGACATGTCGTGATATCGTGACATCTGCATTTTGCTTCCTTCTTGCCTTTTTGGGTCATGAAATCATGACATGTCGTGATATCATGACATCTTTGCCCTCTGCTCTCTCTTCGTTTCTTGGGTTGCAAAATCGTGACATGTCACAATATCGTGACAGCTTTGCCTTCTGCTCTCACTCTCTGCTTCGAGTCATGAAATCATGACATGTCACGATATTGCGATAGTTTTCTTCCTTGCTTCCTTTTCTGCTCCTTCGATCGCGATTTCATGACATGTCACGAAATCATGACATTTTCTTCTTTGACCCTTCCTGTTCCCTTTCGGTTGCGATTTCGTGACATGTCACGAAATCACGACATTTTCTCCTCTAGCCTTTTCTATGTTCTTTCGGTCATGATTTTATGACATGTCATGAAATCATGACATTCCCTTCAGACACTCTCTCTCCCCTATTTTTGTTTTGATTTCATGACATGTTGCGAAATCGCTACATTTTTTCTCCCCGCCTTCTCTCTCCTTCCTAAGTCACAAAAATGTGACATGTCACGATATCGTGAAACTTTTCCTCCTTTGTGCTTTCTCTCGTCCTTTGGTCACGATAATGCGACATGTTGCAATATCGCAACACTTTTCTCTCTTGCACCTCCCTTTGTCTCCTGGTCACGATAATGCGACATGTCGCGATATCATGACACTTTTCTCTCTCTCACCTTCTCTCGGCTTTTGGTCGAGATAATGCGACATGTCGCGATATCGCGACACTTTTCTCTCCCTCGCCTTCTCTCAGCTTTTTTTTGTGATAATGCAACATGTCATGATATCACGACATTTTTTTCTCCTTGTAGAATTTTTCTTTCCCTTGGATGCTCCTGCATCAGACAACCGAGGTGGATTGAGAAGTGACCTTCACTTTTGTACTATTCTGTTACCTTATTTTTAACTGGGGCTGTACAAGCTCTCCAAGCTTCAACAAAATTTGGGTCTGCAGGGTACAAACCCTTAAGTTCTTCAAACTCCACAACTTCCACTCTCATTGTTGTTAGCAACCTCCTTTCATCCATCCCCTTCAGCAAATAGATTCTAGCACTGCTACATACCTTTTCTTTCGCCTCCTTCATGGGCTTCAACTTATGGCGCACTCCATTCTTCATCATTGAGTAGGTGTTTGCATGACCATCATGCACTACACACTAATCAAACTGCCATGGCCTTCCCAACAACAAATGGCAAGCATCCATAGGTAGGATGTCACACAGGACCTCATCACAGTAATTCCCAATATTAAATTTGACTAAGGACTATTCACTGACCAATGTCCTATGGTCCTTCCACAACCACATAATCCGGTATGGATGCGGGTGTCTCCTCCTCTCTAGCTGTAACTTAGTAACCATTTCTTCAGAGACCAAGTTATCAGTACTACCATTATCTATAATCACATTACAAACCTTACCCAAACTTTTGCACCTTGTGCGAAACAGGCTCCTCCTTTGGTCTGATCCTTTCTCCTCATTCAACAAGGTTCTCCTTGTGAACATAACTTCTCCTCTCTCTACCTCCTTAGAATGTTTTGATTCAGCACCTTCATCTGCTATAGTAGCTCTGGCAGGACCCTCAGGTCTCTTATTCATCCTTTCTTAGTGTTGTGGACACTCGTATGCTTGATGTCCTTCTTCGCCATAGTGGAAACAGGTTCCATGAAATTTGTCTCTTCCAAATCCACGTCCAAATCTACCTCTCCCTCTTGGGTAACCATTGTTCTGATTACGGGGTTGGTAACCATCATCCTCCTTCTGATCCTGACTGTAGCTGGCTTCTTCTTTCTTCTCATCTTGTCCTCCATCTACTCTTCCACCATGTCCTCTTTCTCCATGACCTCTTCCTCTTTGCTTACCCTCAAACCGTCTGTTCAGCTTCTCTTCAAATTTTAGAGCAAAAAAATAAGCATCTTCAATGGTGCTAATCCTAACCAGACTCAACTCTTCTTGAATACTAGGTCTCAACCCATTGATGTAACGGGCCACCTCCTCCTTGTTAGCCTCTGAATGGCTAGTTCAAATGGAGATATTTTAGAACTCCTTAGTGTATTCTTTGATAGTTTTGCTTGTCTGTCTCAAACCTTACATTTTATTTAACATATCTAATTCGTAATCTGTATGAATAAACTGTCTCTTCAACTTATCCACCATTCTATCCCATCATGTTATTCTCTCCTTTCCTCTTCTATTTATTTCTAGTTGTACTCCCTTCCACCATATGCTGGCATGACCCTTCAGCTTGGTCTTAGAAAACCTGACCCTATTAGGATCTTCAACCTCCTCATACTCAAAGTATTCTTCCAAATCATTGATCTAGTCAATCAACTCCTCTGGATCAAGATTTCTAGAATACGTAGAAACCTCCATCTTCGGTCTCTTTCCAATATGAGAGATGGCTCTATATAACCTGGCTTGTGCAAGATCTACATCCTCTTCTTTTTCCTCAAACTAGTCCTCTTCTTCAACTTCATCTTCACTCCCTTCTTCTCCTCTAGGTTCAAGCCCTCTACGTAGCTCCTCTTGCAAGGCCTGAAATTTCCTTTGCAAAGCTCTGAAATCTTCTATTGGCACCATGTTTCTTCCACCACCATGGTTTCTTTGTGGAGACATTTTGGTTCACTCTCTTCTCACAACCCTTCCATAGATCCTGGTGCAAGCTGCCTCACTTTTGATGATTTTCTCACACACTTAGGAACTCCTGCTCTAATACCACTTGATGGGGACATAGAACCATAGTTAATAACTCAAGCTTTCTTTTCATTAAACTTTCAAAATAAAATTTACAATACTAGCCAACAGGCATAGTTTCTAGTTCCGAGCCCCCCCTTTTCCTTGATGCCCCACCTGCTTCTATAACCATGTCTCAATCTCTTTTTAGGTCCGACCCTCTAGGCCATTAATGACCCACCTTCCAGAATACATTTTGCCTGACTGAACCTTTACATCTTTCCCTAATTGGCAACTACCACCGGGATATCCGCGATTACATGCATTGATGAGCTGTCTGACCTCTGGGCATAGTCTTCGAATGGCCACCATGCTCAGCAAGCTTACCGGGCAAGAAATCATGCATTAATGAGGCCTTGACCGCCTCGAAAAACATCGTTTGGGAATGCATACTTTTTTGAACAAAGAACCAGTAGTATGTCGCAATATCGTGACATGTCGCGATATCACAACATTTTTCTCCCTTGCTACCTTTCTCTCCTTTGGGTCACGATCTCGCGATATGTCGTGATGTCACAACATTTTTCTTTCTCGTTGTCTTCTTCTCCTTTAGGTCGTGATATCACGACATGTCACGATATCATGACAGTTTCCTTTCTAGATCTTTCTTTCTTTTGGTCATGAAATCGTGACATGTTGCGATATCATGACATCTACCTTTTGCTTCCTTCTCATATTTTTGGGTCACAAAATCATGACATGTCATGATATCACGACATCTTTGCCCTCTGCTCTCTCTTTGCTTCTTGGGTCACAAAATCGTGACATGTCACGATATCGCGACAGCTTTGCCTTCTGCTTTCGCTCTCTGCTTCGGGTCACAAAATCATGACATGTTGCGATATCATGATAATTTTCTTCCTTGCTTCCTTTTCTACTCCTTCGGTCACGATTTCATGACATGTGAAATCGTGACATTTTCTTCTCTAACCCTTCCTGTTCCCTTTCGGTCGTGATTTCACAACATGTCACGAAATCATGACATTTTCTCCTCTGGCATTTTCTATGTTCTTTCGGTCACAATTTTGCGACATGTTGCGAAATCATGACATTCCCTTCGAACGCTCTCTCTCCCCTGTTTTGGTCATGATTTCGCGACATGTCACGAAATCGCTACATTTTTGCTCCGCATCTTCTCTCTCCTTCCTAAGTCATGAAAATGTGACATGTCACGATATCATGACAATTTTCCTCCTTTGCACTTTCTCTCATCCTTTGGTCACAATAATGTGACATGTCGCGATATCACGACACTTTTCTCTCTTGCACCTCCCCTTGTCTCCTGGTCGCGATAATGCGACATGTCGCGATATCACGATACTTTTCTCTCTCTCGTCTTCTCTCAAATTTTGGTCATGATAATGCAACATGTCATGATATCGTGACACTTTTCTCTCCCTTGCCTTCTCTCAGTTTTTGGTCGTGATAATGCGACATGTCACGATATCGCGACATTTTTTTCTCCTTGCGGCATTTTGCTTTCCCTTGGATGCTCCTGCATCATGTTACTACCTCATTGTAATCTAT
Organism: Wollemia nobilis; assembly: GCA_028583015.1. Classification (NCBI taxonomy): domain Eukaryota; kingdom Viridiplantae; phylum Streptophyta; class Pinopsida; order Araucariales; family Araucariaceae; genus Wollemia; species Wollemia nobilis. The sequence continues at coordinate 316,060 of JAQPPZ010016744.1, read as the reverse complement.
AGATAATGATGTAATTTTAAGACCTTTCCCAAAAAAAATAGAAGTAAAATGATCTAAGGATCCCATATATATATTAGTAGCTCTTTATTCTAAAATGATATAATGTATCCCCACCTCAGTATACAACCTATAGAATTTATCATTAAATGATCTCGTGGTTTCATTAATTTTTTAAGGATGGAGACAAATTTATTTAACATCATAACTCAGTCATGCAACTTTCTGTTGAGCAAGGTGCAGCGACAATATTGTCATTGTTGTCAACACAGTCAAATAGATCGGTTGATGCAGTGGACAGGAGTTCAGAGGTTATTCAGAGTATGTACAGTGAAGTTAAATGCTTATGAGGATGTTTTTGATGTTTGGGTGAAGTTGTTACGGGTTGTCCAAGAAGACCGAAGTGGCCCATATGCAAAAGAGAAGCGAAAAAGCAAAGAGGAAAAAGTGTCGCGATATCACGACATGTTGCATTTTCGTGGCCAAAAGAGAAGAGAAAATGCAAGGAGAAAAAGTGTCGCGATATCGCGACATGTTGCATTTTCACGGCCAAAAGAGAAGAGAAAATGCAAGGAGAAAAAGTGTCACGATATCGCGACATGTTGCATTTTGCGGCCAAAGAGAAGAGAAAATGCAAGGAGAAAAAGTGTCACGATATCGCGACATGTATTTTTGCGGCCAAAGCTAAGAGAAAGAGCAAGGAGAAAAAGTGTCACGATATCGTGACATGTTGTATTTTCGCGGGCCAAAGCTAAGAGAAAGAGCAAGGAGAAAAAGTGTCACGATATCGCGACATGTTGTATTTTCACGGGCCAAAGCTAAGAGAAAGAGCAAGGAGAAAAAGTGTCGCGATATCGTGACATGTTGTATTTTCATGGGCCAAAGCTAAGAGAAAGAGCAAGGAGAAAAAGTGTCACGATATCGTGACATGTATTTTCGTGGGCCGAAGCAAAGAGAAAGAGCAAGGAGAAAAAGTGTCATGATATCGTGACATGTCGCATTTTTGTGACTCAAAAAGGGTAGCCAGACAGAGAAAGAAAAAGTGTCGCGATATCACGACATGTCACATTTTCGTGACTCAAAAAGAGGTAGGCAGAGAAAGAAAAAGTGTCATGATATCGCGACATGTCGCATTTTCGTGACTCAAGAAGGGCAGGCAAGAGGAGTAACAAAAGTGTCAGGATATCACGACATGTCACATTTTGTGACTCAAGAAGGGCAGGCAGGCGGAGTAACAAAAGTGTCATGATATCGACATGTCACATTTTTACTCAAAAGAGGGAAATAAAGTGTCGTGATATCGTGAGATGGTGAAACTGAAGACTGCATAGTGATGTGGACCCATAAGGAATCTTTAATGATTTGAAATCATTTAAGATGGTTGTTACACGTGGAAAGAAGCGGACGCATGCCCATGTGGAGAAAATGAATAGTCATCAAAATAGAAATGAAAAGCTTTTTCGAAACCAAAACGCATGCATGCACAAAGGAGAAAATGAACAGTCATGACCGAGAAGATGAACAGTCATGGTAGGAGAATATGGTGTCAATTCTTTGCATGTAACGTGTTTGATGAAATGCCTACTCTATATATACAAAAGGAGTTACATAAAGAAGGCGTTACAATTGACAAGTGGCGTATGAGAATATGAAAGAAGGAGTTACAACTGGAGTTACAAAGAGAAAGGATGGTTATAAAAGGAGTGTTGCTTGGAGAATTTAATTGGGGAATTTATCTTGTGAAGTGCGTGAGAGGAGAGCGAGAGGCGAGCGAGAGGCGAGCGAGAAGGGTGTGTGTTGTGTGAATTGTGGGAGATGTTGAGTAAGCAATAGACCAGTCAGGGTCTTGTAAAAGTGAAGGCATTTTTATGTCAATCTTCTAGTTTCAAGATTGAAGTCCAAGTTGGTGCTTGGCATCAGGGGTTGGTGCTCCTTCCAGTTGGTGCTGGTGGTAAATCAGGGGTTGGTGCTCCTTTCTTTGGTGCAGATAAATCAGGGGTTGGTGCTCCTTTCAGTTGGTGCTAGTAAATCAAGGGTTGGTGCTCCTTCTAGTTGGTGTTGGATAAATCAGGGGTTGGTGCTCCTTTCTTTGGTGGATAAATCGGGGTTGGTGCTTTTTATTGGTGAGATAAATCAGGGTTGGTGCTCCTTCCAGTGGGTGCTGGTAAATTGATTGTAAAGTTGTTGCTTTGCAAAGGCTGGATTTGGATGGGAGTCCAAACAGTCAATTTTTGAGGAGTAGCCAAATCGGTGAACCTCGATACATCTTGTGTTGTGTGATGCTCTCTTGTTATATTTGCTTTATTTGGTTTTAAGTTCTCATTGTTTTGGCTTTAAGAGTTGAAGATTTAAGTTTTAAAGAGCTACACTGATTCACCCCCCTCTCAGTGTCATTGTGAGACTAACAATTGGTATCAGAGCCAAGTTCCCTTGTCAGGCTAAATCAGCTAGGGTTGATCTTGGATTAGTACGCAATGGGTAAGAAGAATAGATCTTCCTCCAATAAGGCATCTCAGTCAGTTTCAGTTCCTGTGGAAGAGAAAATTGAACTAGAAAAGATAGGAGTGAATTCTGAAGTATGTGATGAAAACCTTGAGGTTGAAGTAGATCTAGAAGGTGAGTTGATCGCTGCACTTGAAGAGTTGAATATAGAAAGGAAAAAGAACAGAAGACTGTCCAAGAAGTTGGAAGAATATGGGGATAAGATCGAAGATCTCTTCTTACAAATTCATAAAGCCAAGAAAATAGAAGAAGCCTTGAAGTCACACCTGGATGATAAAGTCGATGTATGTAGCAAACGTGAAGAGGAATCTAACAAAGTTTTTAGTGATCTAAAGCTGCAAGTAGAAGAGTCCAAAAGGATTGAAGAAACTCTCGGGTCACAGATCAATGAGAAAGAGATTGTTTGCTGCAAACAAGAAGAGGAGATTGTTTTATTGAGGAAACAACTAGAAGAGGCCAATACAAATCTCAAATTTGAGAAGAGCACAGAGTTGCTAGATAAAATGATAAGGCAACAAAGAAGCCCCATGTGTAAGCTTGGTCTTGGATGTGAAGTTGAACAACCTTCATCTTCTAAATCTGCAGAGAAGAAGAAGTCCACTACTGAAGGATCAAAGCAAGAAAAGCTTGAAGCTGAATCTTCAAAAGGAAGAAAATCTCAAAGGAGATCTACGACAAAGCAACCACAACAAAAGAGGTTCTATCACTCTCACTTTATTCATAATAATGCTTTTAATGGCTATTGTTTTAGATGCAACCATTATGGTCACAAGGCAATTTATTGTGGATTGAATAATAGATCAAAGAGTTATGTCTGGTAGAAATACATCTCGTTATTCCGGTTGAACACCATGTGCAATGTTTTAAATGTAATGGTCATGGGCACATAGCAAGGTTTTGTCCAAGAACTTTTGTATCTAATCTAAGGCAAGACAATAGATTTCATCAGACACAAAGAATGCAACACAGACAGGGAAGAAATCATGTGCATCAAAGAAAGGAAAATAATCATCCATCAAGGATGCACAAGAGACAACCACCCAAGAGAAATGTTCAAGTTCACGAAAAGGTTCAAAATAGGGATGCAGTTGAAAAACTCAAGCCCAAGTTCAAGAAAGGTTGGAGAAAGAAAGAAGAGAGGAAATCGTGTCTCCTTGGACTGAAGGAGACTACTCCTCTATTGCACTAAGCAGCTCCAGGTAGCACATCCTCAGGGGGAGCAATCTTAAAGTTTTATTTTAATGCTCCTATGTTGTTTGGTTATCTGAGGATGAAAGGCAAGTAGTCAAGGGGAGTTGTCGTATAGTTGTCAAAGTGTGTTTCAGTTCATGTAGTTGTTTGTGGAGGTAATAAGAGAGCATTAATTTTCTCTAAAGAAGTAGCCATTATCAAAGAGATGCCAGAGTCAAAGCAAACAGTGGCACTAGCACCCAGTTGGTCAAGAGTGCCAAGTGGCACATGCAAGGCAGAGACGTTGAGAGAATAGCGCCCAGGTGGTGAAGCGCCAAGGAGGACAAGATGCCTATGCACCTAAGAAAGTCTTGCATTATTTGAGAAATGCGAGATATTGCCCAAGGAATCCCTTGATCACAGCGAGGAGAAATGCTCCCTGGAATCACGTGAAGAACGTTCGCCTAAGACATTGAGTAGCCCTGACATATGCCCTAGCAAGAAGCAGAATACCGAGTGTTGATGACTGCGCGTAGATTGAGGCTCCAACGCTAGATGTAATGGTCCACTATCAATACCTGCGTAGGTGATGAAAACATTCATGGCAGCCATTAGAAACCAGAGACATTGAGCTGCACAATGGATGCGAGGCAAAGTCGTCAGTCACGAAGGAGGTGGCAGTCAAAAGGCTAAAGAAATCACGTGCAGGCTGCCTGGAGAGTCGATCACTTTTTATTTGGGAGTAACTTTTGCATAGCTGAGAGTTGCGTGTTGATCAAACTATACTAAATAAGTAAAAGCAAGGTACAACAAGAATTATAATATGATGAGCAGAGATTAGAGTGCTTATCCAAGAAGACTATATGATAGAAAGAGTACCAGTGGAGGTGCATTCTATCTTGGAGACAGGTTGGTCGCATGGCACAGTAAGAAACAAGAGTCAGTCTCCTTATCCATAGCAGAGGCAGAATATATTGCAGCGACAACGTGTTGTACGTAGGAGAAAGTTGCGGAAGGTGAGGTTAAGTTGGATTTTGTTCCAACAATAGAGCAAGTAGCGGATATCTTCACAAAACCGTTGCCCAAGGAAGTCTTTGAGTACCTTCACAATAAATTGGGAGTGGTCACGCTTCCCAAGAATTGACTAGCTATCGAGACCACATTCTCAAGGGGAGCATTTGTGTATTTGTTTATCTTTTTGCTCATGTTTGTGATTTTTGCTAAGTGTAATAATTTTTTCCTGAGAATGTTGTGCATGGACTCAAGGGGAGTCTACAGCAGCCCTTTGATATTGTTGTCAAAGGGGGAGAAGAGTTACAGGAAATTGCACGTGTGTTGCCAACAATTCCAAAGGGGGAGATTGTTGAGCAAGGTGCAGCGACAATATTGTCATTGTTGTCAACACAGTCAGATAGATCGGTTGATGCAGTGGATAGGAGTTCAGAGGTTATTCAGAGTATGTACAGTGATGTTAAATGCTTATGAGGATGTTTTTGATGTTTGGGTGAAGTTGTTACAGGTTGTCCAAGAAGACCGAAGTGGCCCATATGCAAAAGAGAAGCGAAAAAGCAAAGAGGAAAAAGTGTCGCGATATCGCGACATGTTGCATTTTCATGGCCAAAAGAGAAGAGAAAATGCAAGGAGAAAAAGTGTCGCGATATCGTGACATGTTGCATTTTCGTGGCCAAAAGAGAAGAGAAAATGCAAGGAGAAAAAGTGTCACGATATCGCGACATGTTGCATTTTCACGGCCAGAAGAGAAGAGAAAATGCAAGGAGAAAAAGTGTCATGATATCGTGACATGTTGCATTTTCGTGGGCCAAAGCTAAGAGAAAGAGCAAGGAGAAAAAGTGTCATGATATCGCGACATGTTGTATTTTCAGGGCCAAAGCTAAGAGAAAGAGCAAGGAGAAAAAGTGTCGCGATATCGCGACATGTATTTTCGTGGGCCAAAGCAAAGAGAAAGAGCAAGGAGAAAAAGTGTCATGATATCGTGACATGTATTTTCGTGGGCCAAAGCTAAGAGAAAGAGCAAGGAGAAAAAGTGTCGCGATATCGCGACATGTAGCATTTTCTGGGCTCAAAGCAAAGAGAAAGAGCAAGGAGAAAAAGTGTCACGATATCGCGACATGTCGTATTTTTGTGACTCAAAAAGGGAGAAGAGAGAGAAAGAAAAAGTGTCACGATATCGTGACATGTCACATTTTTGTGACTCAAAAGGGCAGGCAGGCAGAGAAAGAAAAAGTGTCACGATATCGTGACATGTCACATTTTCGTGACTCAAGAAGGGCAGGCAGGCAGAGTAACAAAAGTGTCACGATATCGTGACATGTCACATTTTTGTGACTCAAGAAGGGCAGGCAGGCAGAGTAACAAAAGTGTCACGATATCGTGACATGTCACATTTTTGTGACTCGAAAAGGCAGCAGTGAAACAAAAGTGTCGTGATATCGCGACATGTAAGACCAGGATGGTGAAACTAAAGACTGCATAGTGACGTGGACCCATAAGGAATCTTTAATGATTTGAAATCATTTAAGATGGTCGATTACACATGGGGAAAGAAAGGATGCATGCCCATGTGGAGAAAATGAATAGTAAGAAGGAGAAAATGAATAGTCATTAAAATAAAAATGAAAATATTTTTAGAAACCAAAATGCATGCATGCACAAAGGAGAAAATGAACAGTCATGATCGAGAAGATGAACAGTCATGGTAGGAGAATATGGTGTCAATTCTTTGCATGTAACGTGTTTGATGAAATGCCTACTCTATATATACAAAAGGAGTTACATAAAGAAGGCGTTACAATTGACAAGTGGCGTATGAGAATATGAAAGAGGAGTTACAACTGGAGTTACAAAGAGAAAGGATGGTTATAAAAGGAGTGTTGCTTGGAGAATTTAATTGGGGAATTTATTCGTGAAGTGTGAGGAGGGAGAGGAGAGGGGTGTGTGTTGTGTGAATTGTGGGAGATGTTGAGTAAGCAATAGACCAGTCAGGGTCTTGTAAAAGTGAAGGCATTTATATGTCAATCTTCTAGTTTCAAAATTGAAGTCCAAGTTGGTGCTTGGCATCAGGGGTTGGTGCTGGTAAATCAGAGGTTGGTGCTCCTTTCTATTGGTGTAGATAAATCAGGGGTTGGTGCTCCTTCTAGTTGGTGTGGTAAATGAGGGTGTCTTGGTAAATCAAGGGGTTGGTGCTCCTTCTAGTTGGTTGGATAAATCGGGGTTGGTGCTCCTTTCGGTTAGGTGCGGAGATAAATCGGGGTTGGTGCTCCTTTCGTTGGTGTAGATAAATTGGGGGTTGGTGCTCCTTCCAGTGGGTGCTGGTAAATTGATTGTAAAGTTGTTGCTTTGCAAAGGCTGGATTTGGATGGGAGTCCAAACAGTCAATTTTTGAGGAGTAGCCAAATCGGTGAACCTCGGTACATCTTGTGTTGTGTGATGCTCTCTTGTTATATTTGCTTTATTTGGTTTTAAGTTCTCATTGTTTTGGCTTTAAGAGTTGAAGATTTAAGTTTTAAAGAGCTACACTGATTCACCCCCCCTCTCAGTGTCATTGTGAGACTAACACTTTCCAAAATGTTTGAGAAATACTTTTTCTAGTTTAACCCAAGAAGTAGCAGACCTTATAGGTAATTGTATGTACCACTTAAGTGCAACCTCATCCAATGGGTATGAAAATAATCTACAAGGAACATCTCCTTGCATAAGTTGCAAATGACTTAACACACTCTTGTAACTCTAAATATGTTCCTTGGCTTGATCCACATCATGCCTAAATCTGGTTAAACAAACTTCTACACCTTCAGGAATTTGATGAATAGGTATGTTTGAACTGTTATAATAATCACCTATCCAATATGCCATTATTTCCTTTACTAAAGTAAGCGATGTCATTAGTGAACTTCAAAGAACACAAAATTTAATGCCAATCTTATTAGTCAAAGAAATATATCTTGCAACTAAGCATGAAATGACTAATAAATTGATAAAAGATATGCATCAATTAAACCTTGGCATTAAATAACACCCTTCAATTTGTATTTTTTTAAACTGAGATTTGAATGACTTCAAATGAAAATCAAATATTTACCTTTCATGCCCTCCTTCTAGCGCCAATTTGTCGAGGTATGATTTTATCTGATTACAAATATCACACGACAATTAGGATCGTAATCCTCTATTGCAAAGAAAATATGATTTTTCAAGGTTACTTTATGTAACACGTTATGAATTTATGTCAATTAAGTGCACAAAACATCTCAGGGATTAACAATCAACTATTAACAAGGGGCCCAGTATAACAAATATTTTAATCTTGAAATTATTACTTGCATTTTCATTAGTATAATTTACTTCCTCAAAATGAATGAAATTGCATTTTAAAGCTAATATTTGAGAATGCAAATCTATTTTAAAAGATGAACTTTGATTTAAAATTCTTTTAACCTTATATTAAACTTGCATGAATGTTGTAAAGCATTGTAATTCAAACTTACATTTATTTCATAAATGAAGCTTAAAATTAGATCTAATAAATGATGAATAAAATAAAAACCCTAATTATAAAATGTGAAACACTTTATAATCCCTATGTTTGGGCCTTTAGAATATTATAAGCTTTATAATCCTTGCTTCTTTTCATAGAATATGAATAATTAATGTGTATGAATTCTAATTATAAAATTTTGTACTTTATAATATAAAAATCAGAATTCATGTAATCTTCCTTAATGTGATGTTTATTTATTTTTAAATATTAATTAAACTAAATATTTGAAGTAAATAAATTTAATCCTTTCAATAGTATACTTTGGACTTTATGATTTGAGATTGAAAATTTTAATAAATCAAACTTTCATAAACATAAATAAATCTCAAATTATGGATTTTAAAATTTTATGATATTAAAATCAATAATCCATATAATCCTTCTCTGTCTCTAAAATTTATTTGTCAAATATTTATTAACTTAAATATTTGACCTAAATAAATTTTACAACCCTTTCTATAAATCTGAATCTTTGAAATTCAACTTAGGGTTTTAATAAAACAAACTCAATGAACTTTATAAACTTTATAAAAAGCTCATTGAGTGAAATTTATTCACCCAAAATATTTATAGAATTAAATATTTGAGTGATAATTTCAAACTTTAACCTGGTTGTAAAATTTAAATCTTTTATAAAATAAACTAGGTTTTATCTTAAATTTTAATGCCTCAAATAAATTTAAAAAGGTCTTAGGGTAAAGAAAAAAATTCAAATAAAAGGTTCAAACAAACTTGCTACAATACAGAAAAACACAACTTTGAAAACCAAACTCAGGCAGACCAGATTTTACACAATCCTACCACAAATTTGGTGCTATCTTCAACCGAAATTTTAATTAAAAAATTAAATAAATCAACTTATAAATTAAAAACACCACAATAATGCTTGCTTTTAATAAAAATTGAATTTGATAGAAAATGTTAGATCTTACAATGAATCCAACAAAGTCTCTATATTCATGTGCAAATGTAGCTTCCTCTACAACTTGATCTTCTATTTGGCTCCTTTTAATAGTTTCTCTTTTTATCCAACATTTCCAACCCTCTCTTTGCTTTCTAATTCTCCATTTATAACTTGAGAAATTCGTTCCTCTTGATTAGTTTGCTCCGTTCCGTAGGTTTTTAAAAAATAAAATTTTGAAACCCTAATATCAATAAAGTCTTTTTAAAGATTTTAATATTTCTCCTCATTGGCATTCAAAAATTAAAGTTATAATCATGCCAACAAGAACAATATTAATTAGAATATAAAACATTTATAAAATAACATTTTTAAATATAATTAAATTATAAAGTTATAAAACTTTATAATTTAATTAATTTAAAACAAGACATAACTAAACATAACATACAAACATGCAACCTATATGACCACCACTATAATAAATGAAAATATATTAAAATAACACCAAAAATATATACTAAATAACAAACATAAAATTTAAATACAACATAAAACTAAAACAACATAACATAACAAAACATATAAAATAAACCAAAAAATACTAGGTATACATAAGACTTAAAAATTTAACATAACACAAAACATCTTTACAACTAACCTATCAATATTAATAACAGACAAAACAAAACACCCTTGACATAAACATAACATAACAACAATAATACAACTCAAAGACCATAATCAAGATGACCATACAAGCATAACTTCAGGATCTTCAAATCATGAGGTGAATTTTGATAATGGACCTTACTATAAGACCATTCAAAGGAAGATAAGAATTCTTGATATTTCAATGATGACAACGGTGAAAAATAAGTGCAAGCAACAATTTAAAACAAGCTTTTAAATTTCAAGTGGGTCCCCAAATTTTGGGGTCATTGTGAAGGAGTCACAACACTATCTTGGAAAGATTATACCACACCTTGTATTGAGTGGTATATAGGTAGGGCAAGAGCTTGATATGTTGTACTTTGCTTCAGTTCTAGGTATGGGAGCACATAGATATATTTTGTTCTATCATAGTAATAAGGGGTGTTAACCCTAAGAGACTAGTAATCTACAAGTGGGAGAGGTGTATCCAACCTTCTACTCTCTAGCTTGGATGAGGCACTTTATTGATGATTTTAGGGTGGTACATATTATATGATGACCATGGAGGGATAGGTATATGTGGTCAAATGAACACAATAAGTTGGCCAAGATGAGGTATATACAATGGTTAGATGATGAAAATAGGTCTTATGAGCTATACCAGTATGATTGCATGTTACACCAACATGGTGAGGTATAGGGGATACTAGTAGTACGTGAGGTATGGATATAATGAGTACATTGTGAGATATCATGGGATCTTGGTATCTCAACATCTATTTTGATACTGATGCAGATGATATTGTAGTACTAACTACGATGAAGGATGATGTTGGGGTGATGGTGGATTATACCGATTGGTAAAGGGGATTTAGACCTCATCGATTTATAGTAGGTCTAGAGTCGAGGGGTTTGATATAGATATTTTAGAACATGCTCAATTATCTTAAGGGGGCTATGCATCATTGTTGGATAGAGATATGGGAAAGTATGGTGGATAAATAGAGGGCTAGGAGACCATCAATTATTCCCTTGGATGTACCTCTATTGAGGGTGATCCCTATTTTAGGTGCCCCATATGGTGGAATAGGGTCAAATTTAGATGGATTAGGGCTAGATTTTGGTGGTGTAGGGCTAGAATTTGGTGGAGCGAAGACAAAATTTGGAGGGGAGAAAATTCCTAGCAGGACCATAGGGGAGGATTTGATAGTAGAGCTAGGGGCCCTCCATCATACATTGGAGGAGGTGAGGAGTAAGTTGAAAGCCTTTGAGGTTATGTGGGTGAATGAGGTGACCAAAGTCTGATATGAGATGGCTCATATTAGGATTTTTAGTGAGGATGTTGTATCTAGAATATAGTCAACTCTATATTAAGTCTAAGAGGAGCAAGTTATGTACTATGTGGTTATTTCTAGCTCAAGGTTTGAGTTGGAGTAGGTGAGGGTTACAGACAAGGTGACTATCTCTTGGCTCCAATAAAATTTAGCTTGAGTGGGAGAATAATAGGCTATGGACTAGATGATCATTGCTAGCCTATAGTCTGAGTTAGAGTAAATGAGATAAGATAGAGATAAGGCCCAATCACAAGTTGGGTAGGATTTGGATATTGTGGTAGTGGCAATGATCATGGTGCCACTAGAGTAAGAGTTGCAGGGTTCTAGAGTAGAGTTTTAGGCTTTGAGGGTTGAATTATAGGCTATGAGGATAGATCTCTTGGTGATATTATAGTGTGTTGAGATTTTTGTTGAGAGGGAGTGAGGTAGGACCATATACTATCAATTGTTATACCAAATAGAAGTCCCTGCAAAGCAACAATAGTTGTCTCCTTTGAGATCATGATTGAGGGATCTATTAGTGAGTGATACCTCTTGGAGGACTATTAGCTTTCATCCACATCCTACTCCTCCACCAAGATATTATGGGGGGTAGGTTTGTTCTACTAGTTAGGCTAGTTTAGACATATTCTAGAGTGAGTATACCAATTTTAAGGATGTGGTACACCCTCATTTCATGAGTTGAGTGTATTATTTTTTTTTATTTGTGATACACCTTCTCCAATGGTATGTATGATATGAGGTATTATATATGATGATACTTGTATTTTGATTTTGATATGATGTTTTGAATCTTTATGGTTTGATTTTTATGATGTTTTTATGCATTGATATGTTGAGACTATATGATGGATTCAACTAAGTGATTGTAGTCATGATTGATTGCTTAGCGATGGTCTCAAGACCTTATATAGAAGAACACTCATGTATTTTAGGATATTCTATTCCTTATGTATTTTTGTGAGGGGAAACATTATCTCATTATGCCTAAATGGTATCCTATGGAGCCATGTAAATGATAAGCATTTAGGATATAATGAGATACCTATCATACGTACATGGTATATATATATGTTTTCTTCTTATCAATGTTCAAGTGTTGCTCTATGTAAGCACTTAACTACATAGATGAGGTACCTGTAATATGATACATGTATTTTTTTTCTTCTCATCAGTGTTCAAGTATTTCTCTTTGCAAATACTTGACTACGTATATGACATACCTATAATATGCACATGATATATGTATTTGTTTTCTTCTCATCAGTTTTCAAGGGTTGCTCTACACAAACACTTGACTCTGTAGATGAGGTACCTGTAATATGCACATGATATATGCATTTATTTTCTTCTCATCAGTGTTCAAGTGTTGCTCTTTGCAAGAACTTGATTGCATAGATGAGGTACCTATTTGATTCTTATTAGTGTTCCAAGTATTCCTCTCTGCAAGTACTTGATTACGTAGATAATATTACTTGATTCTTATCAATGTTCAAGTACTTATCTCTGCAAACACTTGATTGTATAGATAATATAGTTTGATTCTTATAAATGTTCAAGTGCTACTCTCTGCAAACACTTAATTACATAGATAAGAGAGTCTAATCCTTATCAATGTTCAAGTGTTGCTCTCTACAAGCACTTGATAGTGTAGATAAGGTAGTTTGATTCTTATCAATGTTCAAGTGCCGCTCTCTACAAACACTTGATTGCATAGATAATATAATTGAGATGATTTAATGCTTGCAATTGTTTTTGCAAGGAACTGTTATGAAATGATCGATTCATGATATTTGTAAATATCTTGCAAAGTGATGAAATGCTTTTATAGTTGATATTCATGGTCTTTAAAAAAAAAATTCAAAGTGATGAAAATTATTTTGTAATTTATATTGCAAAATACTTTGTGATCATGCTGTGTGATACATTTTGCAATGTAATTTTTTTATGATTGAAAAATATTTTGCAATGTCATGTGATGCTTTGATGTTTGCAAAGGTTTTTGCAAAGTTTTTGGAATGATGATTGCAATGTTTTGCAATGTAATATTTTTGATGATTGCAAAATATTTTGCAATGTTATGTGATGATTTTATGTTTTTGATAATGATTTTCTAAATAGATAGGTAATATAATTTTGACGTGCTTTCAAAAGAGTGATATAATATTTGTAATATTTGCAATGTGATCTAGCAAATAATTTTACATTGTTCTTTTGCATTCATTGTTTGAAAGCAAATATCTTGGTAATATTTTAATTTCATATCACTAATTTTCTTAACATATGAGAGAGGGTAACAAGATTTTATAAGTCTATTACCTAATGCATATGCAAATATTTACATGCATGTGAGGAATTAGACTTAATACTCATTGCCACCTTTGATGTGTTAAGAGATTTGAGAATTTTGTATGGTAAACAAAATATTTTGGTCTGAGAGTAGCGCTCCCATATGGACAAACCAAGAGAAGAAGAAACCCTTCTCCTTTGCTTAGCATTTGTACAAAGGAATGTATATGTACAGAGCATGGGAAAAAGGAATCCCCTTGTATAGGAGGTCCATGTGACAACATTTTTGTTGGTATGAAGGATATTATTATATGAGAAATATATAACATATATACCGGCTCATATGCCATTAGGAGGTATAGGGGTCTAATAATCAAATACTTGACATAGTCATAAATGATCATGGGTATGTGAAGTGTTGATTACCAAATTCCAATTTTCTCGAAAGTCCAGTGAATCCCAATGTTTTTGTTTTGTTAGATTCATTGAGAAGAAATGATAGCTAGTTTTCATGTGTGAAAATGAAGGAAGTTCTCTATCTATTGAATGATATTTTGTACAAAAAAATAGAGAATATATAGCATTCTTGATGAGTGATTATTTTGATATGAGATATTTATTTCATATTTGTATAATATACTAGTTGGAAATAAAATTTTGTTAATCCAAAAATTTATTAGGAAAATAGCTAATGCAGAGATTGTGATTCATGCATGCTCTATTGTTGTAGAATATCAAGCGGCTATGAAGGCAACATTGATCTAGTGTTTGGTGAATCTTGCAAACAATTGTAGGCTCACAAGGCATTAGATCCATGGGGTTTAATAGTATTATATATGTATTTTAACAATAGTTAATGAGATATATTGATTTTTATTTGATAGAATACCTATAAAAATAACTAGGTGGCTACGAAGACAATATTGATCCAGTGCCTGGTAAGATTCATAAATTATTATAGATCTATAATATATTTAGATAAATAGGGTATTTTTATTGTAAGGTCTATCAAAGATAGTCAATAAAATACATGAAAATGTAATACCATGCTAATGTAATAAATTAAAGAGAAAGTAAAGATACCATTGATCCATTGCCTAATGAGATTCGTAAGAAATTGCAAACCTATGAGATATTGGATCAATGGGACCATATGATCTCTATGATTTATTAAAAATATAGTGTATAAATATGTGATTTATGCTTGATTGCATGCTAAATTGGTACATCGAATGGGAAAGAGTACCCTTAATCATCTGTTTCCATATAAAGTTGACAAGTAATTGTTAATCCATAAGAGAATGAATGATTAAGGGCTTCTTGGCCTGTATGACTTACCAAATGAGTAATTTGGTGATGATATACTAGGTATAATTTTGTGAACTTAGATGATAGGCCAATAAAGGAAGAGAACCCCATTTAACCAGTGACTAGTGAAATCCACAAATGATTATGAATTTATGAGATATTGGTTGAATGTGATTTCCCATCCCTGGATAGTTTATCAAATGAGTTATATTTGAAAAATGTGACGGATAGATTTCATAACACATTTAATAGACTACTCTTATAAACTCCTCTTATTTAATACGTCAATATCACAAAAAATGACTTGCAAATTCATAGGCATATTATAGAAGAGAAAAAGGTGTCCTTGAGGAGTATATTAAATAATCGTGAGTGTTTATCGAAAAGAGTTTTTTTTTTTTAGGGATAGTATAGATATGTATTGTTTATGCTATTGTTGTGAAAAAGTGTTGAAATTACTAATGTGACCATGTATGAAATAGATTAAATTGGGTTATCAAAATCATAAGTGATCCTATGACACTTGTTTTTAAGGAAAAGAGGAAGCATGATGAAGAGATATGAAAGAGAAAATTTAATTAGTTTTCATTTGTTGTCAGGTGCCCCTAAGGTAAAGGGAAAAGGTTGGGTCATCAGGGTTGTAGATGATCATGTCATACATCACTTAATCCAATATATGGAGAAGAAGAGAAGAAGTATGAGGTTGCATAGAAATAAGTAGAATAAGATTTAGTAGATGATATTTTTGGACTAAGAGTGTTTACTCAACATATGTTTAGACTAGATGGATGCAATGCATATGTATTCATAATATGAATTGGCTTTTGGATCATAGTAAACCATCATGACTCTAAGGTATAATCAAGAAAAATAGGAAATAATGCAAGAGGTGAAGTATGCATGATGATATCATGGTTTTTCTCTTGTATTCAATAAAATGAACAAGCAAATGACTCGATGTTTTATGTAGAGTTTTATTTATAATGCATGATGTAGATTGGTTCCTTATGTTCTTGGTTGTCCAATGTGGCTAGGTGGTAAGCTTTAAATCCAAACTTGTTTATGATGATGAAAGGTCCTAACCATTTAGGTTCAAAATTTCCATTTAGGTCAAAATCAGTGTTGCTATTCTTTTAATTTTATTTGAGGACTAGGTCCCCAACTTCAAAGTATCTTGGATGAACCTTCTTGTGATAGGCACATCAAAGTCTGTTGTGTAATATTCTAATATGTTCTAGAGAATTGATATGTTTTGCTTCTAAGAGTTTTAGTTGTTGTAGATGATTTAAATTATATTCATCTCCTACCAAATATTCTTGTAATAAGACTCCTAGAGAGGGTATCTTGAGTTTAAAAGGAAAAACAACCTTAGTACAATAAACTAAGGCATATGGAATTTTGTACATGGGAGTACACACACTTGTGTTCTATTCCCATAGAGTAGGATAGATTTGTAAGTGCCAGTATTGACCATTTTGTTTTACTAGTTTCTTAAATATTTTGATTAATGTTTTGTTGGAGGATTCAACTTGTCAATTTCCTTGTAGGTAGTATGGTGTAGACCATTTTGTTGAATTTTATATTTTGTGCATACTTTTATGAATTTATTACTTTTAAAGGGGGTGCCATTATCAATGATTAAGGTTGAAGGTATACTGTATCTACTGATGATTTGATTAAGAATGAATTTGGATACATGGTTTCTTGTTGTAGTGGATAGGGGCATTGCCTCAACCCATTTAGATAAATATTTTACAGTGGTGATGATGAAATTGTGTCCATACAATGATTAAGGGTTGATATTACCTATGATGTCCAATACCTAGGAGGAGAAAGAATAAGGTTATGTGATCAATTTTAATTTCTATGAAGGAATATGGATAATGTTATCAGGTTATTGACACTTGTCACATCTCTTGATCTAATCATGGGCATATTTTTTCATAGATGGTCAATATTAACCCATCATAAGGATTTTCTTGGCTACAGAGTGTCCACTAAAATATCTACCACATTATCCATCGTGGACCTATTTTATGATAGCTTGGGCTTCATCTATATTTACACATATGATGAATATGTCTTTAAAGGAGCGTCGATACAAGATATATCCAATGATGATATATTTTTAGGATTTTAGCCTAAATTATCTTCACTTTTGAGAGTTGAAACCCTCGAGGAATGCTCCCTCTTTGAGTAATTTAAATATGTCTTGATACCAAGGTTTTTGAGGTATACATATTTCAATATTGCATATGTTAAGAGGTTGTGGGTATGATTCAAACATGGAAAACATTAATTGATTGTATGATGATAGAAAATTTTTCATATTCCAATTATAAGGGTATGGGAGATGTGGTTGTAGACATAGAGTTAGCATAATGGTTTCTAGATTTTGGTATGAATTCTATGGTGATTTGGTTGAAGTGGATCTTCAACATGTCTACAATATCTTTGTATGGTTTTAGCTTCTCATATTTGGTTTGATAAGTAGCATTCACTTGGTTGATGACTAATTATGAATCACAATATATTATTATATTCTTGACCTTTAACTTTGTTGCAGCCCTAAGACCAAGGATGAGTGCTTTGTATTCTGCTATGTTTTTAGTACATGCGAAGACAATCTTAAAATATAATGGGATGATCTATTGTTATGGGGTGACTAGGACAATTCCTACTCCTACACCTTTCACACATATATCTCCATCAAAGTATAAGATCCAAGTTTTAGGTTCTTGGGTTTCTATTTATAAGATTGTTTCATATAGAAAATACATGCTTATGGGATGCATTGACTCTAAATGTGATGTAGCAAGTTGATTAGATATAACTTGCCCTTTAGTGATTATTAATTTACGAATTCTATATTGAATTCATTAAGGGCTATGAACTATTTTGTGATCCTACTATATGGGTAGGGTTTTGATATAAGGTAACATAGTGGATATACCCTTGCTAAGATGTAGGTATTTTAACTAAGCATGTAGTATCTTAGTTTGAGATATAAAAATATAAATTTTAAGAAAATATTCTCTAGTGGTGTGTAGCATATTTCATAGTTTACTATGGTTCTAATGATGTAGTATATTGTTATTTCTTGATGTTGTTCATCTTTTTGGGCTAATAAATCTCCAAGAGCATGTTCAATGACTATTATGTATAGCAATAGAGGTTGGTTTAGGTTTGGTGACACCAATATGGGTGGTGTTAAGAGGTAATTTTTTAGAGCTTTGAAGGCCTTTTGACATCCTTCACCCCATTCAAATTGTATCCCCTTCTTCAATAATTTAGAGAAAAGTTGAAACTTGTATGTGAGTTAAGATATGAACCTACAAATAGTTTGTAGTTTACCTTGCAAACTTCTTAATTTAGTTAAGTTTGTTGATGGAAGAATGCTTACTATTGCTAGGATTTTGGAGGGGTCAACTTCAATCCTATGATGGGATACAATGAATCCTAGTTTTTTCTTGATGTAACACCAAATATACATTTGTTGGATTTTAGTTTGACTCTATAATCTAATATTATTTTAAAGATGCATTTAAGATATCAAGTGTCATTTTATATTTCCCAAAATTGATTCAAAATGTCGTCTATGTAGTTTTTTATAATTTTATTCATAAGGTCATGAAATATAAATGTCATAGCCTTTTGATATGTTTCTCATGCATTTTTAAGAACAAATGGCATGACATAGTAATAGAATTTTCTCCAAGGGATAGTAAAATATATTTTAGATTGATCTTCTGGTGCTATCTTAATTTGGTTGTAGCTCAAGAATCATGGAGTATGGTTTCAATGTGCGCAACATCACTGTATGGAAGAAATGGAAATATGAGCAAATCATAGCAACCTTGGAGCAACTAGGTCTTAGAAAACTTCCGTAGAGGTAGGGATATGATCCTGATGATTTTTTTGTGGAAATAATTAAGGAGCTACATGAAGATAAATAAGCTAAACTGGTGAAATCCAAGCACACTCACATCGATAAAAATATGAATAATAGAGAGCAGTCCCCTTTTGATGGAATACAGGCACCATCGAACCACTTCCATCCTGGAGATATTTATGTGCATGAAAATTACTATGACCCAACCAAGAGCTCTCATTAGTTTTATGATGTCAAAATGAAAGAAATGGAAGAGACTTACAAATGGTATCCAATCAAAATTATTGAATGGTGTAAAATGAGGGTTGAAAAAAATTCAATGAAGGGTAAGTATCCAAATCCCAAAAAGGATGAAGAGTTTGAGAGGAGGTACGATGAACATTTTCCAAATTGGAAGGCCCAAAAAAAAGAAAATCTTAGCATTAGTTCTAGTAAAAGCTGAAATGAGTGAGGCTAGAAAAAACAAAATAAAAATCAAGAAGCTTAGAGTATATAAGAAGTAGCAAGAGTCCATGCCACCATATACTACTCTTCTATAGAAAATTAAGGATACTATAAAATAATCAGGTGTAACAAAATATACTCCAAGGAGAATAAGTTCTGATGCAAAGATACTGAGGTAATGACCCCTATAAAAGAAGATCAGAGGAATAAAGGGAAAGCATTAGACCTCACTGCTACAAAATTTTACAAAAATAAGGGTATATCAGTCCTAGTTATATAATATAAAAAGTCACTTCCTTATTGGGGATTACAACCTACTATTAAATTTAAGAGGAAGGAGGAATGTGCAGTATTGGAAATTGACACCGTAGCTCTTAAAAAGTAAATGTTGAATGAAGCTGAGGAGGTGACACAATATCCT
This sequence comes from Wollemia nobilis, assembly GCA_028583015.1. Lineage (NCBI taxonomy): Eukaryota > Viridiplantae > Streptophyta > Pinopsida > Araucariales > Araucariaceae > Wollemia > Wollemia nobilis. The sequence goes on along the minus strand of JAQPPZ010016744.1, from coordinate 296,590 downwards.
GCTACATTAGGAGAGGAGAGAACTCAAGAAGAATAGTAGAAGAATGCTTAGGATATTCTCACACAATCTACTATAGTAGGCTCGGGTATAATTTTTGATCTCTTTCCTCCTTCTCCTGCTTATTCCCCGAAGCAATCTCCCTTCCCTTATCAAGTTCAAAATAAATTGGAAATATAATCATCAGAATCTAATTCCACTCAACCATATTTGCCTCATCCATATTCAGATCCTCATTCAATATGCTCTTCACTTTATATGATAGAGAATCCTAAAGCATCATATGCCCCTCCTTCATCACAGGTTCCAATATCAAGTCCACCTCCAAATTTCATAAATCCAACTCCCCCATCATCATTACCTCCTTTTATAATGGTAATATCACTACTATTAACTCCTCCATCAATTGTGTCAACTAGTTCCATTTCAATTGCTATTTTTTTTGTGGAAAAATACTGCACTCTTATTACTACCACTCCCATCTCAACTATTGTGTCCCCTTACTTCCCTATGAATTTCACTCCATCTACTCCCATGGATCAACCCATAGTAGCATCTTTGTAGAAAATCAAGAGCACCTCACTAAAAGTGTAACACTTATGGAGCATGAAACTAGATCAGTATTCCAAAGGAGCTACCAATATGAGAAGATCAACGATGGTGAAGAACACAAGCTTATACTGAGAGGGTGAAGCAGAAGTGTTATAACACACAAAAAAATTCACACAAATTTCATTAACAAAGGTTTAAAATTCGGAAATACAGCAGTTATATTCAAATGGCCAAGAACCACTTTTACAATGTATGCACTCCTTTTATAACAGACCCGACCCCCTTCAGAAATCATTACACAGAATGCGAGATTCCCTGTAACCGCCCGCACTAGTGTTATGTCGCCACCTGCATGTTGTGGCAAGGTATCTTCCATAATCATGGCATGGGATGGCGGACTACCCTGCAGTCACCTGTCCATCCACCCGTCGAGTCATCATTCATAGGAATGCACCATAGCCATCTGTAATCTGCTACCACATGCCCTTCTGCAATGGCCTCTGTAACCGCCTAGTGCTCTATGGCCACCTGTAATTTGATGCCACGTGCCCTTCTGCAATGGCCTCTGCAATCGTCGATTGGTCTGGAGTCATGAGCATTTTGTCACGATATCATGACATTTTTGCTTCCTTATGCCCTCTCTCCTCTTCAGTCATGATATCACGATGTTTTGGCATTCGTCCTCTACTTTCTCCTTCGATCCGTGATTTCATGACACATCGTGAAATCATGACGCCTCCGCCTTTCGCACTCGCTTTCCACCTTCAGGCCGCAAAATCGTGACATGTCATGATTTCGTGACAGTTGCTCCTTTCGGCTCTTATTTCTTAGAAAGTGTCATGATTTCATGACCATTTTTCCCCTTGGTGCCTTTGCCCCAAAAGTGTCATGATTTCGCGACCACTTTGCACCCTGTCGCCTTGCTTTCGAAAGTGTCGCGATTTCGCGACCACTTCACGCCTTTGAGCCTCACTTTCGAAAGTGTCACGATTTCGCGACCACTTTGCACCTTTGAGCCTAGCTTCCGAAAGTGTCATGATTTTGCAACCACTTTGCGCCTTTGAGCCTAGCTTCCGAAAGTGTCATGATTTCACGACCACTTTGTGCCTTTGAGCCTTGCCTCCGAAAGTGTCATGATTTTGTGACCACTTTGCACCTTTGAGCCTTGCCTTCGAAAGTGTCACAATTTCGTGACCACTTTGTGCCTTTGAGCCTAGCTTTCGAAAGTGTCATGATTTTGCGACCACTTTGCGCCTTTGAGCCTTGCCTCCGAAAGTGTCACGATTTCATGACCACTTTGCGCCTTGAGCCTTTGCTTCCGAAAGTGTCACGATTTCATGACCATTTTGTGCCTTGGCTCCTTTGCTTCAAAAATGTCACGATTTCGTGACCATTTTGCGCCTTGGCTCCTTTGCTTCGAAAATGTCATGATTTCGTGACCATTTTGTGCCTTGGCTCCTTTGCTTCGAAAATGTCACGATTTCGTGACCATTTTGCACCTTGGCTCCTTTGCTTTGAAAATGTCATGATTTCACGACAATTTTGTGCCTTGGCTCCTTTGCTTTGAAAATGTCATGATTTTGTGACCATTTTGCGCCTTGGCCCCTTTTCTCAAAAAGCGTCGCGATATCGCGACAGTTTGGCCCCTTGGCACCTTTTCGCAAAAAGTGTCACAATTTCGTGACAGCCTTGGTACTTAGAGAAAAAATATTTTTGGGTGATGCAAGATTGCTCTTCCACCTCTGGATGCTCCTACATCAGACACTCGAGGTGGATTGAGAAGTGACCTTCACTTCTGATCTATCTGAGGTAGACCCAGGCGGTCAACCTCTGCCTTCAACAACCAAGTCACATCTTCTATGGGCTTGCCCTTCCACTTGATCAAATACTCAGAATAACTCCTGTTCTGAGTACTTCGGCCCTCATGCATATCAAGGACTTCTTCTATCTCATCTGCGACTAGAGTGACCGCTTGAATGCTCCACAAATTTGGGCTTGATGTTGCACTGCTATCTCCTTCATGAAACTTGACCAAATCTGAAATGTTAAAACTCGGTGAGATGTTAAGTTCACTCGGCAACTCCACCTCATATGCATTACCTGAATCTCATTTCCCAATGATCTTGCATGTCCCAAATTTCTTCATCTTCAGCTTGTTATAGGTCTTGGCAGGAAACCTCTCTTTTCTTAGATGGACCATGACGGAATCTCCTACTTCAAACTCCTTAGCCCGATGCTTCTGGTCTGCCCTGGCTTTATATCGAGTATTCATCTTAACAATGTGCCTTGTCACCTCCTCATGCACTTCCTTCAGGTGTTCAGAAAATTCTTCAGCCTCAGCACTGCATTTTTCTCTTGTATCCATCCTTCTCAACTCTAAAGCGTTTCTTGGGCTGCTCCCATAGATTATCTGGAATGGTGATTTATTGGTACTTCTATTGACAGAGCTGTTGTAAGCGAATTCTGCCTACGGCAGAACTAAATCCCATCCCTTGGGCTTGTCTCCGACCAAGCATCTTAGTAGATTGCCCAAGCTCCTATTTACCACCTCTGTTTGGCCATCTATTTGGGGGTGGTATGCAGAACTGAATTTTAAATCCATCTTCAGTTTCTTCCACAGGGTTCTCCAGAAATACCCTACAAACTTGGTATCCCTGTTCGACACAATGCTCCTTGGCATCCCATGAAGGCATACCACTTCCTTGAAGAATAAACCAGCCACATGGACCGCATCACTAGTCTTCTGGAAGGGAATAAAATGAGCCATTTTTGAAAACCTGTCCACTACCACAAATATGGAGTCGTGTCCCCTCTGCGTCCTGGGTAAACCAAGAACAAAATCCATGCTAATATCCTCCCATGGCATTTCGGGTATAGGTAGTGGTTGATATAAACCAGTAGGCTGCCTCACACCTTTTGCCATCTGGCATATCCTACAACTTTGCATGAATTTTGCCACATCTTGTTGCAATTGCGGCCAGTAGTAGTTTTCACTAACAAGAGAGATGGTCTTGTCTCGACCAAAGTGTCCAGCTAAACCTCCACTGTGCTTTTCCTTGATGAGATTCTCCCTCATTGAGCTCCTTGGAATGCATAATTGGTTCCCCTTAAACAACATTCCATCTTGAATCAAAAAATTTAACCACTTAGTCCTGTCCAATGTAACAGGCGCAGTGCAGGCTTTCCAAGCTTCTACGAAGTCGGGGTCTACAGGGTATAAACCCTTGAGCTCAACAAACCCAACAACCTCCACCTTCATCTCCATCAATAAACATTGCCTCCTACTCAAGGCATCCGCAACTCTGTTGGATCTCCCACTCCGGTGCTTCAGCACAAAGGTGTAGCTCTGTAGGAACTCCACCCATTTCAGGTGCCTCTGATTTAACTTTCCTTGACTGTTAATATATTGTAGTGCCTGATGATCAGTATAAAGAACAAACTCCTTTGGCAACAAATAATGCCTCCATTTCTTTAGATCCTGAACTATGGCATAGAACTCCTGATCATATACCGAATACTTCTTCTTGGCATCGTTGAGCTTCTCACTAAAATAAGCAACAGGCTTACCCTCTTGGCTCAATACAACCCCTATGGCACTACCGCTTGCATCATAGTCTACCTAAAACACCTTGTTAAAATCTAGAAGGGCTAATACAGGTTGCTCTATGACCTTCTTCTTCAGCATAGCAAAGCTTTTTTCTGCTCCAGTTGTCCACTTGAATTCCTTCTTGTTCCCCCTCATTGTCTTCGTAAGGGATGCGCAAATACTGCTGAAGTTCCTAATGAACTTTCTATAGAAACTGGCCAGACCGTGAAACGATCTCACCTCGATCACACTTCTTGGAGTAGGCCATTCTATGATAGCCCTCACCTTTTTGGGGTCCATTTTGAGACCATCTGCTAAGATAACAAATCCTAGGTATACTAGCTCCCTCTTCATGAAGTTACACGTTTTCAAATTTATCAATAGCTGCTCCTCCCGCAGCTATTTTTCAAAATTTTCAAATTTATCCTAGGCAATTAACAAGATCACTATCTATATTTGATAGTGATCTTGTTAATTGCACGAGAGCCTATGTACATTCTCCACTCTCCATCCTTCTTGGGTGCCAGTACTACAGGTATTGCACATGGACTAAGACTCTCCCTAATCAACCCCTTCTTTAGCAGATCTTGGACCTGCTTGTTTAACTCCTCAGTTTCTATAGGAATCATTCGATGTGCTACCTTATTCGGCAAGCTCAATCCAGGAACCAAATCTATATGGTGACTGATCTTCCTAACAGGTGGTAAACCTTTAGGAACATTATTAGAAATGATATATGGAAACTCTTCTAACAGTCCCATGACTTCCACTAGAGTCTCCTTGCATTCTTCTTCCCTAACCCTAGGGATTATGGCATAGCACATATGATCTGGCTTCAAGCCATCTAAAAATCTTCTGCCATCCACTAGACAGACTCATGCACTACTGCATACCTTCTCATCCACCTCCTTTAGGGGTTTCAACTTATGGCGAACTCCATTTTTTGACAAGGAATATGTATTGGCTCGACCATCATGTACAACACTTCGATCAAACTGCCATGGTCTCCCAAGCAACAAGTGACATGCATCCATGGGCAAGATGTCACAAAGGACCTCATAACGATAAGTTTTGATGTTAAACTTCACCAGGCATTGCTCACTGACCAGCACCCGATGGTCCTTTTGTAACCATGCAATCCGATAAGGGTGTGGGTGTTTTCTTCTCTCCAGCTACAACTTAGCAACCATCTCCTCAGAGACCAAGTTGTCAGTGCTTCCATTATTGATGATGATGTTACAGACCTTGCCTGTGCACTTGCATCTTGTTTGAAATAGGTTGTTCCTCTAGTTTGCCTTCTTTTATTCATTCAACAAGACTCTTCTGATGATCATCACTTCCCATTGTTCTACCTCATTAGAGTGCTCAGATTCGACACCTTCATCTGCTACAGCAGCTCGGGCCTGACCCTCAGGTCTTTGATTTGGCCTTTCTTGATGTTGTGGGCAGTTGTATGCCCGATGTCCTTCTTCTTCGTAGTTGAAGCAGGTTCCTCGAAAGACACCTCTTCCAAACCCTCGCCCAGGCCTACCTCTTCCCCTCGGGTAGTTATTGTTCTAATTGCATGGGCATTGGGTATTTTCCTCTTTCTCTTCTTTCTGGTTCTGGCTACTGCTTGCTTCACCATTCTTCCTCAAATCTCTGTATCTTCCTCCATTGGTCCTTCCACCAGCTCTTCCACCCCTCTCCTTTCCTCTCTGCTTACCATCAAATCTCCTATTTAGTTTCTCTTCTACTTTTAATGCAAACTGGTATGCATCCTCAACCATGCTCATCCTAACCAGACCCAGTTCTTCTTGAATGTTGGTTCTCAATCCATTGATGTAGCGAGCAAATTTCTCCTTATTCACCTCAGAATGGCCGGTTCTAATCGAGATCTGATAGAACTCCTCCGTGTACTCCTTGACAGATTTGCTTGTCTGTCTAAGACTCTGCATCTTCCTCAACAGATCTAACTCATAATCTAGGGGGATGAATTGCCTCTTCAATTTCTCCACCATCCTATCCCACCTGGTGATCTTTTCCTTTCCCCTCCTATTCCTTTCTAGCTACACTCCTTTCCACCAGATGCTAGCATGTCCCTTCAACTTTTTTTTTGCGAACCTAATCCGATTCGGGTCTGAGATCTCATACTCGAAGTATTCCTCCATGTCATTGATCCAATCTATCAACTCCTCAAGATTGAGATTCCTAGAATAGGTGGAGACATCAAACTTTGGCTTCTTCTCGATCTGGGATATGGCCCTATATAGCCTAGCCTCTGTTGGATCCAATGCTTCTTCTTCATCAGATGGACCCTCTTCTTCCCAAACTTCATCTTCATTGGGTTCCTCCCTTCTTGGCTCAACTCCTCTTCTGATTTCCTCCTATAGGGCTTGAACTTGCCTCTGCAAGGCTCTAATATTGACCTCTGCTCCCCTATTCCTCACACCACCATGGTTCCTATGCGGAGGCATCTTGCTCTCTTCCTCACATCCACAACCACAATCCTGGCGCAAACTGCCTCATTGTCGACGATCAGTTTGCGCACTCAGAACCTTTTGGCTCTGATACCACTTGAAGCAAAAGTGTTATAACACACAAAAAAAATCACACAAATTTCATTAACAGAGGTTTCAAAATTGGAAATACAGTAGTTATATTCAAATGTCCAAGAACCGCTTTTACAACCTTTTATAACAGACTCGACCCCCTTCGGACATCATTACATAGAATGCGGGATTCCCTGTAACCACCTGCATGAGTGTTCTATCATCGCCTGCATGTTGTGGCTAGGTATCTTCCATCATCATGGCATGGGATGGCGGAGTGCCCTGCAATCGCCTGTCCATCCACCCGTCGAGTCATCATTCATAGGAATGTGCCACAGCCATCTGTAATATGCTACCATGTGCCCTTCTACAATGGCATCTGTAACTGCCTAGTGTTCTATGGCCACCTGTAATTTGATGCCATGTGCCCTTCTATAGTGGCCTCTGTAATCGTCGACTGGTCTGGAGTCATGAGCGTTTTGTCACGATATCATGACGTTTTTGTTTCCTTACGCCCTCTCTCCTCTTCAGTCGTGATATCACAACATTTTTGTGTTCGGCCTCTACTTTCTCCTTCGGGCCACGATTTCATGACATGTCGCAAAATCGCGACGCCTTCGCCTTCTGCACTTGCTTTCCGCCTTTGGGCTGTGAAATCATGACATATCACGATTTCATGATAGTTGCTCCTTTTGACTCTTCTTTCTCAAAAGTGTCATGATTTCATGACCATTTTGCCCCTTGGTGCCTTTGCCCCAAAAGTGTCACGATTTTGTGACCACTTTGCACCCTGTCGCCTTGCTTTCGAAAGTGTCACGATTTTGCGACCACTTCATGCCTTTGAGCCTCGCTTTCGAAAGTGTCACGATTTTGTGACCACTTTGCACCTTTGAGCCTAGCTTTTGAAAGTGTCATGATTTTGTGACCACTTTGCGCCTTTGAGCCTAGCTTTCGAAAGTGTCATGATTTTGCGACCACTTTGCGCCTTTGAGCCTTGCCTTCGAAAGTGTCACGATTTCGTGACCACTTTGTGCCTTTGAGCCTTGCCTCCAAAAGTGTCATGATTTTATGACCACTTTGTGCCTTTGAGCCTAGATTTTGAAAGTGTCACGATTTCACGACCACTTTGCACCTTTGAGCCTTGTCTTCGAAAGTGTTGCGATTTCTCGACCACTTTGCACCTTGAGCCTTTGCTTTCGAAAGTGTCACGATTTTGCGACCATTTTGCGCCTTGGCTCCTTTGCTTCAAAAATGTCATGATTTCATGACCATTTTATGCCTTGGCTCCTTTGCTTAGAAAATGTCACGATTTCACGACCATTTTGCGCCTTGGATCCTTTGCTTCAAAAATGTCATGATTTCGTGACCATTTTGCGCCTTGGCTCCTTTGCTTCGAAAATGTCACGATTTCATGACCATTTTGCGCCTTGGCTCCTTTGCTTCGAAAATGTCACGATTTCACGACCATTTTGTGCCTTGGCCTCTTTTCTCAAAAAGTGCCACAATATCGTGACAGTTTGGCCTCTTGGCGCATTTTCGCAAAAAGTGTCACGATTTCGCGACAGCCTTGGTACTTAGAGAAAAAATATTTTTGGGTGATGCAAGATTGCTCTTCCACCTCCGGATGCTCCTGCATCAGAGGGGGTGAACAATATAAGACCACTTTTTACTTTTCTTATCACAATCAATATTATGCAATATATCAATGGCAATATCAACAGAAGAAACCAAAGTAGTGCATAAAACATCACACACACATGAGACACCAATTTTACGTGGTTCACCCAATGTGGGCTACTCCACGAAGAAAATATTTCACTAAAATTTTCTCAATCAATCTCTTGGGAATCCTTTCCCTATTACAATGTTTATGGACCTCTGTCCAAAGGAGATATCGATCCCCTAAATAAATTTCATGGATCTCTATCCATAGGAGAACTCCTTCTCCTCTGCTCTAGTTGGTGATCCTCTAGAAGACTACTGCCTCCACTGCACTGGCTTGTGGATCTCTCTCCACTGAAGACTCTTGTCCCCACTCAGAAGACCTATCCTCACTACCCTGGCTGATGGATCTCTATCCACTGGAGACTACTATCCTCTTTGCTCTGTCACCTCCAAAGCTCTGTCTCAAATCTGCACTAAACACAATCCAGTCGATCTAGCACAAATCTGCTCAACTCTACACTAAACACAGTCTAGTCGATTTAGCACAAGTCTGCTCAACAAGCTCACTCAAATCTGCACTAAACATAGTCCAATCGGTCTAGCACAAATCTGCTCAACTCTGCACTAAACACAGTCCAGTCGGTCTAGCACAAGTCTACTCAACAAGCTCACTCAAATCTGCACTAAACATAGTCCAGTCAGTCTAGCACAAATCTTCTCAATAGGTCCACTCAGAACCTGCTCAAATCTACTCAAATATTCTCAATAAGTCCACTCAAAACCTGTCCAAATCTGCTCAATAGGTCCACTCAGAACCTATCTCAAATCTTCTCAATAAGTCCTCTCTAGAACTTAGCCAAATATTCCACAAAATCTCACACAAAATTAATCCACAAGTCTTCTCAAAGACTTACCTCAAATCTGCTTAACAAGTCCACACAGAACTTGTCCAATCTCATAGAAGCATAAAGAGAATTGTTAGAGACTCAATATGTTCTACACTCAAAGCTCAATCACTTTCTTAACTCAAATCAATTTCATAGAAGCATAAAGAGAATTTTTAGAGACTCAATATGTTCTATACTCAAATCTCAATCACTTTCTCAACTCAAATCAATCTCATAGAAGCATAAAGAGAATTTTTAGAGACTCAATATGTTCTATACTCAAAGCTCAATCACTTTCTCAACTCAAATCAGAATATAGAATAGTTTGTTTTATGGAACTTGAACAATCACTTCATACATCCACTTGACTAGGCTCAATCAACTCTACTCAACCAATTTCTCAAGAACCAACCCTTGCTCACAAACCCTAGTCCAAGTATGTAAACACCAACTCAAAATGTTTCCAACAATGCTCAACAACAAATCTCACATAACAATGATACTCATGTTCTTTTCAAACCCTAGTTCAAGTTCTTTGCACAACAACTCACTTCAACAATAATGCTCATAAATCAATCTTCACATAACAATGATACTCATGATTCTTTTCAAAACCCTAACTCAAGTTCTTTGCACAATCCAAATGCTTCAACAACAATGCTTATAAAACAAGGTTTTAATCACAACTCTTAATTCTAGAAAACCTTGAAGCATTAACTCAAACACTTTTGAAAAGGAAACCCTAATCAAATCCTTTTCACTCCAAACTTTATTTTTTAGTAAGCCAATCAATCAACTCAACCAAAGAAGAATTTGCCCATACCTTTTTGCTTGACAAAGAGTTGATCTCACAAATCTGCCACACTCACAATTACTTCTTTGCCAATCTCAATAAGGGTTAGAAGACTTCAATAAAACACAATACAAAAATATGACTAAAATACACCTTATCACTCCAACTTAAAAATAATATTCACCATAATCTTCTTTAATAGAAAAACCCTTATTAAAATGAAATCAATGCTCAATAGTCTTAATCCTCCAATATATCACTATATTAATTAAGACTTTAACAAATTAAATAAGACCTCCTTATAACTCCTAATAACAAATCTCAAATACCACCACTTATCTAATAATTAACCCTTCTAACAATTAATTCCACTCATAAACCTTATACCTCCAACATAGGCTAATAACAATAAAACCTTAAACACCCTTATACCTCCAACATAGGCGGATAATTAAAAATTTAACCAAAAATATTTACCTCGCCTTCGGAGGGAATCGAACCCTCAACCTTACCCACAACATGTGCCTTAGCCGTGGCCAAAGTCACCACATGAGCCACGCGCTCGTTTGCAATTAACGAAGCACCACCATGTGCTTCAACTCTCAACTCCTTCCCTTGGCAAAATGACGTGCGCCTTGGGCACCTTAACCAACATGACCTCCAATGCACCTATCACGTTTCGAACGTAGGCCCTCGCATGAACAAACTTTTTTCACGCTTCCCAACTCACCACTAGGCCACGCTATCCTATGTGCCTTCGAAAATTAATGCTTCCTTCCTAAAACACTTTGTTGTCCACGAAATTCACAATTCTCACGAGCTCTTAATCTTTTTCGCATGCCAATTAAAATTCCTAGCAAGGATAATGTTTTAGACTTTTGGGAAAATGTATTTATATTGCTTCCTCCATACCTTGGGAGACGTCGATGCTTCCATGATTTCCTTCCATGATGTCGACGAAGGTTTTAAAAGCGCTTCGAATGCCTTTTCTTCCAAACCCAACCTTTGGGTTTATGAAATATAATTAAACTTTATAAAACCCACTTTGATTTATAAAATATTATAATGAAAATTATAAATATTTTATTTGGGGTTTTCACCATATCACTTTAATATTATAATAACAATTATTATAATATTATATCCTTTTGATGCCTTGGATAAATTGCTTCCTTGGGTTGACCCATTCTCTTGGGTGTAAAATATAGATATTTAAACCCATCATGAATTTCATTAAACTTCCACTTGCACTTAAGCTGAGCTATCACCTGGCACCTTGACATCAATGACAACTAATTTTGGACATCAATGACAACTGCTCAAAATGTCCAAAAATCTCCCCCTTTGTCATTGATGGCAACCCAAATTATTTTTACTGAAAGCTTGACTTCTTCTTCTGTGTTGCTCCCCTGCTCCCTGGACATCGCTCCCCCTGGCTCAATGCTCTCTCAAATATCAAATCTCTCCCCATTACACAAATCTCTCCCCCTTTGACATCAATGGCAAAGGGTCACCTTTGGGGCTCGGGGCTAAGAATGAGCCTCTTAGCTTAGCCCCTCCCCCACCTCCTTTTGAGGTGGTTAATTCTAGGGTGGGAGTATTTCTACTCCCATAAGGCATTATTCTTTGCCTTTATCCTCTTCCTTTATTTTCTAAATTTTTTGATTCCTCTGACTGTTTCTATCCATGTCATCATTCTTGTTCCTATTCTTGTTCACATCCATGTTCCTGTTCCTATTCATGTTCCTATTTACATCCATATTCTTGTTCATGTTCCTATTCCTGTTCATATCCATGTTCTTGTTCCTATTCTTGTTCATGTTCATGTTCCTGTTCATACCTATTTCTAGAATGTCTGCTCTACACCACTTTGTTGTGTGACCATTATTATTGCACTTATAACACTTAATGTTATTATTCCTTGGAGGTGCAAATATCTTAGGATTTCTCCTAGTGAAGCCATATCCTCTTCTATCATGAACCTTGCAATTCATTGCCTTGTGACCAAACTGATTACATGAGTAGCAATACCCATGGAAAAGTTGTCCATTCCCATATTCCTGTCTTTCATGTGTCCTGCATTGTGAAGCCATGTGCCCAAACTTGTGACATGAGAAGCATCTTCCATTGAAGATTCCTTGTCTTGACCTCATTGGTCTCCTATTCTGATTGTTGTTCCATTTGTATCTTCTTTGTGTATTGTTCCTATCTTTGTTGAATTCTCTATTGTCCAACTCTTCCTCTGATGTCTGACTTTCTTTTACACTGTCTTCTTCTGAAGTATCTTCATCTGAGGTTTCTTCTCCTCCAAAACTTGAAGTTGATTCTCCTTCCTATTTCTTTTGAGTTTGTTCAAAACCAAGACCTATTTTGTTTGTTGACCTTCTTTGTACCTTGACTATCTTATCCATAATATTTGAGCTATTCTTGAATCCTTTCATCTTGATCTTGGAGTCCTCTAAATATTCTTTTAGTAGTGCCACTTCTTGTGCTAACTTCTCACATTCCAAGATCTTTGCTTCTAACTTATCTTTGAACCTTTTTGCCTTAGCCTTTGATTTTTCTAAATCCTCTATGAGCAATCTTCTCTCTTCATCACATTCTTGAAATTGAATTTCAAGTTTAGAGTGTTGCTTCCTTACCTTATTTACTATGTCAAGGGCATAGATAAGTTCTCCCTTGAGATCATAACCATCCTTTTCTGAATATTCCTCTATTTGTTTACCTTTGTCCATATCTTTATTTTCTTTTGGCTTATCTTCTATAGGATCACTTACTTCTTCTTCTAAAGCCATTAGAAGATTTTCATCTGGTCCTTCAAGTGCATTCTCATATTCATCATCACTGAAACTATAACCATCCCTTGTACAATCATCTTCAAGATGTCCAAAGTTACCACATCTAAAACACTTGAGAATAACTGGAGTCTTTTTCTTAATTGGTTATTTTTCTTCAATCATAAATAGGACTTCATCTCTATCATTGTCTGAAAAACTAGCATCACTATCACTTGAATACTTACTTGCATTATCCGCATAGTAGCTTCTCTTTTGCCTTTGAAAGAACTTCTTTCCTTGTCTTCTTTGTCCATCCTTGCTTTTCTTTTGATGCCTGTATCTTTCTGATTCCCTGTTCCTGTGATCCTGTCTTTCTTCTTTAGAACTAAGTCCTGTTATGGTGACTGATGACCTTTGTGCATTGATAATCCTATCTAAAGTCTTTGAATTTTCCTCAAACTTGTGTAGCTTGTCCTTAGAACCTTTTACTTCCATCCTTAGTGAAACTATCTCATGTTCTAATCTTTCACACTCTAGATATTTTACCTTTAATTTTTTAGCCATACCTTCTTCAATCCTTTTTGCCTCTTCAACCTTGATTTTGAAGTTGGTGAGGTCCTATAGAAACTTTGCTTTTGCTTTCTCATCTTCTTGAGCTTGAAATTTTAATCCTGAGTTCTCCCTTTTTAATTCTTCAAGAGTAACCATAAGTCTTTCACATTCTATCCTTTTTACCTTTGACTTTTCAATCATACCTTCTTCAACTCTTCTTGCCTTTTCAACCTTATCTCTCAAGTCAGAGAGATCTTGTAGAAGCTTTGTCTTGCATTTCTCATCTTCTTGTATTTGAGCCTTCAATTCTAAATTCTCTCTTTTCAATTCAACAAGTTCCTTAAGAGTGACTTCCTCCTTTTATTTTTCTGAATCTTCCTCTTCTTTCTTTCTTTGATCTTCTATAGGAGCATTTTCTTCTAATACTAAAAGTAGAGTTTTTTCTTCATACCTATTTTGATTGTCCCTGTTATCCTTTCTTGAACCAACCTCTAGGGTTTCATTTTTGAAAATATCATCTTCATCTTCACCGCTACTGAACCCATTGCAATAACCTGCATCATGACCGAGTTGACCACAAACAAAACATTCTTCACCCTCTTGTGGACAATAAGCTGCATGGTGACCTGTATTCCTACATCTGGTACAAAACTTTATCAACCTGGTTGTTTCTCCATTGCTTGATTCATCTCTTGAATCTATTTCCATTCTTCCTCCCAAAACAACAATATTGAATTCATCTTCCTTTTCTTTCATGACCATGTGTGTTCTTTTCTTCTTGTGTCTCATGGTTCTACTTTTGCCTTTCTTTGCCATTTGTGTTCTTGTAAGATCTTCCTTCAAGCTGTTAAACCTTTTTCGAAGGAACCAGCTCTGATACCAATTGAAGAACACAAGCTTATACTGAGAGGGGGGTGAATAGTATAAGACCACTTTTTACTTTTCTTATCACAATCAATATTATGCAATATATCAATGGCAATATCAATAGTAGAAACCAAAGCAATGCACAAAACATCACACACACATGAGACACCAATTTTACGTGGTTCACCCAATGTGGGCTACTCCATGGAGAAAATATTTCACTAAAATTTTCTCAATCAATCTCTTGGGAATCCTTTCCCTATTACAATGTTTATGGACCTCTGTCCAAAGGAGATATCAATCCCCTAAATCTAGTTCATGGATCTCTATCCACAGGAGAACTCCTCCTCTACTTTGGTTGGTGATCCTCTAGAAGACTACTGCCTCCACTACACTGGCTTGTGGATCTCTCTCCATTGAAGACTCTTGTCCCCACTCAGAAGACCTATCCTCACTACCCTAGTTGATGGATCTCTATCCACTAGAGACTACTATCCTCTCTGCTCTGTCACCTCCAAAGCTCTATCTCAAATATGCACTAAACATAGTCCAGTCGGTCTAGCACAAATCTGCTCAACTCTGCACTAAACATAGTCTAGTTGATTTAGCACAAGTCTACTCAACAAGCTCACTCAAATCTACACTAAACATAGTCCATTCGATCTAGCACAAATCTTCTCAACTCTACACTAAACATAGTCCAATCGGTCTAGCACAAGTCTTCTCAACAAGCTCACTCAAATCTGCACTAAACATAATCTAGTCGGTCTAGCACAAATCTGCTCAATAGGTCCACTTAGAACCTACTCAAATCTGCTCAACAGGTCCACTTAGAACCTGCTCAAATATGCTCAATAGGTCCACTCAAAACCTACTCAAATCTGCTCAACAAGTCCACTCAAAACCTGTCCAAATCTGCTCAACAGGTCCACTCAGAACCTATCCAAATCTACTCAATAAGTCCTCTCTAGAACTTAGCCAAATCTGTATTGTAAGCTTCCACAAAATCTCACACAAAATTAGTCCACAAGTCTTCTCAAAGACTTACCTCAAATCTTCTTAACAAGTCCACACAGAACTTGTCCAATCTCATAGAAGCATAAAGAGAATTGTTAGAGACTCAATATGTTCTACACTCAAAGCTCAATCACTTTCTCAACTCAAATCAATTCATAGAAGCATAAAGAGAATTTTTAGAGACTCAATATGTTCTATACTCAAAGCTCAATCACTTTCTCAACTCAAATCAATCTCATAGAAGCATAAAGAGAATTGTTAGAGACTCAATATGTTCTATACTCAAATCTCAATCACTTTCTCAACTCAAATCAGAATATAGAATAGTTTGTTTTATGGAACTTGAACAATCACTTCATACATCCACTTGACTAGGCTCAATCAACTCTACTCAACCAATTTCTCAAGAACCAACCCTTGCTCACAAACCCTAGTCCAAGTATGTAAACACCAACTCAAAATGTTTCCAACAATGCTCAACAACAAATCTCACATAACAATGATACTCATGTTCTTTTCAAAACCCTAGTTCAAGTTCTTTGCACAACAACTCACTTCAACAAAATGTTTCTTATATACTCTTTTTTTCAAACCCTAACTCATGTTTCTCAATCCAATGGCTTCAACAACAATGCTTATAAAACAAGGTTTTAATCACAACTCTTAATTCCAGAAAACCTTGAAGCATTAACTCAAACACTTTTGAAAAGGAAACCCTAATCAAATCCTTTTCACTCCAAACTTTATTTTTTAGTAAGCCAATCAATCAACTCAACCAAAGAAGAATTTTCCCATACCTTTTTGTTTCCAAAGAGTTGATCTCACAAATCAGCCACACTCACAATTACTTCTTTGCCAATCTCAATAAGGGTTAGAAGAATTCAATAAAACACAATACAAAATGATGACTAAAATACACCTTATCACTCCAACTTAAAAATAATATTCACCATAATATTATTTAATAGAAAAACCCTTATTAAAATGAAATCAATGCTCAATAGTCTTAATCCTCCAATATATCACTATATTAATTAAGACTTTAACAAAGACCTCCTTATCACTCCTAATAACAATACTCAAATAACACCACTTATTTAATAATTAACCCTTCTAAAAATAATTCCACTCATAAACCTTATACCTCCAACATATACTAATAATCATAAAAATTAAACACCCTTATATCTCCAACTTAGGTAGATAATTAAAAATTTAACCAAAAATATTTACCTCACCTTTAGAGGGAATCGAACCCTCAACCTTACCCACAACGTGTGCCTTAGCCATGGCTAAAGTCACCGCATGAGCCACACGCTCATTTGCAATTAACGAAGCACCACCACGTGCTTCAACTCTCAACTCCTTCTTCCCTTGGAAAAACGATGTGCGCCTTGGGCACCTTAACCAACATGACCTCCAATGCACCTACCGCATTTCGAATGCAAGCCCTCTTACAAACAAACATTTTTGTGCTTCCCAACTCACCACTAGGCCATGCTGTCCTATGTGCCTTCGAAAATTAATGCTTCCTTCCTAAAACACTTCGTTGTCCATGAAATTCATAATTCTCATGAGCTCTTAATATTTTTCGCATGCCAATTAAAATTCTAGCAAGGATAATGTTTTAGACATTGGGCAAATGTATTTATATTGCTTCCTCCATACCTTGGGAGACGTCGACGCTTCCCCAATTTCCTTCCATGACGTCGGCGAAGGTTTTAAAATCGCTTAGAATGCCTTTTCTTCCAAACCCAACCTTTGGGTTTATGAAATATAATTAAACTTTATAAAACCCACTTTGATTTATAAAATATTATAATGAAAATTATAAATATTTTATTTGGGGTTTTCACCATATCACTTTAATATTATAATAACAATTATTATAATATTATATCCTTTTGATGCCTTGGATAAATTGCTTCCTTGGGTTGACCCATTCTCTTGGGTGTAAAATATAGATATTTAAACCCATCATGAATTTCATTAAACTTCCACTTGCACTTAAGTTGAGCTATCACCTGGCACCTTGACATCAATGACAACTAATTTTGGACATCAATGACAATTGCTCAAAATGTCCAATAGATGGTTGATCCTTTGTATTGATAGAGGACAAAGTACAAAATGATCCCCTTGGTTGATAAACCAAAGGAGGATATGATAATGGAAGACTATCATATAGTGGAAAAGACTAAATATATAGCATAGTTGGTCATAGAGGACGTTTTGGTCACCACTAAGGTTGGATTAGAAACTATGTTCATAGAAACCAACATCTACAGGGAGAAATCTACCAAATTAGAGAAAGAGATTGCCAGGCTTCAAGCTACCATCAAGGACCAAAAGAAAGAAATGCAAGATTTGGTGAATGATTCTAAGAACTGGTATAATAAGTTTGAAAAGATGGTTGATTTCAAGGAATAGGTTCAACAGCTGTAGGAGAAAAATAAAGAATATGCAGAGCAAATACATGCTTTAAAATAGTAAATCTAGGTTCAGATAACAAAGGTTCCCATATTCTCCAAGACCAATGTGAAGCAAGTTAGAAAAGAAAATTTGTTAGAAATCTTGGAGAGGTGCTTCAAAATCTAGCACATATTTGACTTCATGGATTAATCCAGTGAGGTGTTGCAAACAAAAAAAGAGGATATAAAGGCCATCACCAAAAAAATACAACTAATAGCTCCTAAAGGCAATGAAATTCTAATTTTTTTTAAGACAAAGTGTAACCAGCTAGGTAAACCTATCCAAAATAAGGAATGTAACACCTCAAAAATTGTAGCCATAATCATATTGAAAAGAAATAGTTTGCTTCAGAAGTTGTGGTTATTAATTGAAAAATTGGATAATGAGATTTAGAATATTATTGATATCAATGAAGAGATTGTGCAATATGGTTTCAAAGGATTTTTTAAGGAGAATAACCTAATGATATCAAAGGAGGAGCTCCAAAAAATCATACATGCATTTATTGAATATGAATCAAATGTGGATGCATGGCAAGAGCCAATCGATTAGAATAAAGTAACCCAACTGATAAAAAAATTAACCAGATTGAAAAATATGATGGTAAACTTAGTAGAAAGCATGATTTATTTATCCTATGATATTATGGATGAACTGTGTTATGTCCACTGGTAACTTATGGAGATTCAAAATCCTTCTCTAACATCTTGGAACAAGGCCATGGATACCTTGAACCAAAATAATAAGATATTGAAAGGAGATCTAAAATAAAAGGAGGATAAGGACAAGGAAATGCAGGAGCATACAAAATAAGTAGAGGAGGAATACAAACAAGAAACTGAATAAGCAGAAGACCAGGAAGGAGAAGGCAATGAAACTGAGGAGCAGGAGTATCAATAAGAAGATACACCATAATAATAATGGGAGGAAGAGGTTGAAGCAACAGATGAAACCATAAATATATCAGATGAAGAGGCAAAAGAGGAGAATTCCAAATAGCAAGACCAACAATAAATGCATCAAAATGCCAACAATTTTATTGTAATATAGTTTAAAAGTTTTGAATAATTTTGATTAGCAAAATAAGCCATGGAGAAAATTTTGTAAAAAATAATTTGAGTCTATTTGTCCAGGTATATAAATGTATCGCTCCAAATTTTTTGCACCCTTACCTTCAGGCTATAG
The DNA here is from genome assembly GCA_028583015.1 of Wollemia nobilis. Lineage (NCBI taxonomy): Eukaryota > Viridiplantae > Streptophyta > Pinopsida > Araucariales > Araucariaceae > Wollemia > Wollemia nobilis. The sequence goes on along the minus strand of JAQPPZ010016744.1, from coordinate 277,709 downwards.
GATCCATGCCCGGAAGGGGGATGTGAAAAGGATGGGACAATACCTCGGATCGAGAGGCCCTTTGAAGGTCCCGCCTCTCGGGGAGGTGTATAAGGGTGAATTTTCGACGGATGGTGGGTTCACCAGGAAACTTTTGAATGGCAGTTTCCACGCCTAGGTTGATAGTGTGTTTGATGTGTTCATTTTTATGCTTGATCATTCAATTCCTAGGTTTGGCCAAATGAATCTAAACTGTTCTATATGAAATGCAAATTTAAATGAATACAGAAAATAGATTTAAACAGAAAATACAGAGAACAAGCTAGATGAGAAAAACCATACCTGATTTCGGATGTCTGATGGAGGTTCTGATTTTTGAAGCAATCCAGATCGCCTCTGATATGACAGGATCATCTGATATCAAACAAGATCGTCTGAGATTTGGCGAATTCGTCAGATGAATTCGTCAGAGACCTACAATCAGAGAAATAGACACAGAATACAGAAAATGCAGCTATACTAACAAAGGAAAATGATGTAGAATGATAATAATAATATTAAACTGATAATTACAAAATAAAGATATAAGTGCATTACAATGATTTAATGACAATTATGACTTTATTATGCATTTAAGCTACATGGGTGAACTCCAAGATGCAAAATAATAAGGAATAACAATAAAATTAATTAAATGCAGAATAAAACAACAGAAAAGAGTGAAGAAATGCAAACTCTGGGCACTGATTGCCCCCAATGTTGGCTGCAGTCGAGATCATCTGTAGGATACGAAATCGTCTCGAATTTTGGCGTGATCGTCCGAGATCGTATAGGATCGTCTACGACGATCTGAGCTTGCTCCGACTAAAAAATAGTGAAGTTCCTGCAAACAAACTTGGAAAAATATGAAGGCAAATAGTAATTTAAGATATTCTAATGCAAATAAAACTCGTGTTACAAAAAATTTCAGCCAGGGGAATGTCAAGGGGAGGGCCTAAGATTAAATAGGCATAGGAAGGAGGTTGGGAGGTTGGAGATCATCCCAATTTGGGAGATCTCCAATGGGGGAAGTCTCTAACCATGCAGACACGCTTTTGCCCCGGTTAGAGACGTCGTTGAAACATAAGCTAATTATGAAAAATTAGTTTTGGGACGAAATCGTCTGGACGTTCTTCTCTAGACGAATTCGTCCGATCTGAGGCGATATCGTCTGATCGGTGACGATATCGTCCAACGGTCACAACAAATCCTAAAAATGGCATGGAAAACAAGGGGAGCGGTTTAACAGGCGGTTAACGGGCAGTTCGGGGTTGAAATTTGAATTTGAATTATTACTAAAGTAATTTTAATTATTTGCTAAGGTTTTACTGTGCCAATTTTAGGGTGCTACATTTTGCCCCCTCTTTAGCGAATTTTTCGAAGAAAATGCGTTAAAGATGAGTTCTTCTCGATTTACGAGAAAGCAAAAATATACTCAATTTTTTAGGCGACGATTCTAGGTCGAATCGTACGAATGCTTACTATGGTGCCCCCTCCGTGTTTTTACCCAAATCGAACGTTTGAGGTAAAAACACGGAAAAGCAAAGTTTTTAATTATTGTTAATTTGTTTTTGAATAAAATTAAGAAAATAGGGTAAAACCCTAATTCATTTTTACTATTCATTTTTTCTGGTTTTGGTGTTGATATGATGTACATAATTTTGTTGATATATATTTATGATCTTTTTGATGATATGACTTGTGTATATGTTTTATGATGCTTTAATGTTTTGATTTGTTTGATTGATGATTCATGTAATTATGTCGTTTGGAAATATTATAATTTTGATGTCATGCTTTAAGATTTTAAATGAAATAATCTGATGTAAACAAATTGGTTGTTTGTGGTGTGATTTGATAAAAAATAAAAGGGACTTTTAACAATAATTTCAAAGGACATTGTCGCTATTATAGACCATTTCATGGAGTCACCGCTCACTCGGTCGTCAAGCTAATCCCAGTATAGAAATATTGTTAAAAGTAAAAGAGTGCTTAAGAGACTGTCTTAAGACTTGGTGTTGTAATGATGGAGATAATGATGGTTTGATGATTTGTTTTCAGATTTTCATAAAAATAGTATGCATGAAATACGAAAAGAAATATGATTTTGCTAGGCATAAATTCCTAAGTGTGATAAAATTTTGAACAATTCCTTAGAATTTATACCATGGTTGCAAAAACTGAATTTGAACATAATGACATGAAATAGAATAAGTGTTTGTTTGTTTGTAAAGCATAATTGTGTAACATAATGATGCAAGTCACATGTTTTGATGAATTTTGTTTTAAAATACATGGAAAAGAAAATTAGAACGATGGTTTGCGCTAGGCATAGAATTATAGGTATAGACTTATACCATCATCGCGAAATCCAAAGAAGAAAATAGATTGTTGGTTTTATTGCAAGATGCATTTTTGACTTTTGATAAACAGAAAAATAATAATATGAAAATTTTGTTTGAAATTATTTTTTGAGATTTTGTGAGAAGATGTATGTAATTGCTTTTATACAAAACAAAAATTCTGAAATAAAAGGATAAAATTATTCCGAAAAGAGTTACAAGAGATATTTTAAATTATCTCAAAGAGAAATGTAGATTTATAAGGAATCCTCATGTGCAAATGTGAGTTCATTACCAATCTTGATTTATCATAATGATACAAAATCTCTCAAATACAAATGTGTGTGCGATTGTATTGTTCATTTACCAATTTTGAGCAAGATAATTTGATACAAGTAATTTGCCTTGACCAAATAAATGTTCATTGACCATGATTTATATGCATGTAACCATACCAGAATACTATGTAAGTTAGGTTATCAAGAGCTAGCTAATCCATAAGCTGGCATAGGTCTATACAAAAGAAGGTCGCTAATGTGACAGACATATCGCCACGCTAGGATTTACCCAAGGCCAAGCGGGTTGGGCACAAACCACCTGTTATGGGGCTTACCTCACAGTTTTCGAATAATTGAGAATTCCAAGGATTCAAGCTCATTCACCCTTCTTTTCTTTTCAAGGGGTAGGGAAAGGTATTTTATTGCTTTTGCTTTTGCTTTTGCTTTTCTTTTGCTTTTTCTTTTCTTTTTTTTTGTATTTTTTTTCTTTTTTTGTATTTTTGCTTTGATATTTGAGATAATGCTGAAATATTGTTGAGTATGAATGATTCAAAATAATCCTTCTTTTTCTCATTTTTCTTGATTTTTCTTTTCTTTTTTCTTCCTATGCTAGGGATACTTGCTCGGATTAGCTGTAGAGCAAGGGATTTTTATTCTGGGTAGGGGTGAGCTTGTCCTTTTGTCAATTCTCAAATATTCTAGACCATGTGCATGATAGGATAGCAGGGGAAACTTTTCGCTCAAGAAACCATTTCTACTATGTAGCATCATATTGAATGTGCAATGAAATCATTTTAATGTGAAAGGATATACTTGGTTCAAGTAAATAACAAGATCAGTTCTCTATGCTCAAAACTTTATTTAATGCCAATGTGGACTTTGATATAAGAGAGATTAATAATCATAACAAATAAAATCAAGATATTTATTCATGTGAATGTGAAAGTGCGGGATTCCAAATAAATGCTAATTTATCCAAAATAATTGAAAATATAACTGCAATACTTCAAGAATTGAGAGGTACAAAAATAGAAAGAAATGTTTTTGAAGATTTTGATGATTTTGATGTTTTTAGGTATTTTGATTTTTTAGTTTGAGATTGAAAGAACTAAATAATATTGTTGTTTTTGAAATTTTTATATGTTTTATTAAAGATGATGATCGGTGGTATATACAAGATGATCTATATACACTATACAAGGTTATTTGAGTATAGCATGTCTAAGGTTGCTTCAAAATCAAAGGAGGTTTTGAAGGATAATTTGGTTGTGGTGAAGGTAAGAACAAAAGGTGATGAATAAAAGGTAGCGATAACAAAAGCTTTGTTATAATGTAGAATAATGTAGCAAAATATTTGACTTTTATATGTGTAAAATTGATCATGTTACAAAATAAAATGTCAGAAGGATAAGAAGGTTCTTCATTCTTATCACTATCTTCCAAGTCTTGATAAGATGGAGGGAGCATATGTGAAAGATATGCATGGGTGTTATTTGGTAAACAAGGATGATCATATATGGATGAAGAAAAGTGATGGATAGAAGATAATTGTGACAATAGAGAATGTATAGAACTTGATGTTTCAACCATTAAATATTCTTCAAATGGTGTTGGGTCACCATGTATGGTAACAATTTTATTTGCAAGTTCAAACTTCAAACATTGGTGAAGAGTGGAAGGGACAACCCTCATCGTATGAATCCAAGGACTTTCGAGAAGTAGGTTGTAAGGTGAAGGGCAATATGCTACATAAAACAAAGTATCCAGGATCTTGGATCCAATATTAAGGGGAAGAATTATAGTACCTTGAGCTTCTTGAATTTCATTGTTAAAATATTTTATAATAACATTTGATTCATTAAGATCTTCTTCCTTTGATTTGAGTTTTTGGAATAATTGATAAGTGCATAAATTAAGAGAGGAGCCATTATCTACCATGATAGTTTTAACAGGTGTTTCTTTACTAGATCCTGTAATGTAAAGATAGGAGTCTTCTTGTGGAGTAGAGGAAGGAATCTCCTCATCATAGAATGAAATATGGTTAACCTCAAGAGGGTTTACACCATTAATTATGTTCTTAGAGAAAATATGATGAGGAACAAATTGTTGGCTAGGTATCTTGAACAAAGTTTCCTTATGAGAACTTTGTAATACTTCTAAAAGGGATATCTTTGCTTGAGGATTAATCACTTGTTGTTGGCTATCAAAGTGGATTTCAGATTGAGATTTTGATTCTAAAGATGAGCTTTCTATGCTTACATTCCATTTTGGATCATTCTCTAGAGCCAAAGATAGTTTTGAAGGTTGGTCAAATGAGGAATCCATATCTTGAATATCAGATTGAGTTGATTGAACTTGAGGTTGCTCATTTGTAGTTTTTGTTACAATATTAGTAATATCATCATGATGGGACACATTAACATGCAATATTTGATTGGTTTCCTGTTGTTGATAATTGAATAGGGGTTCTTGGGAGATCCCCATGTCTTGATTGATTATTGGTATTTGTTGTGTAGGAGTTTGATTGTTTACTGGAGATTTATAATCAGTTGTAGATTGTAATTCCTTTATATTAAAAAGACCCTCATCAATCAAATCTTGAATTGCACATCTTAAATCTTTACAATTTTGTGTCATATGTCCATCTACTCTATGATATTCACAATGTAGCTCAGGTTTAAACCAATCTATTGTGGTATCAAGTTGTCTTATGGAAGGGAGTTCAATCCTATTTGTATCAAGTAAATGCTTGAGAATTATATCCATTGGTTGATTGAGCTTTGTAAATGTACGTGATGAAGGTTTTTGAGAGGTTTTTGATATGTGCCTTAGGATTTCAGTCATAAAAGGACCTAATGGTTTCTCACCTCTCTTTTCTTTATTATGGGTAGAATGATGATAGGAAGATTGTGAAGTATGATGTGAGTGCATGGTAGGATTGGAAGAATAAGTATTTTCTTGTTGAAATGGATGTGTTGTATTGAAAGAAGAATATTGAAAGGGTGGAGGAGGATTGTATGTGGATTGATAGACATAATATGGATATATGGGAGAATAGATAATATCGTTATGAAGAGGATTGGAAAAGGGATTGTCCTGTTGGGGTAAGGATGAAAAATGAGAAAAGTGTGATGGAGGTGGTGTTGAATAGGGATGAGGTTGGTCATAATCAACAAATGTATTTGGCTGAATTCTTCCAACATTACTGATGGGCTCATATTGATTTGAGTAAAAACTCATGGTTTCTTTAGTACTTCTAAAAGTAATATTTAGTATCTACTATTTAGAATTGAATCTAAAACATACAAACTTGAAATGATGATTTTGTTACTTTTTTTTTTTGTATACATATATATATATATATATATTTTTGTTTTTTTATATTTTTGAATCAGAAATATGCCTATGTTATTCACGTCGGGTTCACCAAAATGTATCGCTCCAAATTTTTTGCACCCTTACCTTCAGGCTATAGGATCCGTGCCCGGAAGGGGGATGTGAAAAGGATGGGACAATACCTCGGACTGAGAGGCCCTTTGAAGGTCCCGCCTCTCGGGGGAGGTGTATAAGGGTGAATTTTCAATGGATGGTGGGTTCACCAGAAAACTTTTGAATGGCAGTTTCCATGCCTAGGTTGATAATGTGTTTGATGTGTTCATTTTTATGCTTGATCATTCAATTCCTAGGTTTGGCCAAATGAATCTAAACTGTTCTATATGAAATGCAAATTTAAATGAATACAGAAAACAAATTTAAATAGAAAATATAGAGAACAAGCTAGATGAGAAAAACCATACCTGATTTCGGATGTCTGATGGAGGTTCTAATTTTTGAAGTAGTCCAGATCGCCTCTGATATGACAGGATCATCTAATATCAGACAAGATCATCTGAGATCTGGCGAATTCATCAGACAAATTCTTCAGAGACCTACAATCAGAGAAATAGACACAGAATACAGAAAATGCAGCTATACTAATAGAGGAAAATGATGTAGAATGATAATAATAATATTAAACTGATAATTACAAAATAAAAATATAAGTGCATTACAATGATTTAATGACAATTATGACTTTATTATGCATTTAAGCTACATGGGTGAACTCCAAGATGCAGAATAATAAGGAATAACAATAAACTTAATTAAATGCAGAATAAAACAACAGAAAAGAGTGAAGAAACGCAAACTCTGGGCACTGATTGCCCCCAATGTTGGCTGCAGTCGAGATCATCTACAGGATACGAAATCATCTCGAATTTTGGCGTGATCGTCCGAGATCGTACAGGATCATCTACGACGATCTGAGCTTGCTCCGACTGAAAAACAATGAAGTTCCTGCAAACAAACTTGGAAAAATACGAAGGCAAATAGTAATTTAAGATATTCTAATGCAAATAAAACTCGTGTTACAGAAAATTTCAGCCAGGGGAATGTCAAGGGGAGGGCCTAAGATTAAATAGGCATAGGAAGGAGGTTGGGAGGTTGGAGATCATCCCAATTTGGGAGATCTCCAACGGGGGAAGTCTCTAACCGCGCAGACACGCTTTTGCCCCGGTTAGAGACGTCGTTGAAACAGAAGCTAATTATGAAAAATTAGTTTTGGGACGAAATCGTCTGGACGTTCTTCTCTAGAAGAATTTGTTCGATCTGAGGCGATATCGTCTGATCGGCGATGATATCGTCCAATGGTCACAACAAATCCTAAAAATGGCATGAAAAACAAGGGGAGCGGTTTAACAGGTGGTTAACGGGCGTTCGGGGTTGAAATTTGAATTTGAATTATTACTAAAGTAATTTTAATTATTTGCTAAGGTTTACTACACCAATTTTAGGGTGCTACAATAAAGGATTATATTTCCATATATTTTGAGTATAGTAAAAACTTCTTCTAAGCATGGTTTCCATGTGAATAATTACTCTCTGATTCTTCCTATAATGACTTAAGAGAGTAGGGTTTGCAAGAAATTTGTTCCTAGAAGTATAACCTACAACTAGCAGGAGCATTTCTGCTTACCCATAGAAATATTATTCAAAAAAAGTGAATACAATGGATTGTTGATGTATATGACCATGGTTCTAGTATCACACATTTAATTTTTTTACTCTAGTACCCAATGGATAAGGATATAAGTTCGTAAGCCTTGCTAGAAATGCTCCCTAGGAGGCACCAAAATGTAGGCCCAAAATGCTACATAGAAAAGTTTCATAAAATTGGCTAAGTGTTCAAACAAATGCAAAAAATAATGTTAAACTTTTATGAGGTTTAGAATCCATAGTCAACACAATAAAATAGTGCTAAGCAGAATTTGAAATTACAATTCAAAATGGTAACTTCAGAACAAGGTCAATTTTCATAGCAAAAGATCACAAGCATGCTAGTTTTGGAAAAAAGATGACTAAGTGTTAGAAAGGTCAAAATATGACAAGATGTGAAATCCACAATTAGCATAGTCAAACAAGGTTTAGAAAAGTTTGAAGTTATGAATTCTAAATATTGGGAGGTAAATTAGTGTTAAAGTCTACTTGAGGTCAATGCAAAATAGGAATTCCATAATCAAACTGATCAAACTTGACCTGAAAAAAAGTTGAAGTAGCGGACTCTGTAAAAGGACGTTGATCATTGTTGAATCATCATTCCATGGTTAACATGGTCAAACTAACCCGATGAAAAATAAAGTTGCATATTTCAAAGAAAGCCATCAAGCATCACAAGAACCCCATTTCCATGATCAAACTAGTCAAACCTATCATGAAAAAATATGGATTATTGGATTCCAAATAGGAAGAGAATGCAATGGAACTTGAGGAGTGCAACAAAAAAAACCAAGGAAGATCAAACATCATCAAAATCAAGACTTGCCTATATTTTTAGTTACAAATCAATGACAAAAAGTCTTCTCAAGAATAAAAGATGATCCAAATTAACCTGTAACCATTCCAGCTACAAAATTTAGTTGAGAGTTGAACAACTTGCAGATCTCAGAATTGTAACTTTCATGGAGTATAGCTTCACCATTTTATTGAAAACCAATGATAAATCACCACCTCAACATCCTATTGATCTGGTAAGAAATTCCCTGTAATGTTTCTAGTTTTTGTACTACCATTGTAAAATCTATATAAAGAAGTCAAACCCTCATTTTTAAGGATCATCTCTAGAGTGTTTGATTTATATATTACTGTAATTACTAAGAAATAAATAGAAGGAGCATTACTTGGATGTTTACCTCTAGATTTTTATCTTCATCAATTGTGAGTTTATTCTATGAATGCATTTATGCTACTGTTGTTATGATTAGTCAATTCTATTGATATTGCATTGCTAATTTGGAGCAACTTGGAATGGTTCATGCCTAAATAAATATTAAAAAAGACTTCTATTTATGTTAGTCTAAGTGTTGATCTAATTCAACTAGTTGGATTATTAGCATTTCAAATGTTTGAAATAGTTTTCTAAGAATTTCATTATTTTAATGGTGAAGATAATAAATTTTGATTATTGTTAGTATTAAGTGTGGCATACTAGAAATGTGATTGATTAGTAGATTCTTGATATTTTTCAATGTTGTTAGATCTATTCGGTAATTATTTTCTCAACTATTTTATAACCCTTATCTTATTTCTATCCCTAAAATTACACACTATTTCAAGCTTAATTGAGTCAACACCTAAATTAGTTGACAAGGTATACCAACCTACTTTGAAGGTTGGACTGAAGTAATATTTTATTGATCCAATGTTAGGGTTTGAGTGGTGATTAGTGGGTATGTGCATCCTAGAATTCATAGATTCATAGTCCTAGTTCAATTTTTCCTTGATGTTAATTCAAACCCCAACACAAGATATATGATATAACCCTAAAAAATAAAGGATTAGCGGTCAAGATGATGGTAAGTAAGAGGATTACTCTAAGACCTACAAAATGATTTAAATTCATGAAAAGAGGCCTAAAATTTCTTGAAATAAAACCTACAAAACAAGGGTAGGCCTTAAACAATATAGAAGCATGAACTGTAATAGAAATTATGCAAGTAAATGAACCTAGCAATATAGAAAGGTTGTGTTAGTGAGCTAAAATAAAATGGTAGCAAGTAAAGGAAGAATATAACTATGCTAAGGATGATATCACTTAGCAATGACCAATCCTTTTCACCAAGAATATTTCCTTTCCACCAAGACCCCTTGTCTTGCTTGAATCTCCATCACAAATGCTTGCAAATGGATGGGGAATGCTTGAAAATGCTTTCTAATGAAGAATATTATGGAAGAAAAATCTTGAAAGGAGGATGCTAGAAATCTATATAGAGTGTAGCTATAGTATAAAGCCATGCCAAATGCTTACCTAATGGGCTCCTTAAATAGGATTTGGGAGAGGAATTTGGGGAAATAGAATAAGATAAAATTGAAAATTATGCATTGGGTACATTTTTGAGACATGTAGGATCAATGGTAGAGGATAGAGGATGTCAATACACATACTCTTTATTCATTCCAAAATATTATAAGTCATTGGGCCAAATTCACCACTAGAAAATTTGGCGATCTGAGTGGTGAATTAAATCAGGAGGCCAAAATGACTTTGTAAATCTTGAAATTTGAAATTTTACCAAATTTTCCACTAGCTAGATTTGCCACTAGAAAATTTTCTAGGTGTGGTAAATTTGGTCAAAGCTGATTTTGGCTATTAGAATTCGATTTTTGTAATTTTGCCAAATTTACCACTCATATTGTCAATTTCACCACTAGCAAATTTTTTTAGAGTGGTAAATTTGGTAAAGATCAATTTTAAGGTCCAAAATGATAGTAACTGATCAAATTGAAGTTTTACAACATTTGCAATAGGTTTTAGAAAGTTTTGTGATGTTTACAACTAGTTTTGTGAAGTTTTGCCTGATGTGTCAAAATTGGGTGCCTACATTTTACCCTAGTTTTGACATTATTTCTATGATATTGCATCAAAATTTAAGTTGTGATACTCAATTTTTAAACTATGATGTATTGCTATTGTTTTTATTTATTGATTGTAAGAGATGATTGTGATTTCATTTATTTTGATTGCTTTTGTATCATCATGTATACATGCCTCGTTTTGTGTGCCTTGATGTATAGATAAGGTCATTTTGCCTTATAAAATTTTATGCCATAATTTTTTTTTGCCCCATGGCATAGTCTATTTTCTAAGAGCAACATGTCTAATGATATATTTTGAGGCAAATTCCTAGAAATATAGATACTTTTATAAGTTGGTTATGATAGGTGAGTGGGTTGAAAGGTGGAAAAAGAGGTAAGGGCATCCTCATTTGCACCTTACCACTTTTAGAAAGTTGGAGAGAGAGAAATCATATTGATATAGAAAATGGCATATAATAGAGGATGGGTGCATTACACAAACATCACTCGAGGGACATTGCACATGTCAGAGTGAGATTGACAAGTACATTCTTTGTCCCAACTCAAAATTTTGAATTTTGAGTCATTTTTTTCAACTTTTGTAGAGTAGTGGTGAATATGACACAAATGGTAAATTTGGTACTGGTGCCAATGGTGAATTTGGCACTAGAAAATTTGGTTCTAGTATAGAACGTACTATTGTGGTCAATGTTGTAGTTTCCCATAGAACAAATTATGTAGAGTTTCATGATAAAGATATTCCTCCTCAAAGTATGTATAGAGATAATCCTTTATATATTACAACCCTAATTGGGGATGTGGGTGTCAAAAGAGTCTTGATTGATAATGGTTCATCACTAAATATATGCACATATTATTTATTTCAAATGTTTGGACTTAGAAATGAAGATTTAAAAAGAACTGAAATGATTATCAAAGCCTTTAATGATGAAACCCAAGAAACTTGTGGAGTATTGTCAATCCCATTACAAGTTGGTCTAAGAATTTTAGATACAACCATGTTTTTTGTGTCTTGCCTTGCATCATACAACATTCTTCTAGGTCAACCTTGGATTAACCTAATGAGAGTCATACCTTCTACTTTACATCAATGTGTTAAATTTGAATTTAAAAATCAATTGGTCACTATTCATGGTGACCCTAGACCCTTTGACATGTGTGCAATGGCAAAACTAATCGGTGTTCCATTCTATCTTGTTTTATATTTGACAAAGCCTATACCTCCTAAATATCCTTCTTCACAAACTAAACCCACATCATCTTGTACCACAACTAAAATAGACAGTCCTTCTACTTCATATCCCATTTTAGATGAAGTTTTACCAAATTTATCTACAATACTCACAACTTTAGAGTATGCTAATTTTGCTATACAAGACTCCCTTGTTTTATTCCATTTACCACCATCTCCTTGAACTATGGGCTTTCCACAAAGGCTAGAAATTATCTATCATATAGGGATTTGCACCTTTATCTATGCAGGATATGACCTTGGAAAAATTAATATTCAAATGAGCTTTACACTTGATCAAAATGGATTTTCTTAGTGTTATTTTTCTCATGGATATGTGAAGTCAAAAAAAATGATGTGTAACATGGGATATAAAGGTAAATTTCTAGGTCCTATTTAAAATGGCATACATGAACCTTTAGAAATAGAGGAATGGCCTACTCGATGTCGTATTGGCTACATCCCTACAAAAAGTCAACCATTCCCTTTTGATGATGATGACTATCTTATGACATATGAAGAGTACTTAAATAAATCATTTTAATTTAAAAACAAATTATAAAATACATTTTTGTAACATGTTGACAATAGCATATCCTAAAATGATTACTTCCCTAGATAAATGTTTAGAGGGATATGTTTTTCACAATATTTCTCTTGAAGAAATTTTAAGGAATGGATTTTTCTTTGATGGATCTATACCATGTGTAACCCACATTTAAACAACTACCCCACAAGAGGAATTAGCTAAGTTAGATTTAGAGGAAATCCAATAAATGGGTGTCTCATCCACCCCTTCTAATTTTGAAAGAGATTTAAACATTACAATAGAAGATGTTCTACAAGTCAACATTGGGACTGAAACCAATCCCTGCCTAGTCAAAATTAGAGTTGAATTAAGTGAAGAAAGAAAAATTCAACATATTATATTTCTTATGGAATATGTTGATGTATTTTCTTGGACATATGCAGATATACCCGGCCTAGACTCTTCTGTAGTCATGCATCATTTAGTAGTGCACCCAGATGCAAAATCGATAAAACAAAAACTTAGAAAAATGCATCCTAAAGTACCATTGTTAGTTAAAGATTAATTACAAAAAGAATTGGATGTTGTCTTTATCCAATCCATTTATTATACTAGCTGCATATCTAATGTCGTTCTAGTGACCAAGAAAGAAGCCACTAAAATTAGATTATGCACTGATTTTAGAGACATAAATGTTCCATGTCCTAAAGATGATTTTCCTCTCCCAAAAATGGATCTAATCATTGATGTTACAGTTGGAAGTGGAATGTTATCCCTTATGGATGGGATTTTAGGGTATAATCAAATTCAAAAAGCTCCTGAAGATCAACCTAAAACTGCTTTCATTACACCTTGGGGGAATTTCTATTGGAAAGTAATACCTTTCGGTTTAAAGAACCTAGGTGCAACTTATCAAAGAGATATGATGTATATATTTCATGACATGATGTATGAAATTCTACATGATTATGTGCATAACATCATAACTCACTCAAATATAGAATAATATTATATAATTAATCTAAGATGAGTATTTGATAGACTTAGAGAATATAAAATTTACCTAAATTCAAATAAATGTGTATTTGGAGTAAAATATGGAAAATTGTTAGGAGTTATCATCTCTATAAGGGGCATAGAGATAGATCAGGGTTATGCATAAGGGGTTGGACTCAAAATGTACTTGTAAAAAATGGTGAATCTTAATCAAAATCGAGGTAAATCATGGAAAATCCTAAGAAAATCAAGTCAATCATCTTCACACCAAAATTTGAGGAATTTGAAGTCCTAAAATGTAAGGTCATATTTGGGACACACTTTGACCTATTAAATCACCTTATAACTTCCTAAAATCACCACCCTTATATCAGGCTTAAAAAATGCTTTCCAACGAGTAAAAATATACCTATGTTTGGATATATATTATGGCAAATTGACCCTAAGAAAAAAATGGTTCTAAAAATTTTTAAGCGAATGGGCCGACATCGAGGGTCCTCATATTCACCAATTTACAATTTTGTAAATCTTAATATTCATCCAATATGTGAATATTCGCCACTGTGCTTAACCCTGAGATATATCCCCTCAAGATTAAGGTTATCATGGATATGCCACCACCCAAACATATATCATAATTAAGGAGTCTGCAATATAAACTTTAATCTATTCGTCACTTCATCAAAAAATTAGCAGATAAAACTTGACCTTTTCTTAATCTACTTAAGAAAAATATCTCATTTTAATGGGATGATGAATGCCAAGAAGAGTTTGAAGCCCTTAAGAAATATCTTCTTACCGCTCTAGTACTTATTCCACCTAAGCTAGAATGCCCTTTTATCTTATATATTTTTGCTTCTAAGCTTACATTAGGAGCAATGTTGGCTTAAATTGATGATGATAATAGATAATGAGAACATTAATAAATTATAAAACTCGTTATACACCCGAGAAAATATTTTCTTGGTGTTTGTGTTTTCTACACAAAAGTTACACCATTACATGCTTAGCCAAAATACATTTGTCATTGCTAAATATGATCCATTAAGATATTTGATGAGTAGACATTACTTATTAGGAGGCACAACTAAATGGGTTATTTCTCTAAGTAAGTTTGAACTCACAATTGTTGGTCAAAAATCTATCAAAGGTCAAGCCATAGCTGATCAACTTGTTGTTACTCCTCTTGAGTCTACTCATCCTTTAAACATTGAATTTCATGATGAATGTCTTAACTTAGAAGAAGACCATTCTGAATCTTGGTCCTTATTTTTTTATGGAGCTAGATGTATGAAATGTGTAGGTGTAGGGATCATATTAATTTCTCCATAGAATAACCTTATTACCTTATCATTCAAATTGAAATTTGCTTGCACAATAATACTACAAAATATGAAGCTTTAATCCTCAGGTTACGAGCAACTTTAGCTCTAAAAATAAAAATTTTATTAGTTTTTGGAGATTTCCAACTCATGATAAATCAAATTAATAATGTATATAAAACACGATATTAGAAACTTTGTCCCTATAAGTATTATGTTTTAAAGTTTATCTCCTTATTTGAAAAAGTAACTCTTGAGGATATCCCTTGTACTAGCAACCGTGATGCAGATACCATGGCTATTGCCAAATCTTTATTGCCTTTAGAGTTGGATGATGAATATGCTACAATCATCATTTGTCATATTAAAGATTCAACCTCATATAAATATTTTTTGGAACCTCTAGATGTGTTTTAATTAATGAGATAACTCCAGAACCTTAGTATATAGACATTTTTAATTTTCTCCAAAAAGGGACTTTCCCAAAATGATTAGATAGAATCCAATACAAGTTATTGTGTAAGCGAGTTGTTCGTTTCTTATTTATTGGAAATAATTTATATAGAAGATATTTTGAAGGTATTCTTTTAATATTCCTCAATTTAGAGGAGTCTAAGAAGGCATTAAGTGAAGTCCATGATGGATCTTGTGGAGGTCAATTTAGTGGAAGTTCTATTGCTAAAAAACTCTTACGAATAGGTTACTTTTGGCCTTCCATTGAAAAATATGTAAATGATTATGTGTGTCATTGTGATAAGTTTCAACGACATGCAGACCTTGTTCATGCTCCTACCCAAGAACTTCAAACCATATCCTCTCCTTAGCCCTTCTCCCAATGGGGTCTAGATATCATTGGAAAAATCAATCACATCTCCTCAAATGGCCACAAGTTCATCATAACTGCAACATAATATTTTAAAAAATGGGTGGAAGCTATACCACTAGCTTCTTGCATAGGAACCCAAGCATATAAATTCATATTTAACCAAATTATTTGTAGATTTGGGGTTTCGTCAACACTTATTTATGATAATGGAACATGTTTTAAGAACAAATATATTAAGAAACTTTTTCAAAAATATAAGATTCAACGTCGATGGTCCACTCCATATTATCCACAAGGAAATAGTCAAATTGAAGCATCTAATAAAAATCTGATCAAGATTTTAAAAATATTGGTTAATAAATCAGGCCGTGATTGGCATATGCAATTATATCCCACCTTGTGGGCTTATCGAACTAGCATTCGTACTCCTACATGTGCTTCCCATTTTTTCTTGTTTTATGGTGCTAAATATGTCTTCCTATTTGGGTTAGAATTTCCTTATTTATCTCTTCTAATTTAGTATATCAAAGTAGGAGATGAATATCGTGCTGGTAGACTAATTTAGTTGGAACTTCTCAATGATAAGTGCATTCATGCTCTAGAACATCTTTGTGCTTACCAAGATAAACTTAAAAGGTCATATTCAAAGAAAGTTCATAGTCGATCTTTTGAGATCGAAGATATAGTTCTAAAAAAATAAAAAAAATACTAATGCTCAAAAAGACCTTAAAGAAAAATTTCAACCCAATTGGCTTGGACCATTCTTCATTACTAAAAAATCTGGATCAAGTGTGTATCGCTTGGCTACTTTGGATGGAAAAGATCTCAAAGAACCAATGAACATCATGAATCTAAAGAGATATTATGCATAGCAACAAAATTATCATCATTGTACATAATTGTAAATAGCTTCTTCATATGTTTGCAATTATCATATGTCCATCAAATCACAAAACTACCAAAAAAATAAAAAATATATATATGAAATTTTTTTTAAAAATATGTTAAATTGTTGTTAAGTTTCATTATTGTGTGTTGTTTTCCAAAGTTTAAGTTATATTTTATTTTCTTCCGGATAAACTCAAAAGTTATCTTGAGCCACTCACATAATTCACAATTCTACTAAATCTTGATTCTATAATTTTGATTATAAATCTCTCTTAAAGTAAAATCACTATTACTCTACTAAATAATTTTTTTTGAGTTTTGGGAACTGGTCTTGCTACTTTTTTGAACCAAGAACACATTTCACACATTAAAAATTATTTTTGAAAATTTGAAATATGATACTACATAGTAATATTAGCTCCATAAGTGAAAGGTTTCCCTTGCTATCCTATTATGCGCATGGTTTAGAATACTAAGAATTGGAAAAAGGACAAGCTCCTCCCTACCTGAATAAAATCCCTTGCTCTTTGTATAATCTAAGAAAGTATCCCTTGAAAGAAAAAAAAAAGAGGAAAAAAAGAAAAAAAAGAGAAAAGCAAAAAAGAGTAAAAGCAAAATTATTTTACTACAAAGTAAATAAAAAATCCCCTTGTTCAAAACAAAAAGTGAACAAGAATTCCTACTCAAAAGAAATAAAAATAAAATAAGGGGATAATGAGCTTGAATCCCTGGGATTCCTCAGTTATTTGAATGCTATGGGGTGATCCTCATTACAAGTTATGTGGCATCAAGTTGTCTTGGCAATGACGATATCCTTACACGTGATGACATGTTTGTCACATTAGCAATATTATTGTGTAAATTAATGTATGCTTGTGGATTAGCTAGCTTTTGGTGACTTGAATTACATAGTAGTTCAGTACAATTGTATGCATAAATTCATGGTTAATGAATCCTTAATTTGCACACACATTGGTTCATAAAAGATGGATTGCATCTCTACCTCACTCAAAATTGGTAAATCAACCTTGCAAAGCACACACATTTGATCCTTGAGAGATTTTGTATCATTATGTAAATCAATATGGATAATTAACTCACATATCACACACACTAGTTCTTGATAAATCTGAATTTATCCTTGAAATAATTTAAAATATTTCTTTGAAATTCGCTAGAAAATATCAGTTTGTAACAATTTGCATTAATCCTTACAAATAACTTCATATTAGCAATTAAAATATATATATTATCTCCAAGATTTTCAACATGCAACATAATGATTTGTTTCCAATAAAATATTGTATTTCAAATTACACATAATTATTTTATCATGCACTGCATTTTTGACTTCTCAATGATGGTATAATTCCTAGTAATAACTTTCCTTTGAAAATTCATACTAGGAATTCTATGCCTAGCACAAGTCATCCTTCCCAAATTTTCATGCTTAAATTACTCTATATTTCTCACAAATACAAACTTTATCAACCTAATTTTATCAAAGTCATCCTACTTTTAAAATCAATATTTTTTTTATCATCATAAGCCTCAAGGTCACTCTTGAGCCCTACAATATTTTTAGTATTAGCAATACAAAACTTCCTCACAACAGGATATACTTCATGATCTAGTGAGCATAAACCTCCACCAACGATCATATAATAACACAACATCCTTTTGAGGTTTATTGATAATCCATAAATTTTATCACCTTCACAAAAACACCTTCTACCTTCCAAAAATAATTTGCAAAATCATTTTTCCTTCTAATTTAAGCATGATCAAAAACAATATTAAAAAATAAAAGCATGATTACAAAAAATTATTTAAACAAAACCATCATAAGCAAATTTGATAAATCATCCAATCAAATCACACAATTTTGTATAAACAAAAAGATCAATATATATATATATATCTCACAATATAAGTATAAAATGAAGTTAAATTGCTATGCCACAATCTCCAAAATAGACATACTCAGTAACTAGGGATATATCACAAAAAATACCCTACTATATCATCCCTATAACCCTATCATGCCTCTAGAGTTCTGAGCATCATCATCCCTACCAAGGGGTCATGGTGGTCGAAACTCTACCATCCTTATAGTAGTAGCCCTGGACGTCAAGCGAGATACTGATATTGAGTGGCTCAAAGTTTCCAAATCCATAGGTAATGGCTCAAAGTACAATCCTTAATAGAAACCTTCCAGATAAAGAGCCTAAGCTAGCTCTCCCCCTGAATCACTCCTTGCCAACTAAGTCGACTAGGAAGATTTCAAAAAAGGAGCCTAGCTCCCTAAGCTACCTGAGCCCATGCCTCTATGAGCTCTATATCTAAAGTCTGGACCTGAGTCTTTAGATTCATATTCATCACTTGTAGAGCTGCCATACCGCTACTCTCTCCCTCTTCCATCATCATGTCCTTACCGGGTGAGTCAGGTCTCTCCTCCTGTTGAGGAGATGCTCTATTCTCCTCCCTTGCTCACCTAGACCGCTCTCCTATCCTAGCAACCCTCTCTAATATGGATGATTTTTGGATAAGATGCCCTCATATAGTGTGAGGCCTCTCTCTCCGATGGGGTTCCTATGTTCTTCATTGCTTCTGGTTAGTAGTGTGTCACTATCAAAAGACCTGCTCGATTTCTTGATGGATCACACCCCTCGATTGGGTGATCCTTGCAGAATGGATGCTCGCATACAACTACAGATACTTGGAAGTCATCCCATCATCATCCCCATCTATTGTGGCTACCACATCATCATATAGCTAAGCGTCCATGAATCGTGCCATATCAGGAGCATCGCTCACTATCATAGCATCCCGAGTCACCCTAGAAAATATGGCATCGCTAGTCATAGGGATATCCTACTGCAATCCAACCTATCATAGAACTTAGTCTACATGATGCAACTCCACATCCCTATGGTTCATTTGAAGATAAATAACTCACCTCATGCGAGCGAACTCAAAATCATCCTCTCCCCACCATGGAAGCTCTCTCCAAGGCCTCCAACAAATGTCATCTACAATCAGCTCATCCATAAACCTCCTCACTATATCGAGACTAATCTTCCCATGGTGCCCTCTACGCAAGTGCCAGTAAAACACTCTAGGTCTTGTTGACAATTTTGTCACATTTCTCAAGGGGAAGAAAAAGAAACCGAATTTTGTACAGATTTTGTAAAGTTTTTCTTTGTTGTATTTTTATTTTAAAGTTGCAGTAATTTTGGCTTTCAAAGCCACCCCTTTGTATAAAAAGTAGAAAGAAAAGGTCTTCGCTACTGAACAAGCTATAGAAAAGAGCTTCGTCGAAGAAAATGAAACTGCTTCGCACCCGAAGTATTTCCAGCGCTACTTCGGGTGAAAATTTTGTGAAGTAGTTTTGCCAAAGAAAGAGCTTCACACCCGAAGCGCTTCCAGCATTGCTTCGGGTAGGATTTGTCGCGAAGTAGTTTTGTCAAAGAAAAATGCAAGAGGATCAATGAAAAGGGCTTCGGGCCCGAAACATTTCCAACAACTACTTCGGCTAGAGGACCAGTGAAGCAGAACCCGAAGAAGCATTGAAGAATCCTTCACCAGAAAGTTATCAAAACATCTACTTTGGGCATCTTCATGCCTAAACCATTTCTGCTTCGACAGAAACCATAACGAAGTATTCACTTTAGCTAAATTTTTCCCGAACCATTTCTACTTCGACGGAAAATCTAGCGAAGCATTCACTTTGACGAGTTTTCACCCAAAGCATTTTTGATCAAAGTTCTGGCAGCCAAGAGGAGCAAAGCATTTTTGAAGGTAGGAATGTGTTTCAGCTGAAATCTCCCCAAACCATAGTTTTGAAAGAAGATCGCTGCAAAGCGATTTCATTAGCGAAGCGGCCAAGGATAAAGAGGCCCATTTTGTGAAGCGAATATGCTTTGGCACTCCCCACCCCCGAAGTAGTTTTGCAAAGCTAAGTTTTACGAAGTACTAACCTAAGAGGAGTTTTTCTTTGGCCCAAAATTGTTGTGAAGAGACGTTGTGAATAAAAACTTAGCGAAGCACTTCATGGGCACATGTTCCAAGCTAGGTATCTTCACGAGGAGATCAAGTGCCTCATAAATGCAATTTTTCATGCCCAGCAAGCCCGTTGCTCATTTTTGGCAATCAGAAGTGAAGTATCAAGCCATGATGGAGAGTTTGATGGGCATGGCGGCCACTCGAGCACTACACCCAAAGACCAAGGACGTCCAGACGGCTCATCAATGCACCTTTCCATGGTTGACCTGGTCATAGTTGCCAGTTTTGGTAACATATTTGAAAGCTCAGTCGTGAGAGTCATGGAAGGCCAAATTCTTAGAGCTCAAGGGTGTACTCTTCTTTGTTATGTAATTATGATTCAGAGGCCTAGGTCCTCTATAAAAACCCAGGTATTGTAATGGAAAAGGAGGGGGAACTATCTACTAGAAAGTTGTTGTAACTTGATGTCCTGCGATCAATTCTAAATAGCCTTGAGCTTCATTTCTCTATTTTATGCTGCCTTCTGTGCTTGTTTCTTCTATCTCTCCTTGTTTGTATGTTGGATGCTGAATCTTGCATCCGATGTGTGATCGGGGACTGTGTCCTAAAACTCATTCTGAAGGATACATAGGAGTGAAAAAGTGTCATATTGACTTTCTTTTATGTTGCCTGCCTCACTTGATTCTTTTGTCTCTCTTCATTTGTAGACTGAGATGTTGAACTCTGCGTTCGGTGTGAGATCGGGGACAATACCCTGAAACTCGTTTAGGAGGATACATAGGAAGGTTGATACTACGTTTCTTTTTTTTTACTCTTGGTAATATTTGTTGCTATTCAAGTTGTCTGTTAGTGATCATGCTTCCTGTTCTCTCCCACCTCAAATCAGAGATCTCTCTTCCCTTAACCATTTTTATTTATTTCTCTAACCCTTACTCCTTTTATGTCTTTCCTGCACCCTTATTTCTCTAACCCTTACTCCTTTTATCTCTTTCTTGCACTCTAGTCTTCAAAACACTTAAGTATTTTAGCATAGGAGCCGACATTTCTCCGTAGATTGGCATGAGGGGCATCTCTTCCCTTCGACATTTCAATGTTGGTCCAGGTCTAGGGCACATACATTTACTCAAAATCGTTACCTAGGCGGATCTGATGACCAAAAGTTTTTGGCACGCCTGATGGGACCGACTGTATTCATATTAGAAATATCCATAACCAGTCAAGGTCCCATATTTTAAAGCAAAATTCATCTTCACTAGGGCCAATTATTCAAACTAGTTCCCGGTGTGACCCGATCAGTCTCACCTGATTAGTGGTAGCGAGGACTGATGCCCTCATTACTGAAAGAATCTTAGCATCTGGTGACTCTGTTTACCCAAAAATCTCTAGGTCAAAAATACCAATACCAAAAGTCTGTGCCTTCATGCAAACAAGATGGAGAGTTAAGAATAAAGGAGAGGAAACCGAGTTCTTTGAGCTAGATATTGATGCTTTCGGGGAACAATCAAAGTTGATCACCCTCGAATCCCTACTACAAGGAACATCCTTTGTTGGTAGACAAAGCTCAACTTCTGATAGTACAACATCTAGCTTTCCTTCCAATCCTCCCAACTCTCCAAAACGTCCTAGCCCCTCTATTCCTATTAGTTGTCCTATTAGCAGTCAAGGGGGAGCTTCAGGAATTCTAATTTCTCAAAATCTAGGAGCAAGTATGGCACAACAAAAACAACAACAACAACAAATGTAGCAGCCACAGCCACCCAGATTGTCTCTAGCATGGGATTATTTGTCACCTCTGAATCTAGTGGGACAAGGACAAGTGCCGCCTACTACCGTAAAGAAAATCCCCATGTTCGATGGAATTGGGAAGACCACTCTGGAGCACATCCAGGATATAATATCTCTAGCAGCAATCCATGACATTACAGAAGAGCTGATTATGGTAAAGCTTCTGGCCCTTTCCCTTAGAGGGAAACTCCTCTACTGGTATAGATCTCTACCACCCGGTAGTATTACGAGATGGGACCAGCTAGTTGATCAACAGATGGGAAACTTCAATGAATCCTATGATCTTACGTCTCTGTTGCACCAGTTCACTTCAATCAAGAGACCCATAAGAGGAGATCACAGATTTCAATGTGAGGTTTTCTCAAACCTGGCAGAGAGTGCTAGTTGGACTTCGACCAACCGACGAAGCTACAACGCTCTATTTCCTTCAGGATTTCAACCCCGATATCGGTCTCATGGTAAGATATTCTAATGTTAATACTTTTCTTGAGTTGTATGAGTTAGCTAAGAGAGCGGAGATGGATTTAATAGTTGTGGGCAAGCTCCCCAAAAGGATGTCGATGCCCATACTTCTCAAATTCTTACAACTCTAGTATGCAAGTGTAGCCGCTTCGTAAATCTCTGCCACCCCTATACTCTCAATTTCATCTTGGAATCTGAATCCTGTTGTGTCTCAAATCACTGCTCCACAAATCTATTTCCCTAAATTTTCAACTGCACAACCCACTCTCTTCGGCATTTCCCATACTACCAGCACTAACTCAACCTCCTACCCTTCATCCAATACGGATGATGGCTCCATCACCACTCACTCTGAAATCTGATGATATACAAAGCATAATTCTGTAGGAAATGTAGTCTCTGAACCCTATAGTTCAGATGTTGTCTAATGACATGACCATTGTAAAAAGGAAGCAAGCACAACAGGAGTTCCTACCGAGGAGATCTTATCCTACACCTGCACTTACCAAGGACCAAACAGTCCAGCAAGGGAAGGCTTCGATGAGAAATGCTACAATTGATGAGGCTCCAAGCACTTCCGATTATGTATATTGGTGTTCTACGTGCAATGATCCGCATGAAGAAAATACTTGCACCCTGCACCAACACTATGTACAAACGCTGGCGAAAAGTAGTCACAGCGGTCAAGTGAATGTCATTATGCAGATGAGTCAAAACCTAGAAATTGGTGAGGAAGAGCCCATTGCAGTACTTACCAGAGGAGGAAGGAAGGCAATAGAAACAGATGCCACTTAGACAGCTCTTGCAAAAGAGCAAGTTCGGCCCAAGAAAGGACAATCGTCTACTTCGGCCTCGAGCGAAGCTTCTTCACCTGCACTAGTCAAAGAAAAGACTCAAAAGGCCTCTGCCGAACCACCTCAGGTAGAAACTAAGGAGCAGGCTAAGGAAAAGCTCAAGTTTCCTTCCCTCACCAAGCGACAAAGAGTTGAAGCTACAGAAAAATATCATACTCGGTACAAACCCAGAAAGGAACCCAAAGTGCTCAAAGCTCTGGCATACAACATCATAGAGGAATTGAAGAAGATTCTGGCTAAGATCAGCTTGTACGATGCACTCCAACTACCTGGATAGGTCGACTTGCTGCAAGAATCGTTGAAGACAATTAAAGCAAAAAAGACAACACCGCTTGCTCTTGTGCAAACCTTTATCCACATTTATCATGGGAAAGAACAGACCACCTTCATTCTACCTAACCCTAAAAATGGAAGAGTATATTATACATAACTATATGATCAACTCTGGGGCCGCTACAACAGTCATGCCAAGGGCAGTCTGCGAAGAAATAGGAATGGAGTATACACGAAAAAGTCAGGGTGTACTCCAATTGGATGGTACTCCAGTGAAGACCATGGGAGTGATCAAGGACATTCCTATCCGGCTACATAAGATGCCTCAGATTATAGTCATACAAGAGGTAGTTGTAGTCGACTTGGAGCCATATTTCAGTATGTGCTTGTCAAGGGAATTCACGGCTAAACTGGGCGGGTATCTATCTATGGATTACTCTCACCTAGAGGTTCCATTCAAAGGAAAGAAGGTAAAGATCTACAATGAAAATCCTTCTTCCTTTCTTGTGCAGAAGATGTCCGAAGAAGAAAGTAGCGAACCAGTGAATGCACTAGTGGAGGAGATAGAGCAGGTGGACCTGATCAAAGAGTCTCTTGCGCAATTGAGCTATGAAGATGAGTTCTCATTGGCAGACTTCAACGCCATGGTGGAGACCGAGATAGGGTGTTATGCGATCACCAAGACTAATAATCACTCCCAACCAAGGAATAGAACAAGTTCCTAGGAAGAACTATGGAATCTATTCTTCGATGGCACCTGATGTAAAAATGATGCTAGGGCAGGGATTCTTCTAGTTTCACCATCCAGAGAGAAAAAATAGTATTGCTACCGGTTGACATGGAGCTGCACTAACAATGCAATAGAATACGAAGCATTATGCCTAGGACTTAAGAAAGTTGATAAGTTAGGCATAAAGCATCTCCAAATCTTTGGAGATTCCGAACTAGTTTGCAACCAGGTCACAAATAGGTGTACCTTGAAGAAACATTATCTAAGGTCATACCGCAATAGGGTATGGGACTTGTTCGATTAGTTCGAATCTCTCAATCTGCAGTCAATCCCATGAGAGATGAACCGAAATGCCGATGTTTTTGCATCCATCGTAGCCAGGTACTCTCCAGTAGAATACATGGTGCATAATCCTAGAGCTATGAGAATGATCTACAGGCCCTCTGTTCCAGACAAAGAGCTACATTGGCAAGTGTTTTATAATGATGAGAAGATTATAAATTTCATGATCCAAGAAGCCGCCACAGTCGAAGACCGAAGCTCTGATGAAGGAGAGTATGAAGGGTTGATCCAATTGAAGAATAATCATGTCCCCAAGGGACTAATCACCCTTGAAAGTCTCTTTTATTGGAACGACCGAGCTCTCTCTCACATGATCAAAGTCCATGAAAAATAGTATCAGGACTTGGAGCTCAAACCTGGGAAAGCAATAAATGTGGGAACCGATTGCACTTCAAGGGAGATAGAATAGATACAGAATCTATGTAGAAGGTTTTCCAATATAATTGATTGGTTTTATCAAGATCTTCGAGGATATAATCGGTAGCTAGTTCAACACACAATCAAGTTGTAGGAAGGGGTCAAACCCTTTTGACAAAAGTAGAGACCGGTGAATCCCAAGATCAAGGTCTTAATGAAGGCCAAACTCTTGAAGATGCTTGAGGCAAAGATCATATATCCCATCAAGAACTCTTCATGGGTAGCAAACTTGGTTCCAGTCAGAAAGAAAAATAGAGATATCAGGTTATGTGTAGACTTTCACAATCTAAACTAGGCATCGCTTAAGGATCACTATCCTCTCCCACAAATTGATCAAATTTTGCACTTGGTGACTGGAGCTCAACACTTTTCTTTGCTCGATGGTTTTTTTGGATACAATTAGATTTGGGTCAAGGATGAATACCAACACAAGACGACATTCACCACCAAGTGGGGGACATTCGCTTACTAGCGAATGCCATTTGGCCTTTCAAATGCTGGGGCCACTTTCTAGAGAGCAATGGATCTTGCTTTTGGTGAGCTTCTAAATAAGGTTATCATCATCTATCTGGATGACATGATTGTTTTCTCCTGAATAAGGGAAGACCACCCCACACATATACAACAAGTTTTCAAAAAATGTCGAGAGTTCGACATCTCAATTAATCCAAAGAAGTCCATATTCGTAGTCAGTGAAGGAAAGTTGTTGGGACATGTGATATCAAAAAAATGCCTTGCTATAGATCCTAACAGATCCAAGGCTCTAATGAAGCTTCCACTTCCCATAGAAAAGAAAGGACTTCAATATTTATTTGGCCAGATTAACTTCGTGAGGAAGTTTGTCCCCGAATTCACACAAGTCATCAAGTCGATGTCCCAACTCCTGAAGAAGGGTGCCGAATTTAGCTAGACCGAAGAAATAAAAGAATATTTTGAAGAGGTTAGAAATTGAATTGCTCAGGCGCCGGTCTTGATGAATCCAGACTACAGTCGAGATTTCATCATGTATGTCATAGGAGAGCCCGATAGCTACGCTACTGTCCTAACACAAAAGGGAGAAGATGGTGAGGAGCGTCCCATCGCATTTCTAAGTCAGGTGATCAATTCCCACAAAGAAAGATATAATTTCATAGAGCATCAGGTGCATGCAGTAATGAAATCACTAAGGAAGTTCAAGCAGTTCATCTCTTAGATCCGAGTCACAGTTTATGTCATTCATACCGATGTGCATAACTTCATTATCCAAGGAAAATTGGGAAGTAAAAGAGTTGGTTGGGTGAACAAAATACAAGAATTTGACATTGAGATCAATCCCACAAAATTGGTTCACGGTCGTGCACTATGTCAAGAATTAGCAAAGAATGCAGCGGCCGAAGCTGAAGAACCTCAAAAGGATGACTTACCAGTCGAAGAATGCTTCACTAACTACAAATAAGATGAGAAGGATTGGGTCAGTGATATAATCTGCTATTTCAACACTGGCAAGTGTCCTTCGCATATAAATGCATCACAACAAAGACATTTCAAGATGCGGTCCTCCAGATACACTCTGCGCCTCGAAGGCCTATTTTTTAGGAACATTGATGGTGTCCTTATTAAGTGCATCAAGGATGATGATAAAAGGAGAGTCCTGGGAGAGTTCCATTTAGGACTATCGGGAGGTCACTTTTTAGGAAGAACCACAACATTAAAGATCATTAGGGCGGGTTATTATTGGCCCACACTCTTTGCCGATGCCTTCATAGTTTGTCGTAAATGCAAGCAGTGTCAGAGGTTCATCAGCCAAAACAAAAATTCTACAATGCCCCTTCGTCTGATACAAGTAGAGACACCCTTTCAACAATGGGGTTTGGATTTTATAGGAGTCGTATCACCAAATTCCTCTGTAGGATATAGGTTCATCCTGACAGCAACAAACTACTTCACCAGGTGGGCTAAAGTGATCCCTACCAAACATGCAGATCAAGAGACTATAGTCACCTTCTTGGAAGGATTGATCACCAGGTTTAGCATCCCTGAAGCAATCATCACAGACAATGGCCCTGGCTTCATAGGTGCTAAAATCAATTATTTCCTCTACAGGTATGATATATATCATAAAGTATCCTCCAATTATTATCCACAAGGCAACAACTTGGCAGAATCCACCAACAAGAATCTATTGAGAATGCTAAGGAAGCTCATAGAGACAAAAAAAGGACTTGGCATCTCCTTCTATATCGGGCCTTGTGGGCCGATCGGATTTTTGTCAAAAGGTCAATCAAAACTTCGCCTTATGCTCTGGTCTATGGCAAGGAGGCCATCTTACCCATCCATGTTGAGATCCTTGCACTGCGATTGATAGAATCAGAATATGGAGTTAGTCCGATGGAGAACAGGTTAGCTCAGCTGCTGTGACTGGAGGAGGATCATGAAGAATCATACCAAGACTTCGCTAAGCATACTTAGGTCATCTGAGACTGGTTCAAGAAAAAATCATCCGATCGCACATTCAATGTGGGAGACCTGGTATTGAAGTGGGATTCTTGGAAGGCCAAGACTAGAAATCATGACAAGATGGACGTCTTTTGGAATGGACCATTTGAAATTATGAAAGTAAACTCGTCCAATTCATTCATCCTCAAAGATGCAGATGGACAAGTTCTGCCGATCTCTGTCAATGGTCTTCATCTGAAGACTTTTCATCGCTAAAGATAATTCTTCTCTTTAAAAAAAAAAAAAAAAATATGTGTATATATACTTCTGTATATAATTTGCATTTGTATATACATTCTCTTCCAAGATCACAAAGCCAAGTACCACTTCCAAATATTCTTCGGAGACTTCTGATGTGAAGTAGCAAGTACAAAAGGTTCGCTGCGAAGAAGGTAACCAAAGGCAAAATTCTGCGAAGCAGTTTTCAAAAGGAGAGCTTCGCACCCGAAGTATTTTCAACAGCTACTTCGGGCAACATTCTTGCGAAGTGGATTATAAGGGGCTCCTTGTGAAGCATGTTACCTGAAATGAAGCTGAACCAAAATATGAATGAAGGCATGAAAAGAGCTTCACACCCAAAGTATTTTGTCCCCGAATTCACACCCAAAGTATTTGCGAAGTAGTTTTCAAAATGGAAAACTTTGACGACCCTCAAAGAAAAAGCAGCAACATGGCGAAGAAGAAGTACTTCAGGCCTGAAGCATTGAAAAATAATCCGAACCAAAGGTTCATCGTGAAGCATTTTTAGCATCAAGTTTCTCTTCGTCAAGCCAAACACGCGCGATGTGGAGAATTTGAAATGTGCCTCGAAAAACATGCGAACAATGGTCTTGAGAGGATTACAAAGCAGATGAAATTAAGGAAAATGGGTGGTGGAACACTGCCCGAGATGATCGAGTCAAAAAAAGAGAAGAAAAGCTCGCACCAAGGTATGAGGTAGCAACGGGTGGTGTCTCCAGTATGAAGTATAATCATCAAAGCATGCAGCCCTATGTACCACGTCGCTGCAAAAGTGGTTTGAGAATACGACAGCTTTTGTCGTCCAAAGTACAAATTTAATTTTTGTAGGTGCCATAAATTTAGGTGGTTGTATTTTTAGGCTATAAAAGTGAGTTCTTGGCAAGAGGGAAGTTATTTTTCCATCAGTTAGAGCTAAACTAAGAGCCTTCGGATATTCTGCAACTCTCCCGTCTGTTGCATCTAGCCATTCGCATTTAAGCCCCCACATCAGGAACTCTATTGCTGTCCATAACAACATGGGAAAGAAGAACTCTAAGGAAAAGAGAAAAGAGTCCAAAGTTGCAGGCCCCAAAAAGACAAAGAAGGGGAAGGAAGAGAAAAAGCGCACCCCGAAGAAGTTAAATCCTCCCCTTCAACCCGGAAAATAGCCAATGGAAGAGGGGGAGGACTCAGAAGAAGAACAGCTTGTGGAGCCACCAATTGATGGGTGGGAAAGAATCTGAGACATGCAACTCTCGAAGGGTGTTTCCGATCTTTGACACACCATAGAATTCATGACAAGCAGGCTCACACCAAAAAATAAGAGAGTTGCTGCTTATTACTCCCAAATTTACTAGTTCTTAACATCGCCTGCTCACCATTTTCCCGAGTTGATCTATGCCATAGCACAAAATTACCAACCTGCTACCCGACAGGTGTTAGATGCTTCAAGACACAAGCTATTCTCCATCCTGAAGGAAGATGTACAAGTAGCCTTCACACCGTAGTAGGGCCCGCCCAAGGTCTATTCTGTTCGCAATGTCCTCCTAAATGAACAAATGGAGAGATTCACCTCCAACAACCACATATTGAAGTTCCTACGGGAGAATCTCAAAAGCGGGCTGCCTTCAAACAAGTTGCCTCAGATGCCCTTACCCTTGGAGGCTTTCAAAAACATAGATATTTTTTCTATCATTGCATGGGTGGTGGGCTTGTCAAAGGATACTTCAGTACAGCCCTGGCAGGTGTCTCTGGCCGAATGCATTTCAAGAGGGGAGTTTTATGCCCCTGATGCTTCAAGGCTGAACACCAACCCAATTTTCTTTGATTGGGCAATTTAGGTGGCCTGAACCTTGCATACAAGGCTCACTAGCATGAAGAATTTAGTAGCAGGCTAGTACTTCTCACCCTGTTCCTTTCTTGTCTAGTTGTAATTCTACTAGGTTCATAAGCATTTTCCCCATATCGCCATCTCTCCAAGCGACAAGGATGGAAATCCTCTGCCAGTGTACCAATGGACTCCCCTCTTATTGAAGGAGGAGTCTTATTATTCTTTTAATCAGCAATTTTTGGGACCCACCATGCATTTGTTGAAAGGTTCTTCTCCTCGGGTACCACTCAGTTTGAGAGATAGAGTGGTGCTAGGAAAAATGGGAGATGTCTTCCAATTGACACAGGGACTGGTGATTCGCATATTCAGCTTCATAGGGAAGCTCTTCTTGTTGCCAGTCTACCACTCAGAATATCAGTTCGCATTGGAAGTCGCTCGATAGAGCGAATCTATAAATACAGTATACAGCCATGATCGAAAGTGGGCACATACCTACGATTTCTCCTTCAGAATGGGTGTAATCCAAGTCTTTGCCCTCAAATAGAATATTTTCCTAGAAGAAAATCTTGTCGAGTTTTGCCTACTCTAGATTCCTCAGCAGTGGTTCTATGATCCTTTGGGCATGATGAGGGATCATTTAAAATTCAAGAACTTCCACATTTGCCCTCACCTCGAAGTTGTGGAACAAAGGAACAACCCCAATGGAAAATATCTAGAGTGGCATTTAGAAAGGATGAGGACATTGCCTCCATGGGATGAGTTCTATCCTATAGAGGTCAAGTACGACCCTGATCAACATCCCCTCTCGAATCTAGGCTCCACCTTTCAAAAAAAGGCAAGGGACGATTTGAAGGAGGAGGTAAAATACTGGAGCGAGGAAAAGCTTTGGGAATGGTGGACAATGAGAGTCCACCGTCAAAAGACAAACTCCTATGGACTCTTAGCATCGGATAAAGACTTCACAATTCTTTATGACTCCAATGTCGAAACCTAGAAGTCGATATCCTTTGCAGATTTTATTCCCCCAACTACCCTAGGATCGGGTGAAATCCCAAGAGGCGCTAAAGATGCTTTGGAAGAAGAAAAGGAAGTAAGCACCGAAGAAGTAGAGCAACCATTAGAGAGGAAGAAAAGGAAGAGGCAAGAGAAAGTTTAAATGCCTTCGAGCCATCCAAAGTGCCCTCGTACGAAACTTTCAGGTACTCCTACTAGATCCCCTACATCAGGCCTAGCTGAGGCAAACATTAAGGACACAGGGGCACCAAGTGCTGAAACAGTCACCAAAGTAGATATCATGGATGTGGAGGAACTCCTCCAACAAGAGAAGGACCCTAGAGCAAAATTTGTAGAGGTCGAGAGTGATGAGGCCCAAGAGACACAAGAGACGACCATGCAAGAGGTAACCATAGCCGCTTTGCCATAAGGGCATGCAGGTACGCACTCTCTTCCCTTCACTTTGGTCTCTAACACATCCATGGCAGCCCCAAGTGGAAGCCCTCATCAGTCTCTCCTTTCCCCACAAAGTCAATCCCCCACTCAAAAACTGCCCATCGCCAGCCCAATCCTACATAGCCCCACTCCTCCCGAGTCGTCTAACCAGGATAAGCCCGCTGAAACCACTTCGTAGTCACCAATCACCATAGCCCACTCTCCCATAGCTCAAAGCATAGTCCCACTTGCCAAAGTCCCTGCTACACCCATCCTCGAGTCATCAGGTGAACCTGTCCCTGTTAGTTCTTTATATTTGTTTACACCTTTGGCTAGAGATTCGGCTCTCTATGAAATAGACTTATCTTCAATAAAGGAGCACCCTATGGCTGAAAAGCTACTCCTAGCTCGATAGAATACAGAGAAGATGCTAAATGAGGTGAGAAATAAAAGAGGGAAATCTCTGGCTCAAGTTGAAAAATGTGCAGTTTTTGACCTGAAGGGTGGAAAGTTGCATAAAGTGAAGAAGATCCCTAAAGTCCAAAATCCCCTGGACGAAATGACTCCAGCCGACTATGACTACTAGGAGAAAACCAAGGACCTGGAGCATTAAAACATAGATGACGAATCCGCATCCATGCATGTTAGGGTCAAAAATTTCAGAGCACATGCCAACATTGCCAAACAACATAGGTTTGAAGCAGAAAATGCCAACATCAAGTTGAAAGAAGAGTTGGCTAGGATTCACTCTGAGCTAGAGGATTCGCAGAAGCAAGGCAAATTGCTCAAAAGGGAAACACATGCCCTCAAACAGCAAATTCTACAATTGCAAACTTCGACCGAGCAACAAGCACAAAAATAAGCCAAAAATGAGCTAAAGGCCAAAGAGCTCAAGAGCAAGATCTTGCAATCCCAGCAACAATTATACCAAAAGGTGAATCTAGAGCTGTTCGACAAAGGTAGGATCAAGGAAATCCGCTCTCACCTACTCAAGGTTTTCAGATCTCGGGCTGCCAATGCCCTATCAATTTTAATTTATGTCATCGAAGCTCAGCATGCCATCACTAAGAAGGGACCAATGGTGGACGAGGTGATTCAAAAAATTAATAAGCGACTCAAGATTGCCTTTGAAGTCCAAAGCATTAGGTATCAAGACCTATAGGTCACTGCTATGAGTCAAACGACTAGGGATTGGTCTACTACCCAAGCCACTGTTCGCACTTTATTTTCCAAGGTGAAGAAAGTGTAAAAGGCGAAAGACCTCCTTGATATATTTGAGCAGGAGCAGCGCACTTCAATGAGTTACTTTGAAGACCTTTCTTCTTTGGGTTTCTCAAGTTTCACGGATGATGATGGGAACCTTATCACAAGGGAAGAACTAAATCTGGCATGGATCCATTTTGAAAGTGACATTTTCGAAATTGATGAGTGGGAAGAGCTGGTCATAGAGGGATAGGTCACGGACTTCATCCTGAGGCACTGCAAAATTGTGACTTGCCTGAATGACCTAGGTGCAAGGATCAAGCACGCAGACATAGGGTAGATTGACCAATTCTATGTTCTGGTCAAGGCGCTCGAAGACCAAGAATCATTTCAAAAAGGGGTCTAGGCTCATGTCCACTGAACTATAAAGAAAATTTGTGACCGTCTTATCCCATCACCATAGCAGGAGGCCACGCCAATAGAGGAAGAAGAAGCAGAGGAATAGGGAGAACAAGAACCAGCTGCAGAGGAACTCCCAGAAGAAAAAGAAGGTGCAAAAGATAGAGGATAAGGATTGGGAAAGGACTCCGGCCCAATGGATCAAGACTAAGTGTCCTCCCACCGAGATGAGCTCATTGCCCTGCGAGCCACCAAGAATGTTGACAATTTTGTCACATTTCTCAAGGGGTAGAAAAAGAAATCGAATTTTGTATAGATTTTGTAAAGTTTTTCTTTGTTGTCTTTTTATTTTGAAGTTGCAACAATTTTGGCTTTCAAAGCCACCCCTTTGTATAAAAAGTAGAAAGAAAAAGGCTTCACTACCGAACAAGCTAGAGAAAAGAGCTTCGTCAAAGAAAATGAAGCTGCTTCACACCCAAAGTATTGCCAATGCTACTTCGGGTGAAAATTTTGTGAAGTAGTTTTGCCAAAGAAAGAGCTTCACACCTGAAGCGCTTCCAGCATTGCTTTGAGTAGGATTTGTCGTGAAGTAGTTTTGTCAAAGAAAAATGTAAAAGGACCGATGAAAAGGGCTTCGGTCTAGAAACATTTCTAACTACTTTGGCTAGAGGACCAATGAAGCAGAACCCGAAGAAGCATTGAAGAATCCTTTGCCAGAAAATTATCAAAACATCTACTTCGGGCCTCTTCATGCCCGAACCATTTCTACTTCGGCGGAAACCATAACGAAGTATTCACTTCGGCTAACTTTTTCCCGAACCATTTCTACTTCGGCAGAAAATCTAGCGAAGCATTCACTTCGGCGAGTTTTCACCCGAAGCATTTTTGATCGAAGTTTTAGCAGCCAAGAGGAGCAAAGCATTTTTGAAGGCAGGAATGTGTTTCGGTCGAAATCTCCCCGAACCATAGTTTTGAAAGAAGATCGTTGTGAAGCGATTTCATTAGCGAAGCGGCCAAGGATAAAGAGGCCCGTTTTGCAAAGCGAATATGCTTCGACACTCCCCACCCCCGAAGTAGTTTTGCAAAGCTCAGTTTTGTGAAGTACTAACCTAAGAGGAGTTTTGCTTTGGCCTAGAATCATTGTGAAGCGAAGTTGTGAATGAAAACTTAGCGAAGCACTTCATGGGCACACGTTCCAAGCTAGGTATCTTCTCGATGCGATCAAGTGCCTCATAAATGTAATTTTTCATGCCCAACAAGCCCGTTGCTCATTTTTGGCAATCAAAAGTGAAGTATCAAGCCATGATGGAGAATCCAGCGAGCATGGCGGCCACTCGAGCACTGCACCCGAAGACCAAGGATGTCTAGATGACTCATCAATGCACCTTTCCATGGTTGACCCAGTCATAGTTTCCAGTTTTGGTAACATATTTGAAAGCTCAGTCACGAGAGCCAAGGAAGGCCAAATTCTTAGATCTCGAGGGCGTACTCTTCTTTGCTATGTAATTATGATTTAGAGGCTCGAGTCCTCTATAAAAACCTAGGTATTGTAATGGAAAATGGGGGGGAACTATCTGCTAGAAAGCTGCTGTAACTTGATGTCCTGCGATCAATACTAAAGAGCATTGAGCTTCATTTCTCTCTTTTATGTTGCCTTCTGTGCTTGTTTCTTCTATCTCTCCTTGTTTGTATGTTGGATGCTGAATCTTGCATCCGGTGTGTGATCGGGGACTGTGTCCTAAAACTCGTTCTAAAGGATACATAGGAGTGAAAAAGTGTCATATTGACTTTCTTTTATGTTGCCTGCCTCACTTGATTCTTTTGTCTCTCTTCATTTGTAGACTGAGATGCTAAACTCTACGTTCGGTGTGCGATCGGGGACAGTACCCTAAAACTCATTCGGGAGGATACATAGGAAGGTTGATACTACGTTTCTTTTATTTTACTCTTGGTACTCTTTGCTGCTATTCAAGTTGTCTGTTAGCGATCATGCTTCCTGTTCTCTCCCACCTCAAATCACAGATCTCTCTTCCCTTAACCCTTTTTATTTATTTCTCTAACCCTTACTCCTTTTATCTCTTTCCTGCACCCTTATTTCTCTAACCCTTACTCCTTTTATCTCTTTCCTACACTCTAGTCTTCAAAACACCCAAGTAGTTTAGCATAGGATCCGGCCTTTCTCCGAAGATTGGCACGAGGGGCATCTCTTCCCTTCGGCCTTTCAATGTTGGTCCAGGTCTAGGGTGCATACATTTACTCAAAATCCTTACCTAGGCATATCTGATGACCAACAGGTCTCCCATACTCCACCCTTTCCAATGGCAGCCCTATAGGTCTCCTAATGATTATATGCTCCTAGAAACATACCTGTAGGAAAGAGGTAAGTACCAATGCTTTAATTCCTCTATAAACAACCCTATGGAGAGTATTGTACAACTGTCACAAAATGTATGAGCCCCATGCAAACCACCCATGTTAATCCCTCATGTCACAAATGACCTCTACTAGAGTCCATGGTAGTTAACAATCATTGAGATGACACAATAATAGCCCTACCATCATACCACTAAGTACCACTATCAGTCTAGATATATTAGTTGTATGCCCAAGTCTCTCAATTCTAACTCTGCCTTTCTTGAGCAAGAAGCTCGGATCCCCAGAAAACCGCTGCATTGCCTATCCCTTATTACCAGATGGAGCTACGAACATACCCCTGATAGGCACCCTGAGCATCCTCTAGATATCCTCTAGTGTCAGTACCATCTCCTCCATTGGTAACAAAAAATATGAGGACCCCAGATACCACATCTCAACCAATGTCATTAGTAGCCTCGGATCCACTAAGATTTATGGCATCTCTACCACATGTCTTAGCCCTGTCACCTCTAGAGTGTTCCTCTCTACATCCAAGAGGGCACTCAAGTCTTCTTGGAGACCACCGTATCTCCATTCCCTGTTATTCAAAGCTAGTTTCTGTTAACAAAATAAAGCAACACAAAAATCAAAGTTAGTAATTGGTCCTAAAATTGCAAGATCGGACTTAATTTTCAATATCAGACTTAATTTTCAATATCAAACTTAATATTCAATATCAGAATGAATTTTCAATATTGGACTTAATTTCATAATATCAAAATTAATTGCTCAATATCGGATCTATTTTTACGATATTGTATTCATCAATATCACCAAAATTTAATTGATATTGAAAAAATTGGACCTATCTTGACGATTAAAAAAAATATGATATCACCAAAATAGGGCCAATATTGCCAAAACGGCCCGATCTTGCTGAAACAGCTCCACGACGGTAATCATGCCTTAATAATCCAAAATTTAAACAAATTAAATGCTAAAACATAAAAAATTTAAGCTAACTAAGTTCAAGAAACTTACCCTTACACTCCCCGCCCTCGTCTGCACCTCACCCGCTCGATGTGTGACCTATGTCATCTTCTCCTCAGAGCAACAGTTTCAACAAAAGTGAAATAGAAAATGAGTTATGTTTTTCCCTAAATTTTTCTATTTTATTTCATTTTACCCTTAATTCAAAAATTTTGAGTTTTGCACCAAACATAGAATTTGGCATAAAAACTTGAAGGGCGTATCACACCTAATGCAGTTATAGTAAATTTTAAGACTTCAACAATTATTTGCAATAATTTTTTGGTTTATTGTAAAACATGTTATCTTTTCTTTAACGCATTTTTTTTCAAAAATGCGCTAAAGAGGGGGAAAATGTAATAGGCTAAAATTGATCCATGTCAATTTAACCTAAGTCAAAAACATTCAAAAATTAATTAAAACTACTTTCTAACCTCCTACATTGATTTTTGCACCCGTATAAAGTTTATTTTTATCCTCTTAATGATATTGTATCTATTTGAACGATATCAAACTTCATTGTATGAAATTGGATGTCCGATCTCATCCAAAAATAGAAAATTCCCAAAATAACAAAACAACAAATTTTGTTGTATCCATTTTGTCTGTACCTGGCCAACGACATGAAAGTTACGATATCGGATCAATCGATATCGTATAGATTGGGAGAAATCATAACTCCCCTTGTTTGTTTAGTCCAACCCCTCTAACTCACCTTAACTATTTAATAGAGGTACTCTCCCTATATTCTACCTGGTTCTTAATCATTCTCGCATCCTTAGTGTTATAGTGCATATTTCTAGTTTCATATTCTTTTGCAGGTTCAAAGATCTGATGTCGTGCATCGACTGGTACGATACGATATCGAACATATGATATCATCAAAACAAGTATGATATTACTTGAAGATCACTTGGGGGCACCTTCAAACCTTTGTTTGCATTTCTAGTCCTTTATTTTGTATTTACAAGATTACATATGTTATTTATCATCTCATTTAAGCATAAAGTTTTGTTCATCATATCAGGAGTTCACCACCATTGCATTCCATTTTGTTATTTTGTATTTATAGCTAAATTCACATTGATTCCCTTCAAGTGTTGCAAACAATGAATTTTACATAGTCTAATCAATGCTTAATACAAGTCCTATTATTTGCAAATTTGTGTTTTGGCATCAAATTTGTGAAATTTTAGGTTTCTGATCAGATCAGACCTTTCAATATTAGATCGAACCTATCGATACCATATCGAACATCTGATATTATCAGAATAAGTCTAATATTATCCACAACATGTAAAAATATTCAACATCAGTCATCTGGATTGAGTAAGATCATGAAATTTCTTTAACAATTAAGCATTGCATCTATTTATCTTATGTATTCTGCTATGTGTTGTATTCATTTGAAGTAAAATTTCATATAGTATTGAAAGCATGAGGATACGAAAGCAAAAAGGAAACTCCAAGTGCGATGCAAAGTGAACTAAACTTAACGCTAAATCCTATGAATTGAAAGTGAATGAAAAGAGGGAAAGCATGAACGAATCGAATCGAAACAAAATCTAATAAGGAAGACATCCCTTTTTATTGATATGTTTCATAACCCGGTTACAATGCGCCTCCTCCCATTCTAAGGGCTAGGAGCGTTAAATATGCGTTCTTGTTACACCCATTGATGTTATTCCTTCTTTCGCGTGCCCACATGTAAAATGGGCGGACCAAATGTTGTCGTTGCTTGCATTTATGATTCTTGGCTCCTTTCAGATCCTCTAATGTCCTGGTCCTATGTTCAAAGAAACAAGAAATAGTCAGTAGCACCTGTGGATGAAATAAAACATGCAATCCCCACGCCTTTGATTAGTGCATGCAAGGTATAAATAAAACGATAACTAAAATATATCCAAATGATCTAAAAATTTGACAAGGACATCAAGACCTCACAAAGAAAACACTGCAAATGGAACAGTCTAGAAATTCCTCATAGATTTGTATTCACTTTGGGGCGGGACGAATAGACCTACAACAAAATGTCAAAAGGCACTGTCCCAAATGTCACATATGGGAAGCTCCAAATCACCTGCAAAGTTGGGATTAGCTAATTGGGGGTGTTTTAGGAAGACCTAGAAGGTCAAATTTCCCCAATTCGGCCTCTATCACCAGGAATTTTATGGGGCTAACTGCAAGTTAGTAAAGGCGAGCGAAGATAGAAACATGATCAAAATTGCTCAAAACAAGGTGAAATTTAAATGGCAACCTATCTAAGCAGCATAGAATTGAATGCAAAAATGATAGAAAGGAAATTTTCCATAGATTTCCAATCATTCCGGAGTGGGGCGATTAGGACTGTAGCAGTGTGGGGGTGCCCGAGGACAGACTGCCCGTCATTTGGGGCTCAATTTTGGCACCAATCCACTTGGGATGGGTCCAAAAACTCTTGTGGGGTATTGTCAACAAATTTGATGGGATATTGTGTCCAAATGTCGAGTTTTTGGTTTTGTATTTGTGCTTCCAATAACCACCCTATGACCTCCTTTCCAAAAGAGATCAAGGATGTGAAAGGCACAACTCAAAGGGGTGTGGGTGTGAAAGTAAAATGACAACACTTCGTTGCTCCAAAATGCTCCTTCTCTGTATTTTTTGGGGTGAGAAGACTCACCATTTTATAGACTTGATGGTCTCTTTGGATGAGCATGTAGATGCGCCACTTGGCAATCATGCCTCTCCAGGGGAGGGAAGATTCCTCCCTGATTAGAGGCTTTATGACTACCCCTGTAACTACCTCTAACGCTCAAAAATGCTCACTCACACTCCCATGCAATGAAGGAAGAATTAAGTGGCAGATCTGAGCTGCCATTTGTCAAGATTTGAATTTTTGCTCATCAAACCTGCTATTCACCCCACCCTGGAGTGAATACTGCTATTCGTCCCTGGGTGAGGCGAATACCAATTTGTAATCGTCCCTGGGTGGAACAAGTATGGAGCAGAGTTCCTGAAGGTGCCAAATTGACCTATGACCTTCCAAAAATGTTGTGAGAGTGGTTAAGACCATTGTTTAACCTCTAGGGGCTACCCTTGGGGCTGTGTGTATCAATGCGATCAGTGTTTGCAGTCACATAATCGGATAGGTGCTATTTTGTTGTCTACAAATCCCCCTTTTTGGGAAGTGTTGTGCGTGGCGCAATGCTAAGAAAAAATAGATAACCAAAACACTAATGATTAGGGTTTCTTAGTAACCTAACCAAATTTTGATACCCCAAGTATGGAAAGGGCATGCATTCTTGAATCCTTGCTTCTGACGAGTGAAGTAACTCAATTCAAATGTTAACCTTTTTTGGTGAGGTGTTACTTGATCTTGGACATTGATCAGTCATGAATAGGCAAAGGGCGCAACCTTTTGTTTGTGGGAACCTTGAGTTCATGATTCACGAATGCCAAGTGTTTTATCAACTTGTGATTATTGCTTGTTTGCTACCCCAAGTAGGAGCACGAGTTTCTTTGTCAATGATTCTTTGAATGCATGTCATTTCTATGATTGGGTGTGTATTTTTTGATTGGTGACTAAGTGTGACTACCCTCTCAAGTAACGAATCGATGAGGGAATGACCTGCATGAGAAAAGTGAGGAGTATCTTGACCCAAGATCACTTGTGTAAGGGTGCATTCAGATGTTTATCATTGAATGTGTGTGCAGTTTGCTGACATTTAGACCTTTTTTTGGTGGGTGTGAACCCTTTTTGTGATGCTTTTTGGGGATGAAATTCTCGACAATCCATCTTCCTGTGGAGCATTTCGGCTATGGTAGCCTTATTATGGAATAGTATAGTGAGGATTTGTGAACCCGA
Organism: Wollemia nobilis; assembly: GCA_028583015.1. NCBI lineage: Eukaryota > Viridiplantae > Streptophyta > Pinopsida > Araucariales > Araucariaceae > Wollemia > Wollemia nobilis. The sequence continues at coordinate 237,714 of JAQPPZ010016744.1, read as the reverse complement.
TGTCTATTTTGCATGCCTGGAATGTCGAGTGCAAAAGCACTCTCATTGGGCAAGTTTATTGTTTGTTTTTGGGTCATTTGTGCAATTTTTGCTGTTTTTTGAATTTTTTTCTCTTTATTCGTTCCTGGGTGGGATGAATATCAGTTGAGTATTTGTTCCAGGGTGGGATGAGTGCTATCTAGAGCACTCGTCCCTGGGAGGAACTATTATAGGCTCAAAAAGCCTATTTAAAGGCCAAAGCGAAGCGCTGCCAAATTTCTCTCGATATCATTAGTGCATGAACTGGATTGAACGACAAAGCCGAACTGAGACTAGTAAGTGATCCTCCTCGTTATTGCTTGCGATGTGATGTTACAGTTTTTAATATCGTAATTTATTTATGGTTTCGTTTGTTTGTCAAAATGAAAGCCTTAATTAAATGTATGTCATTGTGCGTGAGTTGTGTTATGGCTTTATGAAAACTTAGGTAAAAACCCTAGGTAAACAAATATCAAAGGTGATTTTAAACCTTAGTTTAAAACACAACTGAGAAACTTCACTTAACCCTAGTTTACCAAAGATCAAAACTGAACGTAAAAATTGAGTTCAAAATGTGGTTTAAAATTTTATTTTTAGTTGGCTTCATAAAAAAAAGGAAACCCTAGGTTACATGTATGTTGAAAAGACGTGATAAAAGTCTAAAATTTGTTTCATTTTTACAGTAAGGTAAACCTTAGGTAAAAGAAAAATTTTGTATTTTGTGATGTTTTTGTCACACAAAAACCTTAGGATACACTGACCGCGAAACCCTAGTTTTTTTAGGTTGAATTTGTCAGCTTTAAATTTAGAGTACGAAAACCCTAAGACTGACAAACTGTATTTGAAAATTTGTTTTTTTGTTTTTTATTTTTGTCTGTCAGTTCGAAAACTAGAGTATAGAAACCCTAAGACTGACAAATGGTATTTGTTTTTTTTTGTTTTTTTTTTTTCTGTCAGTTTTAGACTTAGAGTACAGAAACCCTAATACTGACAAACAATATTTGTTTTTTTTTGTTTTTTATTTTTGTTTTTTATTTTTTATTTTTATTTTTATTTTTATTATTTTTTTCTATCAGTTTTAGACTGAGTACAGAAACCCTAAGACTGACAAACGGTAATTTTTTTTTTTTGTTTTTTTTTTTTTGTCTGTCAGTTTTAGACTTAGAGTACAGAAACCCTAAGACTGCCAAATTGTGAATGTTGAATTTTTGGTGAATTTTTGTTGTTTTTAGTTGTACATTGTTTTATGCATGGTTGTATATTCATGTTACTACTATACAATTTTTCATGATTTTAATGTTTTTTTGTGTTGTTTTCTTTTGCAGGTTGTGAAGAGTCAATACCGCATGCCTACTATTTTTATTGAAGTGCGGAAGGCACTGGATTTGGCTGACTGGGAGTGGCTTGATGCCCTTGGGCTCAAGCAGGTGACTCGAATGGAGCCTATGGTCGGGGATCAGGCCTATCTGATGGCCCTAATAAAATTGTGGGATCCTCGGACCAACACCTTCCATCTCCAAATAGGGGAGATGACAGTGACCTTGGAGGATGTCTATCGAATTCTGTGGATTCTTGTGGTTTTGCTTTTGCGGGGTCAAATGACCAGTTATTTGTAGCTTGTAGGCAGTTATTTTGTTTATACACATGTCAAAATTTGATGTTATGCTCAATGATTGTTGAATGTGTATTTATTCATGTTAATTGATGTTGATGGATGCATATGTTATGATGAATGCAAATGTTTCTAATTTTCAGGATATGCAAACAAAATGGATGAATTAAATTTGTGATTTTTGGTGGGGGCACCATAGACTGTTTAGAACTTATGGCTTTTTGTATTATTAGGCGATTGCTATGGTAACTGAATTTTGTTGTATACATGTTATTTTTGCATTTTTTGATGACAATGCGAGGATGAAAGATAGCGCAATTGGTTTGGAATGTAGTTAAATTTTTCTGAGACTTAGATGTTTTAACTAACTAGCCATGACTGTACTTTATCTTACAAGACTTTTGAACAAGGTATGAATCAAAATTGTCTTTGACCAAGTTATTTCACATCCTTGTGTGTGCAATTGAGTTCGTTTATGTGGTATTTTTTAGGATACCGCCAGTGCCAGATAGGTTGTCAACCAACCTGTACTGAGGATCACCTAATTAGCTCCACTAACTTCCTTTGTTGTATTTAGTCAGATTAATTTGTGGTGCTATCTAGGATACCATAAGCTAGCTCATCCACATGCAAACATTGATCTATACACGAGTTTAATGTGATAGATATATCATCATGCGAGAGGTTTACCACCAATGACCGATAGGCTATCCACCAGATCGCTACTGAGGTTTACTTCATGATATTTTGAATGCTGAGAGTTCCAGGGATTCAAGTTTGACTCCCTTATTTTCTTCAATTATATTGGGATACTTGCTCTTTTGTAGTGATAAAAATCACTGTTTATTTTTATTATATATATATATATTTCTTTTGAGCAAGGGATTTGAATTTCGGGTGATGAGAATCACTATTGTATGTGCCTTTTGATGTATGCACTTTGGTGGTGATGTCAAATTTTTGGAGTTTTGACTTTTTGCAAAATTTTGATGTTTGCAATTTTTTAAGAACTTGGGATTCTTGGGGAATTGGGTAGGGAAGATGCTTGTCCTTTTGCCAACTCTCAGCATTCTTGGGGTCATTCACACAGGGGGATGAGCAAGATAAACGTTTCGCTTATGGTGACCTGGATTGCTTTACAGGTTTCATCTTTCATTCACACAATTTGGGAATTTTTATGTGTTTTAGTTTGTGTTGGGATGCTACGTAGCAAGGTGTGATCCAAGTAGAATTCTACCTTTGCAAAATCTATCTGACTTTGTACAGTACATGGCTAGAAAGCTAAATGATAGCTGAATGATGAAAACTCTTAATGCATTAGAAGACCACTGACTATGATATGGTAAAAAGAAGTGAATGGCGTTTATTTTTGATGGACTGCTTATAGAGTGGAGAAATGTGGAACAAGATGGATTGGCAAAGTAATTACAGTCTATGGTGCCTTGACCTGTATGACCACAAATATGCAATGTATGGATGTTATGCTTAATGTAGCTATTATTTTTGTGTTTTTTATAGATTAATTTTTGTGAGTATGAAGATGAGATGCAAAAGAGCTTTTTATTGTTGTGATGAGTTTGAGCATGCCTGGAAATGAGATGCAAATTTTTATTATTTTTGATGATTTTCCTATTTTTGAATTTTCTTATTTTTGACCAAGAGATTGTGGGAATCCTTGGAGCTTTTTGGTTTGACCAAAGAGGTAATGGGCACCTTTGGGGAATTTTGGGGATGACCAAGTGATTGTAGGAATCCTTGGAGCATTTGGTTTGACCAAAGGGATAATGGGCACCTTTGGGGCATTTTTGGGGTTGACCAAGCGATGGTAGGAATCCTTGGAGCATTTGGTTTGACCAAAGGGATAATGGGCACATTTGGGGCATTTTTGGGGTTGACCAAGTGATGGTAGGAATCCTTGGAGCATTTTGGGGTTGACCAAGCGATTGTGGGAATCCTTGGAGAATTTTGGGGTTGACCAAGTGATTGGGGGAATCCTTGGAGCATTTTGGGGTTGACCAAGCAATTGGGAATCCTTGGAGCATTTTGGTATTGGGCTATGACTCTTTTAGATATGGAATGGCTGCAAATGACTGATTTTCAAGGGTTCAAGTTCCTTGATTTCATCAAGAGAGGCTACTTGGTATGTTCCAGGTCCTATTTTACTATCAATTACATAGGGACCTAACCAGTTTGCCATGAACTTGTCCCTTAGATGGGGCAGCAAGCTAGAGTTCTGTTGGTTCTCTTTTAAGACCAAGTCACCAACCTGAAAGTCCCTCAGGTGAACTTTCATATTGTATGCTTTCTTCAGTCACTCTTGATAGATACGTAAATGATCAAGAGCATTAAAACATCATTCATCGAGCAATGTAAGTTGGTCTAACTAGGCCTACTATGCAGTGTCATCATCGATGAACTCTTACATCGATATGCGCAAGGAAGAAATTTCCAACTCGAGAGGCGTGACGACCTCGGAGCCATACACCAGCAAAAATTGAGTGGCCCTAGTGGGCATCCGAATGCTAGTGCAATAAGACCATAGGGCAAGTGGGATTTGAATGTGCCAATCCTTATGACTATCTACGACTATATTTTTAAGGATGGCAACTAACATTTTGTTTGATGCCTCTGCTTGCCCATTTGCCTACGAATAATAGGGTGTCAAAAAACTATGCTGAATTTTGTACTTTGTGGTCAAAGCATGCACGTATTTGTTTTTGAATGATGTCCCATTATCCGAGATTATCTTGGATGGAATACCAAAACGACATATGAAATTTTGTAATTAATTTTTTAAGGAAGTGTAACTAAGGTGTCGGTCAAAGCCGAAAATGCACCCTTATAAGTCATCTTCCCTATTTACAAAAATCAATGAAGAAAAGAAATGGATATCCCCCCTCAATTGCAAAAAGTATGCAACTCAAGAGTGTTGTGAAGGATTTTACAAATATTGCCTCCTAGACAATTTTACATCACAAAAAATCTCTCCTCTTGTTACAAGTACTTCAAACACCTAGATTTTGCTATTTATGAAGCCTAAAAGAGGTACAAGCACCCCTTATTGTAAGGTCTTCAAAAAAAATACTTATGCTATTTATGAAGCCTAAAAAAGAGAGAGAGAGAGAAGATGGTGTTTTTGCCCAAGGGACACATGTGTTTTCCCTCTACAAAACCGTTTTAGCAATTTAGCACTCCTTGTGCTATCTTTGAACCAGAAACAGAATCAGAATGAGACACTTCACTAGAAATATGGCTTCTGTGTTGTGTCTTTAGCATTTTAGTTTTGCTTATTTTGAAACCAACACTGAATGGTGTCTTGGTTGTCATTTTTACAATTTGTGCAAAACTATGCTTTCTAGGCAATTTGATCAAAATAGTTCACCAATTTGTCCTTTCTTATTGTAAGTACTTCAAGCATGATTGCTATTAGGAAGTCTAAAAGAAAAGGTGTAATGTTGATGACTTCTACTTTTCTAATTGCCTTTACAAGTTTTATCTCCCTCTTGACAAAATCTAAGTTTGAAGGAAGAAAGGAATTATCCCCCCTTAGTGCAAAGAATTGCAACTTTTAAGGTTCCTTAAAAAAAACTTGTTCTTTCTTTTGATTACCCTAAAAGAGTATCAAAATATAATTCACTCAAACAGATATTTAATGGCACTTGCCTTAACTCCCTTCATGAAGGATGAAAATTTGGAGGAAATTAAGCCAAACAAATAAGAGTGAATTAGGGGTTTTGTTGATTTAGGAGAGAATATCAAGTAATTTTGGCTTTAAATCTGTGCAAAGATTTACAAAAATTTGTGAAATTTTGGGGTTTAGTGTGTTCTTGATTATATGACTTATAATTGCAAAATAAATAATGCAATAATCAAACAAGAATGCCCTCAAAATGCTTATCACCTAGGTGTCGGATGCAACTGAAAATGCACCTAATTTGCCAATAAAGGTGTCGAGTAAAATAAAAAATGCACCTTTTAATTTTTGCAACAAAATGTGTGTTTTGTGTTGTGCAAAAAAAATGATATTTTTATGTCTCCTACTTTGTTTTTCAATTTTGCAAAAGAAGTACAATGTTGTCTTCTCCCTTGAATCTTGCAAAATTTAAAATTTTGAGCACTCCTTCCAAGACAAGTCGACACATGACCCACATTTGGAAGGCTTCCAGAACTAGTTGACAAACGACTTAGTTTTTGATGGACCCAAGGTTACAATTTCTTCTCAAATTTTTGCAAAAAAATGTGCAATTTTATGTCTTATATCCCCCCTTGGAGAAAACAAATGCACACTTTACCTTTGAATTTTACAAAAAAAAATTCCAGTCTCCTTGTTTGCTATTTGTGCAAGAAAGAATCAAATGTCTATTATTGTGTCCCTCTTGGATTTTGCAAAACTAACAAGGTTTGAGAAGAGTTTGTCAAATTTGCAACAAAAAAAATGTGCTCTAGTTATGTCCTATATCTCCATTTGGTGAGAAAACACTAGCACCTTTAAATATCAAAGTTGCAAAAAATATTTCTTTAATTTTTAATTTGCAATAGTTTAAGAAAAGTTTTAATAAATCATTTTAATTAATAATTAAAAAACTAAACAATATATATTTTAAATAAATCAATTTAAATATTTAAATAAAAATTGATTTAATAAAAAAAACATATGTTCAAAGTTTAAATTATTAAAAAAATAATTAAAAAAAACTTAACTAAAAAATGCAAAATAAATTTAAAAAAAAAAAAAATTTACCTTGGTTTGGCCCGGACGGGGCTTGAAACACCGACCTCCCGTTGGGCAGTTCCTTAGCGCTGGCCTCGTGGCCGGTCAGGCTAGCTACCCCGACGTAAAGGGAAGGGAAGGAGTTTCCCTTTCCCTTCACTCCTCGCACAGGCGGGGAAACTATGGGATTAATCCCACATTTCCCGTGCAGAGGAAATGTTGGGCATTAAAAGGGCTTTCAAGCCCTTTAACAATTGACTGCCCGGTGGGCAGTCAGTCCCACCACTACAAATATTTTGACCGCCACCACGTGGCACGACCGGTATGGTCGGGTGGTGCGTGGCAGTCTGCCATGTGTCACCCACGTGTCAGGTCTAGTGGAAGTTTGCCACTTGTCGAGTCCCAAGACGTGTCGAGTCCAGTCAAGGTTTGGCTGTCTGCCACGTGTCACATCCGAATCCAGTGGCTGTCAACCACATGTCATGTTTGTTCTAGGTCCAGTGGCTATCTGCCATGTCAGCACCTCGAGATCTATGCCCGAGGTCATGTCTAGTCGCCACATGTCACATTTTAAGTCAATGCCTCAGGATCTATGCCCGAGCGCACGTGGGTGCCGTCAGGTTTACATGTTAGGGTCTGAGTTCGAGCCTCAAGATCCATGCCTAAGTTTTCTTGTTAGGTCTTGTCAGATCTGGCGAAGGGCATGTCTACCCTCGCTAACCGGTCCAAGCCACCTGAGGGTCCCCTTGTTAGGGTTTGTCAGACCCGAGGGCACTCCTGCCCTCGAGTTTGGGTTCGATCCCCGCCTGGGAGGGCGCGCCTGCCCTCCCAGATATGCGCTAGACCTAGGGGGTAGCAGTAGTAGCTATCGATGATCAAAGGGCGCTCTTGCCCTCACAGATCCCAATGGCCAGATCTCTGCCACTGCGGTCCGCTAACGGTCTGTCAGGCCTGACAGCAGGATGCTGTCGGACCTGTGGGCCATCTCCTATGGCCGTCGGTGATGTGGGCCTATGGGACCTCTCCTAAGGCCACCTTGTGGTGGGAGATATCAGGCCTACGGGCCATCATACCTTAGGATCCGAGTCTATGGGCCATCATCTCGAGATCCATGCCACGGAGTGCTACGGGCCACCTTGAGAAGCATGCCTCAAAACAGCTACGGGTCGACTCCAGCTCCAACTCCAGCGGTGGTGGTGGTAAGCTCGTAATTGGAGCGAGGTCTACTCCTCACACCCGCTCTAATACCATGTCAGAGTAAGCAGTACAATATTATTGAAACATAGGAAATAAATAAACATATGCACTCCTAGATTAGCCCAAAGAAAATAGATCCCAACAGGATGACGCTTCAACAGAAAGCTAATAATACAATGATAAAATAACCAAATAACTAAATATACCCTATAATGTAATATAATTGTAATAACAACTATTAATAAAGATACACTAATAGTAGAGGTAAGCGAAATTGCTTCCACCCATTTGGTGAAGTACTTTGTGGCCATTATAATAAATGTGTGATGACCTGACGACGTAAGGGAGATATTTTCGATTAGATCTAAGCCCCACTACAAAAATGGCCAAGCCAATTGGATCGACTGTAAGGCCTGGGAAGGTATGTGTGTCAAATTAGCATGGTGTTGACATTTCATGCACTTCCTTACATATGCACAACAATATTGCTCTAAATATGGCCAATAATAGCCCATGTGAAGAATGCGCTTTGTGATGGCCATACCACTGAAGTGGTCGTCGCACGTACCATCGTGCGCTTGGGCGATCACCCAAGTGGACTCTTGCTGGTCCAAGCAATGAAGGAGGATTCCTTTGTAGTTGTGACGATACAAAATGTCTCCTAACAAGACATAATTTGTTGTTTTCTGCTTGAATGCTCATTTTGCGGCATGCGTCAATCCAAGTGAGAGGTTACCTAACTTGAGGTAGTCGCTTATGGGAGAATACCAATCCTACTGATCAGAAACCTCGATGGTATGAATAGCCAATCCCTATTGAAGTTCATCCCTAGTAAAAGCTGAGCGGGAGAGAACTTGCAAGAATAGTGTTGTGTTGCTATTAAGGGGAGTAGGTGAGAACAAGGACCCCTAATTGGCATGATTCAAATGATCATGGATTCGAGAGAACATGTTTGAGGATAGTTCAATTTGGATCAAGTGGATTCCTGGCATAAAGTCAGAGCTTGCATGCTCCATCACAGATTGTGATAGCATTTTGAATTGAATAGTTGTCATATCACCAGAAATGTCTTGCTGGATTAATGACCCCAAGGAGGCCATAATGTTCGCAAAATGATTCGATGATCGATGGAGTGCCTCGATGTCTTACCATTCAAGCTTTGCCAAGAATTTGTCCACAAGGGATTTGTAGAACTGTAGAACTAGGCATTTACATTGGAATACCCCTTTGACTTGGTTTACAATTAACAACGAATCACCAAAGATGTTCAATCGTTTGATGTTCATGGTTACTGCTATCTAAAGACCTATGAGCAAGGCTTCGTATTCTACATTATTGTTGGTGCACAGGAAGTCTAATTTAAATGATAGAGGCATTGGAGCACTTTGTGGTGTAAAGAATATGATTCTTGTGCCACCACCTTGATCACATTTAGAACAATCGAAAAATAGGGTTATGTCAGCCTGAGACTTAGGCTCATCAGAATCTGGTGATTCTGAGACATGGAAGACCCCATCATCGGGTAGTTCTATGACCAGATGCTGATCGTATTTGAGAGGAACCTCTACTAGTTGATCGGCTATGACTTGACCTTTGATGGATTTCTGTCCAATAAAATCTATGTCAAATTCTATCAACAACATGATCCATTTTGTCGTGTGGCTACTATGATAAGTACGACTCATCATGTATCACAATGGATTCTCCTTAGACACAACATACGTAGTGTTACTCAGCATGTAGTGGCATAGATTTCTGGTAGAAAACATTACTGCTAAGCTGAGTTTCTCAACGTATGCATAGTTAAGTTCATAACTGACCAGGGTGCGAATAAGATAGTAAGTAGCCTATTCTTTGTGAAGTTCATTTTTCTAGGCTAGCATGGCACCCAGTGCCACCACAGTAGCTGAGATGTATAAGTAGAATGAAACTCCTGGTCTAGGTGGTGCCAATACTAGCGGTGAAACCAAGTATTGCTTAATGTCATCAAAGGCTGACTGGCACTCGTCATCCTAGTGAAATGCTACCCCTTTATGCAATAATTTGTTCATGGGTCAACACTTGTCAGATAGCTACGCTATGAAGCACTTGATTGACGTGACCTTTCCCTGCAGACTTTTGAGCTGCTTGATGGTAGTTGGGGGAAGCATTTCAAGGATTGCCTTGAATTTTTTTGGGTCCACCTCGATGCCTCAATTTGAGACTATGAAACCCAAGAGTTTTCTAGATGTGACAAAAAATATGCACTTCTTGGGATTCTATCTGACTTTATGTTCCATGAGGTGATCGAGGATCTTGCTTAAGTCATCGAGATGATCTAGGCGCAAAAGATATTTGGCCAACAAATCATCCATGTAATATTCCAAATTTTTATGCATGTAATCATGGAAGATGTACGTCATGACACGTTGGTAGGTGGTGCCAACATTTTTAAGGCCAAAAGGCATGACCTTATAACAAAATGTCCCCTAAGGCTTTTTGAACGCCATTTTTAGTTGGTCCTTAGGATTGATATGAATCTGATTGTATCCCGAGAAACCATCCATGAGGGAAAGCATTTCGTGGCCCACTATAGCATCTACCAATGCGTCGATGCTTGGTAAGGGGAAATCATCCTTAGGACTCGCTTTGTTTAGATCTCGAAAATCGGTGCATATGCGAATCCTCCCGTCAGGCTTCTTGACGGGCACCATGTTGGATAGCCATGGTGGGTAATCCATGCAGATGACAAACTATGCATCCAACAACTTTTGCAATTTGTCTTTGACCATTAAGGCCACTGTTGGGTGCATCTTACGTAGTTTTTGCTTAACTGGCTTGACTGTCGGATCAAGCATTAGATTATGCATGACTAGCTACGGATCTAGCCACGACATGTCTCTGTAGGACCATGCAAAAACCTCCTTCTTCTCTTTGAGAAGGGTAATGTAGTCGGCTTGCTCTTCAAGGGATAAGCTTACCCCCAACTTGATAATTTGTGGATTCATTGGATCAGAGCCGATGTCTACGTCAGTCATCTCTTTGATCGACATGTGGGATCCATCCTCCAACTAGTGTGGAGTTGGGATCAAATGGATATCATTTGCTGAGTTTAAATCTACATTGGGAACATCGGGTTCCTATTTATCATGGAAGATATCCTAAGCTGGCCCTGGGGTAAAATGAAGCATTTTACCAAAATGCCAATACTATGATGGGGATGGCGATGAATTGACACAATCCCAGTCTATGGCATCTATGTCTAGATACAACGACTGTGCTGGATCAGCCAGGTTATGGATGGGGGTGGTTAAGTCAATGGAGATCATGTTGAGAAATGATTTTGGTCTCCATTATCATGGGTGTGGTGACTCGAACATTCTGGATGTTCTTTGTGCTCTGGGTCTAGCTCTGGAGGTATTGGCACAAATGGATCAGCCCTATGTGCGGATAGGAAGACAAGGTCTGCCCTCAGAACTGATATCGCTATAGGGTCTCTGGGTGGAAGGTATTCTTCATATGCCCAAAGTGGTGGATTCAACACTTGTTCCCATCGTGCTGGGTCTATGTACCACTCATGCCTTGGCACTATGTTTAGATGTTCAAATATGTCGTTAATATCTAAGGGGTATTGTTGTTGTCGCATATGATTGAGATAGGCCATCTTAGTTTCATTTTCATAATCACTGTCAGAAATCCAAAAGCCTTCATTGGCTCCAACAACTATTTGTGACATTAGAGGCTCGTCTTGCTCGAGCAAATTGATCTAGCCCCATTGGGGTTGTTTCGCTCTCGATGGGAGCCACCAAAGGGAACATTGCCAAGAGGATTTCCTGATAATCATTCATGGGGGTCACTTGTGAGTGATTGCTATCTGATTCGAAGGGAACCCATGGTGCTACCTCATATTCTGACTCGTCCTCTGAAGATCCTTCCTTCTTTTGTCTATACCCCTCTTGTAGGTGAGTTCTCAAACTTTCTCCTCTATCGAGCGAAGGGAAAGGGTTGTTGAGTTCAACAAGGTTGGTTGTCAATAATGGGAGGTAATCTCCAAGTGTATATGTTGTGATAGGGTTGGCATACAGATCTAATGCCAATACCCCCTTGTTGCCTATCCCTATGCCTTGCATGTTCTCTACCAAGATGTCCAAGGGGAGGGGGTGGTTGAACCCTACTCCTGACTTGTCATATGGCATTTGGTATCTTGGTTGGCAAAGAACACGCACTCCTTGCTCATATCAGCCTAATCCATATCCATGCCAATTGCATTGGCCAAGGTATCTTAGAGCAAAGTCTGGGTTAGAAAAATAGTTGACATCTCCTGTAAAGGGCTCTTCATCTTCATCCTCTTGCATGCATGGCTCAATACCATGATCAAGGCCCCCATACACAAAGTTTGTCTGGTTCGGCGGGTAGCCTAGAGGAAAAATAGTACCGATGGGGAGGCAAGGTCTCTCCATGTCCTGCATGGACTCTAGTGTGGGTGTTGCTACAATATTCTGCACCAAATACTCCCCCAAGCCCATATTGGCAATTTCAATGGTGACTGTTGGCGATTGAGGGGGAGGGAATGAAAGTTCTTTCAGAGTCCACTCCATGTCGGGTGGACTGGAAGCCTCGACTTCCATTCTGCTAGGCATCTCCTTAGTAGAGATAGTTGATACTGATGGTGGTGCATCTTCCAGGGGTTTCTTCCCTTTGTCCTCCTGTGTGGCCACCATAGGTGGCATCGTTGGTGAAGGATCAGACGATGAAGATGGACTCGACTATGGTTTTGATGGACTTGTCAATGGGGATTCCTGTGGAATCGGACCTTGTCTAGATGGATTCAACTAAAAATCCAAATGCATGGATGGAAGGGTCGATTGTGGCATCAGCTGCATCGCATTGCAATACTTGAAGGGTTCTAAGTCCGTCGGGACTACATGTACCTCCCCTTCAAATGTATACTTTAAACACTGATGAGCTATCGAAGGGACACACTTCATGTCCCTGATCCATGGCTGACCTAGCAAGATGTTATAGGCCATCTCACCTTCCAAAATATGGCACAATGTAGGTATAGTCTTTTGTCCCACCTATATGGGTAGGACAATTATGCCAACTGTTGAGCATATCGCATCATTGAATGCTCGCAGAGTGTAGGTGGAAGCCGTGGTGTGAGATGCTGGCAACTTTAGATGTTTCAATGCCATTGTTGTGATGATATTATTGGATGATCTAGTGTCTACCAAAACCCTCTTATACGGAATCCTATTGACCCACGCGATAACGTGCAGGGGTGGATCCACCATATCATCAGCCACTGATTTCAATTCATCTTCTCGAAAGTTGATGACTGGATTAGTGCATCATTTTAAATGTCCCACAAAGTTGTTGAAAGAATTTGCTTCATGGGGCTTCAACTCGATGGCTTTCAATATCTCCATTAGAGCCTCCCGATGGGGCATTGATTATTGTATGAGCTCATATATGGAGAGCCTAGCTGATGTGGTCCTAAAGCTCTGAGTGAGTTTGATCTGAATTGTGGCCATGGGTCTAGGCAGAGGGGTTTGCATAAGGTGTTGTTGTGGTTGTGACATCGTTGGCACCTCACCTGTAGTTGTCGCGGTGGCAGCTGTGCTCGATACCTCCTGTTTCGAGTCACTATACTGATCATCCCTACATACCCCTACATGGGGTAGTTCTGTGTGACCTCATTGACTTGTAGGGTATTTTCATGTGCATCATGGGCAGACAAGGGGTATTTAAAGACCTCAATTTGTTGATTTCTTGGTGCCATGGGATTATCCACCACTAATGTTTTGTTATCAATTAGGTCTTGCACCAAGCCCTTAAACTTCCAATAGGAATTACGGTCATGTCCCTTCCGCCTATGGAACCTACAGTACAAATACTCCTTGTAGCCCTTAGGTTTTGGCATGTTGGGATCTATGGGTTGAATCTCGGGCAGGTTGATCAAGTTTGTCGTTGACAAGATGTCAAACAGGGAGTCTCTAGACTCTGTGTAAGGTGTGAATTGTCGCCTAGGGCGATGCAGCTAATTTTGCTCTTGCCTCTAATTTTATCGATCATAGCTATTGAGAGGCACCACATGGTAGTTAGCCTTTTGGGGCTGTGTTTCTTGTGCAGGCTTAGGGACATTGATAGCAACCTGATTGACCACAACAGGTTTCTGTTGTGTGGTCCCTAATTTGGTGTTCTTGGACCATTCTTTCTTCTTTGGCTTGGCTATCTCTCCATCCTGAATCTTGATCTCTTTAATGATTTTGGATTGTGCCAGAGCTTCCTCTAATGTGGCATATTGCTATAGCTACAATAGCACAGAGTTCAATCTCAAATAGCTCTTTGAGAACATTTGTGTGAGGTCGGGCATAGGAGGGAGGTAGGGTAGCTTAGAAAGTAGAGTCCTCCACCGATTCCCATAGGCCACCATGGTTTCTTCCTCATATTGCTTAAGGCTAGCTAGGTCACTGAGTGATGCCTTCTTCTTGGTGTTGAAGGCAAAGCAGTCGAGGAACGCATCCACTAGCTGATCTAAGTTGCTAATGCTGTGCATAGGTAGTTGAGTGAACCAATCTGAGGTAGGGCCTGCAAACATGGTGATGAATGTTATCAACAACAAAACATCATTATCCTGAATGCCAAAGCATTGGCTCAAGAATCTAGTCACATGCTCTTGGGCATCCTCCTCACCTCTAAATATTGCCAACTGAGGCAGCTTAAAGTGTTCAGGATAAGGGGGTGCAGGCACTGACGGATGCATAGGATGACTACGGAGTTGACGTAACATGGGCTTTTTGGGCTCTAGCAACACTTTATATGCATCATAAGATTTGATCTCTTCCTCTTTAGTTTGCTCTCGTCATGGGTTGTGGGAAACTTGATGCCTATGGAGGGGTGGCCGGATAGCAACCCCTCCACCTTGGTAGGGCATTTTGGCCTACTCTTCTTCTTGTTCATACTCCTCATAGGCTTCTTGAGGAGTCTCTAGATGAGACCTATGACCATGGGTGGGTCCCCACAGAGCGGGATCATCATTGTTCCTAGGAGTCGTCTCTAGCTTAGGTCTAGGAGGTCTCGGAGGCAGCACTTGGTAAGGTCATGGGGACCTATCTCGTACCAAGGGGTTGCGCCTCTCATATGGTTCTGCTCTTTAGGTGCGAGGGGTTGGAACCCTCTTAGGAACCATGTTATGGAGTAGCTCATCTATTTGGCACCGAATGTGCTCTTTGCTAAGGCAATATAGATGCTCTAGCTACTGTTGGTCTTGCTCAAGCTGCATGATTTATGCTTGGTGGGCGGCATGTCTGGCGACTGCCATGTTGATTTGTTCTACCATCTTGAGTCTAGGAGGCCTAGATGCCTCTCCTACACATTTATCCCAATCATGATGATCTGAGATCTCTATAGGTCACTTCCCTTTGTCGAGGTTGGTGAAATTCACTCGAGGCTCTGGCCTTAGTGGGTGATTTTGGTATACAACAGGTGCGGAGGTGCATTGCTCCCACGCTGTGTATTGCTCTTGAGGAATGTAATGGTCTTCATTATGCTCCCTTTCGTATATGTAAAAGGGGTGGGCAGAGTTGGCTCACCCTGCTTGAAGAGCCTTGTGATATGGATTTGGTTTATTATTCCTAATAATGATGGGGGGTAAAGGAGGAATGATGTAATCATGCAGCCTCTCCTCATGGACCCTATGCTGTTCTAGTGCTTCATCACGTGGTGGCCACTCATATCGAGATTTTAAGGGAGCCTTCTCATTTATGTTGAGGGCCACGTGTAAAGACTCCTCCTGAAAGGGTCTATGTTGTACGAGAGTGCCCCTCATAGGGGTGCCTCTATAGTCCCATTCTAAAATGGCATGATGTGGACTCTCTTGTGGGTCAGGCCACCAAGGCGGTATGACCAAGTCCTTAGGGCTATAGCGGAGGTGACTTGTGCCCCCTTGTACACTCTCCACAGATTTCGCCCTTGATTGGGCTTGGCTATGGGTGTACACCATGGTGGTTTTTTCTCTACAAGCTATGTAGGTTTTTTATCTCTTTTTATGATTTTTATGCTACACTAAATAGAAAAGGTCACACACACACAAAGCAATGATTATCTCGTTTAAAGATTAAAGTGTGTCCTAAACCTGGTTTAGTGTGTTTTGATTTTGTTTTGAAATATTTTGTAAAGGACGTTTAAATGCAATATGATGGCTCTTATGACTCCCAAAAAAATGGTCGCCCCTTCAATATACCATTGCCAAGCCGATATACCAACCTCTCTATATACCCGCCCTTACGTGAGGGAAACTATTGGTACGTGAGAGTAGATGGTACATGGAACGTAGGTGGTACGGAAGGGGAATCACCCTATTTTTGACACCTACCATAGAAGACTTATCCTCATGCATTAGGAATCACCCCAGCTACACTCGGTCAGCTTTCATAAGGATTTATGTCTAGCAACAGTAGCGATCGGGGTTATGATTGCAAAACTCAAGCCAAGGTGGTGATGAAATCCACCGTTGGTCTTGATCAAGGGCTGGGGTTTTATGACCATATCCTTGGTTTTTATGTTGCCACGTGATGTGTGGGGTTCTTTTTAATTTGCATGAAAGAAAATAAACATACAGTACAACTTTTCCTAAGCAAGCAGAGATCTAGAAAAACAGGAAACAAAAAACATAAAATGATAGGAGTTCAAGACCCTCACCTCTTCTCTGCCCAAATCTGTTGGTTCAGAGTTTCTGTACTGAAATTGCACAGACAACTATTCATCTTGGGGAGGGACAAATAATAGGACTGTATTCATCATAGGGTGGGGCAAATGCCCATTCGTCCCTGGGTAAGACGAATTCCAGCTCTGTATTCGCCATAGGCTGGAACGAACAATAGTCCAGTGTTTGAAAACTCGGTACGTGCAAGCAAAAAAAACCAAGTTTTGATCAGATTTATGATCTAAAAAATAGATGATAGGGATCCCACCGTGATCGCCACTGAAAGCATGAGGATACGAAAGCAAAAAGGAAACTCCAAGTGCGATGCAAACCGAACTAAACTTAACGCTAAATCCTATGAATTGAAAGTGCATGAAAAAATGGAAAGCATGAACGAATCGAATAAAAAAAAACCAATAAGGAAGATAGCCCTTTTTATTGATATGTTTTAGAACCTGGTTACAATGTGCCTCCTCCCCTTCTAAGTGCTAGGAGCGTTAAATATGCGTTCTTGTTACACCCATTGATGCTATTCCTTCTTCCGCATGCCCACATGTAAAATGGGCGGACCAAATGTCGCCACCACTTTCATTGATGAGTCTTGGCTCCTTTACACTCATCTAATGTATTGGTCCTGCATTCAAAGAAACAAGAAACAATCAATAGCACCTATGGATGAAATAAAACATGCAATCCCAACGCCTTTGATTAGTGCATGCAAGGTATAAATAAAACGATAACTAACATATATCCAAATGATATAAAAATTTGATAGGGACATCAAGACCTCACAAATAAAACATTGCAAATGGAACAGTCAGGAAATTCCTCATAGATTTGTATTAACTCTAGGGCGGGACGAATAGACTTGCAACAAAATGTCAAAAGGCACTGTCCCAAATGTCACATATGGGAAGCTCCAAATCACCTGCAAAGTTGGTATTAGCTAATTGGGGGTGTTTTGGGAAGACCCAGAAGGTCAGATTTCCCCAATTTGGACTCTATCACCAGGAATTTGATGGGGCTACCTGCAAGTTAGTAAAGGTGAGCAAAGATAGAAACATGATCAAAATTGCTCAAAACAAAGTAAAATTTAAATGGCAACCTATCTAAGTAGCATAGAATTGAATGCAAAAATGACAGAAAGGAAATTTGCCATAGATTTCCAATCACTCCGGAGCAGGGCGATTAGGACTGTAGCAGTGTGGGGGCACCCGGCGGTAGGCCGCCCATCGTTTGGGGCTCGATTTCGACACCAATCCAATTGGGATGGGTCCAAAACCTCTTGTGGGGTATTGTCAACAAATTTTATGGGATATTGTGGCCAAATTTTAGGTTTTTGGTTCCGTATTTGTGCTTCCAATAACCACCCTATGACCTCCTTTCCAAAAGAGATCAAGGATGTGAAAGGCAAAACTCAAAGGGGTGTGGGTGTGAAAGTAAAATGACAGCACTTCATTGCTCCAAAATGCTCCTTCTCTATATTTTTTGGGTTGAGAAGACTCACCATTTTATAGACCTGATGGTATATTTGGATGAGCATGCAGAGGTGCCACTTGGCAATCATGCCTCTCCAGGGGAAGGAAGATTCCTCCCTGATTAGGAGCTTCATGACTACCCCTGTAACTGCCTCTAACGCTCAAAAACGCTCACTCACACTCCCATGCAATGAAGGAAGAATTAAGTGGTGGATCTGAGCTGCCATTTGTCAAGATTTGACTTTTTGCCTGTCAAACCTACTATTTTCCCCACCTTGGAGTGAATACTGCTATTCGTCCCTGGGTGAGGTGAATACTAGTTTGTAATCATCCCTGGGTGAGGTGAATACGAGTTTGTAATCGTCCCTGGGAGGAACGAGTATGGAGCAGAGTTCCTGAAGGTGCCAAATTGACCTCTGACATTCCAAAACTACTATGAGAGTGGTTAGGACCATTGTTTAACCTCTTGGGGCTGCCCTTGGGGCTGTGTGTGTCAATGCGATCAGTGTTTGCAGTCACACAATCGGATAGGTGCTATTTTGGTGTCTATAGATGCACCTTTTTGAGAAGCATTGTGCGTGGTGCAGTGTTGAGCAAAAATAGATAACCAAAGCACTAATGATTAAGGTTTCTCAGTAACCTAACCAAATTTTGACACCCCAAGTATGGAAAGGGCATGCATTCTTGAATCCTTGCTTCTGACGAGTGAAGTAACTCAATTCAAGTGTTAACCTTTTTCGGTGAGGTGTTACTTGATCTTGGACATTGATCAGTCATGAATAGGCAAAGGGTGCAACATTTTATCAATGGGAACCTTGAGTTCATGATTCACGAATGCCAAGTGTTTTATCAGCTTGTGATTATTGCTTGTTTACTACCCCAAGCAGGAGCGCGAGTGTCTTTGTCAATGATTCTTTGAATGCATGTCATTTCTATGATTGGGTGTGTATTTGTTGATTGGTGACTAAGTGTGACTACCCCCTCAAGTGATGAATCAATGAGGGAATGACCTGCATGAGAAAAGCGAGGAGTCGCTTGACCCAAGATGACTTCTGTAAGGGTGCCTTCAGATGTTTATCGTTGAATGTGTGTGCAATTTTCTGACATTTAGACCTATTTTTGGTGGGTGTGAACCCTTTTTGTGACGCTTTTTGGGGATGAAATTCTTGACAATCTGTCTTCCCATGGAGCAGTCTAGCTATGGTAGCCTTCTTAGGGAATAGGATAGTGAGGATTTGTGAACCCGATGTCTATTTTGCATGCCCGAAATGTCAAGTGCAAAAGCACTCTCATCGAGCAAGTTTATTGTTTGTTTTTGGGTCATTTTGTGCAATTTTTGCTATTTTTTGAAATTTTTTCTCTTTATTCATTCCTGGGTGGGACGAATAACAATTTAGTATTTGTCCCAAGGTGTTACGAGTGCTATCCAGAGTGCTCGTCCCTGGGAGGAACGATTACAGGCTCAAAAAGCCTATTTAAAGGCCAAAATTGAGTTTTGGGCTCATTTGGATTGGTTTTTTTTGGTGCTTTGGAGCTCTGAGGAGGGGGTCAATTCTACAAAGAAAAGCACTACCGAATTTCTCCCGATATCATGAGTGCATGAACTGGATCGAGTGGTGGAGCCGAAGCGAGACCGGTAAGTGATCCTCCTCATTATTGCTTGCAGTGTGATGTTACAGTTTTTAATACCATAATTTATTTATGGTTCCTTTTGTTTGTTCAAAATGAAAGCCTTAATTAAATGTATGTCATTGTGCATGAGTTGTTGTTTTATGGCTTCATGAAAACTTAGGTAAAAACCCTAGGTAAACAAATATCAAAAGTTATTTTAAACCTTAGTTTAAAACACAACTGAGAAACTTCACTTAACCCTAGTTTACCAAAGATCAAAACTGAACGTAAAAACTGAGTTCAAAACATGGTTTAAAAATTTCTTTTTAGTTGGATTCGTAAAAAAAAGGAAACCCTAGGTTACATGTATGTTGAAAAGACGTGATAAGTCTAAAATTTGTTTCCTTTTTACAGTAAGGTAAACCTTAGGTAAAAGAAATTTTTTGTATTTTGTGATGTTTTTGTTACACGAAAACCTTAGGATACACTGACCGCGAAACCCTAGTTTTTTTAGGTTGAATTTGTCAGCTTTAAATTTAGAGTATAGAAACCCTAAGATTGACAAACTGTATTTGAAAATTTGTTTGTTTGTTTTTTATTTTTGTCTGTCAGTTTTAAACCTAGAGTACAAAAACCCTAAGACTGACAAACGGTATTTGTTTTTTTTGTTTTTTATTTTTATTTTTATTTTTATTTTTCTATCAGTTTTAGACTTAGAGTACAAAAACCCTAAGACTGACAAACATTATTTGTTTTTTTTGTTTTTTATTTTTATTTTTTATTTTTATTTTTTATTTTTATTTTTATTTTTATTGTCAGTTTTAGACTTAGAGTACAAAAACCCTAAGACTGACAAATGGTATTTGTTTTTTTTTTTTGTTTTTTATTTTTTTTTCGTCAGTTTTAGATTTAGAGTATAGAAACCCTAAGACTGCTAAATTGTGAATGTTGAATTTTTGGTGATTTTTGTTGTTTTTAGCTGTATATTGTTTTATGCATGGCTGTATATTCATGTTACTATTGTACAAATTTTCATGATTTTAATGTTTTTTTGTGTTGTTTTCTTTTGCAGGTTGTGAAGAGTCGGTACCATGTGCCTACTATTTTTACTAAAGCATGGGAGGCACTGACTTTGGCTGACTGGGAGTGGCTTGATGCCCTTGGGCTCAAGCAGGTGACTCGGTTGGAGCCTGTGGTCGAGGATCGGGCCTATCTGACGGCCCTGATCAACTTGTGGGATCCCTGGACCAACACCTTCCATCTCCCAACAGGGGAGATGACGGTGACCTTGGAGTATGTCTATCGGATTCTGTGGATTCTTGTGGTTTTGCTTTTGCGAGGTCAGATGACTAGTTATTTGTAGCCTGCGGGCAATTTTGATGATATATATACAGATGATTTTATTCTGTTTATACGCATGTCAAAATTTTATGTTATACAAATAACAAGACTGTATTCATCATAAGGTGGGGAAAATGCCCATTCGTCCCTGGGTAAGACGAATTCCAGCTTTGTATTCGCCATAGGCTGGAACGAACAGCAGTCCAATGTTTGAAAACTCGATACCTGCAAGCAAAAAACAACCAAGTTTTGATCAAATTTCTGATATAAAAAATAGAGGACAAGGGTCCCACCATGATCTCCACTTAAAGCATGAGGATATGAAAGCAAAAAGGAAACTCCAAGTGCGATGCAAACTGAACTAAAATTAATGCTAAATCCTATGAATTAAAAGTGCATGAAAAGAGGGAAAGCATAAATGAATCGAATAGAAACAAAAGCCAATAAGGAAGACAACCATTTTTATTGATATGTTTTAGAACCCAGTTACAATGTGCTTCCTCCCTTTCTAAGGGCTAGGAGCATTAAATATGCATTCTTGTTACACCCATTGATGCTATTCCTTCTTCTGCTTGCCCACATGTAAAATGGGAAGAACAAATGTCACCGCAACTTGCGTTGATGAGTCTTGTCTCCTTGATGCTCCTCTAATGTCCCAGTATTGCATTCAAAGAAACAAGAAACAGTCAGTAGCAGCTGTGGATGAAATAAAACATGCAATCCCCACGCCTTCGATTAGTGCATGTAAGGCATAAATAAAACGATAACTAACATATATCCAAATGATATGAAAATTTGACAAGGACATCAAGACCTCACAAAGAAAAAATTCCAAATGGAACAGTCAGGAAATTCCTCACAAATTTGTATTCGCTTCGGGGCGGGACGAATAGACCTCCAACAAAATGTCAAAATGCACTGTCCCAAATGTCACATCTGGGAAGCTCCAAATCACCTAAAAAGTTGGTATTATCTAATTGGGGGTGTTTTGGGAAGGCCCAGAAGGTCATATTTCCCCAATTTTGCCTCTATCACCAGGAATTTTATGGGGCTACCTACAAGTTAGTAAAGGCAAGTGAAGATAGAAACATGATCAAAATTGCTCAAAATAAGGTGAAATTTAAATGGCAATCTATCTAAGCAGCATAGAATTGAATGCAAAAGTGACAGAAAGGAAATTTGCCATAGATTTCCAATCACTCTAGAGCGGGGCGATTATGACTGTAGTAGTGTGGGGACGCCCGAGGGCAAGCCGCCCGTCGTTTGGGGCCCGATTTTGGCACCAATCCACTTGGGATGGGTCCAAAACCTCTTGTGGGGTATTTTTAGCAAATTTTATGGGATATTGTGGCCAAATTTCAAGTTTTTGGTTCCGGATTTGTGCTTCCAATAACCACCCTATGACCTCCTTTCCAAAAGAGATCAAGGATGTGAAAGGCACAACTCAAAGAGGTGTGGGTATGAAAGTAAAATGACAACACTTCGTTGCTCCAAAATGCTCCTTTTTATTTTTTGGGGTGAGAAGACTCACCATTTTATAGACTTGATGGTCTCTTTGGATGAGCATGTAGAGGCGCCACTTGGCAATCATGCCTCTCCAGGTGAGGGAAGATTCCTCCATGATTAGGGGCTTCATGACTGCCCTTGTAACTACCTCTAACGCTCAAAAACCCTCACTCACAATCCCATACGATGAAGGAAGAATTAAGTGGTAGATCTGAGCTGCCATTTGTCAAGATTTGACTTTTTGCCCATCAAACCTACTATTCGCCCCACCCTAGAGCAAACACTGCTATTCATCCCTGGGTGAGGTGAATACCAGTTAGTAATCGTCCCTGGGTGGAACGAGTATGAAGCAAAGTGCCTGAAGGTGCCAAATTGACCTCTGACCTTCCAAAAATGCTATGAGAGTGGTTAGGACCACTGTTTAACCTCTGGGGGCTACCCTTGGGACTGTGTGTATCAATGCGATCAATTTTTGCAGTCACATAATCGAATAGGTGCTGATTTGGTGTCTACAAGTATAAGTTAGTTGCATTTTTCCAAGTTAGGTGAATGTGAGTGAACTAAATGGAACACATCAAAAAAATCTCAACCAAGGCATGTAAACTACTATACAAATGTTTCCTGTTGAACCCACCCAATTCATCGACAATCACTGAAGAAGTCATGACTTCAAGTGCCTCTCCTCTGAGGTGTAGACTCATCATTTTCTCATTCCACTTAGAGGTACGGATCCAGTAACCTGAAGGAAAGGAGTGAGAAAATTTTAGAGCTATACTATCCAATCCTTGTGCTTCACTATTTATAGCTCACTTTGCAATGCAATCGATAGTTCTTCATCCTAAAAAATCTTCAATATGTTTGCTTGTGGATTTTTTAGCCTTATCATGCATTAATATTTTGTATTACAAGATTCTATTCTCCATGAATTAATATTTTATTGTAATATTTATATTAATATGCTTATTTTAATTAGATATTTCCTAGAAGGTATTATCAGAGTATATTTTAGGGCCATGTTCCACTACAACTATGATAGTTCTTGCCCTACCATTTTAACTATTAGGTATCAATTTTTTTTTTAAAACCAATTTTCTACTAAAAACACTTCAACCATTTTATTTTCTATATTAGTTTTATAGGTTAGAAATAATATGTCAAGGGTATTAAAATATCATGGGGAATCTATCATTATTGGCTAATTTAGATTACCCATAAATCATCTAGTGAAGTGAGAGGTAATCAAACTTCAATACCTAGGTCTCAAACAACACATGTACATGGACTTGAGATCCCACATACATTTGGGTATATCAGGATATCCCCTTATGATTAGGATAAACCTTTAGCCCTATAAATATTTATTATTATCTATTTTCCATAATGCACCAAACACATCATTTGGGAAGATCACCCTCTCATACTTTTATAAAGGTGGGTAGTGTGCTCAAGGGTATGCATGGAATCCTCCTTGAGTAGTGGCCTAAAATACTGGTCTAAGAATTATAATTCATCATTGTGGTATAACAAAGGGTTGTGGACAATACATACACCTTGGCTTAGGGTACCCTATTTTTGTTTATTTTGAATGTCAAAAAACCTGGCATAAAAATTGATCATATTGAGGAGACTACACTATCATTAAATTAACTAAAAAAAATAGACAATAGAAAAAAATGGTGGTGAAGATAACAGTCATGATAGGGTCTATGAGAAAAAATCAACTATCAATTAGTAATAGTCCAAATAGAGTTTGGTAGTGCAACTATCAACTACAAAGCTAGTAACAATCTAGATAGGGTCTATCAATAAGATTCAGGTATCAGTATGAATAATATGGATAGACTTGGACATGTAGTTACCAATTATACACTTAATAATAGTTAATATAGAGTTAGATAAATCCATTTCTAGTTTATAGAGTTAGAAAAAATAATTTTTAGTTATGGACATCATAGAGCCTGCTTAAGGGTTATCAAACTAAAGTCATTTTTTTGAGTGAACCAAGACTCTAAAATAAAAATGGACAACACTTGAAGACAACACTTCCCTAAGAAATAGTCTAGGATACCAAAACATATGGTTGTGGGATATAGCTCATTGTAATGGTCTCATCAAGTTGATCATTTTTGTATATAGCCTCCATGCACTTTTTCTAAGGTGCCAAAAAACATCATTATGAGACCTAGCCCATTGTATCCATTATTTTGAGCTGATCATTTGGTATATATCACCTAATTTTTTTTTTTTATCCATTACTAAAAATAGTAACTCTTGAAACAACACTTCTATTTTTGGTAAGTTGGTGGGAGTGATATAAATCATGCAAATATGGCTAGAGGAACTAGAAGAGCACTAAAGGAGTTAGAAGAAAGCCATTACGTGGAGTAATTAAATCACATACTTAATAAACTACAAGTTCAAATGTTCCACATTGGACAAGAAGTTAAACATATAAGAGATCAAATTAAGGTTATAAGAACTGACCAAGTTAAAGGCAAAACTAAACTTGAAGAAAAATTCCTAGAGGTTGAAGAATGATTGAGCAAAGTTTGAAAGGTGTTTGAGCATATTAATATTGGAAGACTAGGTGGAAGTTCATACAATAAGGAGAAAAATATCAACAAAGAGAAAGAAGCCTATCATTCTATTTTTAACATAGGTACCCCATTTAAGATGTGTAAATTAGATTTTACTAAGTTTAATAGAAAGGACATTGATGGTTGTTTGTGTAGAGTAGATATTTTTTCAAACTTCATAATGTACCTTGATATTTGTGGGTCACCATGGCATATTTTAACTTTGAATATGAGCCCTTACAATGTTATCAATGGTCATAGAACACAACTCTAGACCCTTATTGGGAAAATATTGAGTTCCAATTACTCACTCATTTTGGTCCTAATGAGTATGAGGTTTTTACACGAACCTTAATCATATTGAGGCAAACCTTTAGTATCTAAGAATATCAGACTCAATTTGACAAATTGGACAATAAGATAAAGGGATTGAGTAAAGGGTTTTTTCAAAATTATTTTATCAATGAATTGAAAGATGATATCAAGGTAGAGTAAAAATGTTCAAACCCTAGTCTATGATGAAATTCATAGGATTGGCAATATTAGTGGAATAAAATGTTTTTTATCAAAGGAGGTCATCAGAATTTCCACAAGTCAAACCCATATTTCCCTTTAAGTTTACGTGAAATACTAGTGAAAAATCTCCACCAATGAAGCGATTGACTAGGGGAAATTAATGTTCATCGAGCATAGGGACTATGTTATAATTGTGATAAAAAATATTCACCAGGGCATAAATGTATGAAACAATGGTTATTTTTGTTGGATGTGGATAAGGCAATAACCATCGAATCTTCTGAGGAGGAAGAGGATCATCATGATGAAGAACATATAGAACAAGTTAACATTCAAGAATAATCCTAATGAGAAATTTTGGTACATGCCTTAGTAGGAATATCAACTCCCCAAACCATGAAGGTGATAGGACATTTCAAAGGGTAATGGGTCATAATTCTCATTTATTCTAAGAGCACCCATAATTTCATTGACCCAAGGGTGGCCAAATAGAAAAAATTGTTATATTAATTCTTGTAACTCCTTTGAAGTCATGAT
This sequence comes from Wollemia nobilis, assembly GCA_028583015.1. Taxonomy (NCBI): domain Eukaryota; kingdom Viridiplantae; phylum Streptophyta; class Pinopsida; order Araucariales; family Araucariaceae; genus Wollemia; species Wollemia nobilis. The sequence goes on along the minus strand of JAQPPZ010016744.1, from coordinate 211,925 downwards.
TGCTAATGGAGGAACCTTGAATTGTAAGGAAAAGTGTATAAATGTTAAAATATAAATATAAGAATATAATTTCAAAGTAAATATGTTTGCACTACACCTATGTAGATTTGATGCGGTTTGGAGGCTTAGTGATGAGATTGTTGGATCCAGTATTATGGGATTTTTTGAATTATGGATGAAATTCAACCAATAGGGGATAGAGTACACATGATGAGGTTTGAAAACTAGGACAACTCAAATTGTAACATATCATAGGATAGAAAAACTATTGAAAAAATCAACCTATGGAGTTGTGACCCAACTATTTGCTATATAATACTTAAGGAGTAGAGATAAAGGCCATCTTGAGGAATTATGATAATTTATAAAAATATACCATAGGTTTTGGGAAACCCAATGGACTATCCCATTGTTATACTCATGATCATGTAATTCAATTTATTTTAGGTAGTCTTCCTCCAAATGCCCTCCCTTATAGGTATGCACATGCTCAAAAATTTAAAAAAATCAATAAAATTGTGTAGGAGCTTCTTGTTGTAGGGGTTATTCATCCTAGATTCAGTTCCAATCCTTCCCTATTATTTTTTATATAAAAATGGATGGGTCTTGTCATTTGTGTGTGGATTTCAAGAAACTAAATAAAATAATAGATAAGATAAATTTTCCATTCCAATAATTGATGAGTTATTGGATGAATTTCATGGAGTACAATATTTATCAAAGTTGGAATCTCAATTATGATACTATCATATCTAAATTAAGGAAGATGAAATTCCCAAAATTACTTGTAAGACTCATGAAGGGCACTATGGATTCTTGGTTAGGCCATTTAGTCTAATCAATGCATTATCCACTTTCCAAAGATTGATGAATTTTATTTTTTTGCCCTTCCTTCACAACTTTATTCTAGTCTTCTTTGATGACATACTAATTTATAATCACTCTTCGGAGGAACATTTACAACATTTGAATCAAACTTTGCAACTTTTATTTAATAATCAACTATATTACAAGCGGTCTAAGTGTTATTTTGGGTTGTAATAAGTATAGTATTTGGGTCTCATTTTCATCAAAGAAGGATTTAAAGTTGACTCTACAAATATTGAGGTTATTCAAGCATGTCCAAAAACTCACACCCTCAAGATATTTCGAGTATTTTTGTGCCTCATAGGGTATTACCATTAATTTGTAAAAAACTATATAAATATCACAACTCCTTTAACAACTATGTTGAAGAAGAATTTTTGTTTGTGGTTAGAATCAACAAATAACACTTTCAAGAAATTAAAGCAGGCTATACCAACCATCTCGGTGTTAGAAATACCTAATTTTTCTAATCCTTTTGTAATTGGAAGTAATGCTTCAAGTAATGGAATTAGAGAAATTTTGATGCAAGAAGGATGACCCTTGGATTTCACCAGTAGAGCCCTTTAAGGCCATAATTTGTGCAAATCCACTTATGAAAAGGAGATGTTAACCATTTTAATTGCAGTTAATCATTGGAGGTTTTATGTCATTAGGCATCATTTTTTAAATAAAACTGACCATCAAAGTCTCAAGTATTTTTTGGAACATATGGTAGCCACACCAAACAACAAAAATGGATCTCCAAATTAATGGGCTATGATTTTTAAATCACATATAATAAATGCAAGGAGTATATAGTGGCTAATGCACTATCATGATAGTTTCAATACTAGAGTACGCTAAATACTATATCTTCCCCAATCCCTCAATGGATTATTAATCTTAGAGAAGAAGTTCCAAAGGATTCTAGCTTACAAACTTTGATCACCAAACTTCAAACATAGCCCAAATCATGCCTTGGATACAATTGGGATGGTCACCACCTGAAAAATCATGATAGATGGGTTATTCCCCTATAATTTCAAATGAAAGATTTTATTTTTCATGAAATGCGTACCTCACCAATAGTCGGACATTTTGGATTTCTCAAAACTTATGATAGGACTAAACACACTTTCTTTTGTAAGGGAATGAAAAGGGATATTAAAAATTTTGTGGTCGAATGTAACATATGCCAAATAATGAAAGGAGAAAAAATGTATTCTCCTAGAACCCTTCAACCCTTGCCAATTCTAGAACAAGTATAGGCAAATATTTTGATGGATTTTATTGAAGAGTTACCTAAATCAATTGGAAAATTAGTTATCTTAGTGGTAGTAGATCATTTTTATTTTTTATTATTAGTTAATATTTTACTACCTCCTTAGCTTAACCAATATTATAGTACAATACGAATGAAGGTTGAGAATTTGGAACTCTAAATAAAGGTCCAATATTCGAACCCTATGGGGGTAGGGTTGTACACCATACTTTTTTTAAGCATAGTATGGTTGGATAACCATATATTGGATAAACAACATCCTTCATAACTATCATCTTAACTATCATATTATATATCCATAAGTTTAATAGACATTAAAAAATAATCTTAAAATTTATTTTTTCTTAAGAGTTTATATATAGTTGTTTTGTTTTTTTATATTTCATTAATACTATATATTATATATATAATATTTTATTATTTCATATTGTCTAATTTAAGTCCTTAATAAAATTTTGATGAAATTCTTAACCATATATTAGATAAATAACATCCATAAGCATTCTCTCATATGGCATATGGTCTACAAGATATTAAAAACTACTTTACCTTACCTTTTCTTAACAACTTTTATATTATTATTTTTGTTCTTAGTATTTTATTAATACAATGTATTATGATTTTAATAAATAAATAAAAAATATATTATAAAAATAAATAATTTCAATTCTAATTGTTCTTGATATATATATATATATATATATATATATATATATATATATATAAGTACTATAAAATTAATATTTTTTTAATAAGTTACATTTACTAAATGAATAAATTAAAAAAATATATTCAATCCCAAGCCTACTTTGGATGTAATATTCGAGTAATTATTCAACATTATGCCCCCAAAGGTGCTAGGTGGATTGGTAGTTGCTTGTCTGGTTAGCCAATTATCAAGAAGACACATAGGTTCAAACTTTGGAGATAACCTATTTGTAAAGGTAGTAGTTTGATTTGAATCCCACTCTACCAATGATGGTACATATTCGATACAAATCTTGAGACGGTCCTTCTCAAGATGGGTCAACAATAACGAGGTGGAATAAGATTGATGGGAGCACCTCTATAGTTTGAACAACAACTAGGTGGAATAAATTTGGTGGGACCACCCCTATGGTTTGAATTCCATGGTTGATAGTTATAAAAAATAATGTGATTGTAACAACTCTTCTATATATATATATATATATATATATAATAAATAATAATTATAATTTATAAAAAATATATGAAATACTTTGTATTTCTATATAAACATGTAGAAATTTTTTGTGTTATGGTTCCCATTATTTACCTATTTAAAATTTGTTCTTTTTCGATTCTAATTGTTGGTGTGGAACTTAACAATTTAAAGTAATATTTTTAATAAATTAAATAAATATAATATTTTATAAAAAATAAAAAAATATTTAATAATAAATAAATTTTAAATATAATATTTAAGTAATAATTCAACATTATAATTTTTAAAATATGTAAAATATTTTTAATTGTTTTTATTATTAAGAAAATATTTGTGTTATGTTTCCTCTTATTTATCTATTTACAATTTAATTTGTTTTTAGTAGATATAAAGGGTTTTTTATTTTTTATTTTTGTTTTTTAAATATATAGGGAACGAGTAACATCATTGAATTTTATTATTATAAAATTTAGTTGAATTAAATTTTTATTATTTTATTATTATTCCGGCTACCATCTAATCATCTAATCTAAATATGCAAAATTAAACCTTAAACCTTTAAAAAACCTTAATCAATAGAAAACTTAACCAAAAAATTTCAATTCAATAGTTCAAGACGAGCCAACCCATCAATAACCTTTTACTAAAGAGTGCATAAATAACTTCTAAAGAAGTCCAAACCCCATGAAGAGTTTCTTTTGTTATAATATTTTTGGTTATCTACCTACTTATAATTTATGTGTTTGGTGGATATAAGTCAATATGATAACATAGGAATAAACACCCTCAGCTTATGGGCAGTGGACTTTTGTAGATTCGACTTCGTCCTCCTTTCTCTCTTCCTTCCTTGGTGACTTTTGTATCGTAATCAAATGGTGCTTGTATACTACGTACTGTCCTTTTCATGTTCAAACTTTTTAAACACAGTTATGTTTCTGTGCATTGATGATGTAGCACACTTTTTCCGGCCACTGTAGCTTTTTATTTTTTATTGCAACGTTGTTGTTATTGAAAATACCACAACAACATTGAAACACATCTAAAATCTATGACATATTCCCCTATGCCTCTTATGACTTAGGAAACGCCCCATGGGCTTAAAATAATCTATCCTTCTTGGATTAATTTCTCTATATTTTAAGTAAAGTGTCAATTAAAAGAATGACTAGTGGATTGAAGAACGCATGCGAGCCCAATCTGCCAGGCAGGCTCTTTCTTTCTCTCTCTTTTTAGCAGGACATATTCATAGACAATAAGTAGTAAGGGAACACGGCAGGACATATTTGTAATGTGCTTTGAGAAAAAAGAAAAGAAAAATGGGAGACAATATCCATGACAATATCAGTAGTCATCCTCTTCCAGAGTTTGGACAATCAAACACAAGTCTCAGGCAAACAGAGAACAGAGAAAATCTGCTACTTCCCATAGCCAATGTGGGTGCTATCATGCGCAAGATTCTCCCTCCCACTGCCAAGATATCCAAAGAGGCCAAGGAGACTATGCAAGAAAGTGTCTCCGAGTTCATCAGCTTCATCACCAACGAGGCCTCCCAGAGATGTCTAAAGGAGAAGCGTAAGACTATCAATGGAGAAGACATACTCTGGGCCATGGCTTCTCTTGGCTTGGAAAACTATGAGAAACCCCTCAGAGTTTATCTCAGTAAGTACAGAGAAACGGAGGGAGACAAGCTTTCCCCTTCAAATCAAGGACTGAAAGATCAATATTGTGGTTCTAATATGAACAACAGCCTTGTTGCTGCACAACACTATGCTCATGATCAGCAACTGCAGCCTTTGGTAGGATCAGCTAAACGCAGAGATAGGGACAATCTGATTTTTCAGCCTTCGAAGATTCAGGGCAATGGAGATTTTATGGCAGACCCTAGACCTGGGGGTGACCCTAGCTATCGCTGAATATCTGCTTCTCTTTCTAATTACTTGCTGAAACTTTCGAAGGTACTAACCACTGCTAGTTTTCTCTCCGTTTGTTTAGTGTTATTCTTCTATAGAATGTGATTTTTGTATACGTTCCCCATAAGTTGTGCTGTTACCAAAAGTCTTATTTATATAATAATCAGTAGATTTTTTTGTTTGCTTTATTGTTGGCACTTGAAGATCATCTTTTGGGATGGTAGGGTTTTCGTTTTGTTTCAGTTTTTGGTTCTTGTTCGCTTAACTCAGAATGGATTACAAATATCTTTGAGGTCTTGTAAAAATTTATTAAATGTAGCTTCACAGATGAAAAGAGTTTCACAAACATACATAAGAAGAGATTTTATCTTTATATAAAAGAAAAAAAACTCCAAATCGAATATACAGGTGTGAAAAAAGTTGCACAAACATACTTAAGAAGAGATTTAATAGTTAGAAAAAAGAAAAACAACTCCAAATCGAATATGCAGGTGTGAAAAAAGTTGCAGAAATATACTTAGAGATTCAAGCCTTCTTAATCCAAATCCACTATGCAGGTGTTTTATTAATGTTCTAGTAAAGTCAACTCGGACATTAAATGCAAATCAGATCAACCAATGTTTGAATAATTTTTTTTTGTGATTTAGTCTATTTAAAAGGAGTATCATGTTACGCTTGAACCTTCATTTTGCTTTATATTAATAGGATAATTCTATTGCTAATGAAACTGTTCCTATTTTTCTATTGAACTTCATATGTTCTTCACATTTTTCTTTTCTAGACTCTCTCACAGCAAAAGACCTAGCAAAAGTAATTAGTATAGTATCACATATTTAAATACATCAACTGGGCCGGGTTTCCTTTTTCCCTTCCCATGTGTGAGTGGTCCATGGCATATGAACCGAAGAATATGTTTGTTTATACGTGACATCAAAAAATGGCATGTAACTATACATTGAAAGCAATAATTAATTCATACGTGAACCCAGTGGTCATTATCGAGTATGAATTGATTTAAGGAATTCAAGCCTTGTGGGAGACTTAAAATAAAAATTTGTTTACCATGTCTTGCATTGAACTGTTATTCCTCCAACTTCCAAGCATGATTTTAAAATATGATAGATTTAGCAAAAGTAATAAGCATAGTATCACATATATAAATACATGAACAGGGCCGGGTTTCCTTCTTCCTTGCGCATGTGAGAGTGGTCCATCGCATCTGAACCGAAGAAAATATTTGTTTAAACGGGACATCAAAAAATCGCATATAGCTTAGTATAGATTGAAAGCAATAATTAATTCATTAGTAAATCCAGTGGTAATTATCCAGTATGAATTGATTTAAGGAATTCAAGTCTTGTGGGAGACTGAAATAAAAAATTGCTTACGATGTCTTGCATTGCACTGTTATTCCTCAAACACGATTTTAAAATATGATATAACTACATATTTCAATTTTATCTGAATGTCTTTTGATGTATAAAAAAAAACCTATGTTTTTTTTTTTTTGGTAAGTAAGAGAATATTATAATTAACACCGGGTTTTAACTAGTTGACCCAAAACCATTTTACAAAATAGGGTCCACTGACCAACTGGACAAAGGCCAAGCCCTAAAAGTTTAAACTGACAACAAAAATGGCCAAGACCTACTCTTCCATTAGAATACAACCAAACTAAACTATGGAAGCCTAATATTATGGCCATCAGAAAAGAAAGACGCAAAAAAGAACTAACAAAGACAAAAACTAATCATGCAAGCACCATGCAGAGTAGCTTGTGCCCATATAAAAATAATAGAATATGGTAAAAAAAAAACATCCCATAGAATGGACAGCCAAGAGGCCAAGCAGTCTTCCTTGTAGTCCTCATCTAACTTCTTATCATCGTTCTTGCCATCATCTTTAGATTTTGCCTTCCATGGAACTGCTGGCTATAAAATAGAAGATTTAGGGAATCACACAAATCAACAGCTGCACTGATGAGGCCAGACAGACTCTTCAACTGGTTGATACTATTGGAGGCTGATGAAATTGTCATCTTCTCCAAGACTATTATGGTGGGGTCTGGTGCCTCATTGTCAGGGATCTCCAACACTTTGTTATTTCTTACTAGGGCCTTTTTGCGAAAATAAATCCAAACACACCTTGGGAAATACTTGAGGCCAAAGCAGATGTTTCCCATGCATGAATTTGTAGATAAAAAACCTATATCAGTGCCCCACCAGCTGCAAAAAACACTAGTCACATGAACAAAAAAAACAAATATGACAAAATCCATTATAAGGTTCAAAAAAATATTTTTAAAAATGCCCCCATTTTCTGTCATTGATCCACTTTGAGCCTTCCAATCTAAATTTTTTCATTATCTATCATCGTTGAGACCGCATGAGGAAGATTTTCAGTCCACGTGATCAAGTTTGTCGCTACAATGCCTTCATTCGCCAACCTATCAGCTGCCATGTTTGCTTCCCGAAAGGTATGCAAAATTATGGCCTCAGGTCGGTCATGAATTAGAGCCCTTGCTTCATGGATGTAGTCATCAAATCTCCAAGGAGCTCTCTTAGTGTTCTTTAGAAGATTTATAATAATAAGAGAATCACCTTCCACCAACAGCTTCCCGGATAATTCTCTCGCCACCTTGAGGCTCCTCCAAACCGCCCTTGCTTCAGACCACATTGTTATTTTGAGCTCTAAGATGTTCAGCAAAAGCTACAAGCACCTCACCCTTGTGGTCTCTAAGTAAGCCACCAGCCCCAACTTCACCGGGTTGCCCCTAGATGCCCCATCAAAATTTAACTTAATCCACCCTAGGGGGGGTGGGGTCCATGTGATCATGGTTCTAGGACAGACTTGAGGATGATTGAGGCCATCAATGAGAGGTAAGTTTAATGACCGGCCTAATGAAGCTTCAAAAGGATTTGGAGTTCTAGATGTCGCAGGCACTAAACAAGCATTATCATTAGCATATGCTAAAATTTTTGACAGGACAGAGGATGACTGAGAAACCTTATCCAAGAAGGCCCGATGATTCCTTTCCAACCATATCTGCCACAAGTAGTGATGAAGGCAGATCTTCCACATATACCTAAGATGCCTATTCAAAAAGGGGGAAGGCCACTGGACAAATAAGTCAAAAATGGACTGAGGATGGACCCAATAAATATGAAACACTTGTAACAGACCTAACAAGATTGAGACAGAAAAATTACAATACAGAAACAAATGATCAATAGACTCCCACTCAGACATACAAAGATAACACCTATTAACAACAATCACACCTCTTTTTATTAAGTTATCCATGGTGAGGATCTTATTTTGGATGGCCAACCATGCAAAAAACCCAACCTTTGGAACAATGCTTTTGGGCCAAACTTCCAAGTGAGGGAAAGTAGGTTCATCATTATCAATAAGCATCAGATAAGCAGTCTTGACAGAAAATTCCCCATTGTCTGAAGCTTCCCAGATAAGCTGGTCCTCAAGAATGCCAGAAGGGAGTAAAGACTGTTTTAATTCATTCTCCAATATTATTGATGCCCCTGGTAGATCATTATTCATTATTGGCTTCCATACCCTTCTATTGTTTGACAAAGTAATAAAATCTGCAACTTTGGTACCAAAAACTTCAATTGTCCAAGCTCTAAGGGTTGAAAGGATGGGGTCTGCAGAGAGGGGATAGTCCTTTAACCATTTGTGGTCCCAAAAATCAATGTTTCTTCCATTTCCCAGTTTCCAACGTAGCCCTTTGCTTAGCAAGTTTTTAGTTTGAAGGATTGATTTCCAAAAAATTGATCCCTTGGGAGGAAAGGAATAACTTAAGAATTCAATTTCTTGCAAATAATTTCTTCTGATTATAGTAATCCATTCTGCATTTGCATTTGTCAAAAGATGCCATGCTTGTTTGGCCAGGAGGGCCATGTTTAAATGTTGTATTCTCCTTAGCCCAATACCTCCAAACTCCCTTGGTTTGCAAACCCTATCCCAGGACACCAAGTGAAAGCGCTGCTTAGATTCAGAACCAGTCCATAGGAACCTCTTCCGGATCTCGTTCAATTTTAGTGTAGACACTTGTAGGAGCTTTAAAAACAGAGAGAAAGTAGACAGGGGATGCTTTGAATGGAAAACTTGGTGAGAACCGCCTTGCCGACTTGAGATAACAAATTCCCTTTCCATCCAGACCGCTTCCTATGAATTCTTTCAATTACATTAGTCCACATGGAATTAGTAGCTCTGCTCGTAAATAAAGGAAGGCCTAGGTATGTGGATGGAAGAGTAGACACTGAGCATCCAAGAATCCTAGCAATATTAATCTGCCTCTGAATGGGAGTGTTAAAGAAATAAATTTTACTCTTTGAAAAATTTACCTTTTGCCCCGCAACATCCTCATATAGCTCTAGAATATGTTTTATGACCTTAGCCTCAAAAACTGATGCAAGAGTTAACAACAAAGTATCATCCACAAACTGTTCATGTGTAATTGCCTGTGTTTGTGATGATGCTTTAATTCCTGAAATAAGACCAATATTACAGTAGACTTTGATTGTCCTCCCAAGGGCTTCAGCCACAATGATAAACAACATGGGAGAGATAGGGTCACCTTGCCTTAGGCCCCTTTTACTTTGAAAGTATCCAACAAGAGCACCATTAACAAGGACTCGAAAACCAAGGTTTCATAAAACATCCTTCCAAAAGCTTGATCCATTCATGATGAAAACCAAATTTTTGAAGAATGGCAAAGACAAAACTCCAGTTTATGCGGTCATAAGCCTTGTTCATATCCAGCTTGAGAGCAAAAGCAGGTTTTTTAGTCTGGACTACCGAATGGAGGGCTTCATGAACTGTTATTACTCCATCAAGGATGGACCTTCCAGGGACTGAAATGCCTTGACAAACATCAATAAACATAGGAAGGATCTTCCTCATTCTATTTGCAATTGCCTTGGTCAAAATTTTATAAACAACATTACAAAGGCTAATAGGTCTAAAATCCATCATAGATCTAGGAGTAGGAATCTTTGGGATTAAAGCAATAAAAGTGGAGTTAAAACTTCTCGAAATATGCTTTGTGGACTGAAATTCCTTGATAGTAGCACATACATCAAAACCTACAATATCCCAAAAAGCCTGAAAAAAACGAGGTGAAAACCCGTTTGGACCTGGAGCTTTATAAGGGTTCATTGAGAAGAGGGCCTCTTTGATTTCTTCATCCGTGAAAGGCTTAATTAACTCCCCATTCAAGTCATCAAAAATTAAATGAGGAATATGGTAAAGCATTGATTCTTAAGCTAAGGCAGAACTGAAATGTTCTTCTCCTAGAAGATTCTGAAAATAGGAAACTGCTTCATTTCTGATTTCATTAGGACTAGAAAGGAATGATCCATCATCTCTAACAAGTTCTTTAATTCTATTGTGGCTTCTGTTCCTTAAGGTAGATGCATGAAAAAATCTTGTATTGGCATCACCTTCTTTTAGCCAGGAGCTCTAGACTTTTGCCGCCAAAAAGTCTCCTCGCAGCTAGAACATTATGGTACTCAGCAAGGGATTTCTTTTCATCTGCCTGTAGGGAAAGGTCTAGCAATCCCTCTTCAAGTTTTTTCTCAATGGTTGATAACATTTCAGAGATGGCTTTCTTGTTTTCAAAAATATTTCCAAAAATTTCCTTATTCCAGATCCTTAGATTTTATTTCACCACTTTAAGTTTCTGTGCTAATCTGAATGAAGGCTCGCTTCGACAAGAATGCCGCCACCACCGAGAAATTCTGTCTCCGAGATCGTGGTGGTGCATTCACATAGATTCAAACCTAAAAGGCCTTTTGAATTTTGGAGTCTCTTCAATTTCAAGTAAAATCGGGTTGTGGTCAGACCCAATGCGAGGCAAGGACAACAGATTTGCATCCCCAAAAGATTGTATTGCTTCCCGTGACAAAAAAAACCTATCAAGATTTTCCATTATAAGTTGATTTCCAGACCTCCTATTGCTCCAAGTAAATTTAGCATTTTTTAATTTGACATCCAATAAATTGTTGTTGTTGATGAAATCTTGAAAGTCCTCCATACTTCTTGCTGGAATTCCTACTCCCCATTTTTTATCAGAGGGGTAAATAGGGGTATTAAAGTCCCTCGCCACTATCCATGGGATATCCTGAAAAGCTTCCTTGAAATGACTGAGTAAATTCCATATATCAGCTCTCCCAGATATAGAATTAGGGGCATACACGTTTGTTAATATCCAAGAAAGGTCATTAACCTTATCCTTAAAAATAATGCTCATTACCCTTTCCCCCAATTGAATAACCTTGCCTTCCACATTCCCCTGGATTCCAGATACAAAGAAGACCACCTGAGGTTCCATTGGCTTTGCAAAAAATTGCTTCTCCATTTTTCCAGATATTGAGGGCAATTTTTCTAGACAAAACTTCATCGACTTTAGTTTCTTGCAAAATAAGAATAGTGGGATCAAAATCTCTTCTTAAATATTTGACTAACCGCTGTTTAGGAAGTCCATTGATCCCCCTTACATTCCAAGATATGATCTTCATTTGGAACTTTTAAAGTTTTTTTCCTCTTCCCCTGCCTTGGACTTGAGGGGGCTTAAGAATTTTGTTTTCTTCAAAGGGAAGATTTCCAGTTGGTGGAAACAGAGTAGTCTGAATTCCATTAGCTATCTCATCTTGGACCTCTTCTTTCCATTGCTGGGCATTTGACTTTCTTCCCTTTTTTTTCTCACCTCCACAGTCAATCATGGGGGATTTCATTGAGCTTCTAGTCTGTTTCGGGCTAAATTTGGTTTGGGTGACCTGTTGGATAACAGTACTGGAAACCCCTTCTCTGGATTGGGACAAAGACAAAGGTGAAAAATGTCGCTTGGAAGGGCTTATTAACTCTGAAAGCACTTTTTCTCTTTCTTTGGTAGAAAAGGACTCATCATTAGGGCATTCTTTATGGCCAACAGGAGGAGGATTGGAAGGTCCAGATTTGGTTGGGGAGTCAAGGTAGCGGGGAGACCAAGAATTATATCCTCAACATTAGACCCTTCATTCTGATTTTCCTCTGTAATTATTTGGTTTTCAGCCAAAATGTTAAATTTATTTAGATTCTCGAAAGGAGAGCATACCTTTTGTTGGTCAGTTTGTGATGTAGCAATTTGCTTGTCCTTACCATTGTCCATGTGAAGCTCAACCTCATTCTCCATTTGCCCCAAACCAGAGGCCTTTGCATTTTCAACATTTGGATCTTTAACCCTATACATTCCTGTGTATTTGCCATTATTTCTGAAAGACTGCCGCTTGGAATCATTATTCCTAGGAAGGGTTTGATGGCTTCTCAAAAAAGAGCATTGTCCTTTGAGATGGCCTTGAATATTACAGTCAGAGCAAAATGCCGGTCTATTTTCATATTCGATGACCTATAATCTTGTTATATTTCCATATTCTAACTCCACATGAGTAGGAAGCTCAGATTCTAGGTTTGCATTTACACAAATCCTAGCATGCGTCATTCTGGTGCGTGCAAGGGTTGGATTATCAATGGCCACCAATTCCCCTATGGTCTTGGCAATACCCTGAAGAAAATACTCATGCCACCAATGAAACGGGATATTTGGGAGACGGACCCAAATGGGGGCAAAGTTTATGATCTGCTTTTCTGGGTCAAAATCCTCACCCATCTCGGCCCAAGAACCAAGGTCCTCCCGTTAGAATACGACTAGCATCTTCACTATTGTTAAGGCATACCGCAAAAAACCCCCTTGATAATGCAATAATCTCCATGTGTCCGAAGTCTTCCACTTCAAGGATGCCCATCGTCGAATCGTTTCAATATCCGGCCTGCCCCCTATGAATTTGCCTACTAGAGAAAAATTTTCCATCGATATAAAGTCTGCCATTACGCTTTCAGGCACGGACACCTTCTACCCATTGGGAGTGAGAGGTGGTAAAGAATGTAAGGAAACCCTATTGCCACCTTTAAGGGCCTGTGCAAAAGACTTATTGCCCTCAGAATTCTTGATGTGGGCCTTCTTATCAAAAATAATATCAGGGGGTTCATGTCCCTCTAATTTTTTAAAACCCTCAGTGTCCTTGTCACTATCCACCTGCTCTTCCTTAGTTTCTTCAGAACCTTGCTTGTTTCCTCCTTGAGCCTCACAGCTTCCAGGGGTTTGGAAACCCTGTTTCCCACCTCCAACAGAATGAAAAACATGTTTGCAAAAATTGCACCTGCCTCCGCTCCCACTTTGCTCCATTCCTGCCTCCGCTCCCGCTTTGCTCCAATGTTTGAAAGACAAAAAAAAAAAAAAAACCTATGTTGAAGAGGTGGAATATATTGATTTTTACATTTCGTCAAAGTCTTTGCAGCTTCAAACGAAAAGGATAGACTCTAATGTAAACTAAATCGAAGAATGAGTTTCTGAGCAACATAAACAAGTGAATAAGATTTGAGTTTTTTTTTTTTTTTTCAAAAGGGCTTGAACCATTTTACGGACTGGTTTATCTAGTCTTACATTTCATATATATTATATATATATATTTTTATAACAACAGCCCATAATTATTATTTTTTTTTTTAATTTTAACTATATCAAAACTACTAAAGCTTTAATACATTCCATTACATTAGATTTTCAATTTATTGCATGTAACCATTATAACATACTTTTACACAATAAAAAAATTCTACAATAAAATCCATCTAGGATTAGATCAATGACTAAATATGATTTAAATTAACTACTCTATTTTTTCTCCATAGATGCAAATCTTCAAAAAATATTAAACCATTATAATTTAATTAACCAACCTCTTTTCTCTCCACAGACACAAATCCCTCATAGTTCTTATACCTACAAGTTGATAAATCCTTTAGAGATCTAAAAGAATGGATCTGAGAACATGCAATTCTATAAATCCTCCAAAAAAATTTTTACTAAAGATATTTTAAAAAATGGAACTTTCACCCATTGACTTGATATTCCAAATTTCCTCCCTCCTTAACTACTAAATGGAGTACATCTTAACTTATCTCATATTGCAGTATTCATTTTTGTCTTTCTCTATGAGAGCTCCTCAATTGGCTAGTCAATCAACCATCCCATTTCCTTCTCTATATACATATACCACTTGAAAATTTTCTAATGAATTTAGATATCTTAGCTTATTTGTAACTATGTCTACTACTCTCTAACTCTCCACCAACCTTTTATTGAGGCAATTAATAATATTTAGTGAATCTCTCTCAATTATTAATTTACTATCCCCTTGTTGATCTACCATTTTTATTCTATCCAACACTAACATTACATTAGCCTGATGACTAGTCATAATGCTCAAATACTCACTCATAGCTTCGATCACCATTCCATAAATATTCCTTAGAACTGTTCCTCCTTGAGCCTTCTGCCATTCGTGTTTTGGTGGCTGCCATGGTCATGCTCCTCAAGCCTCCTTGAATATTATAATTATCCCCTAATAGACATAGGTTCCATTTTTCATTTGATTTAGCCTCCTCCAATGACTCTATACTCATGCAATTTTCAATGCTTTAAGATTCTCTAGTATGGTGGCTATGATGTGTTCTCTATTTGGGATGTACATATTTTTTTCCCTTTAAAAATCCTTCTATTTTTTTTTTCTATTGAAAAATACTTCATATTAAATAATAATCAAAGAATACATCATCATAGCAACATTACAATAGCTTGCGATGAACAACAAACAATCATATTCTAATACAGTCCTGAATAATATCAGACCTAAACACCTTAATTTGACTAGAAACAAGCTCAACAACTTTGCTAATAGTAACAACAATTAACACCTCCTCATTTTTAAAACATATATATTTCCAAATTCAAGAGAGAGATTCTGATAATGTCCTTATGTGGCTCACACAGTCAATGGAGTCTCCAAACAACACTACCTTCTACCTTAGCTACCCTTGAACAACATTATCATACAACCAGACTGTATTTCTCTATATCTTTCTTGTTCTCAGACATTCCCAAAAAATATGCTTAATTATTTTACTTTTTCCACAACTGGAACAAGCATCTGATGCAAGCATCCATTTGGCTAGATAAGCCTTACTATGAAGACCCTACATAATAAAAAACCAGGAAAATACCTTCAACTGCATAGAAACCCAAAACGTCCACACCCTAATGAGATGCTTATTCCATTGTAAGAACAACTCACACCCCATTTGATTTTCAAAATGTCACCAAACGAGATTCTAGGAACCATCAACTGATAAATCTTAGAGGATTTAAAACACCAAATTGGTTTTCCATATTCCATCTCCAATCCTTCCAGATAGGACCTACAAGACCATTGGAAATCTTATTCTTAGTATCGTTACCCTATGGATCAAATTTATCGCCATGAAGTCAAAACTCAGGTGCATGTTAAGTTCTATGGCACAACGCTTTGGAAAGTTTTGTTGTATCCTGTAGTGAATCTATCATATTTAGTCCACGGGTGTATGTGGAGGTGTATTTGAGTAGGAAACTTCCTCAACATCTTAAGATTATCACACCCGAGGATTTGGTGTAGCAATAGGTAAGGTATCTAAATCTCTCTTGGTTATTTAAAAAGTTCAAAAAGCTAAGGAGATTAGAAAAGACAATAAGAAAGAAGAGGAAGAGTTAATTTTAGAGCAAGAGGGTAAAGAGTAAATGGAGGTTGATGAAGGATCTCAAGCACGAGATAAACCTAACAATTCCTCCATTATGCAGGAGGAATGGAAGGTGGTTTAGAGGAGAAGAGATGGTCATGACTCCCTTTCTAAGCCTAGTAAAACCTGAAAGATTTAGTTTCACTCAGAAAAGTCGCTCGTCAATTTCTGAGATTGAATATGAATGTAATAAAGGTGTTGTTGTTGATATTCATAGGTTTCTCCTTTGCAGGGAAGGAATGGAGGTATTGGTATTGATGAGAATCAGTTGGTTCCTTAATTTCTTAATGAAGTTCAATATTACATATTTTTGAAGTCTATTTTTTCTGATGTTGTATATCTTTAGGAAATTAAATTTAATGGTTTTGAGTTGCATAGTTGCTTGAATATTTAAACTGAAGCCCTCTATAGGTATGCAGTGCACCAAATACAAATCCTTCAATTTTTATCCAACCAAACTCCACAAGCATAATGAAATGGAATCATATTCTAAATTTGAATAAGATTTAAGATTTGTAAGTACATTTAGAAATATAGATTGAATGAAAAAAATATTTTATATTAAGATTTTTTATTTTTTAATTTTATAAAAATATAATTATTTTAGAATTAGTACATAGTGGTTTATTTATTTTTCAAAAATTTTAAGAATTATTTTATTTAATTAAAATAAAAATACTTATCATCACGAGATGTTATGAAATGGAGAATAAGTAGAATCTTTAATTAGAAGTAATAATATTCTATTTTAAAGTAGGAATCCACTAGGTAGAGACAAGAAAATGAGTGAAATATTTTTAAAAATATTAGCTTTTAATATTAGAGGATAGGAATATGACCCATAAAAAATAAGTTTTAGAGAAACAATTAGTTTTTATAGTTTTGAGTTTATTTTAATACAAGAAAAAAGAATGAGGAATAAATGGATGTAATGAAAAGAAATTGGAAGATATAGTATTATCTAATATTTTGTTATTGGAGTTTTTGGAAGTATTGTAACAATATGAGACAAAGGAAAATAGGATGGTAAATAGTTAGAAGTGAGAACCAACTGGGTTGGTCTATTCTTAAGGAAAGTGGAAAATGTCAAAAGGTGGAGTTACAAATAGATATTGTTCAACTATAGTTACACTCTATGATACATGTTGAAAAATGTCACATTATTTATGTCAAAGTCAACTATGATTCATAATTTTGATCTATGAATTTTTCAAGGGGTCTTCATCATAATATTATATTATTTAAATGTGAAGGGTGGTACTATTATATTATCTAAATCAATGTCTGATTTTACTTATTTTTTAGTTCAAGCAGTCTTTGTCTTTGGGACATTATTTCTTAAACCTTTCAATATACATGGAATAATAATCATATTAAGAAAACTCATAGAGAAAAAATACTTGATAGAATTTTGTTACCTAATATATGTTTGCAAAAAAAATATAAAATCTCCTAAAATATTTTATTTTAAGAAAATTCATATCATTCACCCATTCTATTGACATGTGATATCAATAATAGAATTTCAAATTCATTATGATTATAAGTTGTTATGTTATTGTTGGATAACATAATTTTTTTTTTTGGTAAGTAAGAGAATATTATAATTAACACCGGGTTTTAACTGGTTGACCCAAAACCATTTTACAAAATAGGGTCCACTGACCAACTGGACAAAGGCCAAGCCCTAAAAGTTTAAACTGACAACAAAAAGGGCCAAGACCTACTCTTCCAACAGAATACGACCAAACTAAACTATGGAAGCCTAATATTATGGCCATCGAGAAAAGAAAGACGCAAAATAGAACTAACAAAGACAAAAACTAATCATGCAAGCACCATGCCGAGTAGCTTGTGCCCATATAAAAATAATAGAATATGGTCAAAAAAACATCCCATAGAATGGACAGCCAAGAGGCCAAGCAGTCTTCCTTGTAGTCCTCATCTAACTTCTTATCATCCTCCTTGCCATCATCTTTAGATTTTGCCTTCGACTCCTTGTGCCCCTGGAACTAAGGATCATGAGTGAACATGTTTATTCAAAGGATTAAATATCTAAAGAGGAAGACAAAGATTTAGAATGTTGAATATTTAATTAACATATTTGAAATAAATAAGAAATTAAATGTAACCTTTATAATTCTTAGGAGATAATATAAATTAATGGAATGTGCCTAGATACTTATATGCAAGAAAAATAATTAGTCCACTTATCATTATGAATTATAAAATGAAGATCAATATTGGTCATAATTATGCATAGAGAGATAGCTTAAGGAATGGAATGGAAATACCAAAATAAATAAATAAATGATATAGTGGAAATAGATTTGTATTTAATTGAATTAGACGTATTTCAACTCTATGGAAGATGTATTAACTGATAAAAATATATTATAAATAAAGTAATTAATTATTTCGAATGTATTCAATCAAAATTTGGAGGAGGCTTATGGTACCCTTTTACAAAATATTGCATCACTTATCACATAGACAAAATAAATTTTGATGATGAAGATCTCTTTAGTGGAGTGATACAAGATAATTTTCTCTTTTTTCTCTAATAAGGTATCTAGCCCACATGGATTTACTATAATTTCATTCAATAAATTTGGGATCCATTTAAGAGAGCTATTCTTATTGTACTTAAAAGTGAAAGAAAAGAACGATATAATAAGTGACATCAAGGGAAACTCTTAACCTTGGTTCCAAAGAAAGGTAATACAAAATATTTTAAAATTTTCTATACAATAATTATTTGTGATAACGTTTATAAGATAATTTCAAAAATGATAGATAATATATTGGAAAGCACTCTAGATTTCTTAATCCCTGAGAGAAATATTTTTTCACAATACAAACTAAATCTTGATGTCATATTCATTGTACACAAGACATTAAGTTATACTTATTCCATGAGAAAAAATATAAGTGATTATAAAATTAAATAGAAACAAAGTATATGATACAATTTATTTGGATCTTCTACATGATATACTCAATAACTTGATTTTGAATAAGGTTGGTGTGAATGGATTACTTTTTTTATAGAACACTACAATGTTCTACTTTGATTTATGGATCCTCTAGTATATAGTTTGAATCAAAATGTGGATTCCATAGGTTGACTCAAACTATCTCATTTTATCATTATTAT
The DNA here is from genome assembly GCA_028583015.1 of Wollemia nobilis. Lineage (NCBI taxonomy): Eukaryota > Viridiplantae > Streptophyta > Pinopsida > Araucariales > Araucariaceae > Wollemia > Wollemia nobilis. The sequence goes on along the minus strand of JAQPPZ010016744.1, from coordinate 192,876 downwards.
TCTTGTTGAAGCATTGGGGATATCATTCACAAGAAATAATGAAAGAAAAAATTAAAGAAATTTAAGCTAAAACAAATGGTACTTTTAAATATTATATCTAGTTTTTTTATGGTACTTTTTTAGATCATCCCCTCTCCAATGAGTCCATGGTTTCTAAGTTAATAATATCTTGCTATGAGGAGCTCGATTGATAGTTGGTTAATACTATAAAAATATACTATATTTTCATTAATACTACCTTATATTTATAACAAATGGTTAAGGAAATTTTAGTTTTTAAAGTTCAAAATTATCATCAACATATGTATGTATTCCTCTATAAAATAGAGGAAAGAAAAATGGTCCCAAAGACTCAATTACATAGACTAAAATTTTGTTTGAAAGGTTGGAAACACATGTTCATAATGATAGGTGTAAGTTTACAACTTACGAGTTCTATATTCAAGTATATTTAAATATATGATGTCAATTTAAAAATTGATAGTAGGCATTACATCCAAAATTCATAATATATATTAGCTATCCTTATTTAAAGTGGGATAGGTTTTGCAAAGAAAAGAATATATGAGGGTCATGCTTGTAGTATTGTAGACTTATTATATTTGCATTAGGAAAAAACATGGTTATTTATATGTCAAGTAAATAGTTGGAAAATATACTACTTCAAAAGAATATTAAAATATATTAAAATATTTTTTTTCAAAGTGAACCCTACTTAGGGTCTCAACAACATGGAACTTCATATCAAAAATTGAGGTTGATAAAAAGATATAACAGGTGGTCAGTCCATGAGGGATGGTTGTACATTTTTTTAGTCTTATACATGGTTATGATCTTTTTCTCTTATTTTTGATCCATAATGACAACGGCCAAATTGAACAAGTTTAGTTTATAGATGTTCAAATTTTAATAATTGTATTAATATGATCATAACTTCTAGATCATGGATTTTTATTAACTATGTAATTAAATGATAGGACCTCAAACAAATACAAAATAAGCTTGAAGTAATGCTCTAAGAGTTTTATATTTTATTTTTGTGTATTTGTTTTAAATGTATCGACATATGGTGGATGCTTAGTCAATTTTAGAATTAAAAAAAAAAATAGAGAGAATATATTGAGTAGTTCCATCAACATTGAAATAGCAGATGGAGTCATAGATTAATTGTGTCAAAGCTAAAATATTATGCATTCAATGGAGGATGGATCATGTCATTATCTATTAGAATATATGGTTTGAAATAAATAATAAAATTTTAAAAAATATATTTAAATAATTTATATGTTTGTAATCATACTAATATCTATCTTACATAATGTTAATAGGCATAGTTCTCATGATGGGAAGTTTCATTTATTTAAAAAGAGGTTCTAAAATCTTTGATATATAATTTCAATATATAAGAAAGGTTCATATATGGAAATAAATTGAATTCAAATCATATTCATAAGTAAAGGATGAAATAAAATATCTAAAACTTGGGTTCATACATATTTTTTTGAAAAATAATTTGAAAACACTTGTATTAAAAAAAAATATCATTTACAAGTTGGGATGATATTTTTCCCAGCCTTAGCCAAAGAGAACACATGTTTACAACAGTAAAAGAAGATTTGCATTGGAGCCAAATCCCTTAAATCATATTTCTACAATGACTGTTCACCTGGTTACAACTATAAAAGAAGATCTACATTGAAGCACAAATATTCTAAAAAATATTTTTGGAATGGTTATCCAAATTAGCTAAGCACTAGATTTTCTCACCAACCTGCCTAATCATCTCATCCTCAATAGCCATGTCACTATGCCACTGAATCCCTACCTCCTTCTCAGTACCCATCTTAGCCAGGAAGTCAGCCACTTTATTTAGATATCTACTCACATAAACTGGAATCACATCATCTAATTCCCTCCATAATTTCTTTATTTGAGTGACAACAATCCTTAACCTCCATGTTTACAAAGAAAATTTCCTCATGCAATCTAGAGCTCCAACCATTATTTGAGAATTTGATTCTAGAATTATCCTCCTGTAACCTTGTTTTACTACCCAAATAGAAGCATATTTGATAGCTAAGGCTTCTACTTCATTATTTGTGGTTCTTTACAAGCCTTTTAGTTTACAATAGAGCACCGTTTCAACATGATTCTGGTAAACCACTCCAATTCCAGCTCTACCCAGATTGCCTTTTGTAGCTCCATTAGTATTAAATTTAATCCAACCTTCTGGGGGTGGTTTCCAACTAGCTCTAACCTACCCCTCTTGCACTTCAACTTACTTCTCCATTGCCCCAATAACAACCTAAGTTTCCTCTTTAGCATAGACTACCACAGTTTTTGTGACTTTGCTCCAAATGACTTGCCAAACTCCATCTAAAGAAGAAAAAGTTTCTATAAAAATTATGGAATTTCTCTCCAACCACACTTGCCACCAATTGAAGTTTAATCCAAGCTCCCAACCAATAGAAATAGCTTTAGATTTAAATCTACCCCTCTTCCATATTTCCCAAATATTAATCCAATTCAAATAACCATTAAGTTGAATTTTATAATATAAAAACTATCTCTCCCAGATCTGGCACGTGAATGGGTACTCAAACATCAAGTGATCAATAGTTTCCTCACTCTTTTAGCATAAAACACATTGAGATGAACCAATGATTCCCCTACATATGAGATTATAAAAAGTAAGAATTCCATTATGCATGAACTGCTAGGAAAAAAAGTTTACTTTCGGCCAACCCTTGGACTGCCATATATTTATCCAATCCTCAACCTGATATATATGAGGAGGAGGCTCTAGAAGGATCTTATCATATCCATCCTTCACTATGTAGACACCATGGTTCCATAGCCCCAAGATAATTCATCCTCCTCATCTCTACCTATGAGAAATATTTCTACCAAGATTTTAGTCATGATGGGTGTCAAATTCGGAGGGATTGAAATTGGCCACTCATCCAACTTCTTAAACTGCTTAAAATTATAATTCCCCAACTGAATAGTGTTGAAATAACTTTCAATTTGGAACCAACCCCTGGTTTCCATGGCTATTTTTATTGCTTGCAATTTAGGAAATTCAAAAATGATAGGTGGGTATTGATCCCATGAGTCTGTCCAAAATCGTGATTTCTCCCCTCTCCTCACTTTCCAAAATAATCCATCTTTTATTACCTGAGATCCTAACTTGAGAGCCTACCACACTAAGGATCCATTACCATCCAAAGAGAAACGACCCACCTTATTTGGGTTTACCTGTCCCAAATATTTACTAGTTAAGATTCTACTGAATAAAGAAGTTTGTTGGGAAATCCACCTCCAATAAAGCTTTCCATCCAAAGCTTTATTATTTAACTTTGATCTTCTCAGTCCAAAACCTCCTTTTACCTTGGGTTAGCTTTATTATTTCCTATCTCGTTTTACTCCTTCCCATAAAAATTTTCTAGCCATCTTGTCCAAATATTTCCATATGGTATGTGGGGCAGCAAGGATAGAAAATTTATAAATTGGCATGGCCTGAATGACTGACTATAAAAAATTTAATCTACCCCCATAGTTTAACCATTTTTTAGACCAATGATTAATTCTTTCCTTGATACAGTCTAAAATATTCCTCCATATATTTATTTTTAGTTTTTTAAAATGCAAAGGGACCCCCAAGTATACCACTGGGAGAGAAGTCCTTTTGACTCTCAAGATCTCTAATTTTGTCCCGAAGCCTTTGATCAATATTGAAAAATACCACTTTGGATTTTTTATCATTTATAACTTGGTTTGTAGCCCTAAGGTAGACATTAAGTGTATATTTAATCATTATTGCTTCCCTGAAGCTGGCCACTCCAACCAATCTTGTGTCATCCACAAATTGTAGGTGAGTTAAAAATTCCTCACCCACCTTGATACCTACTAGCAAACCTTGTTGTATTCTCCTCAAGATGAGTCTTCCCAATCCTTCAGCTAATATGAGAAAAATATAGAGGGAGCAAGGATCTCCTTGACGAAGGCCTCAAGTAGCTTAAAATGGTTGCAAGGGAAGACCCTTGATTAACACCGAATATGTCAGAGTAGATACACAAATCATGATACATTCTATCCAATCCTGAGAGAAACCAAAGGCTGCCATCATCTTTGACAAGAAGCTCCACTCCACCCTATCATAAGCCTTTGACATATCTAATTTTATGAACATTCCTCTATTACTAGATGTTTGCATTTAATGGATTGCCTCCTGATCTAGAACCACACCATCCAATATTTGCCTACCCTCTACAAAACCCCCTTGCTCTGAGGAGATAATACTATGTAGAAGAGGTTTTAGCCACTCAGTAATTACCTTTGTGAGTATTTTATATATGACATTGCATAAGGCAATAGGTCTATAATCTGAAATATGTACCCCCTCCTCCCATTTTGGAATTAAGGCAATGAAAGTATGATTTAATGCTTTAAGCATTCTTTTAATACCTTTGGATTCCTCTATAACAACCATTACATCATCCTCCAAGTTATCCCAGAAGGCCTGAAAAACTCAATTGGAAAGCCATATGAACCTGGTGTTTTTCTAGTGCTCATTCCAAAGACTAAATTATTCAGTTCTTCTCTATCAATGGGTTTAAGTAGGGCCTAATTTTCTTCTTCAGATATAACAGAGGGTATGACAAAAAGAACTTCTTTTTGAGCCTCTTCATCTTGCACCATACTTTCCTTAAATAGTTTAGAAAAATAATCCATTGAATGTAAATTCATACCTAGAATTGTATCAAAGGAGTTTCCATTCTCATCTTGAAGAGCTTCCATATTGTTCATCTATCTCCTAGAACAAGCAGTCTGATGGAAAATTTTGGTTTTCTTATCCTTCTAATAACCAAGTGGTTCTTGCTCTCTATTTCTAGTAGGTCTCCTCTTGGTTATCAATGTCATCAACCGATTTATGCAATGCATCATCCTCTTCTTTGAGTTGCTCTATAATTGTTCCTTCCCTAAAGTATTTTTGAACCTCATCCCATATGGCCACCAATGGAGCTCTTTGGACCTGTAAGTCTATCTTGTTAGCTCGCCTCCATTGTTTCAATTTATCTTTGACATAATGAAGTTGTTTGTGGAATCTAAACATTGTTGTCCCATATGTTGGGTGACCTTCTTCCCACCACTATGGAATTTTATTTGAAGTTCCTCTTTTTGTAACAAAAAAATTTCAAATTTAAATGGTTTATGATGTTGCACTGTCTTGACCCCTCCTTCCAACAAAATGGGAAAGTGATATATAACTGGACCCTCCAAAATCTAAAATTTTATATTCCATTTTACAAATGCCTTGTCTGAAACAAAAAAAATGGTCTAACTTCACCTTCCTGCTATGTGGCTCCCTCCTCTTATTAGTCCAAGTATAGTTGGTTCCAGGGAATTTAATATCCACCAAGTGTAATGCCTGGACTTGGGCAATCATAAGTCGATCCCCTAGGTCCAAAATTGGGGTTCCCCCTTCCTAATATATAGAGGATAATTTAGCATTAAAATCCCTAGCAATAATCTAGTCTAGCTCTTCCCTTGAGACTCTCATGTTATGCACAACTTTCCATTGATACATCTGACCATCTAGATTTTGAGCCCCATAAACATTTGTGATTAAAACATGTTCATTTATGATATTGTTCCTAAATTTCAAGTTATATGTTCTATTGCAATCCATTCAAGAGAGTTCCAAAGAGTAAATATCCCCCCTGAGGCCCCTTGGGTAGCCACTTACATATGACCAACACCCCTCCAAAGTATGTTTACTATTTTATACATAAGATCCAATGACATTTTTGTCTCCTGGATAAGCAACAAATCTATTTTATATTTTTATAAGAGTATTCGAACAACAGATTGATGGGTTCTACTATTTAAACCCCTAACATTCCATAATTGTATAATCATTGGTTACCTTGAGAGCAATAAAAATATATTGGCCTCACCGATCCTCCAGTGATTAGTTTGTCTCCTTGAACTGCTATCAATTCCTTATTTGATTTTCTACCCACTCTTTGAGAGTTGTTATTTTTTGATCTCTTTTCCACCTAAGTTATCCTTAGAGTTGGCCTTTCTCTGTTATTTTCTGCTATGCCCATGATGACATCCTTAATTATCAGTTTCTCTTGGTTATGCATTATCAATGCCCCTACACTCTCTAACTACGATAACTCACTATAATCAATTACCTACTCTATGATGGGGGGATATGAAAGAGGATATTGAACAAGGCTATTATTATTTTCATTATTCCCATCCACTCCTTCCATGAATTTTTCTTCTTCTTGGTCCATTAATGTCTTAAATATCTCATACCTATTGGAGGGCTTGAGTTGGGTTTGCTCTTTACCATATTTTTTCTTTTGTCTTCTCCTTCTTTTGGGCTATTAAAAACCATCTCCCTATGCTTATTTACCCTGAGAAATATTGGTTGTTTATTTATTGATTGTTGACTTATCCTCCTTAGGAAGATTTGACATTCCTAGAGGAGCCTCCATTTTTATGTTCATATTATTTAGGCAAGATCGGGCTAAATGCCCATATTTGTGGCAAACTCTACATCTGAAGGGCAATGATTCATAATCCAGTTGTTGAATCCAAGATAGTCCTACAAGCTCGAGTTCCACCTTTGTCGGTAGAGGCTAGCTAAGATACATTTCCACACATAATCTTGCATAAACAATTGTGTTTCCTTCCATTGTGTCTTTGGAAACACCCAAATGTCTTCCAAGGGAATTAATGATAATTTCCAATACCTTCTCACTCCAAAATTCCATTGGAAGTGCATACAAATGGATCCAAACTGGGATAGTGGGTTTAATTTGAGGATCAAATCCCACTCTCCAAGGTTGAAAAAATAATTCTACTGGACCATGATTCCTCTTTTCTTATTCGAAAGCCCTATTTCTATCGGCAAGTGAAGAAAAAATAACAATAAAATATCCATTGCTAATAAACCATAAAGAATACTCACCAAGAGGCTCCTAGTTTTGCTAGACCCAAGAATGCAAAAAATTTAGGGAGGGAAAATACCCATGAATTTATAGATAAAATCATGATTGGCTCTATATAAAACTGTTTCTTGACCATCATTAGCTCAATGACAATATTTGGCCTTGATTATGACTGTGGCAAGCATCCATTAACTCGTTGATATGTTGATCTATTTCCAACAACCATAAAGAGCATTTTTAATGCAGTTTTTTGTGCTTCTTCAGTCTTTGATGGAGATTTATCCTTTAATAAATATGCAAAAGAACTATGTCTCTCTAGAATAGGATCCAGAGGTGTCTCCATTGGGTCCTCCTAGGATAGCAATCTTGTCTTCAAATCCACAATAATTAAAAATATCTTCGGCTATCCAACTGATGCCCTAGTTTTCTCTTCTAGAGCTCCTCTCAATTTTCAATAATCCAATGAAAAACATGTTCCTGGATTCATACATGTTATTTTTTATGGTCTTTGTCAATGAAATTCAGAAAATAAGATGGGAGTTGGATTTTTTAAAATAATAAAATCAAATAAAAAAGATAATATGGGGATTGGATAGAAAGTAACATTATTTATGATGTGCACCGGTGATTTGTTAGCTTTTGAAGCTAAAAAATTAAGATAAAATAACCACAAGATCTAAAATAAAGTTGCAATATGAAATATAATATAATGATAAGATTCTAAACTTATAAAACTCATAAATAACTTCAACATTAACTCAAATAATTACCATTAAAAAATGCTCACAAAAATTGTATCTTCATTGAATAAAGATCTCAAATACACCATACTTCCACACACTCTCATTCTACAATGTATATCTCACACTCACACATATAGATACATTTATAATGGAATGTGACTCTTCATATGAAGCACTCTTGGACTTCACTCTTCGAGAGACTCTTCATCTTCTTATTCTATGGACTCATGTGCACATGGACTATTATGCACATTTAAATTACCAAAATATTTTACACACTCTAATAATACTTGTGCAATTATTACATTGCATAAATTAAATACTCACACTCTAATCTAGGACACTCTCCTAATCTAAAGATGTTCCTATCAACCTTTCTGGTATGATACCTTCTTTTCTTATTTTATTTGCTTTGCTTTTGTATCTTCATTGATGATTCTCCTTCTAAGCATTGTGTTAGTAAATTATCATAGTAATACAACTTTGATTCTTGTCTTGGACTCTTTAAATAAACATCTTCTCCAGGTTTAGTCTTCATCTTACTTTTCTTGATCTGATTCTATCTCTTATTTATTTTCCTTCTTTGTTATTGCACTCTTACTAGTGATTATCCTTCAATGTGGTGAGTTAGTAGATTATCATAGTAATATTGAATTGGATTTTATGATTCTTCCTTAAGATAATTATATGAAGTATTTAGTTCAACTTGTATCTTTCCTTGAAAGAGTTCAAAAACAATTAATGAAAGATACATCATTAAACACTCTTCTGTAGTGAATACAATGATGCTTTGAGATTTTCAACAAGACATTAAAAGTATTTCATGAAGATATCCTTCTTAAGCATATTTAGAGAATAAAATAAATTTGTCTTTTAGAACATTAAATATTTGATCTCCATCAATATTGGGTATTAAACCATGAGAATAAAATCTAAATGCATGTAATATTTCTTCACTATCTTCATTAAATACTTTCTTCACCATTTCATCCATAGATTTCTTGAGTAATATGGCTTTGAAAAAAATACTTATTTCTCCCTAATTATGAATAGAAAGCTAAAGACAATTTTGGATGCAATTTCAAAATCTCTACTCTTTATTTCTCCTTAGTTTTGAATGATAGACTAAGAACAATTTTTCAATTGTTAATCTTAAAGTTGGCAACCTTTTATCTCCCTAGTTAGACTTGTCAAATAATACTTTTGAAGTAATTTCAGTTTTTCAAAACTTTAATCTTTATATCTCTTTAATTTTTGAATAAGAGACTTAATATCAATGCAATTTTTAGTTTTCCAAAAACTTATGTTGAATTCCTTTTATCTCCCAAATCTCAAAAAATATAATTTCTTTAATTCTAAATTTCTCAATCCTATGTTGGTGTTGAATTCCTTATAACTCCAAATTTAGAAATTTAGAAATTCTATAAAAAGATATTTGCAAGTTTTGTATTCCTAATTTGATGTAGGAAACCTTATTTCTCCAAACTTATCAAATTGCAAATATTTCAAATTGTTTTGTAAACTCAAATAATCAAATTACAAAACTTCAAATTAATTCCTTCAATTCTTCAAATCAATTTTCAAATCTTCATAAAACTTTCAAATAGCAATAATCAAGTTTCTAAGGTTTCAAATATTACTTCAATATCTTATCTCTCCAATAATCAAGTAAATAAAATAATTTCACTTTAACCTTAGAAAATAATAATTTCATCCAACCTTATAACTCCTATCTTGGGCATATAATTAATTTCAAATAAAATAAATTACCTCCAATCTTGAGGCGCAAATTATCTTGGTCAAAAATGTTTGACCTTCTCTTGATCGATGCTCCTTCTCTATTGTATGTATGGAGCTCTTACTCCTATTTGTTGTACTCTGGCTTGCTTTGGAAAAATAACTCTCTCTCCTCTTTGACTGGTCAACTGACTTCCCAAGCTTTTCAAGGTGCTCAAATTAAAACTCAAATACGTTAGCCTTGTTGTTGTAGTAGAAGTGGTAGTGGTAGTGATAGTGGTGCAAACTTATTTTTGGACTTGGGTTTGACCCTTCAACTCCCTTCGTTGGTGCCTCTTGGATGACCCTCTTGCATGAGCCGAATGGAATGTCTCCTCCTTGCTTGCACTCAGACTTCAATAAATGTGCTTACTTGCTTTCGCTCCTCTTTCAAGCATTCTCCAAAATCAAACTCAAACTTCTCCTATATTTGGTACCTCGAATCATGCATTAATATATTCGCTACAAACATTTGAATTACTCCAAGCCTATTGATGTTTCACTTCTCATGTGCCACATGGCACTCAATCTCTTCTACTTCTTCAATTTCACTCACTTTGTTCTCCTCAGGCATTTCTATTCCCCTTACAACGTTACTCTGCCCAGTTTGGTGAGATTATGACAAATTGGATGTTACACTTTACAAGTGTCTTACCTCCAATAGAAATTCAAACGTCTCCTTCAATCTTGGTGCTTGGAGTTTTCCCTAGCTCATCCTCTTCAATGCTTTGTCTTCTCTATGCATGTCCCTTCAATATCTTTTGCAAAAACATCTTGGCTGCCTTCATTTGAGCTCCTTGAGTGGAGCTATGGCATTGGAACTTCAACTTGGTGGCTTCCTTTCATTTTTTGGTGGCTCTTCCTTGAGCTGTGGTGGCTCTTCCAACTCGGTGGTGCTTTTACTTCTTCAAACCGGTGGCTCCTCCTTTTCTTGCTCGGTGGTTCCCTTGGTGTCTTTAGACACTCTAAAATTTGCTCTATTTTGAGCCCTTATTTGGTCTTCTATTTTCTTAGTAAATTTACCCTTATTCAGTTTTTTTTCACTTCAACAAATCTGCACTTTTATAAGCTTGTAAAAACAACATTTAATACTAATATTGTTTCCTCCTTATTTCTCCTTTTCAAGCAAACTCTAACTTTGATCTTTGTTGTTTTATTTTTGCAGATTTTAGGACAAGAATGCTACCACCTTCTTTTGCTTGAAGACTCTCTATTTCAACTTCCTTTTTTGAATTTAATAAAGCTAATATGGTGCTCTCAAATACTTAATGTAGACTGGTTTTAATGCTTGAATAATAAACTTTTGTAGCACCAATATCACATACCTTTTTGGCCTCCTTTTGTAGCTAATCTCCTTGGTGATTTGATTCACCCTTTTGCTGTCTCGAATTTGTAAATTTTGTAGCTTCACTTCCTTTCACTTTGCTGCTCTAAAATTATCAATTTTGCAGCTCTAATTGCTGCCCAAATATCAACTTGCTCGCTGTCCAAAACTCTCTCAAATCTGCCCCAAAGTTCTCCAAAATGCAGCTCTCTCTTCTCCTTCTAATGCTGCCCAATTTTGTAGCTCAAATATCTTCAAATTGCTGCTTCAAAAATCTGATTTCTCCTCCTTATATTGCTTGTCCAATAATCTCCTCTATCTCCTTCAAATTTCTGCCTTCTTTTGCTATCAAGCCTTCCTTCAATTGGTTGTTCAAGGGCTCTTCAAAATCTACCCAAATCTTCTCCAATATGCAACTCTATATCTTCTTCAATTTGTTGTCCTGTGATCCTTCAACTTCTGCCTCAAAAATCAACAACCTCCTTCTTTGCAAATCAGCCTTCAAAATATTTTATGGTTGTCCTCAAAATTCTCAAATCTGGTGGCCTCTTCTATTCTTTTTCTCCTCCAATATTCTTGTCAAATTTTGACTTCAAATTTGGCCTCTTCCATTGGCCTCTTCCTCAAGAATTTGAATGTCTTGAGGTCTTCAAAAAATCTTTCCAAAATTTGGCAAACTTCTTGCCAAATCCTTCTTCCTTTTGGGCTTGTTGTCGGATGGCGACAATTGTCCCAAATTCTTCTTTTCAGGAGCTTCTCCTACTTGCAATCTTCTACCTCGAGCTTTCTTCAAATCTCCTCCAATGGCCACTTCTTCAACTCCTTCAATAGGGCTTCTTTAGCCTTCTTTTTCTTCTTCCAAATTTTCTTGAAACCTCTTCACTTGGGTTTCCAAAATTTTGTAGCTTCTCAAATCTCCTTCTTTCTTCTCTATTCTCTTCTTTCTCCTTCAAACTTTCAATGGACCTTTTTTCTTAGGCCTTCTCAATCTTCTTTCTCAAATCTACAATGGGGACCTCCTTCTTGGGTCTCCTCAATATTTAGTCTTCAATCTTCTATGGGGACCTCCTTCGTGGGTCTCCTCAATATTCAATGTCTACAATCTTCAATCTGTAGTCTTCAATCTTCAATGAGACCTCTTTCTTGGACCTCCTTAATCTGCAATGTCTACTCTTTTGTTGCAACTCAAAACTAATCCCTGCACGAGGAAAGCACATAGACTTTCAAGAAACCAAAGGTGAAATTCTTCTCTATATATTGTAGGAAGCTTCTCAACTTTTGAGAACTAATTTTTTACAACAAAAAACTTAGATAGTAGCAACCAAATACATTCAAATTTCTAGAATTCTAAAATCAATAAACTTCACTAGTTATTCTCAAAACTAGTGGAAAGAAATCTATGTTGAATCCTAGTCTTCACGAGTTTTCCTTCAACCCTGTGGAAAGACTCTAGCCAAATAGCAATCTGGAATCTTCTTCAATCTATCAAACTTTTCAATAGGACCTCCTTCTTGGGTCTCTTAATCTCATCAATGTCAAGGTCTATCTTCAAGACCTATAAATTTCCTTCTATTATAAATTTGCTCTTGGAATAGGTAAATCTTCAAACTTCACTAGTTTTCCTTCAACATAGTGAAAAATACTATCTTCCCTGGTTTTCTTTTCCAAAGGTAATTTCTTCAACTTCACTAGTTTCTCCTTAACCAGTGGAAATCTCCTTTGCAACTTTAAAACCTGTGCAAGACAAAACCTTGTTGTGGCTCTGATACCACTATTAGATTTTGAAGCTAAATACTTAAGATAAAATAACCACAAGATCTAAAATAAAGTTGCAATATGAAATATAAGATAATGGCAATATTCTAAACATATAAAACTCATAAATAACTTCAACAATAACTCATAGAATTACCATTAACAAATGCTCACAAAAATTGTATCTCCATTGAATAAAGATCTCAAATACACCATACTTCCACACACTCTCATTCTACAATGTATATCTCACACTCACACACATAGATACATATATAATGGAATGTGACTCTTCATATGGAGCACTCTTGGCCTTCACTCTTCTAGAGACTCTTCATCTTCCTATTCTATGGACTCATGTGCACATGGACTATTATGCACATTTACATTACCAAAATACTTTGCACACTTGTGCATTTATTACATTGCATAAAGTAAATACTCACACTCTAATCTAGGACACTCTCCTAATATAAAGATGTACCCAAGGTGGTACATTAGCATGTACCAAATAATGTAATATATTCCAAAAATATAATTGGAGTTAAAATCTTCAAAATCTATAATGAAGGAAAATGGATCAACAACTATTTTTTATAATACTAATGTTGATCTTCATCTTGAAAAAATTCAGCTATACAAAGATAACTAATTCAACAACATTTTATCTCATAATAAAAATGATAGAAATTAGTTTATTGTAAAAACATAGTAATTTTACAAAAATAAAAAAATATATTTAATAGAAGATACATAAAGAATATCTTTGATATGCATATAAAATGATCTATAAAAATAGTTTAAGAAGTAGAAAATAGGGTGTTATGTAGAGAGAATGGAGAGCATCAACATGTAGAAGTTTAAATTCCATGGAGGTGGGAAAACTTGTTGGATACTCGATGGCATTGCAGGGGATGCTGAGAATTTTGAAATCGAAGAAGAGGATGCTGATGAGGATGGGTCAGAGAATGCTAATAGTATAGAGCATGTTGATGCCTCAGTCAAAGGTGTGAACATCCTAGGTGTAGGATGGTCCTCAGCCATCTCAACCTCATAGCACCCCTTCTGTTTCCTTCATGAATAAACTCTGTAGTGGAACGAGGTTCACCATTCTCACCTTACAAAAATTGATTCCTCTTACATTTTCTAGCAGGGAATTCATTACTCCACTTGAAGTCATGGCTCCCAATGATTATTTGAAACTCATCAATGATTCCCTCCATTCTCCAAATTTTCAAGAATTTCTTTGTTCCCCCAAATAGGTGACAGGGAGCCAAAATAGATTGGTTTTTGGTGTAGTTAGTGAAAATAATAAAGGAAGATCAACTAGTCAAGAAATAATATGCTAGGAAACTAAGAATAATATTGCTAATGGTGTCTATCCTACTATCATATCATCTCTTACAAAACAATCAAATATTGAAGTCCTGGTAGATGATGAAAAACGATCCAAGCATCCTCCAACCTCTGGTAGGGAGGGGGCGTCTTATTTAAGGAACCATAGATGAAGATCCTATCATGGAATGTGAGAGGCCTCAATGGAAAGTCCAAACAAATATAGATTAGGTCTATGAGGAAATAAAATAAACCTAGTATTATTTTACTACAGGAAACTAAAACTAATATGGATAATAGTGATAAAATTATTAAGTCTATGTGGAAAGATAGTGCTTTCATTTATAGTCTAGTCTATGGATCATCTGATTGCCTCATGTGTTTGTGGAAACCAGATATTATAGAAGACATACTCATCTCCAATTCATAAAGAATAATAAATATTTTATTTTATAAAAAAACCCAAACTCAATGGATCATATCAAACATCTATGCTCCTAATGATCTAATAGGTCGTAGAGTCTTATGGAACACTTTAATCCAAATGAGAAGCAATTTATAGAATCATCCTTGGATACTTGTAGGTTATTTAAACAACCCACTCTATCCTTCAAATAAGAAAGGAGGAAATACCATCATATCCAGGTGGTTTGAAGAATGTGTAGAATTTGTGGAATAGAATGAACTCATGGAAATTTAGTTAAAAGGGGTAAAATATACTTGGAGCAACCGAAGAATAAGAAACCAACTCATCCAAGTGAGGCTTAATAGATTCTTGGTGTCCAAGCATGTAATTCAAATTTTTGGTGATGCCACCCATCGCTCTCTTCCATAAATTGGATCAGATCACAGTATTTTAGTCCTTGAAAAAAATAGGCAAGGAATAGCCTTCAAAAAACCCTTCAAATTTGAATCAATGTGGTTACAACATGAGGGGCTTAGGAACTGCATTTTCGAATGGTGGAGTAAGTCTTTTTTAGGATCACCCATAGCTCAAACTAGTAAAAAAAATGTGCTTTATCAAAAATAACCTAATGGTATAGAACATTGAAGTCTTCGAGAATATTTTCCAAGCCAAACAAGATATTGTTGATTAGTTGAATGCCTTAGAAAGCAATATTCAAAATGGGAGTTTGGAACATGATTTGATGCAAAATGAAAAAGAACTTTTGTTAGAGTATCATAGCATTCTTTCCAGGTAAGAGGCTTTCTTGAGGAAAAAATCTTGTGCCCTATTGCTAAAGGAAGGTGATTCCAACATCAAATTATTTTACATGTCCACACTCAGACATAGAAGCAATAATAAAATCATACAATTTTTTAGAAGTTACGGGACAATAACCTCCAACATTCATGAGATCAGTGAAGAGGTTGTTTCACAATTTGAAAATATTTTAAGGCCTTTCCATCCTTATCAACCTCAAGCTTGAATTGCTCTTCTACAATATATTTCAACTCTCATATCCCAATATTTCAATGACAACCTCTTAAAATATTTCACCAATAATGAAATAGAGGTGCAATATTTTCCATGCAACCTAATAAAGCTCCTAGACCTAATGACTATCCTCTAAGGTTCTTCCATCACTTCTGGGATATAGTGGGCCAAGATATTTTTGTAATTATTCTAGATTTCCAATGAAAAAAAATGTTACCTAGGGACATTAACTCAACTTTCTTGGTGCTCATTCTCAAATCCCATAACAATAAATCCATGTATGATTTCAAACCAATAATTCTATGCAATGTCTTTTAAAAGCTCATATCAAAGGTCATTACTAATATTCTCAAAGAAGCACTCCCAAACATTATAGATCATCACCAAGGGCACTCTATTCGAGGGAGATATATCATTGATGGTATAATAACAATCCATGAACTCATCCACTCAGTTGCCAAGAGCAAGAAACCTAGTATTTTATTGAAACTTGATACAAAAAAAGCTTATGATCAGGTATCTTGGGAATTTCTCTTTGTTGTCCTTGCCAAATTTGGATTCTATGATGAGTGGATGTCATAATTGAAGAATTTTTAACTTCTACGTAGTTTTCTATCCTTTTTAATGGTTCTACTCGAGGTTTTTCAAGAGCTCCAGAGGTTCAAGGCAAGGGGACCCACTTTTCCCATTCCTATTCATCATTATGGTTGAAGATCTTAAGAGATTCCTCAAACAAGTGATCTCTCTTGGTCTCCTATCTAGCATCAAGTCATATTTGAGGTCCAAGGTTGTTACACACCAACAATTTATAGACGATATAATTTTGGCCACCATTTATTTTGTTCCTAAAGCAAAAATAATTTAAACCATCTTAAATTTTTTTGAAGAAGTTGTTAGCCAGTAGGTCAATTTTGACAAGAGCATAATATTTTTCATAAAAACCCTTGTTCATAGGTAGTAAAATATAGCAAGAATATTGGGATGCAATATTTCAAGTATTCCTTCTATATATCTTGGCATACCCCTATTTCATTGTAATATGACATATGTGATGTGGAACAATGTTATTGATAAATTTCTAAAGAAATATATCAGAATCCAGAGCATTATGGTCTTCTTCATGTCCATTTCCAAATTTTTGACCTCAATATATCAAAATATTGAGCAAATACAAAGAAAATTTCTTTGGTCCAAGAATGAAAACCACAACAGACTATCATTGGTAGCTTGGGATAAAGTTTGATCTAAGAAAGATAAAGGTAGACTAGGCTTTTGGAAAGTTCACAAAATGAACCTAGCCCTCTTAGACAAACAGGGATGGAGAATTGCCAAAGAATATCAAGCCGCACGGATGGATATAATCATATGTAAATATCTCCAGTATAATTCCTTCTTGGAAGAATTCCCCATTTCCAGCAGATTTCACTTCTGCAACATGGTCATCCATAATAGAGAAATTATCAAAAAATACCAAAGGTTATGACTTGGATCTAGAAAAAATATTAATTCTAGTAAGACTCTTTGCTGAAGAACCATCCGCTAATAAATGAGCCAAGTCTTACCATTATGAAACCTATCATAGAAAAACTATTTGGATATAGAGTGGCCAATTTTATTTATCAAACATCCAACTGTAGGCAATTGGAAATTTTTCCTACCAATAACCTTAGCAATGAACTTAAAAATGTTCCAATAGAAATATCAAAATTGCTAAGGGTCTATGTAATTCCAAGCATCAATTCCAGAGACACTCATGTCTAGAAACTTTGTGAGGATGGTCAATTCATAGTCAAAATCACATATCACATTCAATATCATCCAATAGAATCATGGGCCTGTGCAAATCTTGTCTATATTAAACACTTAATTACAAAGGTGAGTTTATTTTCTTGGCTTATATCTAAGAATAAAATTTTAACTATAAATAATCTCATTAAAAGAGGTATGTACATCACCAATTGTTATGTTCTCTGTAATTCTAACTGGGAGTCAACCTTTCATTTGTTCTTGGAATGTTCATTCTCCATTGGCATATTGAACTCCTTCTTTGATCTCTTTTGCATTGTATGGGTTCAACCATCATCCCTTTGGTAATTGTTAGAAAAATTGGTAAATCCCTTTTCTAATCTCCAAATAAAGTTTCTTTGGTCAACTTGAATGCATCAATACTTGTGGCAAGTATGATTAGAGCATAATAATAGAGTGTTTAATAATTTGAGCAATAATCCTTGGTCTATCTTCTATCGGGTCATAACTCTTGCCTCGAAGTATACCCAACTTGTTTCTACATCTAAAGTCCCTAAACCTGGCCTTGAAACTTGCTTGTTTAATACATTCAATTTTAAGTGCAATCCTTTTGTGGCCTCCCAAACCTACAATGATAGATCTATTATTAATTCATGGGTATAGAGGAGGGTTTTGAGATCTATTATCATTTTTTTAAAGTTTTTAATTCATATCATCTAAAACGAGGGTGCATATGTGGTGCAATAGACTCTCTTTAGCTTGAAGATCCCTATCATCCCTAGAGCAGAGGAGGTTTTTGAAAAACTTGACTGCTTCTTCCCTGATTTTTATAATATAGTTTGAGATAACACCATCTAATTTCATAATTTCTCTAACTCTATTATTGCTCCTATGTCTTAATGTGGACGCATGAAAGAATTTTGTTTTCGTATCAAATTCACGAAGCCATAGGGATATTGATTTCTGATTCCACAAAATTTTTCATCTGCTAGCACATTATGGAAATCTGCTACCAAATTTCTTTCCCTGTGTCTATACCCCTCAGTCACCTCTCTTGACTCTGAATTTAATTCAACTTCATTTAACTGTTCAACCAACTCTTTTGTCCTTCGAAACACATTACCAAAAATTTACTTGTTTCAAACCTTAAGATCAACTTTAATGAATATGAGTTTTGTATCCACTTGAGAGATAAGAGGGCCCAAAAAACCTTGAGACCACCATTCCAAAATTATGGATTCTAAGCCCTAATGTTACAGCCACATTGCCTCAAACCTGAAGGATCTGGGAAACAAACTAGAATTTGGGACTTTTTAAAATATCATAGAATTATGATTGGACCCCACTTTGGAAAGAGAGCAAAGGGATGCATCTTTGAACACTGGAAGACCTTCCTTGGAGACTAACACCCTATCTAGCCTAATATAAATATTTTGATTGCCTAGATGCCTGTTACTCCAAGTGTATTTAAACCCCTTCAAATCCAATTAATTTTTTTATATTATTATTATTTTAATTATTATTATTTTTTAAATTTTTTATTGAGGTTAGTGTGACAAATCTCTATGACCAACACTCAGGGTTCGACATCCCAATCCGAACCATGACCTCTCATAAGGGTGAGATCTAAGCTTAACACACAACTATACATATGCCCACCCCTTATATACTTACCCACACCATGGTTTGAACCTTGAACCTAATTTATTTATATTTTAATTGAAGTGCAAATTAAAATAGTGACAAGTGGATCAAGAAAACTATATGAGCCTAATGTGGCCAGCCAATATTTTTTTCTCTTTTTTTTAGCATGTAAGGGGTAGCATGTTGTAGTAGTATAGGTAAAAATGGATGCACAGGAGGACACGTATACTATTTTGAGAAAATAATGAGATACAATATTCTAGATAGCAAAACCAGTAATCTTCCTTTTGTATTTGTGGAATTCAAGTCACACAAGTGTCAAGAAGATAGAGAAGAGAGAAGATTCACTACTTCTGATAGACAAAATATGGGCAACATCATATGCAGGATCCTCATTCCCATAGCCAAGCAGACCTTGTAGGAAAGTGTCTCTAATTTTGTCACCAGTGAGGCCTCCTAGAGGTACCAGAAGAAGAAGCGTAAAACAATCAGTGGAGAAGATATGTTATGGACCATGACTTCTCGTGGCTTTTGAATCAATGATAAGCCACTTAGAAATGATCTCAATATGTATAGAGAAACTAAGGAATAGAAGATTTCCCCTTCAAATCAAGGATTGAAATTTCAATCTTGTGGTGCTACTAGATACAACATCCCTGTTGTTGCACAACATTATGATTCTTATCAGCAAGTGCAGAATTTTGTTGGATTAGCTACACAACAGGAGAGTCGGCGTCTAATTATTTGAACATGGAATATTTATGGTTGTGTTTCCTTTACACTAGACCCGGTTGTTGGTGGTGGCAATGGCTATTGTTGAGGATTTGCTTCTCTTTACAATTACTCACTACAAATTTTTTACATACAAACCATAATGATTTTTATTTCCTATTTGTTGTCATGTTGTCCTCAAATAAGTGATTTGAGGATGTGATCTTATAGAGTGTTCTTGTATCTAAAGTTTGATACAATAATCCTTCTTACATTTGCCCTTGCATTTTTGTGGTTTTAAGTCTGTTTAAATTTAT
This sequence comes from Wollemia nobilis, assembly GCA_028583015.1. NCBI lineage: Eukaryota > Viridiplantae > Streptophyta > Pinopsida > Araucariales > Araucariaceae > Wollemia > Wollemia nobilis. The sequence goes on along the minus strand of JAQPPZ010016744.1, from coordinate 173,119 downwards.
AGGTCTATTAGCTTGACTCATAGAATGGATTTCAAATATATGAAAGAACAGTGCAATCATGAGTTTTGCTAAACAACAAAATTACCAGTGAAACAATGGAAATTCAGCTTGAAGGATTTTTGCTAGCAAAACATCAATTGAGGAGTTTCGCTAGTGAAATAGCAAAATATCCAGTCTTTATTTTTGGAAAAAATAAAAGGGGTGATATCCCTTTTTGGAGCAACTTCCTTGAAAATCCTTTTTCAGTGTAGAAATGGGTGAAAATGCATTTTTGTTGGTCAAAGAGGTCAAGGGCTTTTTCGGTGCACAACTTGCATGAAATCACAAAGTATATAAGTTTCATGAGGGAGAGGTGGATAGGGAGTTTCGTGAGTGAACGAGAGTTTCTCAAAAACTAAGGCAATGATCTGAATATATATGTATTTCCACTCTTACCAGACTAGTATTCAACCTAATGCACATATGTGTAATGATATGTAATATATTAATCAAAAGCATACTATTACCACAAGTTTACAAAATAGAACCTTTACTCTGGGTACTTCTTATCTTGATCTATTTTGCATTTGATAAACCCATTCTTTTAAAAATAAGAATCAATTTGTCTATACCAAGGCCTAGGTTCTTGCTTCAACCCATACAAATATTTCTTCAATTTCAATACTTTGCCTTCTTGCCCTTCCATCTCATAGCTATGTGGTTGGTCTATGTAGACCCCCCTTACAACACTCAATTGAGGAAGGTAAACATGACATCCATATGGTAAACATTCCAACTTTTCTAGGTTGCCAATTCCATAATCATTCTAACTATGTCAAGTCTCGCTACAACCACATATACCTCATGATAGTCAATCCTTAACTTTTTCTTGTAGCCTTTTGCCATATGTCTGGCCTTGTGTCTATCAATATCACCTTGGGCATTAAACTTGGTTTTATATACCCATTTTAATTCAATGGTCTTCTTGCCTACTGGAAGATCCATTAATTCCCAGGTCTTATTTGTCTATGGACTCTATCTCATCATCCATAGCTTGCATCCATTTCCAATTTTGAATTACTTATTCAAATGAAATTGAATCACACTCAGAAAATAAACCCAAATCAAAATGTTCTTCAACAATTTCATTCTTGGTTACCTCAAAAATATCTTGCAAGCTCTTTGTCTTCCATGGTGTCTTCAAGTTGGATATCCTTATTGCAAGTGGAGGTGACCGTGATGATGAGGTAGTACTGCTATTGACACCAAAAATTTTGCTTGAGGCTATAGGTGAATGCATTCTATTTTCTTCCAAGTCCTCAGAATCAATAATTGTTGGCCCTCACTGACTAGTCTTGGATTTCTAGTTCCATGCTTCATCCTCCAAGAACTTCACATCTCGGCTTATAACCAATTTATTTGTCATAGGGTTATACAACTTGTAAGCCTTTGACTCTTCACTATAGCCAATGAAGATGCATTTCTCTACCTTGTCATCTAGATTCTTTATCTTCTCATCTGGGATGTGTGCATATGCTATGCACCCAAAAAATCTTAAGTGAGCAACACTCAGATTTTGGTTGCTCCAAGCCTCCTAAGGAAAATTATCCTTCACACTCTTTGTGGGACACCTATTCAGTAGATAAAATACACAACATACAACTTCTACCCAGAACTCATGTGGCAATGCCTTAGCCTTCAACATACTCCATGTCATCTCCATAATGGTTATGTTCTTCTGCAACACCATTTTTCTATGGTGTGTATCTTGTTATGAATTTCCTTCAAATTCTATTTTATTTACATAAAGTATGGTATTCATTAGAGATGTGCTCACCTATTCCATCTATCTTGAGAGTCTTCACATAATAGCTGCTTTGTTTTGCAACTAGAGTCTTAAACTCCTTGAATTTGTAAAAATCCTTTAACTTTTGTTTGATGGGATAAACCCATGTCCTCCGACTAAAATCATCAATGAAATTTAGGAAATACTTGTTACCAGTAAATGTGCTGGTTTGCATAGGTTCGTAGATATATGAATGCAATAGCTCTAGTTGTTGTGAAGTTATCCAATACTATCTAGTAGGGAACACATCCTTGTACTACTTACTAACTAATAAACCTTCACAAAATTGATTCTATTGCTCTATAAGGGGTAAAACCTTCACCATATATTTCTTATGTAGTAGATTTAGGCCACTGAAACTTAGATTACCAAATCTAAGATGCCACAACCATATAGCATCTTTCACAACTGCACTAAATGACAACAAAATTTCATTTTTAATATGTGGGGGGGAAATTTTGTTCTTTGTCATGGACATAGTTGTAACGATCCCATTATCCTTATCACGGATGATACAGGCTCCATTCTTGAATTGCATAGTGTGTCCCTTTTGCACTAGCTATCCAAAACTCAAAAAATTATGTTTCAACCTAGGCATATAATACACATCTATGATCTTCTTCCTTTCACCTTTTCTTTGTGCGGATAATTATTTTCCCTTTACGCATGATAGGTACCTTGTTGTTGTTTCCCATATTCACTTCAGATTGGATGGACTCATCCAACTATGAGAACATATCTTTGTTCCCATACATGTGGTTACTACAAAAATTATCGAGATACCAGGTATTATTTTGGCTCTCCTCCTTAGTACTACAAGTTAACAACAAATTCCCACAAGCATATCTACACTCTACATTTTCATTTTCATTTGTATAGTGGGCTTGTTGCTTATTATCCTTGGCCATATTATTTCTACACTCATAGCTATAATGACCAAATTTCTTACAATAATAACATTGGATCTTTGATTTATCATATCTCTTAATTGATCCTCCTTGATGATTTCTTCCATTGCCTCTTCCTCCTGCTTGATGAAAATTGTAGGTTGTCTCTCCTTAATTTGAGTTTGACATTCATCATCACTTATGGTCTCTTTCATGCTTACCTCTACTATTCTATCCTCTTTCTCCTTGAGAACTAAAGGCACCTTGGTGGGATTCTTCTTTGCTATTGTCTCGGAATAAGACCTGCATCTTGAAAGCTTGCTCTAAAGAGGACCGAGATGAATGGCTCAGTATCTGCTCATGTGTTTGTAGAGAACCCATGAGCTCATCCACTGAGAGGGTTGTTAAATCCCTCGATTCTTCAATTGTAATGACCACTGAGTTGAACCTTGTTGGTAGTTTTCTTAGTATTTTCTCCATAATTCTCTAGTTATCCACATTCTCATCATTCAACCTCATCTGGTTGATGATACCCATTATCGAAGTAAATAAGTCACTCATGGACTTCAAATCACTCATCAAAAGGTTTTCAAACTCCCTTCTCAGCATTTGTAACTTCACCAACTTCACTTTTTTGGTGCCTTGGAAGGAGTTGGAAAGAATTTCCCATGCCTCCTTTGATTTGGTTGCTACTACAATTTATGGGAATATTGTCTCCTCAACAGCCTACGTTATATAAAATAATGCCTTCTGGTAATTTTTTTTATTCTACTTCAACACATATGACTTTGCATAGGAGAGAGTGCTCAAATATGTTGCATCTACTGGTTTTGCATAACCATTCTAGACAAGGTCCCATAGCTCCTAAGACCCAAATAGGATTTTCATCTAGATGCTCCAGTAATTATAGTTCTTGTTATTGAAACATGGAAATTGCAACTGCAATGAGTTACCACCAAAAGCCATTGCTTCTTATATTCCATGAGTTTGGTGCTAGCTCGTATACCAATTTTAAATAATGGTGCAACCGTGAGTTTCACTAAAAAATAAAACATTAGCGAAACAACTGAAATTCGGCTTAAAGGAGTTTCACTAGCGAAACAACGATTGAAGAGTTTCTCTAGAAAAATAGCAAAATCACCAATATTTCTTTTCGAAGAAAATAAAAGGGATGATATCTCTTTTTGGAGTAGCTTGCCAAAAATACTTTTTCAATGCAGAAATGGACGAAAATACCTTTTCGCTGGTAAAAGTGGTTAAGGACTTTTTCGGTGCACAAATTGTATGACATCACGAAGTCTTTAAGTTTTATGAGGGAGAGGTGGACAGGGGGTTTCGGGAGCGAACAAGAGTTTCTCAAACATGGAGGTAATGATCTGAATATATATGTATTTCCACTCTTACCAGACTAGTATTCAACCTAATGCACATATGCGTAATGATATGTAATATATTAATAAAAAATGGATTATTATCGCAAGTTTACAAAATATAACCTTTACTCCAGGTGCTTCTTATCTTGAAGCTTACATACATCTACAAATATAGTTTCATCATGAACTCAGATAGGAGTCTCTGAATGTTTCCACTTTAGATCTTCTCCTCATCTCAGCTTCTACCGAATCTGCTACTGCTTCTCTCCTTTATATTTCAACGCTCTCGTTGCTCTTGATCTGAGGATGACACCGACTTATATAGTCAGGTGAAGGAGGGATAAGTTTTATCTTCTAACACACATAGTAATTATAGTAATGATTGTGCATAAGGATAAGGCTTACTAGCTAGATAAATTAGGGTTTCCTTAAAATCCTCGAAACAACAATAACTATGCACACTATAAAAATGATGATCAAATATCTGTCAGAGATCTTTCGGACATGAAATCAAATTTAATTTCTAACCATATGAAATATTCTAGGTAACTTTACAAATTAAAAAATGTGTCCAATCCTCTATAAGACAATTGCAAAACTATTCAATGTAAAAATACATAAAAAGAAATTACAGCATTCAAATCCAGTATTTTGGTGTTTCATTCATGTTCTAACATCCACTTTGGCATTGGGAATGAATAAGGTATTTTCATCATACTAGTTTTTCCTGATTCAATCAGTATTTAAATTAACAAACGCAAGCAAGCTTGAACCTTCCTTTGGTCCTATATTTTCAGATATTACTATTATAAATTTTCTTGTTTAATACTGAACTCCATTTTCATACTACTCCCCCTTTTTTTTTTTTTTTAATGTTTGATGGGCATCTTGTTCTCCTATTAATGGTTTTTTTAACAAGAAGAATACTTTTTTTTTTTGCAATTATCATAATAAATGTTACATTTAAAAAATTGCATGTGGCCCATTACAGAATGAAGGCAATAGCTAAGACATGATGGCAATAGTAGTTATACTAGATGTAAGGTAGTGAAATCAAAATTTATTGACCATATCATGCTTGAGAGTTATTCTCTCTCATACTGATTTTAAATATGATACAACTTAAAAATTCTATAGTATTTTAATGCCTTTTCAATTTACACCAATTCTGAAATTGATATAATTTGAGATATAATACATTTAAATTGATATATAAATTATAAAACCATTATAAATTATTTTAAAAATAATAATATATTTTTACACTATAATTTTATAAATAAATTTTGATAGTTCAATTCAAGATATATAATAATTAAGTTCATGTAATATCACTGATGCAATATGATTAGTTTAAATCCCATGTAACCAATTAATTACATAAATTTAAAACATGTTAAATTTTTTAATTTATTTTTAAAAAATAAACATATTATAATGTTATTATTTCTTAACTTTTTTTGATGAAAAGCTAAATTATATTAATAATAAAGTTTAACATGAAAAAAGTGGCAGGTGGCAATGATCACACCCCTGGAAGAAACAAGCCAACCCTAACCACGGGTTGGGAAACCACAAACCAGAGCTCACTACAAACTAGGCAACATCAATCAAACAGGTAGTGAAACTTGCATGCAATCAGAAAGTTTGTGGCTGCACATCTACGTTGGAGTCCCATGGAATGGCCAAGGTATGCAGTAATCCATCTGTGTGTCCCTAATCCTCATGAACATTTGAATCTCCCCAGCCCTGTCCTCGAGATCTATCAAGCTAGCAATTAAGTGCACTTATATCCCCTGCATTCCAGGCACGATCTTGTGTGCCACCATTAACTTCCACCAGCTCATCCCAGGCACATCTGGGTGGAGAACATGATGGTGATTGAATTGTCTATGCATTCCATCCATAATTGTAGGTAAAAATGTCATGTCCCCAACCTCACTGTGCATGCACCAGACGTGGTAGTTGATGAGACCTTGAGCGGGAACAGGATGTCTGTTGTGTGTTGTTTGGAAAAACCCTGCTAACTGAGCAAGGTGCATTTTTCTAGTCATCCAAAAGTGCCTTCATGTGTGCCTGCTCAATGTCAAGTTTAGCCTGCTGATTGCAAATATGGAACCATGTATCTTGAAACACATCTATTTTGTCAGCTAGATAAAATTCATCAGAAGGATTTTGATGCTGAAAAACTATCTTGTTTCTAGATTTCCACATGTGAAAAAGAAGACTAATTCGAAATATGTGCCACACTTTGGACAAGGGAAGAACAAATTTAATCTTATCCCCTAACAGAGCTTGCTGCCATGTAAGGGATTCATCCTGGAATTGGGAAAAAAAAGACCATCCCCATTCCCAAGCACTCCTTGCTCTTGTGCAAAACTAGAAAATATGAGGAGAAGATTCATCCTCATTACAGAATGCACATTTAGGGTTTGCAACTCCCAAGTGCCTGAGTCTGTCTCCTAAGGGTAAACTTTGAAAGAGAAGGCTCCAAGCAAAAAAATATTGTTTTGGCTCAAGAAAAGAAGACCAAACTATCTGAAATCGAGCCTTCCAACCAAAAACCGCCACTGGATCTCCCCATTTATCATTAAGTCTAGGGACCATTGGCAACATTGGGGAGAGCCACTTGTAACCCAATTTAGCTAAGTAATTCAACAATGGTATATCTGAAAACCAAGACCAATCTTTCCACCATGGCATCTGAGAGTGCTGCCCACACTTGTGCCACATGGAAAAGGGGATAATGTCAATTACTGAGTCATAAGTGAGCTTGTTACCAGTGCTCAACTGAAATTGTTGTTTAAAAAGCATCCAAGGGATCCAATCCCTCGAGGTTTGAGAATAAAAATCAGAAACTATAGATATACCTTTTTTTAAAAAAAATTGGGCATGAATCCATGGGACCTGAGCAAGAGGAGTTCCCTGAATTTTAATCACCGAAGACCACCAGATGTTTAAAGAATTTATGGACAGTCCTTTATGGCCTCTATTCCCTTTCCACTTAAGCCAAGGAGTGAATTGCTGCCATGATTTCCAAATACTTTTAATCACAAAAGAACTAGAGATTTTCACAAAGACTGGCATTACAATTAGGGAAGGGAGGTCAATTCCTCTCCAGGCTTGTTTGTTCAAAGGCAGCCCTGAAGAAATACAATGTCTGATGAGGATTTTCTAGGCCTCCGAGCCTTTAAGGGCTCGTATGATCCATTTGGCATAGAGAGCCATGCCTTGTCTTTTACAATCAACCATGCCCATTCCTCCTAAAGCTTTAGGTAAACAACACATATCCCAAGCAACCCGATGAAAACCTTTCTTCTCAGCTGAGTTTGCCCACAATATTTAATTTTAAAAGAGAAAATAATTGACTATACAAAATGGGATATATGTAAAATTATTTAAAACAAATAAATATTTTAATATTTAAAATTTAAATGTTATTTTTTTTTTAAACATATGTTTTAGAGTTTGGTGAAAATCAATGTTTGCAAATCATTGTATAGTTAAATGATTTCAAATTAATATCATTTTGAAAATAAACAATTTCACTAACATTATGATCAGTATAGCTTTCATATTTACGAGGGGTAATGGTTGGGAGGAGGTACATCGGTCATAGGAGTTTCTCACAATAACCAAAAAAAATAAATCATGAATTTTCCACAGTCCCACCTGAGAAACATTGCTTTTTCTTAGTGAAAAAGTCGATGAGAAAATCATGGAGAGTGATTTGTTGGCATCCCCAAGTGGGGTGGGTAAAAAATTGTCCTTTTAATTCCAATGAAAATATGTTCTTGGAATGTTAGAGGACTTAATAACTCTTCTAAGTGTAGGATACTTGCATATTTTCGAAAGAATAATTCTCCGTATATCCTTTGTATTCAAAAATCGAAGTTGGAAGCCTCTTCATGGTAGGTTGTTCACAATGTTGTATGGAAAGATTTTGGCTTTATGGCCAATGAATCAATGGGCTCTTCTGGGGTCTCATGTTGTTTTGGAATATTTCTAGACTAGATGACCATGTTATTTTTGCGTCAAGTAGAGTCATAAATATTGTATTCTGGTGTAAATTAAATAATAGGATGTGGGTGTTGTCTAACATTTATGCCCCAAATGCGTATCTGGATAGAAGAAAATTTTGGGCACTGCTATTGGAGATGCGTAAAACCTTTGAGCATGAGGATTGGATGATAGTGGGTGATTTTAATTACCCCTTGTATCCCTCGAAGAAAAAATGAGAAAATCCAATGGATGACATAAGTCTTCAAGACTTTGCGGATTTTGTTTTTGATGCTAAGCTTCATGATTTGGACCTCAAGGGAGCTAGGTATACTTGGTGTAACAATCGTGTAGGTGATAGCTTGATTTTGAGTTTCTTGGACATGATCCTCGTTTCTTATCATGGGTTGAATATATTTGGGGATTCTTCTATGTTGGATCTTCCTAGGATTGGCTCAGATCATAACCCTATCTTGTTGGACGTCCCTGATAATATGCCATTATTTCATTGTCCCTTTCGGTTTGAGGCCATGTGGTATTCCCACCCTGATTTCTAAGTTCGGTTGTTGGAATGGTGGTAGGAGGATATTGAGGGGCACAGTCTATTAAAGTTAACTAATAAATTGAGTCTTAGGGGCTATCTCAAACTTTGGAACAAGTCCACATTTGGGAATATTTTCAGAGAGAAGGAGATATTGAAAGACTTTATTGGTCAATTAGAGGCTGCTATGGATGCCGAGGATTGTTCTGATGATTTTTTGAGAGAGGAACGTTGTGCGTTGGTAGAATATCATAACAGACATACTCAAGAGAAGTTGTTTTGGAAACAAAAGTCTAGGGAGTTGTGGCTCAAGGAAGGGGATCGTAATTCCCACTTTTTCCATGCCTCCACTCTAAGGAGGAGAGATTTAAATAGGATCACAAAGATAATCAAAGGTGATGGAAGTACATATTTAAGAAGTTGTGATGTAAGGGAGGATTCAGCTGATTTCTTTAGTAATTTGTTGTGTTCGGAGCCTGATCGTGACTTACCCGTTGAGGAGGCAATGTTGGATTAAATCTCAGGGTTGGTATTCAAGGAGTGGAACATGTGGTTCTTGACCCCATTCTCAGATGAGGAGATTTTGTATGTAGTAAATGGTATGAGCTCTCTTAAGGCACCGGATCCTGATGGCTTCCCTCCAATATTTTTTTAGAAATTTTGGCACATCTGCAGTGGGGATGTTATGAAGCCATGATAGAAATCTAGAGTAAGCTTATCCCAAAGGTGGTGAATGTGACCTTCCTTGATTTCATTCTGAATAAATATACTACCACTAACTTTAGGGATTATAGATCGATAAGTATCTATAATACGGTGTACAAGATTCTTTCAAAAACTATTGCCAATAGACTTAAGCTTATTCTCCCAAAAACTACTGATGAAGCCCAGAGTACCTTTGTTCTAGGTAGGTAAATTTTGTATGGCATGATCGTTATTCATGAGCTTATGCATTCGGTGTATAAAAGTAGGAGATCTGGTTTTTCCTAAAGTTGGACATTAACAAAGCATATGATCGGGTCACTTGGCCATTTTTAATCAAGGTATTGAGAAAGTTTGGTTTTTGTGATGAATGGGTTAGTCTAATTCAGGCTTGTTTTTCAATAGCCTGGTTTTTGATGCTCATCAATGGGTCTTCGACATTATTTTTTCATTCTTGTCGAGGGTTGATATAGGGGGACCCATTGTCTCTATTTTTGTTCATTATTGTTGCGAAGGCTTTGGGCAGAGCATTTATCAGACATCAAGATTTTTTGGGTTTGAGGCTTGCGATAACGTGAAACCCTATATCGCATCAATAGTTCACATATGACACTTTTGTTTCCTTTGTAGCTACGGTGGAGGTAGCAGGGGAAGTTAAAGCTATTCTTGATTGTTATGAAAGGGCAATTGGTCAACAAATGAGTCTTGCCAAGAGTGGGTTGTTTTTATTAATACTCCCACTACAGTCCAAAGAGAGATTACGAAAGTTTTTAACTGTCGTATTGCTTCTTTTCCTTCTTCATATCTTGGTTTACCTTTTTTTATGGGGAGAGAAAAATATGAGTTGTGGTCTTTGATGGTTGAGAGAATTCAATGAAAACTTTTTGCGTGGAAGGGAGCGTTGTTGAGCCAAGCAGGTAAGGTGGTTTTGGTGCATATTACTTTACAGAGCATCCATATTTACTTTATGTCAATGTTTCATGTGCCTCTTAAAATAGCATCAAAAAGTGATAGTGTATGTAAAGCTTTCTTATGGGTGAGACCGGAGTTGAAAGGAATATTCCATCTTGTTTCTTGGGAGGCGGTTTGTAGAAATAAATCCAATGGGAGGTTGAACTTAAAAAGTGTAGTTAGAATGAATAAATCTTTGATTGCAAAAATTGGGTGGAAGTTGGCATCTAACTTCTATAAATTGTGGGGATCCATATTAAAATCCAAGTACAAATTTAACTCCTTTCTTTCTAAATATTTACTCTCAGGTGGTTCGGCTTTTTGGAATAGTCTGGTTAAGACTAGGGATTTGCTCAAAAATAATTACAAGTGGGTAATCGAGAACAGTAGGAAGACCCTCTTCTAGGAAGATGCTTGGATTCGAGATCGTCCATTGGGAGAAGAAGTATGATTTCAGGGATTGACTGCTAATTCCAAAGAAATGGGTTTGACCTATGTGGATGATTTCATTGAAGATAGAGGGGATAGAATTGCTTGGGCTATGGTGCCAGTTTGTTTAAGGGATGGCAGTGATAGATAGGTTTGGTAGAGCCTTGGGGAAAAATTACATCTTTGTGTTATTCACCATGCAAATTTTTAAGATCGGTTGATCTGGTGGTTGGAGAGTTTAGGAAGATATACGATCAAATCAACCTATAATTGCTTAAATATGGAGGGGTCACATTTCCCATTCAAGTTGCTCTGGCTTAAGCATATTTCCCCTAGGGTAAATATATTTTTTTGGTTGGCTGCTCAAAACTGAATTTTAACTGTAGAGAATATTCTCAAAAGGTATGGCATATGGTCAATCGGTGTTATCTTTCCAAATCTGATTGGGAGTTTGACCTCTTATCTATTGCTCAATTGTTGTATTTTTAAGGAGATATTTTTTTCTATTCTCAGACATTTGGGTGTGGAGTGGATCTTCTTGAAATTAGTTTATGATTGTATCCTTAAGTGGTATCCACCCTTTCATTCCCCTTGCATCAAGTTTTTTTGGTAGTACTTGCTCCCCCATGCGATGTGGAAATTTTGGAAAGCAAGAAATACGAAGATCTTTAGGAAGAAGATGGTGGCTAAAATCTGATTGAGTAATCAAATTATTGGTAAAACAGTGGAGAATGTGGAAAGTTTCACGGTGTCTATGGACTTATTGGAGGCATCGAAGCAGTGCAAAATTAGGTTGGAATAATTTTTGGGCTTTGGAAATATAGATCAACCACCACCGGTGCCTAACATAAGAAATTATATTAAATGGTGTGCCCCCCTGTCAAGTGAATGAAATTAAATTTTGATGGGGTATCAAAGGGAAGAACAGGGAATGCAGGCTTGGGTGGCATTATTTGGGACCATTATGGAAATATTTTGCTGGTGTATGTTGATTCTTTGGGTGTGAATTCTTCGTAGGTGGTGGAGGTGAGGGTGGCTTACCTCAAGATTGCCTTGCTTAACGAATTCAATTTTAAGAAAGTTGTTATTGAGGGCAATTCCTATAGCATTATTAATATGCTTATTAGAGTGTGTCATGTTAGTTGGAAGGTCATCAATCTAATTTATGGAGTAAAGTTATATCGGGAGTTGGAAGATGTTCAAATTTATCACACACTCAGGGAGGGAAATTTTGTTGCTGACGTGATGATGAATATTGGAGTGAATCTTCATGGATATAGGGTATGGCAAGGGGACTTTCCATAGGATCTCATCAACTGTGTTCATTTTGATGTTGGTTAATTGGTCTCTGGTGGCGGTAGTTCCCTTTGTTAGAAGATTTGGTGCAGTTTTTTAAGAGGTGGGACAGTTGTATCTCTTTTCCAGTTATGTGGCTTGTTTTTTCTTTACTTGTATTCTTGGATGGGAACTGTATTTTAAATACCAATTTTATTCATTTATGAAAGTATTTTTAAATACCCAATCAATTTATTAATAAATGGTCATTAATGAAGGTATTTTTAAATACCCCATTTAATTCATTAATGAAGGTATTTTAAATACCCAATCAATTTATTAATTATTGGTCCTTAATGAAGGTATTTTTAATACCCCATTTAATTCATTAATGAAGGTATTTTAAATACCCAATTAATTTTAAAAAAAGGAGTGGGAATTATTTCGAATATGATAAGCGAGAATTATTTCAAAAATGTGGAGCAAGAATCAATAATATGTTTCTGCCTTGGCTTGTCTGCCTACCTTGGGAAGTGGTTATCTGTTGGGGACATTTGGGATGCGGCTTAAATGTCTAGTGGGATTATATTGGAGTTAGATGTTGTGTTGTAGAACTACATCGGCTCTCTCACAGGTCTTCTCGGATCTCTCGGCCCTTTGGATCCCGAGGTTTGTGGTGCCGGTTTATGCAGTTACTATTTTATTTTGGTTAGTGTTGTAGTACATTTTATGTACTCTTCTATTTAAGTGTTGAAGTGCACTGTTTTGGTTTGTTGTCTTATTTCGGTTGTAAAAGGTTTTGGGACCCTTTAAAAACCCTCTTCCCTTAATTTTACCAAAAAAAAATTATTACATATAAAATAAATTTTATTATTGTTTATTTAATAAATATTATTATTATTATTATTTTAAGCAAAAAACCCCTTACGGGGTCGCCTTGGTCTAAGAGACTACAAATAGGGGTTCTACACCGTCAAAGTCACCCGGGAGTCACACTCGACCCTGCCTGCACCAACATTATCAATTGGATTTTGGATACCCAATTCATCTTTTTGGTAGGGTGGAGATTTGAACTTGGGACCTCCATTGGAGGATTGCCCTCTCCTCTCCAACTCACCTACAACACCTGGGTATTTAATAAATATTATTACATATAAGATAAAATTTATTATTGTGCCAACTTGTTGGTTATATTTGTTGATATGGATTGTTTTCTATAAAGGAGGATTGAGTTCAAGTCTTAGAGGAACATATGGTTTAGGATATCTAAATGATGAACAATTGGATCTTTGTTTTATGTGTATTATATAAATGTTATATTTTTTTAAATTATGATCATATATTTTAAATTATAAATAAATACTTTATCATAATAGGAATTTTATATTATATTATATTTATTTTTTGAAAAATTTGTTATTTTTATGACCATTAATAATGTTCTATTTCATTAAGATAAAAATTAATACACATATATTCTAGTAACTATAAATTTTTTTATAATAGTTTATTATAAATTTAAATATTACATTTATCTAATATAAGATTTATAATATATTAATTAATGTTCATGCGTATATTATTATCATCTTTTAAATAAGCTATGTGTGGCTTACTTTTATTTGTGATGCTAATGAGAGAAGGGGGTCCTATGGATGGCTTTATCAAGAAGCACAAGTTCTCCTTCTATCCAAAACCTCAAGATGCAAGATAATAACATGTGCAATCAACAAATTTTGAGATGACAAGACAAGTTTCAAGTCTTTTGTGATATGGAAGAGTCTAAGACAACAATGTCATACAATAATACCTCTATAGTCCTTGTATTGAAATTTTCTTGTACAACATCGTATAATTGTATGATTGGGATAATTGTATGATAACTTCTCATGCATAATATGGTGATGATGTCTCCTTGAGATAATAAAATCTAATGAATAGCTTGCAAATACGACACAATATATTTATACAATGACAATGTCAACACCAATTGCTATGATGGCAATATAAAAAGGTCACTCAAGGCATAACATGGCACTAACCAAGATGATAATCCTTAAGAAAACATACCACATGGGATGATACACTTGAGATAGTTACTTAATTTACTTATACATGTTTGAGAAATATATCTTTCCTTTGAATGACACCCATACTCTCCATTGAATGATGCTTGAAGCTTGCATCCTTTTGGCTGAATGGTAATCATATTAAATATTTTCCATTTGAATGACACTCTTATACTTTTACTTGGTAGTTAGTTTGTACACTCTCAACCTAAAAAAAGCCTTGTTTTCCACCTAAACAACACATAATCCGATAATTGAACATCATGTGCATGTATGGTAATCATACATACAATACGTGGGAATAGTATTATAATAATTTTATTTAGGATTATGATGATAGATCCACCATATGGTTGCTTACCTATAACTAAACACGATCTTCCCCAATGGTCAACGATATGCTCCAATATTGCACTATAGTAAATACATAGCCAATACATCTACAACAAATATAATTATAAGGCACTCAAATACACAATAGAAAATACATTAATGGAAAGCAATTTTCTTGTATTATCATAGCCTATGTAGCATTACAATAGTATATTATCAACCTAAACATGCTTCACCATTTTAATCTTAACCCAATATACATATTGTTATAAGTTTCAACTATGTCATCTCTCTCTCTTCTTATTTGTCCATGTATGTACCTTCATCTTCTATTTCATACACTATTTTCTTCTTCTTTCTGGTGTGTTTCACTTGTTTATCTTTCTTATCATTTCCTCTTCCTTTCTCTTTTTTTCCTTCTACCCTTCATATCATTTATCCTTGCTCTTACCTACTATTTGTCTTCCTCTTTTTTTCTCTTTGACTCCCTCATGTCATTCTCTCTTCTCTTTCTAGGTATGTCATTTATTCTCCCTATTCAACTCTCCCTCTTCTAATTCTCTTATTTTATTCTTCACCTTCATGTTATTACCCTTTCCTTCTATTGGTTACATAATGGTTTGAATTCTATTGGATGGTCCCGCATCATACTCATTGGATAAGAGGAAATATTCCATGAGATCTAGCTCATGAATATAAATTGTTATTCCAAGCTATTACCATTTTATCTTGGTTGTATCCACTAACCCAACTTTGTTGTCTTGTCCTTGCCTTCCTATAAAAATTAAACCTCCTCTTATATAATACACTTAGCATTTATTTCTCTTTATCCCATTGCATCATTTCCATCCAACTACAATTAACATGTATTTTGTTGATCACTTCCTATCAATACCAACATCTCCTATTGGAGTGATTACATACTCCACAAGTGTCACAAGGATGTAGGTTCTAAAACCTAGTTTCTACATGTCCAAATATTCCACACTAACTACAAAAACCCATCCTAGGATCTTCATCCCTTGTAGTAATCACTCTTCTCACAAATTTGGTCTTACCACTTCCTACTTAACCTATATATACAAGGCATTCATTACATGGTCTTACTTTTGGCATTATGGATATTTTTACACCTTACCCATATCTTCCCAATCCCTAGCCATTATATCCATTATTCTCATTATATTGGAGGGAATACTTTTGATATGCCTTTCAAAGCACCTAATTTCTTCATCACCACTATATTTTTCAATAATATGGACTTCATTGCAACCATTATTGACTTGATAAGGTTTTAATTCCTCTCTTTTATCTTTATTATTTCATTTTTTCTCTTTATCCTTATCTATAGTAGAAATAATTGCATCATCATCTTCATAATCACTACTACTAGAAATGTCGACTATCTACCTCTTCCTCGTACTTATTCTTTAGCCTATTTAAACATTTTTCTCCTCATTCTCCATTTGTGTCATCCTATAAGTTGGATTATTAGGTAAGCTTGATTTAATACTAAAATATATATGATGATAAATTCTCCTCATGGGTGGAAACCTATATTTGGAAAAAAAATCTACATATTCTTCTAAAAAATCATTCACTTCATGTGATATTTCATTTAACTTGTCCACTATCCCTTCTTCTATGGGTTTAGCGATGAAATGAAAACATGCTTCCTTCTTATTCATTTCCTTCAATTGATTGTTTGTATTGAGGTACATTATAGGATTGTTATCCACCTTTTCTCCTTTCGCCTTCAATGGACTTAATGTGTACCTCTTACTATCCTTCTCAATAATGTAGGTGTTCACCCTATCATCATCCACTACCTTTCTATCAAACTACCATGGCCTTCCCAACAAGACAGGACAAGCATCACTAGGTATAACATTACATATTATCTAATTATTACAAGAACCAATATAAAAGTTCACCATATATTGTTCACTTACCAAAATTTGATGTCTCTTTTGTAACCATGATATATTGTATGGATTTGGATGTTCAATTCTCTTCAACCCAAGCTTTATTACCATTTTCATAGACACTAAGTTATTTGTAGTTCCACTATCCATAATCACATTGTTACATTTGCCTCCTAATTTTCAAATAATTCTAAATAGGATCCTTTCCCATTTTGGCTTATGCACCTCCTTTGCTAATTTTAAAATAGCCTCTTCATCATAAATGAATCTATTTTTTTTTCATGTATGTGCTTCAATGAAGCAATACTCTTTTCATCCTCTTTTACAATTTGATTACAAGCTTCCTTTGTATGCCTACTAGTCTATTGTGTCGAGGACATTCATATGCTCTATGCCCTTCTTCCAAGAATCTATAATACTACCTCTATTCCACATACTCTACCTCTACCAAGTATACCTAATCCTCTTGATAACTCACCCTTTTCTTTAGTACTTTGGTTGAAATTATTTTGAGAAGTATTAGCTTCTCCTTGTTGCATATGTCACAATATACCAAAATTTGATTATTATCTTCCTATAGAGAACTATTATATTTCATTGGATTTTTTTTGTTGCTTGTGAGTAAAAAAATCTTCCACCTTGGGTGCATATTGATATACCTCTTTAAGTATCCTAATTTGAAATAAACCAACCTCATATTATATGGACAAACATAGCCCATTTATGTATCTCAAATCTTTCTCCTCATCATATTCCATGTGACCTGCCCTTATGGTCAATTTATATAACTCTTTTGTATATTATTTTACTCCCAACACATTTTGTTTGAGGTTTTCAAGTCTTCTAAACAATCCAATATAATAATCACAAGAAGAAATTTAATTTTTATTTGGTTACAAATGGATCCCTAGTTTCAATTTTCTCCTTCCCTTATTACTATGTTTCTATTTGGACATGATCCCACTGAATCAAAGCATATCCGTAAAGCCTCATATTTTTTTTAAAATTGACTCATTTTGGATCTTCCATAGACTTGTAAGAAAAATATCTCTCCATGTCCATTATCTAATCTATTAACTCTTCTAAGTTTAAACTTCCATTAAAATTATGAGTATACATCTTTGGCTTTTACCCCATATTTGAGATTTTCTAAATCAATAATTGATTTGGTTCTTCTCCTTGCTCCTCATATTAATATTTTGCATAAATAATTTCATCCTCTTCATTTTCACGAACTCCTTCAATATGAATGCCTCTCCTTTGGATAGTCTCAATTGCATCTAACTTGGTATTAATTCATCTTAGTGTCTCTACTATATTTGTGGGTTAGGGTCCTAGACCATGTGGTCTTCCTCTTCATCATTGTACCATATTCCTCCAATATGTATTGCAACTAGATATGATACCAAATTATGCATATGAAATAAGGGAGACTTCCTACAAATGTCCTTCTTAAGCAACACAAGTTCCCTTTTTATCCATGATCTCAAGACACATGGTAATCACACATGCAATCAACAAATTTTGAGACAACAATACAAGTTTCAAGTCTTCTATGAGACATAAGAGTCTAAGATGGAAAATTCTTATGATGAAATCTTGACTATCCTTATACAACATTCTATAATATTATGGTTTGGCTAATTATCCATCTTCTCATGCATAATATGATGATAGTGTCACCTTGAGATGATAATATATCACAATGGTAGCTTGCAAAGACAACATGATATAATATTATGATGTTAAATATCTTACAACAATAATTTCTATGACAATAATACAACATGGTCACTCAATACATAATATGAAAATAATAAATATGATAGTCCTTAATACAATACACCACATAGGATTCCACACTTAAAATTACTTACTTTACTTGTATAAGTTTAGGAATATCTCTTTCTTTTGAATGAAACCCACACTCTCCATTGAATGATATTTTAATATCACATCCTTTTGGTTGAATTTTAGTTATCTTGAACATTTTCCACTTGAATGACACTCACACTTTTACTAAAACAATAGTTAATATGGACACTCTCAACCTAAATAAACCCTTGTTTTCCACCTGAATAATACACAATCCTGCCATTAGATTACACATGCATGTATGCTAATCACACATACAACATGTGTAAATACTCTCAAGATAGTGTTCTTTGGGTTTTAGGATGACAACTCCATAATATGGTCACTTTACCATAACTAACCATGGTATTCTCCAATGATCGAATTCATATTGCAATCTAACACCACACTAAATACATAGTCAATACATCTACAATAAAGATAATAATAAGGCACTTATATAGACATATTGGTATTTTTGCCACCCTACAGTCAGAAGTCAAAAATGTCGAAAACTAGGAAGTGGCCATTTTTTGGAAATTGACCTAAATGGAAACCTATGGACTTGAAAATTTACCCAAAGGAGGGGAATGGAAAAAATAAGACAATGGTGAAAGAATCACCCCAATACCCTGAATGGTTTGAGATATATTAAAGTTTTCATCCCAAGAAATTTTTCTAGCACAACTCAAAAATACAATATGATGACTTTAGAAGCCTCAAGCTTTCCAATGATATATTACAATAGGAAATCAGGTTAACGAATCAAAATTTTTGGCCTCGGGAAGCTGTACTACCAAAAAAAAAAATTAGGAAACTTTTGGAGCGAAAGCAGTGAAAAAAATGAAGTTCAAAGCAAAAATAAAGCAAAGGCATGTGCTTCATGAATTCAAAGTCAATTTCACCCTAGAAGGGGGGTGAAATTCATTTTTTCCCTTCTTAGGGTGAAAGTAATAAAGAAGTGCCCGATTTTTAATTGGCAGACAGGGATAAACTTGAAGTTTTTTTGTCCCAAACTTTGTTTGTACAGTGGTTTTGCACCAGATAAGGGAAAAATTTGTGAGGCATTTTAAATAAAAAGTTATAAGTAAAATTAATTAGTTTTCCCCGAATTGAGGGGTGAAAATCACTTTCATCCCTCTTGGAGGTGAAACTTAGTGAAGAAGGTAGTTTCACCTTTTTGAAGGCAAAAATCATAAGCTACGCAATGAGAGGGTGCTTTCACCCCAAGAGAGAGGTGAAACTCCTTATCGCCCCTCTTTGGGACGAAATTCATATTTTATTTAATTTCAAGAGCCATTATTGTTTGGGGCCCTCTTTGGGTGCTTTAGGCACTTTCACTGATGGTGTAGTTAAAATACAAAGGGAGAAGCTTGGCACAAAAAATATAGCATTCTCAAAGTCAAAGGCACCCTTGTTGATAGGTGCCAGATAGTTTCACCTCTCCAGGAGGTGAAATAAGGTTTTAAAAATTAAACTTGAGCAAAATAAAATTGTAACATGTCGCCACCTTGAAGTAGAATATTCAAAGTTGAAGTTGCCTCTCAAAGAGGGTGAAAGTCCTTATCGCCTCCAGAAGGCATGAAATTAGCAAAAACTTTGCAAAATTCAAATTGAAGACTTTTGTTGGAGTGAAATCACTAGAACAAGTGAGAAAACTTCTATTGTCACCCATCAGTGCTCTGAAAGGGATTTTCACCCCATTCTTGGGTGAAATTCATTTAATCCCAAAAGTGTTGCTTTCTAAGGTGTCATTTTTGCAGATTCTCTCAGGAAAGATCAAGAGACAATGTAATTTAATTTTTTAAGAAATGCAAGCTACAATTCAAAAATTTCTACTTCAAATTGGTAAGTTTAAATGCTATTCTTGTTTATTTCCAATGCATCACCAACCAACTTCACTGCTTTTCAAAATAATATTAACACATAGTGGAATTTTTTTGCAAAAGTGGAGTTCCAAGGTGCAAGAACGAAGCAAATTCAAAGACAAAGCTCCAAATTTTTAGGTGACTTCACTACATCCCAATGTACCAACACTAAAGTTTCATTCAAGAATTTAATCTTGTAGATTCCCCATGTGATTCTTCCACCAAAGCAAGATCGTTATCTCCATGAAGAATGTTTCGATTGAAAATATCATTGATGCTGAGGTGGAGAATATGCATGCTAGTTTTTTATCTACAAGCATTTTGTTTGTATATGCATTAAATGATAGAGGCAAAATCCCTCTCTAAATACTAATAATTTTTCATGTAAAAAAGGAGGATGAACACTCTGTAGAAAAATACTAAGTTTTTTGCATCAATAGAAACGCTTCAACTTCTATTTATTCAAGTTGTTTTGCATTTAAATTTTTTCTATGTGTAATTTCTGAAGGCTTTCATTTCCATTATTTGCTGTGAGTAAATTATGCTTCTGAATTTTGTCTTTGCTAGTAAGAGATTGGACACTGAAATTCTCTGTGATGTTATCTTTTTTATAATTGCAAGAAGTTTCTATGCTTATATTTCTATTGTGTGTTAATTGCTTGGTGAAATTTCGGTTGTTAGTCTATCCCCATCCTATACTATTGGCTTATAGCTATATTTCCCTATTTATTTCTTGTTACCTTAAACTTTTAATCAGTGTAGGATTTAGTTGTAACACGAGTGAAGTGCAATATTCTCAGGAGGGATGTGATGAGAGATATTTAATATAAATTTCAATAAATTACACTTAATATGGCCAATTCCGTACAGTTCACAACTTTACAACTCCTAAAATGTACAACTAAGATTGTACAACCCCAAAACATATAGTTGTATAGTTATAATTGAACACTTGTACTATCTTCTTCAAGAATCTTGAAATTGCTCAAATCTCACTCATTTTGCCAGGATTCACTTGGAATTCACTTGATTTAACTTCAAGATACTTAAAAGTACAGTTTTAGGCCAAATATTTATTAGATGTATGGAATTACAAACCCTTGTACGATTTGGTCATGACATTATACGATTTGGTAAAAACTCTTATTCGGCCCAATCTCTTGACTTAGAAAAATACCCATTTGCCTCTTATTGCCAAAAACATCATTTCCCATAATGGGTAACTGCCATAAATATGATTTTCTCTCTATTCATATATTTCACATAAGAACACATGGATGGTTGTACGTTTTTTGGGTATGCAACTCCACAACAGATCTGGACTCCACAATACCTGCAATATCAATAAAAATCCTCCAACAATACATTTATTGAGATTGCTATCAGATCCACACACATGCATAACCATATTTGATTGAAACAAGGATTAATATTATTCTAGCATTGTACATAGGGAGTGTACAACATTACATAATAGTAAATATAAATTGCAACATTAAATCCATCTCATTCCATGGATAATCCCTGGGTGACATTAACAATTGCACCCAACAACCCAACCATGAACCAACTCATAAACAACAGCCCAACCATGAACCAAATCACAACCAACAACCCAAAAATTTGAATGGGGGGCTTATAATGACTGTCCAGGCCATTCCAAAGCGGTTCTGAGAGAGTTCATTATTTACAAAGACCCATACATTAATAAATTTAATTAATGTTTACTAAGGTTTAATTTGATTTTCATAAAATTACATTTCATTTGCATGTCTTCACATTTCATTTAATTTCACATGCATTATTTCTTTATTTTAATAATTTATTTTCCAATTGTACTATCTCACTAGATAGTACATTCTTCTTGCCAATTGTACTATCTCACTAGATTGTACATTTTTATTCAAGACTGTGCAAATCCCAACTTTATGCTTGCTTCTTATATGGATTTGCCTACCTAAATTAGTAAGGGATCTAGTCCTCTCTAAATATTGGCTCAAAGTACATTCCTTCCCTCCAGCCTTTCAATGTTGGTCGGGTCTAGGATGCACAAGGCATAGACTTTGTAACTAGGCAAATTTATGACCAACAAGACAATAGGAAAGACATCAATGGAAAGTAATTATCTTGTATTATCATAGCCTATACAATATTACAACAATATATTGTCATCCTATGCATGCTTTACAATTCTATCATCAACCAGATATACATACTATTACAAGTTGTAACTATGTCATCTATCTCTCTCTCTTTTCTTATTTGTCCTTGTATACCCCTCCCTCTTCTCTTCCCTACACCATTTTCTTTTTCATCCTATAATTTTTTCTCAATATCTCTTTCTTGATGTTTTCTTTTCTTCCATCTTCCTTTCCTTCTTCCCTACCTATCATTCATCCTTTCTCTTCCCTGCTTTTCTTTGTCTTCTTTTTTCTCTTGATCTCCCTCATTTTCTCTTCTCTTTCTAGGTTTGTCATTTCTTATCCATATCCAAATCTCCCTCTTCTACTTCTTGTAGGTACATAACATTTGGTAGTATATTATTTTGCTAAGATAGCCCTAAATATTTGCTTTTACTAGGAGAAATTGTTTTTCACCCCAAGTAACTTAGGGGTAAAATTTTACTAGAATTATGGACATAGGTCCCTCATTGTATTCATCTTTTGGCCATTAGAATCTAGAGTATACTTTACAAAATTTATATTATTATTTGTCCTTATGATATTGAAATAAATTGATAAGTCCTTAGGTATTCTATTAGTGGTTTTTCCATATTAGTTTTTTAAGTGTGCAATGGTTGTGGCATAACCCTTCTAGACCATCCTATTATTTTCTTATTAATTTTATAATAAATTGAATGGATGTATATAGATGTTATTTGAATTATCATTTGTTGAATAATCACACACATTCCTCACTATATTTTAATACTCATATTGGTTTTAATATATTGTACCTTCACTATTTTTGTTAGCATACAAATAATTTTCTCATATAATCTTAAATTTAAATTATCACATATATTCAATAATAACAATGACAATAACTATGAAAATATTATTGATAAATATATCTACTTAAGCAATACAAATACAATGTATTGCAAATCTTATTTGATTACCCATTACAATTATTTATCTTCAATATACACACATTGGATATGAGACTCTTCACATTCACAAGACTCTTGACCTTTCTACTTTCACTAACTCTCCATATCCTCAAACTCACGGGAGATATGACTCTTCATATTTTTCATAAGAGAGATATATTTTATTGAATCCTAATAATGACTAAATTATTATTATTACTAAATGATAAATATTTAATTAACCCCACACATATTAAATACTTTCATGACACCTAATATCTATAAATTATTAGACTCAAATATTTACAAACTATTTACAAGGTACTTGCAATATTCTTGCAAGATAACAAATTCTGTAATTCTTTCAACAACCCCCTTATATTATATTATTTGGTATAATATCCATTGTATTCACTTTATTTCAATATTTTATTCTTGTTTTTGTCTTCATGATAACTTCTTGTCCTTCTTCATGGGGATGTTATTTCTTGAACATTTTTGTATCTTTATATTTATTTTTATTCAATAGGTAATTGTTTTTGTCTCAATTTTAATATTAGCTATTACCTATACTATTATACGTTTGAACAAGTCATTAAAATAATATAACCAAATATTATTATTCCTATTGTAATAAATATTTCCCATTTTAACATCTTTATGATTGGAATCATCATAAATGTTAGCAACATTCCTTATAGTATGTTTTCCATTTTTACTAGAGACTATTTTGGTCTCATCAATATCACCCAAGTCATTACTATATATACAAGTATTATCATATGCATTCATGGTATTTAAATCACAACTTTAATATACCATTGCATATTTTGAAACATACTATATATTAGTCCTCTAATGAAAATCATATGTGTCTATCTTTTATAATATACAAATAAATAATTTTTTCAATTTTTCTATCATCCTTCCAAGTATAATGCTATTTGTTGACACATTATCTCGTTCTCTTGCCATGAGAATTTTATGCTTAATTATATATATATATATATATATATATATTATATTGTTCTTCTAGCAAAAGTTGATCTAAATATATTTATAAAAGTGTTATCACATCTATAGAAAATATACCATTTTTGTAGGATCCAAGGTATTCAATATTATTTATTCTTTTGAGAATATATTTTTTACTACCATTGATGATTTCAAATTATATTGTTCTTCCTCTATCTAGTAATTGTGATATTGAAATTAGCTTATTTGCTATCCTCGGAACATTAAAAATGTTCTCTACTAGGCATTCTGAGAAAGGTAGACTAAGTGTAACATTGTCTATTCCTTAGACATGGTAGATTTTATCACTAGAAAAATAAATTGGTATACTTTTTTTCACTTGAATAGAATCAAAACAATATAGGTTGCTAACCATATTATTTCTAGCTCTTGAATTAATATATCAAAAATTATCTTCATACCCAATTTTTGGTTCTATTTGATTTTCTTGTTGAGATTAACTATACATTAAAACATGTTTGTGACGATGTTTTATCTACTTTTGAGATTATTTCTTAATGAAGTATATATTTTAAAACATTTTTTACTTTGTGAAATTTCTTTTTTATGCATTCACAATTATTTTCTTATTTTATCAATTATTTCTTTATCTATTTGGCTAACGTCAATAATGTAGAAGACCTTTTATCTCTCTAATTTGTTATAGAAAATATCTACCTCTTCAATAATTTTATTTTTATTAAAATATTCTTTCCATATTTAAATAATATTTTATGATCTTTCCAAATTCACCTTAAATAGAATCAATTTCATACCTTATAAAAATAGCCTCCAATTAAGTTTTTATTGCCTTTTATCAATGTTAAATGTTCTTTTTTGTACCTCTAATTTAAACATGCTCTTTCAACAATATGATAAATAAAAAATTCTTTTCAATTCACTTTTGGATAATAATTTTCTCTTTAAATATTAATTGTATAATTATACTCATACTAACAATTAATAAACTTCATGATTCCTAAGTTTACTGAATATGGTCAAAGGTGATTCGTATCTTGAACCTAAGGTGCTCCACCTGGAGAAGCTCACTGAAGAAATTTTGGAAGATGCAAGTTTTCTCCCCTTCCTCAAGTTGTTTAGTGAACACCTTGGAGCTCTCTAAAGAGCCTTCTCACACATATATCAATGGTAGAGTTATAGTTAAAGGCCTAAACTTCACTATCAACCCTAAAATCATTGCTAAATACTTTGGGTTCCTAAATGAAGGTGAAAATGTCTAGAGGGAGAAACATTCACTAGTGGGTGAGATCCAGTTGTTTAGGGATAAATGAGAAAGCCTCAATAGAGATAAATGAGGAATCATTCATGACTCCCTTCCCAAACCATGGGGTAAGGTGATAATTCCCATCATCAATTACTTCATGGTTGATGGTCATGCCAATATCTTGAGAAGCTTTCATCTAGCTTTCTTCACAACTTTTATAATACAAAGAGCATTAACATCCTAGAGTACCTCTTCAAGTCAATGGAGATATCTATCATCAATATTAAAAATGGGTTCTCCCCTTTTCTAGTCCTTCAAGGCCTTTGTATAACTATCTACAAGTACATTATTCAAAATAAGAATTAGCCAGTAGTTTTAAATATCATCCCAAATAGCCCAAAGATTGACCTTGAAATTTCTCCTCTCATTGGTCCAACTTTGATTAATAATCCTACTCTTGAGATGGCAATTGAGAATGAAGTGGGGTCTTCCACCCATAAAATCAACCACATGGTTGAGAATGAAGCATGACCTTCTAAAGTTAGCTTAACTCTCAACCTTGAGCTCAATATGGAAGAGGATACTCCTAAATCTAGATTTGAAGGGTAGAGATAGTCTATTCAGATCAAATCCAAAGGTGGTAAAAGAAATGTAACCCCCATATGTATCAAACCTAACTAATATTTGGATGTGATGATAGATTCCCCCATATCAATCCAAAAATTCAAAGTGAGGGACACTCTCCTTCGTTCCTCATCTACAAAGTTTACACTCTAAAGTGGTTCACTTGTGTTCTCCAAGTGCTCTCTTCACATCTTGTGCTTCTCAATCACTAGGTAAAATAGCTATTTTTAGGGTCTAGAAGATATAATTGAGGTCATGACTGGAGCAACCAACATGAGCATTGCCCTTTCCCAGAAAGAAAATTCTTTTTTGGATGAATTCAAGAACTTTGGATATGATGATATTGAGGATATGATTGACCCATCTGATGGGATGATTGATGATTAACCTGGTCATGGGCTTCTCCTTGTTGGTCTATATTTGTTGATGGTTCTTCACAAGGTCTCCTTTTAGATTTTTTTCTCTCTTTTAATTTTAGAGGTTTCCCTATTTTATTTATTGTGGGAACTTTCTTTATCTTAGGTGTCCTTTATTGTTTCCTTCCTTCCTTTTGGGAGCTTGTCTATTGGTTTATTTTTGTTGTTCTCATCCCTTGGTGGAGCTTTCTTTGTAAGATATTCCTTGGAGATCTTCTCATTTTGTAAAGGTTCAGGGACCCTTTCAAAAACCCTTCCTCCAATCAATCAAAGAATAATAATTAATAAATTTCTTTTAATAATAACACTTTCATAAATTCTTTTTCCTTCACTATAATCTATTTCCTTCAATTACCTGTAGTATATATCATTTGTTCTCTCAAATTTGTTTCAATATAATTCTTCTTATTTTAAATAATTATTTTATTTTATTCAACTAGAATTATATTCTTGTTTTCTTCAATATTCAATTTACTATTCTTCTTAATATTAACTTCTCTTAGCAATTTTCTTTCTCAATAAACCATGTTTCCTTCAATAATTAATTTCTTTCTTTACATAATTTTCCTTCTGCAATAATTATTTTTTTCTTTGATAATTAATTTATTCACAATAAATTTATTCACCTTCAAATATTTCAAGTTATTTATTTCCTTATTTCTCTTTAAATAATAACTTCATCCAAATTTAACTCATTTCAATATTTCCTTTTCAAATAATTTCAAGAATTTGATTCTCTTTTAATGAATTTCCTTTCAATTAAAATTTTATTTTATTTAAACTTTAATCTCCTTTTACTATGATATTATGCAAAATATTTTTAACAATAAGATAGATTTCAACTCTCCTATCTCTTCTGGAACCTTCGTCTATTGCTTTTGATGATGAGGTTAAGTCCATTTTAGTGGAAGGTGGTCTTCTGAATTGCATTTCTAAGTTTCACGGTCATAACCCCTCCCTCACTAACTACCTGGTTTCTTCTTGGAATGAGGGTTGGGTCAGGGTTGGCTCTTGGTCATTCCTTATTTCAGCGGATCTTATCAGTAGAATGACTGGTTTGGCTTTGGATGGTGCCTCTCATAATCGTGAAAGGCATTCTTTGTTGCAAGAAATCTCTCTATTTTTGGACAAGGAGGAGTTTTTTATGCAGATCCAAAATGATTTTAGTGTTGCGGCTTTACCCTCTCCTTGTTAATGAGTGGTTTGGGTTATCATGGACTATTTACCCTAAATCCCTCTTATGAAATCCTAAGGAGTTTTCATGCAATGTTTTTGAATCATCTCAGACGCAAAGTTTGCATGAACATTCCTTTATTTATTTTTCATTCCATTCAAAAAAATTTCCTTAATGTCCAGGTTGGCCATGGTCAATTTACTATTCATTAAAGTTTAGCATTGTTGGTCTTCGAACAAGTGGCTTTGGAAAGCGACTTTGATGCTAATGTTGTGTTAAAGTCTATTGCAGATCCTTCTGGTCAGTTGGTTCATGGCCCTAAGCGAAGTGTTGTTTCCCCCTCCTTAGAGGGTGGTTCTCGGTTTGCTTCTAGATCAAACTCTGACGAGAGTTTGGACTCTCTCTCCTTCTCTTTTGGTGTCGGCCCAAAGAGGATTTCTAAAAAGATTCAAATTTCTTCAAAAGGGGTGTGGGGTGGTGACCCAAAGGTGAAAGAGGTTCTTTCCTTAGGCCCCAATGCTAATGTTATTGTTGATTTGGCTCCCAAGGAGAGCATGGCTGATCTTGGTGGTTCTATTCTGGTGTCGGACTCTCGAAGCAATTTGGAGCAATTTGGTGGAGGAGGACTCTCCTTTAGTGAAGGCTTCTTCTGATATGGATATTCTCCCATGGGATTTTCCCTAGGAAAATTCTATGGAGGAAATTATTTCTTCGAGAGAGTCAAAATCTTCTAAAGATGTAGTTCTCAGAGACTTATTGCTTATTGATGTTAATCAACGTAAAATTTAGAGCACACTAAAACTTGCCCTTGATTTAATGGAGAATATTTCTATTCTGGAAGTCATTGTCTCTCAAGGTGTGCATAATTTAGGGTAGAACCTCCTCAGTTCTCTCTTCTTTGCCACATTTTGGTCTGGTTTCCTCCTTTTTTCTAGTTTGCCTTTGGTTTTTCCAGGCTTGTTGGGTTTTCACCCATTTGTTTTTTCCTTGTAGTGGTTGTGGGATCCCGTTAAAACCCTCTGATTTTAATAGTACCCAAAAAAAACTCTCCTATCTCTTCTCCATGTCTCCAATAAATTTTTGAATTGTTACTTCTAAGACATTTATTTTGACTCACATTGTTGTAACTTATCTTTCTAACTAGGTGTCATTTCACTTATATATTTGATGTTTCTAGTATGCTACATGCATCTCTAGTGTCTTTGTATCAAATGCTACTCTAAAATTACTCCTCATATATTTTTGTATTAAACACTATTGTGCACTCTCTCAAATAATTATATCGTCAATGTTGTGGTTCACTCCTATAAATTGTGCTTGCTTCTAACATACCTTGGATGTATTGCAATTGCACTATCACCTGCTCTTGGTTTATGGGGTTTCTTAAATGATTATTTTACTACAATTACTTACTTTTGGTAGAAGTTGTGACAAATATGTTCTCCTTGCAAAATTTATTTTTAGAGCTTTAAAATATCTTATTTGTTAGGACACGTATTTGTTGTATGGATTCCAAAGAGAATAAATATTTATCTAGGTTTCATATATACACTTTGTCCTTGCTATATGATATTTACATATAGTCACTTACTTTTATTCCATTATACTATTCCTTCAACAACTCTCTAAACCAATAAATTACTCTTTCGCTCATAGGGATACTCCTCT
The DNA here is from genome assembly GCA_028583015.1 of Wollemia nobilis. Taxonomy (NCBI): domain Eukaryota; kingdom Viridiplantae; phylum Streptophyta; class Pinopsida; order Araucariales; family Araucariaceae; genus Wollemia; species Wollemia nobilis. The sequence continues at coordinate 143,876 of JAQPPZ010016744.1, read as the reverse complement.
ATTCTCGAGAATATTCATAGTCAATTAACTCACTCATAGATTCTCATAGAATTTTTATGAATGCCCATATTCTCCGAATTGGAATTCTTCACTCTATGGGTATCATACCACTTTTAGCATATAAACATTTTTCTCATATGTTCTTAAGTTTATATTTTTAAATACATTTGAAAATAACAATGCCAATAATTCACTAAAAAATATTATTGATAAATATATCTACTTAAGCAATGCAAATGCAATGTATTTTAGAGCTTATTTGATTATCCATTACAATGCTTTGTATTCAATATATACACTTTGGATATAAGACTACACATTCACAAGACTCTTGATATTTCTACTTTCACTAACTCTCCATCTCCTCAAACTCAAGGGAGATATGACTCTTCATATTTCTCATAATAGAAATATAATTTGTTGACTCCTAAAAGGAAAAACTTGTTATGATTACTAAATGAAAAGGATTTACTTATATCCACTCATATTAAATACTTACATGATGCCTAGTATTTAGAAAATATTACATCAAATATTTACAAACTATTTACAAGATACTTGCAAAATTCTTGCAAGGTAAAAAATAATGTAATACTTTGAATATTTTTAAGTTTTTTATTTATATTCTTTAATTTTCTACATTTTTCTTTCCATAATTTATTTTTAATGCAAGTTAGTGTAGGTTACTTTAGGATAATTCTATAAGGCTAGTGGGAGCTAACCTAAATCTAGAGGTGTGTGGAATACATTGGGAACCATATGGATAGACATAAGTGTAGGCACCAAAATATAGCTACTTGTACTCCACCAATGCAAACATAGTCATTTTCCCTCCATCCTAGCTTTCCCACCATTTTTGCCTATTATTTATATATATTTATTATATATATTTAAATAATAATATTTTATATATATTTAATAAATATATATTTATATAAATAAATCAATCCCAGCCATTTGATTTCATTTAATCGCATCCGTCCATCCACATCAATCCATGCTACACCCTAAATTTAATATCCCCCCTTAGATATGCTTTAATCTCAGTCCCACAATTAGTGTTGTTGAAACCCTAAGTATGCCCTATGTTGGATTATAAATAGAGGCCATTTTGATGGATCAACCTCTAAGTATTTCCCTAATTTTTCCCTTAGTTTTTGGAGTCCTTTATTGATTTTTTGAATTTCTTGAGTTTCCAAATCCCTGAGTTGTTGGATTCCCTAAGTTTCCAACCCAACCATTGGTGCCCTAACCCCACTCTATCTACCATATTCCACATCCCCTCGCTTGTTGTTGTTATCATCTCATCCTTCATCATCATCAAATCTACTTTTTTAGATCTGATCTGACCTCCCGAGCATCCTATTACTCTCTATGAGCGCTCTGTTGCTCTCCACCACAACCCCACGCACCCTACAACTCTGTGAGTTCCCTACTCCTCTTTACCATAGTCTTGAACACCCTGCTACTCTTCACAAGTGCCCTGCTACTATTCTTGAGAGTCCTACCACATTTTAGAGTCCTATTTTGATGACAAGTGAGATCTTCGGGTGTTTCTAGGGCACACCTTCGCCATCGACCTGCAACCGATCCAAGAAAACCAGCAAGGATCAAGGTAAATCATTATTTGTTATCATTTCATTTCATGTATTTTTATTTTTGTTCTCTTCATTAGCAACAAATCAATTGTACATATTTGATTTATAGAGGGCCTCATACTTTTGATCCCTCACATGTGCTACTAACGTATTTGTTGTATCACTATGTACATATTTGAAGATGCTACACAAGAATTGGACAAATAATTAAGCTGGAGTGATCTGGCATCGGATACACAGAAGCCCACACAACCCTGTTAGGAGTATAACACAATTGGAGACACCATTATTTGTTATAGCTATGATTTCAGAGAACCCTAACAACCTTTGTAATAATTTTATCAAAAGGGGTTCTTACATCCACTATTGTAATAACAAATTTTTTAGGCTCCCATTTGTTTAATATAAATATTATTTGTTGTGAAATATATGGTTATTTGAATTTCTTTTATTTAGCATTTTCCTAGTGTCGTGTTTTATCTTCACAATAAGAACAACCCCAAATTCAATATACTTAATGGCATGACTAGTTGGACCAACCTTTATTTTATTTATCAAAATTGTACTCAATACCTCAATTTTATGCTAAAATTGCATCCATCGCTAATGTAATGATTAGATCAAAATTAGAAAAAAAAAATGATTAAGTTTTGGAAGTGATTTGCTCCAAAATTTAAAGTAATTCACACTATTTTGAACAAAATACCAAATTTTTTATTAAGTATATTTTATGAGTTATTTTCTTGGAATTTACAACCAGTTCACTTCATTTTAGTGACTGACTCACTTGAAAGAATTACATATTTATAGGTTGAATCTAAAGTGATTTACTAAGGCCAAGAACTTGATTTTTTGTTTCTAGTCTTAAATTAAATTAAAATTGATCTTTTTTTATTATTTATGTTCAATTTTTCCTTGTACTTTATGAATAGCAACTTTGACATGAACTTCAAAATTTTATTATTTTTGCAAAGATGACCATTTTAATGACATTTGAGCATCATCAAAATGTAAATTTGATTTTTTAAGCACATCTATCTGTAAAAAAAACCACTTAAGATAAATTTTGAATTATTCCAAAAAATATCAAATAAATTAGTGATTTACTTGAAGTCATTGAGCAATATGGTCTAGAACAATATATATCCAAAACATATCCAATAAGTGATTTGCTAGGAAAGAAAAATTTCTTCATCCCTCCTTCATAAGAAGGCAATTCACTTTAACATTGAGGATGATTCACTTTGACCAGTCCACTTGGATCCCTTCTTGGTAAAAAAGTTTATCTAGAAGCAGCAAGTGATTGGCTTAAAAATAACAATCAAATAACTTACATTTTAAAACGATGATCCAGATGCAAAAAATTAAAATCAATTTCAACTAGAAAATTGTCCTAATATTTTGAGCAAATTGCTCCACAAATATATTTTTTATTTTTTTTTACAAAATTTGACCTTAAAACTCTATTTGTGTTCTAAAAACAAGGAAATATAACCAAACAATAAACACCATTGAGTACCAGCAAAGAAATATTAAAGAAAATAGAAAGGGATAAATAATTGTGTGGGTACATCAAGAGGACAAGTTGAAAAAAATTTAGGTGTCTAATCCTTCCCCTCTATAAGTAAAGGCCCCATGTCTAGTCCAATTAGTCAAGGCTTCACACCACCAAAAAGAAATTACTTTATACAACAAATAAGTTGTTCTTTTGATCAAACAAATTCGACATGGTCTAGTCAAGATTCAATATTGACTCATACTAACCCTATATATGGAATACTGATTTATGTGAGTAACCTCACAAATAAGCCACTCTTCATAAGCTAATTCTATGCCAGTAACCCATAACCTTTGGTATGAAAAATATGCCTTATACAAGGGCTTCATTGATCTAAAGTCCACCTAGATCTATTTTATCATATACATGTAACATTCCTTCAGTTCAATATTTAACTCCCAATATAGGATCATAAGGAATATTCAATTGATAGCTAAATAATTAGTGTCACAAGTGTTTTAGGGAAGCACCTAGGGATTAACATCACCTCCAACTATTTAAGTGCAACAAAACATGTAAGGCCCAACTTCACAAAGTTAGCAAATCCTACAAATAGGTTTGAATGATCCTATGTCACAATAGAAAATTCAACCACCTCTAAACCAATAATGGGTTTACCTAAATCTATAGCCTTAGTACCCTCCACATTATTACCCTCCATATTTATTTCCTCTATATCCTTTTTATTCACCTCATGGCTTTGTAATGTACCACCTTCCTGAATAGGAACATGGTCAACCTCCTCAACAAAATAGTTTAGGAGAGTCTGTTAGACCACAAAATAAACTTCTTGATTGGACCTACCAAGGAACACTAAATTTTGTGGTTTGTTATCCCATTACCCTAATAGTTATAAAAGCATTACCTATATTTTATAGAAAAAATATAGCATTGGTTCATCTTAGCAAATTATTAATGCTTAAATTAGTTCATTGCATTCAAGGAGGATATAATTGTATTTTTGATAATATACTCCTTTTGTGACAAGGTTGCATTATGGTATTAATTGTATGGTGATAATTATGGAGCAAATCAAAATTACAATCGTATGGTTAACACCAATACAAATATAGATTCATCATAGTTCCTTATAATGATAGACATGATCCAATAGAATTCATTGGATGCATCAAACATTCTTAGGCTACTTAGAATAATTAGCAATATTAGGCTCAACAGACACCACCATGGTGAAAATGGTCTCTATAATGAATTTGACGATGTACAAGAAATCTCAACCTATATAATTAGTACCTACCCTTTATAATCCTAATAATGTGATCCTAGAATATTATAGTGTTATGGAACATAATGAAAATTATTATTTGAAGACAATGACATGTGCTCTAATTTGTAAGGTGTTTACACTAGGGGTAAGACAAAAGCTTCTAAAGAACTAGCCAATAAATAAGCTAAAATTGTGAAAGGTACAATAATATTATTGAAATTATAATTTGATTCAGGACCAAGGTCAACATTGTGTTGTGTGTTCGATAGGACTAAGGGAATTTTATTGTACAATGTATTTATTATTTATATTTTTTTTTATGTGATACCTATGGACCATAGTTGATTTGGTCCTTGATTATCATCACAAAAAGGTTGCTCATGTCCTTCATAGACATTATTTTTCATTTTTGTAGGGCATGGTAGCTTCACCATGGTTATGGTTGTCATTTTAAATAATTCTAGTAAGATGGTACTGTTGAGCAAGGTACAACAACAGTATTGTCATTGTTGTCAACACAGTCAGATAGATCTGTTGATGCAGTGGATAGGAAGTTCAAAAGCTATTCAGATGCAGAAGATAGGAGTTCAAAGGTTATTCAGAGCATTTACAATGATTTTCCAAGAAGACCGAAGTGGCCCATTTGCAAAAGTTCAAAGAAAAAGACAAGTAAGAAAAGTTTCGCGATATCGCGACATATACAAACAAGCAAGAAAAATTGTCGTTATTTCATGACATGTTTGAAGAGAGAAAAAAGAGGAAAAACTGTCACAATTTCACGACATGTTGGAAGAGAGAGAAACAATAGGAAAAACTATCGCGATTTCGTGACATGTTGGAAAGAAAAAACACAAGTGGAAAAATTGTCATGATTTAGCGACATGTTGGAAGAGAGAGAAACAACAAGAAAAACTATCACGATTTCACGACATGTTGGAAGAGAGAGAAACAGCAAGAAAAATTATCACGATTTTGTGACATGTTGGAAAGAAAAAACACAACTGGAAAAACTGTCACGATTTCGTGACATGTTGGAAGAGAGAGAAACAACAGGAAAAACTGTCACAATTTCGCGACATGTTGGAAGGGAAAAAGACAAGTTGAAAAACTGTCACGATTTTACGACATGTTGGAAGGGAAAAAGACAAGTAGAAAAAGTGTCGCGATTTTGCAACATATTGCAAGAGAGTTTGTACGGAAGAAAAAGTGTCGCAATTTCATGACATATTGCAGGAGAGAGAGTCCGAAAGAAAAAGTGTCGCGATATTGCAACATGTCGTGTTTTTGCAACTCGAAGGCAAGAAAAAGTGTTAAGGAGAAAAAGTGTCGCGATATCGCGACATGTCGAGTTTTCGCGACCCGAAGGCAAGAGAAAGCACTAAGGAGAAAAAGTGTCGCGATATTGCGACATGTTGGGTTTTCGCGACCCGAAGGCAAGAAAAAGTGCTAAGGAGAAAAAGTGTCACGATATCGTGACATGTCACGTTTTTGCGACCTGAAGGCAAGAGAAAGCGTACGGACGAAAAAGTGTCATGATATCGCAACATGTAGCATTTTTGTGGGCCAAAGATAAGAGAAAGATCAAGAAGAAAAAGTGTCACGATATTGTGACATCTTGTATGTTCGTGGTCAGAAGCAAAGAAAAAGCACAAGGAGAAAAAAGTGTCGCAATATCGCGACATGTTGTGTTTTTGTTGGTTGAAGCTGAGAAGAGTAGTAAGGAGGCAAAAGTGTCATGATATCGCGACATGTTATGTTTTCGCGGGGCCAAAGCTAAGAAACAAAGCAAAGAGCAAAAGTGTCACAATATCACGACATGTTGTATTTTCGTGGGCCAAAGCTAAGAGAAAGCGTACAGAAGAAAAAGTGTAGCGATATTTCTACATGTTGGATTCTCATGGGCCAAAGCTAAGAGAAAGTGTATGGAGGAAAAAGTGTAGCGATATCGGTACATGTTGTATTCTCGTGGGCCAAAGTTAAGAGAAAGCGTATGGAGGAAAAAGTGTAGCGATATCGCTACATGTTGTATTCTCATGGGCCAAAGCTACGAGAAAGAGTACAAAGGCAAAAGTGTCACGATAAAGCAACATGTGTTTTCACAGCAACAACAACAAAAGAGTTACAGGGGCAATTAAAGCCTATGAAGACCGATGTAAGCCGATGAAGATTAGGGTTTGTAGCCGATGAAGACTAAGGTTTGTAGCCGATTAAGATTAGGGTTACAGTCGACTAAGATTAGAGTTTTTCATCATGAAAATGTTGTTATAAAATCAGGGTTGTTTGGAGAATTGAGAGTTGTCAAAGATATCGTCGAATGCAAATCGAAGTGTGAAATGTGGTCGTAAGAGCATAGAAAGTGCAAAAGCGATGAGATAATGGCGAAGTGCACAAAGTGAGTAAAGAATTCATGTCAAATTGTCCTAAATGCATCTATGATTACGTAGAGAAAGCAGGAGTAGAGTGCGAAAAAGGGAGAAGACAATCATGAAATTGGACTGCAGCAAAGCAGAGTGTGCGAAGTGTTTACACAAAAAGAGCAGAGATCACAGAGAACGCAAAGGTGGAGAAGACCAGTTAGGGTCATGCAAAAGCAAAGGTATTTTATCATCAAACTTATATATTCAAAATTTAAGTCTAGGTTGCAGCTTGGCATCAAGGTTTGGTGCTCCTTCCAGTGGAAGCTGGTAAACTATTTGTAAAGTTGGTGCTTTGCAAAGGCTGGATTTGGATGGTAGTCCAAGCAGTCATTCTTGAGGAGTAGCCAAATTGGTGAACCTCATTAAAATCTTATGTTGTTTGATATGTTCTTTTGTGATGCTTGCTTTATCTAGTTTTGAGGTTTCATTATTTTAGTTTTAAGTGCTATGAAGTTAATCTTAAAGTACCACATTGATTCACCCCCCCTCTCAGTGCCATTGTAAGACTAACAATTGGTATCAGAGACAAGTTCCCTTCTAAGGCTAAATTAGTCAAGGTTGATCTTGGATTAGTACTCAATGGGTAAGAAGAATAGATCCTCCTCCAAAAGTGCATATCAGTCAGTTTCAATTCCTATGGAAGAGAAAATTGAACCAAAAAATGGTGAAGGCTTCTCATAAAACAAAGCACCTTTGTTTGATGAAACTAATTACATGGTCTGGATAATCAGGATGTAGACATATCTTTGTGCTTTGGGATACAATGTCTGGGATTCAATAGTCAGTGAATACACAATACCCATCACTCCTCCAACCGATGTTGTCGATAATAATCTATTTGAGAATGACTCAAAAGCAAAGAATGCTATTAGGTGTGGATTAGTAGACAGTGAATTGGTAAAGATCATGAGTTGTAAAACGTCAAAAGAAATGTGGGACAAACTAAGGAGTATTCATGAAGGTGATGATGAGAACATAGAGGATGATTCTAAAAAGGAAACAGGTGAAGGTATTTTCATGACACTCAAAGAAGAAACAAAATAAGAATAGGAATGTGATGAAGAAGAAATTGATGCAGAAATAAATTTGAAAGAGGTACTAATTGCAACTCTGGATGAATTGAAGATAGAAAGAAAAAAGAATAAGGAGATCTCAAGAAATCTTGAGGATGCAAATGAAATAATAACCAGTTTGAAAATACAAGTAGAAGAATTCAAAAATATTGAAGAAACTCTTAGGTCATAGATAAGTGAGAAAGTGATTGGTTGCTACAAACAAGAGGAAGAGATTGTTTTATTGAAGAAACAACTAGAAGAGGCCAATACAAATCTCAAATTCGAGAAGAGCACAGAGTTGCTAGATAAAATGATAAGCCAACAAAGAAGCTCCATGGATAAGCATGGTCTTGGATATGAAGTTGAACAACCTTCATCTTCCAACTCTTTAGAGAAGAAGAAGTTCACTATTGAAGGATCGAAGCAAGAAAAGTTTGAAGTTGAATCTTCAAAAGGAAGAACATATCAAAGGAGATCTACAGCAAAGAAACCACAACAAAAGAGGTTCTATCACTCTCACTCTATTCATAATAATACTTTTTATGGCTATTGTTTCAAATGCAACCAGTATGGTCACAAGGCAATTTATTGTGGATTGAATGATAAATCAAAGAGTTATGCTGGTAGAAATACATCTGCATTTCTGAGTGAACACTATGTACAATGTTTTCAATGTAATGGTCATGGGAACATAGCAAGGTTTTTTCCAAGCACTTATGTATCTAATCTAAGGCAAAATAGTAGATTTCATCAGACGCAAAGAATGCAACACAGACAGAGAATAAATCATGTCCATAAAAGAAAGGAAAATAATCATTCAGACAAGGATGCACAAGAGACAACCACATAAGAGAAATGTTTGAGTTCACAAAAAGGTGCAAAATAGGGATGTAGTTGAAAAATCCAAGCCCGAGTTCAAGAAAGTTTGGAGAAGGATAGAAGAAAGGAAATTGTGTCTCCTTGGACTGAAGGAGACTACTCCGCTATTGCACTAAGCAACTCCAGGTAACACATCCTCAGGGGGAGAAATCTTGAAGTTTCATTTTAATGCTCCTATGTATTTGTTTTATTACCTAAGGATGAAATGCAAGTAGTTAGGGAAGTTGTCGTATAGTTGTCGAAGTGTATTTTCAGTTCATGTAGTTGTTTGTGGAAGTGTCGTGAAGGGTGGTGATTAAATTGAGAGTTGTCATTATTGGCAGTATTGCTATATGTCATTGTTGTACTATTGATGGTTCTTACTGCCACTGTCCAAAGTTAAGGATTACAACAGGTCAGATAATTTGGTTAGTAAAAGAATGTTGCCTTAGCCACATGCATGTGTTTCGATAAAAGTAGTGTGCATTGGAACTACACATTGACGTAAATATTGTTAGATCTATTATGACATTGTGGTTTAAAATATTGAAGTCTGATCATTGACTCATGTTTAGCTCATCAAGATGAGCAACTTTTCTTTGTGAATCATACCTATCTAAGGTCTAGAAGTATGAATTTGAGTAAGGTGCACTATAGTTGGCTGTGAAGTATTTAACAAAATTTTTTCTTCTAATTCGAACAGTTGAAAGTAAGGTGTGACCAGCAGTGACTGTAGGAAACATAGACCAAGTTGAAAATATAAAAAAATGGGGATTTGGTTGTGTTGTGGTACAGTGTTCGATGCTTGCACAGAGTTGGTGGTAAAATTACAGTGTTGGACAAAAGTCGGTACAAGTGTGAGTCACTTGTCAATTTTGTTGATAGATGTGAAATCAATGTTTTGATTGGAAACTTACTGTACCTGATAGCTATCAGACCAGATATTTTGTAGGCAGTATGCATGGTAGTACGATTTTAGGCTAATCCCAAGGGGACTCATGTGATAGCATTATGGTGGTTGATTTATGAAATATCATTGAAGGGAAAATGATTGTTTTTGGTTTCCTTTTTCAAAAGTAGTTGGTTGAATGCATCAAGGATTTATGAATTAAGAATTGTGTTTAAACCTTGTGTTATAAGCATAGTGGTTTAAGCCCATTTGTTGTGAAAGAACTTGAGTTAGAAAATAACATGATTATCATTGTTATGTGATATTTGTGTTTGAGCATTGTTGGAATTATTTGAGTTGGTTGATACATACTTGGACTAGGGTTGTGTGAGAGAGAGATGTCCCTTGTATTGTTTGGTTGAGTTGATTTGATTGAGCCTAGTCAAGTTATGTGTAAAGTGATTTTTTTAAGTGAATTTGATTTGAGATCACCATTTATTATTGAGTACTACTTGAGCATGATTGGTTGAGCCTTTGAGAAGACCCTTGGGAAATATTTAAGGACAATGTTGGGATAGATTTCTAAGCAAATTTGGGCACGTTCTTGGTGAGATTGCTAGAGAAGATTTGGACAAGTTTTGAGTGAGCTCGGTGGAGCAGACTTGGATAGAGTACAGAGGATAGAGTCTAAATGGATATAAATCTAGCAGCCAACACAGTTGAAGATAAATATGAGTGAGGATTCTTCAAGTGAAGAAGAGGTCCACCAGTCAGTGCAATAGAGAGACAAAAGTCTTCTATAATATCACAAGGGTACTATGGAGTATGGGTTATGGTATCCTAAAGATGTAGATTGGGCATGATGTGTAGATGACAAGAAGATTACTAGTGGAGGTGCATTCTATCTTAGAGATAGTTTGGTCACGTAGAATAGTAAGAAACAAAATTCAGTTTCCTTATCCATAGCAGAGGCAAAATATATTACAACGACAACATGTTGTACGTAGGAGAAAGTTGTAGAAAGTGAGGTTAAGTTGGATTTTCATTCGAACAACAGATTGTGGAGTAGTCACGTTTTCCAAGAATTGACTAGCTACAGGGATCACATTCTCAGGGGGAGCATTTAAGTATTTGTTTATCTTTTTTCTCATGTTCATGATTTTTGCTAAATGTAATAAATTTTGGCTGAGAATGTTGTGCATGGACTCAGGGGGAGTCTGCAGTAGCCCTTTGGTATTATTTTCAAAGTGGGAGAAGAATTACAGGAAATTGCACATGTGTTGCCAACAATTCCAAAGGGGGAGATTGTTGAGCAAGGTACAACAACAATATTGTCATTGTTGTCAACATTGTCAGATAGATCTGTTGATGCAATGGACAGGAAGTTCAAAAGCTATTCAGATGCAGAAGACAGGAGTTCAAAGGTTATTCAGAGCATGTACAGTGATTTTCCAAGAAGACCGAAGTGGCCCATTTGCAAAAGTTCAAATAAAAAGACAAGTAAGAAAAGTGTCACGATATCACGACATATATAGTAGGCAAGAAAAAATGTCATGATTTCGTGACATGTTTGAAGAGAGAGAAAAAAAAAGGAAAAATTGTCACGATTTCATGACATGTTGGAAGAGAGAGAAACAACAAGAAAAATTGTTGTGATTTTGTGACATGTTGGAAAGAAAAAACACAAGTGGAAAAACTGTCATGATTTCGTGACATGTTGGAAGAGAGAGAAACAGCAAGAAAAACTGTCACGATTTCATGACATGTTGGAAAGAAAAAACACAAGTGGAAAAACTGTCACAATTTCGCGACATGTTGGAAGAGAGAAAAACAACAGGAAAAACTATCGCAATTTCACGACATGTTGGAAGGGAAAAAGACAAGTTGAAAAACTGTCGTGATTTCACGACATGTTGGAAGGGAAAAAGACAAGTAGAAAAAGTGTCACGATTTCATGACATATTGCAAGAGAGTTTGTATGAAAGAAAAAGTGTCACGATTTCACGACATATTGCAGGAGAGAGAGTCTAAAAGAAAAAGTGTCACGATATCACGACATGTCGGGTTTTTGCGACTCGAAGGCAAGAAAAAGTGCTAAGGAGAAAAAGTGTCGTGATATTGTGACATGTCGGGTTTTCGTGACCCAAAGGCAAGAAAAAGTGCTAAGGAGAAAAAGTGTCGTGATATCGCGACATGTCGAGTTTTCACGACCTGAAGGCAAGAGAAATCACTAAGGATAAAAAGTATCGTGACATGTCGGGTTTTCACGACCCAAAGGCAAGAAAAAGTTCTAAGGAGAAAAAGTGTCGTGATATCGTGACATGTCACATTTTCGTGACCCGAAGGCAAGAGAAAGCGTATAGACGAAAAAGTGTCACGATATCGCGACATGTAGCATTTTCATGGGCCAAAGCTAAGAGAAAGAGCAAGAAGAAAAAGTGTCACGATATCGCGACATGTATTTTTATGGCCAGAAGCAAAGAAAAAGCACAAGGATAAAAAAGTGTCGTGATATCATGACATGTGTTTTTGCTGGTTGAAGCCGAGAAGAGTAGCAAGGAGGAAAAAGTGTCACGATATCATTACATGTTATGTTTTCGTGGGACCAAAGCTAAGAAACAGATCAAAGAGAAAAAGTGTCGTGATATCGTGACATGTTGTATTTTCATGGGCCAAAGCTAAGAGAAAGTGTACGAAAGAAAAAGTGTAGCGATATCGCTACATGTTGCATTCTCGTGGGCCAAAGCTAAGAGAAAGTGTATGGAGGAAAAAGTGTAGCGATATCGCTACATGTTGTATTCTCGCGGGCCAAAGTTAAGAGAAAGAGTACGAAGGAAAAAGTGTAGTGATATCACTACATGTTGTATTCTCGCAAGCCAAAGCTAAGAGAAAGCCTACGGAGGTGAAAGTGTCACGATATCACGACATGTGTTTTCATGGCAACAGCAACATAAGAGTTACAAGGGTAGTTGAAGCTGACAAAGACCGATGTAAGCTGACAAATATTAGGGTTTGCAGTCGAGGAAGACTAGGGTTTGCAGGCAACTAAGATTAGGGTTATAGCCGACTAATATTAGAGTTTTTCATCATGAAAATGTTGTTATAAAAGTAGGCTTTTTGGAGAATTGAGAGTTTTCAAAGATATTGTCAAATGTGAGTCGTTATGTGAAATGTGGTCGTAAGAGCGTAGAAGCAGTGAGATGATGGCGAAGTGCACAAAGTGAGTGAAGAAGTCATGTCGAATTGTCCTAAGTGCATCTATGATTGCACAGAGAAATAAGAAGGAGCAGAGTGTGAAAAAGGGAGAAGAAGATCATGAAATTGGACTGCAGCAAAGCAGAGTGTGCGAAGTGTTTGTGCGGAAAGAGCAGAGAGCATAGAGAATGCAAAGGTGGAAAAGGCCAGTTAGGGTCATGCAAAAGCAAAGGTATTTTATCATCAACCTTATAGATTCAAAATTTAAGTCTAGGTTGCAGCTTGGCATCAGGGGTTGGTGCTCCTTCTAGTAGGTGCTGTTAAATCAAGGGTTGGTGCTCTTTTCTGTTGGTACAGATAAATCAGGGGTTGGTGCTTCTTCCAGTGGAAGCTGGTAAACTATTTGTAAAGTTGGTGCTTTGCAAAGGCTATATTTGGATGGTAGTCCAAGCAGTAATTCTTGAGGAGTAGCCAAATTGGTGAACCTTGTTAAAATATTGTGTTGTGTGATATGTTCTTTTGTGATGCTTGCTTTATCTGGTTTTGAGTTTTCATTATTTTAGTTTTAAGTGCTCTGAAGTTAATCTTAAAGTACCACACTGATTCACCCCCCCTCTCAGTGCCATTGTAAGACTAACAGGTATATTGGTTATGCGAAGGAATGATAAAGCACAAAGAAGACTAAGGTTCCAATCCCTATGTGACATATTTTAAAAATATTTGAGTGTGAAAGGAGTGTTAGAATTGTAGACACCAAATTACAGCCACTAATCCTCCATCCTAACCATCCCACCACCCACTTGTCCACCATACACCTTCCTCGCCAATTATTTGGCCCAATTCCACCTTTCCCGCCATTATTTGGCCCAATTTCACCCTTCCCACCTTATTTGGCCCAATTCCACCTTTCCGCCATTTCCTAGCCTAATTGGGATTATTTTAATATTATTTTATATTTAATATAATATTTTATATTATATTATATTATAATATATTTATTATAAAATATATATTTATAAACTCAATTAACCACAACCATCCGATCCATTCTAATCTCCACCGTCCATATTCATTAATCCATGCCACATCTAAAAAGTAATCTCAACCTTAGGATCTAATTTAATCTTAGCCACACGATCAAAAGTGTAAGGCTAAAACCCTAAGAAAACCCTAGGTTGGATTATAAATAAGGGCATTTGCAAATGCTCAAACCCTGGAACCTTGAGATTAGAAATTACACCCTGGAGGAGTCACTGTTGAAGCCCTAGCGAAGCAAAGAGAGATAGAGTTTGAAGATCTAAAGCCCTAGCTAAGCCAACAAGACTTTTGTTGTTCCAGTCATCCCCCATTCATCCTCCCTCACCATCATAGCCCCCATCCATCCATCGCATTCATCGCCACCCCCTAGATCTTCTTCTATAGATTCTGCCCTAACCCACAAGCGCCCTCTAGAGCTTGCGAGGCTCACTGCAGAGCCTATGAAGCGCTCACCAGAGCCTACTGTATACCATAGGTGCTCTCCAGAGCCTGCAAAGCTCACATCAAAGCCTACCAAGTGCACGTCCGAGCCTACTGCAACTACAAAAACATGAATCTAAGCCTGCTACACCACACCAACTATAACAACGAAATGAAAGCAAGGTATATCTTTATTGGTTTTATTCTATTACATAATTTGTAGATTTCGCATACCATTTGACTTCATTTTTAATTAGGGTTTTATTGATGTCTGAGGGCCTCACACTGTGGAGCCCTCATAGGTGTTACTAACCCATTTCTCTATTTTTGTGCATGCAGATCTGCAAATTCCACATATTTTTGAATGGTTGTTGAAGCTGGAGTGGTTCGACATTGGATACCTGAAGCCCACTCACCCCGTTGAAAGCAAGGACACATCAATATGAAGACACTTCATTGTTATAGCTAGGGTTTCGGAGAACCCTAGTGCCATTGTAAATCATTGTATCAAATACTCACATCGAGTACTGATTGTAACAAATGAGTTCATTGGATCCCCCCCATTTTATTGAATATATCCATTTGTGCAATCTTGTGTCTCATTGTGCTATTTGATCTCTTTTATTTTATTTTAAGTGTCGTGTTCTTGTCTTCACAAATGGCGATCATGGTGGGACCCCACAAGGGTTTCATTATTTAATAGATCTACCTTGCTAACTTAATTTTATTTATGTTTGTTGTAGGATTTTTAGAAGTGTAGAGATCATCGAATTTATCGCTAGGGTTTTTGAAGCAGTCTACAACATTTTTAGAGATTACGCAGGCATTCGGGAGCATCCACGGAGCGTTCGATAGCATCTACAGACAACCGTAGGTGCCCTCCTATGTCGATTAGGTGCCCTATTGTGCCTACGTAGGTGCCCAACCACACTTGGCAATAATTTGGAGCAGAGCTAAGGCTTCCAAGTAAGTTTCATAACCCTAGGTTGCCATTTAGCGATTTACGTATTCTATTTTCTATTGTTATTTTTCGTTGTTTCTGGGTTCAACACTAAGTAATCTGGGAAAGAATTGGTAGCAAGTTGAATCTAGGGTTTGTGTGTATTTCATTATACCAAATTCATTTCTTGTCCTGAAATTTGTAGATCTAGGTGATTGTTTGCATTTTTGAGTGCATATGAAACAAAAAAGCATCCTAGATCTTGCATTTTAGGGTTAAAGATCACTTTAATTTTGCATATCTAAATAGGAACAACATCTTGACGCATAAAGTAATCCTGCCCTAGGCTGGCCCCTTTGGCAGAGAGGTGGACGAACCCTCTGGTTGCTCTTGTGATTTTAATCATTTGTAGGCAGGGGGTTTTGAGCGGTGTACTCCACTCTCTTTAGGTGAAATTTATGTCTTTGTGTTGGCTTCTGATTTAGATTAGTGAAGTTAGTAATATTTAATATTGTTTGCACACCATAGAGAATAAGAAATCTAATAAAATAAATCACACACACTTGCACGATTCACATTTTTAATAGTAGTGGCTGGATTTCATCACCAGCCATTGCTTGAGATTTGGTGATGGTGGCCGTGATTTCCATCCACCAATATCTACCCTAGAAACCATAGGACTACCCCCGAGCAAACTTGTTGGAGGTCATTACCAACAAGAATCTCGTTGCCCTGGCCAGCCTTAGTTTTTACCTTTGTTTTTCATTAAACAAGATTAAGTTACATCAAAACACACAAGCCAAAAATTCTAAAAGGAACTTCACATTAATGAAAGAAAATAATTAATGAACAAGGTAAGCCACACAAGGTAAAACCTAGGATTGGTTGTTTTCTTTGCTTTAAATTTTGGAAAAGTTGTTAATTTGTGTGATTTAGATAAGCTTTGAATCTTTGGTTTAACTACTTTATGGTGCTAACATGACAACAAAAGAAAATAATAAACCAAAGTAGTTTAATGGAAAATAGTTCCCATGAGCTCGCTACTTCGGTAGCCCCATCCAATATGGTTCAGACTACTTTGTCTGGATCATCCCATCCACCCCACTCTCAAGTAGAGACACATTCACACAATGTGGAGACAACCACCACCTACATAGACATGGATAGAGTGCAGGCCCTTTACAAGGCTTCTAACTATATCTTAGAGCCCCTTAGCCAAGAGGGTTTTGAAGAATATGAATTGGCTACCACCTACCTTGCCCAAGGATATCCTAATTCGAGTTATGAATATGGTATGCCTTCCTCCATGAGCCAACCACCACAAAGCCCAAGTGTTCCAAACACTTATCTCACATCCACCTATACCAACCCCTTGTATGAGGAGTATGTCAATGTTGCCTCACAAGTCCCTAGCCTCCAAGTTGTAACATCAAACACAACTTGCACCATACCCATGTCCTCTCATCCATTATCATCCACACCTCCATCATCTCACTTAGCCAACATGACCATGTCATCCACACCTCCATCATCTCACTTAGCCAACATGACCATGACTAATCATCCATCATCATCGACTCATCCATCATCTCATCCAACCACAACCCCATCATTTGACACATGGTCAAATCAGGAACTTACGGATACATTAGGGCTCATCAACATATTGCTTTCACAATGAACAAAAGGAAAACAGTCAGCTTACATAGACCCTATGACCCAAGGAGTTCCAAATCAACCTCCGCTCACCAATCAAAATTCAGCATGGGTCCCTCAATCTTCCATAGTGTCCATCCCCAATCCACCACCACTCCACACATCCACCATACCAATCAACATTGCCACTAACCAACAACACAATCCATTTCTCCATCATCATCCTCATCAATCATCCCCATATTTCAACCATCAATCTTCTCCACATACCCAACCCAATTCATTCCACAACACCATGTTGGTCACACCCCAACATCTACCATCCAACCCATCAACCAACCACCACATAATCCAAGGTCCTCACATTCTAGTAGAAGATCTTAGATTCCAGGCAATGCAAAATCAAATTGATCAGTTGATGCAAAACTCACTAGGGATAACGAGCCAAAAGCTCACATTAAGCCAACTGATCCATCAACCAATCCATCCATCGGTACCATCACCGCCATATCCGACAGATTTTATGATACCAAAATTTGACAAGTTTAGGGGAACCGAGGATCCTAAGGAGCATGTGAGTTCATTTGTCCACGTATGTTTTTGGATTAGCGATGATAATGCTCTTATGCTCCGAACATTTCCTCAAACATTAGGGGGAGATGCCATTGAATGGTACAATCAATTGCCTACACATAGTATTTATACTTTTGATCAATTGATAGATCTATTCTTGGAACGCTTCGCCCTTAATATTAAAAAGAAGGTGTCCTTATCGGATATATATTACTTGAAACAATGGGATGAGGAACCTATCTATGATTTTGGAAACCGTTGGAGGGCAGTTATAACAAAGTTGCCATTCTCCCTCCCAATGGAAGAAATTATCAAACTTTTTACCAAGAGTTGCTTAAAACCCATCTCTTGGATGCTTCAACTCAATACTTATAGAACATTTGAGGAGGCTTTAGCACAAGCTAGTGTCATTGAGGAGATAAAAATCCAAGAGGGTGTCATTAAGCCTAAGAAGAAAGAATGGCAAAATAGGGGCCAATACCAAAATAATCAATCTGGCCAAACCAAATCCACACAAGCCTCAATGACTAACACAACTAATCAAGTCAATCAAGTGGTCATGAGCCAACCCGTAATGGCTCAAAAACTAGTGCAACAACAAATTGCCTATCATGCGGTCCCATCAGTAACCCAAGCACCAACGGTACAAAACACAACGCCAACTGTGGAACAACCTACCCGCCACCAATTCAATCGACCCCAATGTCAATACACTCCCTTAGCGGAATCATATTCATCCATATTTCAAAGGTTGTATGAGACCAACAAATTAGCCTTACTGGATATTAGGCCCGATGATCCCACAAAAAGGCCTAAAAGTTATAGAGAGCACTTGTTTTGCCCATACCATCGGCAAAATGGGCATGATATCAATTCTTGCCATGTGTTCAAAAACATAGTGCAAGACCTCATAGACTTAGGGGCCATTAATGTGGATAACCCCTTAGCTCCACAAAATCAAAATTTGGGCATATATCAGACACCTCTACCTAACCATGGGGAGGTCCAACATAATGTAGGAGGTAACAATCAACAACCACCTCCTAATCAAGTAAATCATGTCCAACAATACCAAAACTTTGTAGGAGCAGTCCATGTGGTCACTAGAGGGCAAAGGCAAAATCAAAAAAATCCTCAACAACCTTCAAACCCACCTCCCATCCAAACATCACCAAATCCATCTCCGCCAATCAATCTATCCAACCCATCCAATCCGCCCATTCTTCATCCAATAAGGCCAACGGTAACCTTAACCAATCGGTTAACCACTAGTTTGAAAATGGCATCAGCCAAACTTTTTGTATATGAGCTCATCCAAAAATCCCCTAGGCATAGAGAAGCTTTAATGGAAATACTCAAGTCAATTGAGTTAGAATCCCAAGACTCTAATGCCTTCAACAACTTTGTAGGGAGTGTTAGAACATGCATGGAGCCATCAATTACCTTCTATGACTTTGAGATAAAATCAATGAGTTCAGAATCGGTGGACCCTCCATTGCACATAATGGCCTTAATAGACGGAAAGCCATTCAAAAGAGTACTAATTGATACCGGCTCATCAATCAATATCATTACTATCGCTGCCCTTATCCACCTCAAATTACCTCCATCCCACATTTCCAAATCATCATTCACCCTCAAAGCATTTAACGATGCTTTATGTACCATAGTTGGCACTATTGTTTTACCTATAGAAGTAGGGGCCAAAACGTTGCACACCATGTTTCACATCTTGGAAGGAGCCATGGCGTATAATATACTCCTTGGTAGACCTTGGATGAGGGAAATGAAATGTGTTCCTTCAATTCTCCACCAATGCTTGAAATACGTTCATGATGGACAAGTCCATTGCATCCCCGCGGATGTTGAACCTTTTAAGTATTGTAATTTCATTTCAAATCCTTATGAATCCATGTTACCTTCCACCCATATATTCTTGGCACCATCATCAAATCCACCCACATCATCTCTTAATCTGCCTTCTTCTAATCCATCTCCATCTTCTTCTAAGGCTCCCATCATAGAGGAGCTACCCATCACATCACCTCCTCAAACATCCATTTCTTCTTGTACATGTGGTCATAGTCAGTCTACTATTAGCACATCGTACATCACATCTACCCCTTCTTCTACAACCACTTCTTCTATTTCATCTCATCATTCCACACCTCCATCTCCTCATGCCACACCGCCATCCAATCCCACTCCATCAGCCGATGTGTCACAAGTCAAACTTTCAGATTGTGACATATTTAACTCGCCATCGTCCACAACCAATCCAGAGCCACCTGAGCCTTCACCATCCACCTCATCAACCCAAGTCAAAGTCCACATCACTAATCCGAGCATTGGTGAGTACGTGGTCCAAGACGTCACCATTACACCCCTAGCCATTCCCACAACTAAGGATTTTGGACATCCCCGAGACCGTCCTTTATCCATAGGCACTATTTACGACATGAGTGCCACTCCAAATAACATTAAATTTGTTTATGGAGGGTTGGATTGCTCAACTAGGGAAAACCCACCCAAAGAACCACAAGAGCCTAGGCATGCCAACATACCTAACATAGAGGAGTTTCCAGCTCGATACTTTAATATGTTCCATTGGCAAGGTCAAGGTCTAGGTTCCCATGAGCAAGGGATGCATGATATCTTAGAGGTCCCATATAGAGGTGCCCATGATCGTTTCGGTTTAGGCTATACCCCATTGTCTTCCACCGCTTCTCTTGAGCAAGCCTTTAAAAAGCTTACACTCAATGATGAAGATCACCCCATCCACCCATTACCCTCAACATCTTCTCTTGAACAAGCCCTTCAAGAACTTTGCATGGATGAAGTAGACGAAGATGATCCCATCAACTTCACCTATCCTGTCTTTGATTTTGACGATGAAAGTTATGAAGAATTTGAGGTCATGTCAAATGCTTCTGATGATTCTAAAGAGGAGTCACAACCCATTGTCCCCATCACCCAACAGGAAGAGTTTTACCTCCGAATGTTCCCCATCCATCATCCCATATTCCGCTTGCTTCTTCCACAAGAACAAGACGATCCACCTAGTAATCTACCTTGAGCCACCCACATAAGCCAAGAATTGTAACATATGTACATATTAAAAAAAAAAAACACATTTAAAAAAAAGTCAATCATCATGCACATAGGCATATCTCCATTGCATACATTCCATTTAAATTTAGGCATTTGACATACATTTTCATTTTTTGATTCATGCATTGTTTCATTCGCATACATTAAATCATACATATTCCATTGCATTATACAATTTCCATTTGCATATCAACACTCCATTGCATTAGGCATATACATTTGCATCCATCCCATCCCATGTTCAATGATCTGGCATAGTAATGATGATATGGCCATAAAAAAAAGTCAAGTTATAAAAATTGGGGGTACCTAGTTTGAAACAATCATGCAACTTTGGCAAAATACATAAGCCAACAATACCATATGACAAAATCACAAAGCTCAGGTTTTCAGTCACTCAGCCATTACTAGTGTAGCAAGCAACCTCCAAATGGATGTCCGATTTTCTTTAGGACCAAAAACACAATTTACACACTAATAAAGTCTTGAGCATCACCAATTGATCCCAAATACAATCTTGCACCAATCACATTCCATCACATCTTAAGAACATTATGAGATAGGGGGGGCTAGTACCATCCTTGGGTAGTACCTCGAGGTGAAAGGGAGATATCCCTCGCTTGTCCCATCATGCAACATAGTCCAAACCAAAAATAGTGGTTCTCACCACTACCAAAATTCCTCTCAAACATAAACATAAAAACATAGAGTAGTAAGGATAGGGTCAAAATTCTCATCACACTTCGGTTGAGAATCCGATTCCCCAAAGCTCTATACAAAATTAACAAATAAAATCCCAAACACCCTTGATCCCTAAAGTTGTAAGGATCGTACTACATGTCCCTAAAAAGGATGGGTAGTCATCCCCAAGGCCCAAAATATCAATCCCAATTGGACTATGGAGTGAATCTCCATCGAGGCTATAGACGCTTGACTTGTAGTGGAGTAAGCTCATGCGAGGCGACATGTCTCTCCTCGCAAAAAGGGAGACCTCTGACCGCACATAAGGACAGGCTAGTCTTCAGGTCATCTCCATAACAGGTCATGCCTAATTTACTCATAATGGGTCAATGAACCTCACATGCACACACATTGGTTCTTGATTGGATAGGGTCATTGTCACACTCAAGATTTGGTAAATGAACCTCACTTGCACACACATTTGGTCCTAAAGAAAGTTAGACAACCTTAGTGAGTTTGGTTGATGACACTAGTATGTTTGAGTCTTTGAAAACCTTTCAGTCTTCCATATCAACATCCATATCTTCTTCCATATCAACATCCATATCTTCTTCCATATCAACATCCATGTCTTCATTAAAAGTCAAGTTGCAAAAACACCAACAAATTTGGTACCCCGATTGACAAACAATGGACAACAAAAATGGCCAATAAAATTTTTGAACTATAAAAAGATCATTCGAACACCATACATTCCTCTCATATAGTTTAGATTCATTATACATTTACTTGCATTAATCATCCATAACACATGTCATTTAGCTTGCATTAATCATCCATATAA
Organism: Wollemia nobilis; assembly: GCA_028583015.1. Lineage (NCBI taxonomy): Eukaryota > Viridiplantae > Streptophyta > Pinopsida > Araucariales > Araucariaceae > Wollemia > Wollemia nobilis. The sequence continues at coordinate 121,815 of JAQPPZ010016744.1, read as the reverse complement.
GCATTATGCATACACATCATTATTAGCCTACATTAAGCATACATAAAACATTAAACACAAATTGCATAAAACATAAAAGCATTCACACAAAAGATAACACAAATATATAAAAGGCCATGTATATATATATATATATATATATAAATCTCATATACAATGAATGCCAAAGAGGCTACAATGGAGCACCAAGGCTCATATATACAAAATAGTGCATCTAAGCACTAAGTCTACTGTCCATGAGAGGACCCCTGAGACCTAGTAGGAGCCCTCGGCCTAGTACTCTACCTAGACTCCGTATGCCTAGATGACTCAACCATAGAAGAAGAAGGAGGATCCGACAATGTAATATGGTGTTGCATACACACATCCTCCAAGGAATGTACATATGCCTCACTAGCTCAAAGATGTTGCAAGTCCATCTGATGTCGATGCTCCTTCACCAAAATCTCTGCCTAAAGCCTTGTGATCGTCGCTTGATCACTAGCCACAACTATCACCCACTCCACCTCTAGCCGAGCTATAGTAGCCTATGACTCCCTATGAGTCTCGAGCATAACCTCGCGCTCCTCACGAAGCTGCTCCAACTCCACCAGTAACCTAGCCACCTCGGAGATCTCACCCATCCCCTCATCATCCTCCCTCTCCTCCTCTGCCAACCCCACCTTCGTAGCCTATTGGGCTGCTCCCCTCGACTGCCTCTGACCCGTCGATCGTTGAGGCCTCGTCCTCTTCGGAGTCATCCTCGACCCCACCACTACCGCCTCATCACCCATCATATTTGGTACCCATACTGGTTGGGCACCAAACCACTCCACATACTCCAGAGTCACCCCAACATCATCTACATCGAGGATCTCCATCTCCTCGTCATCCTCAATCACCACTCGCCATGGCTCTGCACATGGCAACATCCCCTCATCTCGCCGATGTCGATACAACATTGGCTCATCTGGCACACCCTAAGGTAAGCCAAATTGCCTCAACACCCATGAGTACTGGAAGTACTCCACCTCCTCATCCCTCCGCCCAACCAACCATCGAGCCTGCCTCACCCAATGTAGCTGCTCCCCATCACCATCCCATCGGGCTCCTTGCCATGGCCTCCATACCACATCAACTCGAGACAACCCTGACCATATATCTCTATACCACTGGCTGCTATGAACCTCTCGACTCGGCTGCACCTCCTCCACCACTACCCAATGCCTAGCATAGGGCTCCCCATATGCCATGACTCACATGGCAACCCCTCAGGCTGAGCTACCACAAAATGCTCCCATGCCCAACACTGAAGGAGGAAGCTACACCCAATCCCCTTCCTCTCCCTCTGAATCACCTCATACAACTCCCAGTACAACTATGCCAATAAGGCAGGAGCCCATGCATACTCCTTTGGGTCGATGAGTAGGTCACTCACCAAACCCAATAGGTTCCAAGGGAACCTACAACCAGTGCTATTGGGTAGCACTATGTTCACTAGCATGAACATGATCAAGGTAGGGAGCACATCCAACTCCTTCGCCTTGTACATGCTCAAGTAGCATATCCCGCCATCTCCCATCCGGGCCTCCCACCATCGATCTTCGAACATCCTCTCCATCTCGACCTTCTTTTCCCGACCAACCACCACCTTTTCCCCTTCTATCGGTACCTTGAGAATGTGGTATACATCCTCAAGTGTAATGGTAGCCTCCCCAGTTGGCAGCTAGAACGTCCCCCTATCTGGGTCCCATATCTCTATCAAAGCTGAGAGATACCCCTCGTTGGCCCTCACCACATCTAACCTCACCACGCCCTCCAAGCCCACCTTCCCCAACAACTCCTAGTCATTAACCGTCAGCTTCTTCCTCATCCCAGGAATGAGAGGAGAAAACCAATGTCGAGGCTCTATGTCCCTCAACTGCAACAACAAACAATTTCATTAGTACCATTGAAAAAAATAAAAAAATAATAACAAAAAATGCACAAGTGACAAAAGTGTTTTTCAACATTATCGAGGGCAAATGGTGCCTCAGCTTTGCCAACCACATTCAATCCCTCCGTCACCATAGCTTTCGCGCAATTTTTCTCACTAGCCTCACTAAGCTCACACACCCACTCCACTCCTCAGACGTAGCTTCTCAAAGTCCAAAATGCACAAGTGAGCCTCACGATTCACTCAGAAAGCTATTTATAGCTTTCCCTAGTGCATTCAGGTGTAGGTCTACACCTACAAATTCGCAGGCTCACTTGGGCACTGTTAGCGCACCCAGGTGCACCTGCGCACCTATGGGACACCACAAGCACAACCGTGCGCCTGGCAAAAAAATGGTACAAAGAAAAAATCAATAAAAATAGTAGCATACCTCCTCCAAATTTCACAAAATTTCATCCACACATCATGCACATCATAAAATCAGGTTTTGTGAAAACAAAAATCGTTTTGCATGCATAATTTTCAAGAACGAATCAAATCTTCAAAATCCACAAATCAAGGCACAAAAGGCAGCAAAACAATCCAAATTTTCACAAAACTCACATCTGATCATTCTACATCATATTCTTCATCATCTCACACAATTTTGCAAAAATTGGAGTTCATTTTTTAAATATTTCTTTTTTTTGGGAAAAAAAAAAAACAACAAACACCACCCCGCCCACAAACTCCACCACCACCCCCCCTTTTTTGGAAAGGGGACCCCCCCCCCCCCCACCCTTTTTTCTTTCGCTTTTTTTTTTTTTTTAAATCTTCTCTTCCCCAATCTATCCAGTATTCAAGCGAACCTCGTATCTAGTAGGTTATTCTATAAACTTGGCAATTGCAACGATGGTAATCCATGCAATTTGGTAAGATGAATAATCTACAATAAGGACACTTGACCATGATCAAATTCAATTATCTCATCATCAAAGATCACAATCATATTTGGCACCTCAAATTTGGAATACAACCTTGCCAAGAACAATTTGCTAAAAGGCAGTCATTGATGTCCTCTTCCATGGGGCATGAAAACATGGATAACCAAAATCTCAAACACTCATTCACTTGACAACAGTCATAATACAGGACACTGGTAAGCTTGATTGGTTCCATCATGGAATTGGCAAAGAAATTTCCACAATCAATACCCAACCCCTACGTTGACTTAGTCAGCATGCATCTTCATATCTTGCATACTCAATGACGCCATTACGACAGCTTATTCAACAACATCGAATCAACCCAAAGTATGGGGCAACCACATTACATTATGATTCTCCCATGATGGGATACATCTCACATGATCATGACATCATACGACCGGGAATCCCCCTCTCCACCGTTGGGGAAAAAATGGTATCACATTTTACATCATTCATATCATCCACATTCAGCATGGTCTTATACACCAACCCCTTTTCCACCGTTGGGGCATAAACGGTATCACATTTTACATCATTCATATCATCCACAAGCATTTCACACCATTCATTCATCAATTGCACAAATTCACTACATCATGCATTATTTACACAAAATTTTTCAATTGGCTTGTGAGATACATTCGTAACTCATTCGCCAATTGAGGGGGTAAGCTACAAAATTCCAAAAATTCTTTATTCTTTTGTCTTCAACATCAGTGCTCAAATCCAACGACAGAGAGAAGTTGCTTCTGTGCCCATAGCCCAAGTAGGTGTCTCGTATTTTTGCACCATATTGTGTTTCATGCAACATGGTACAAAAAGGGGCATATGTAGACACCAAATTATAGCCACTAATCCTCCATCCTAACCATTCCACCACCCACTTGTCCACCATACACCTTTCCCACCAATTATTTGGCCCAATTCCACCTTTCCCCATCAATTATTTGGCCCAATTCCACCTTTCCTGCCATTTCCTAAGCCTAATTGGGATTATTTTAATATTATTTTATATTATTTAATATTTAATATAATATATTTATATTATATTATAATATATTTATTATAAAATATATATTTATAAACTCAATTAACCACAACCGTCTGATCCATTCTAATCTCCACCATCCATATTCATTAATCCATGTCACATTCAAAAAGTAATCTCAACCTTAGGATCTAATTTAATCTTAGCCACACGATCAAAAGTGTAAGGCTAAAACCCTAAGAAAACCCTAGGTTGGATTATAAATAAGGGCATTTGCAAATGCTCAAACCCTGGAACCTTGAGATTAGAAATTACACCCTGGAGGAGACACTGTTGAAGCCCTAGCAAAGCAAAAAGAGATAGAGTTTGAAGATCTAAAACCCTAGCTAAGCCAACAAGACTTCTATTTTTCCAACTGTCCCCCATTCATCCTCCCTCATCATCATAGCCCCCATCCATACACCGCATTCATTGCTACCCCCTAGATCTTCTTTTACATATTTTGCCCTAACCCACAGGTGCCCTCTAGAGCTTGCGAGGCTCGCTACAGAGCCTGTGAAGCGCTCACCAGAGCTTGTTGTATACTGTAGGTGCTCTCCAGAGCCTGATGTATCCCGTAGGTGCACACCAGAGCCTGTGAAGCTCATGTCAGAGCCTGCCAAGTGCGCGTTCGAGCCTGCTGCAACTATAAAAATGTGAATCTGAGCCTGCTACACCATGCCATCTGCAACAACGAAATGAAAGCAAGGTATATATTTATTGGTTTTATTTTGTTACATAATTTGTGGATTTCGTATGCCATTTGATCTATTTTTAGTTAGGTTTTACTGATGTCTGAGGGTCTCACACTATGGAGCCCTCATAGGTGTTATTAACCCCTTTCTCTATTTTTGTGTATGCAGATCTATAGATTTCACATATTGTTGAATGACTATTGAAGCTGGAGTGGCCCCACACTGGATACTCGAAGCCCACTCAACCTGTTGGAAGCAAGGACACACCAAATATGAAGACACTTTGTAGTTATTGCTAGGGTTTCAGAGAATCCTAGTGCCATTGTAAATCATTGTATCAATTACTCACATTGAGTACTGATTGTAACAAAGGAGTTCATTGGCTCCCCCACATTTTATTGAATATATCCATTTGTGCAATCTTGTATCTCATTGTGCTATTTGATCTATCTCATTTTATTTTAAGTGTCGTGTTTTTGTCTTCACAAGAATATATGGTGGTTATGATCCTATTGTGGACATGTTGGCATTTTTGCCACATTATTTTTGTTGTTGTTGTTCATGCAAAAGAATGCTCAAATTGTAAAGATACCTACTCCTCTGTTTGTAAATGAAAAAGCAAAGGTGTCACAATTTCGTGACATGTCACAAAATCGTGACCTGTCGCATTTTCGCGACGTTCGTACCATAAAAATCCCAAAAGATGTCGTGATATCGCGACATGTCGTATTTTTGTGACCAGTTATGTTTTTGCGGGGTCCAAATCCAGAATGTGCAAGCATGGGAATCTATCGCGTTATCACGGTCAACACAATCAAAGACAACACCAAAAGTGAAACTATCATGATATTTTGACGTGTTGGAGTTTCGCGGTCAATGTGGTCAATAGAAGCACTAAAATGAAGTTGTGATATCGCTACATGTTGCAAAATTGTGACTTATGGTGGCCATAGAGCAGAACAAGAGAAAGTGTCACGATATCGCGACATAAAGCAGCAAAGGGCAATGTGAATGAAAAATGTCATGATATCGCGACAAAAAAGCAAGCAAGGAGAAAATGGTACAGAATTTTGCGATATCGTGACATGTTGCATTATCATGGCAAGGTTGAAAGGAAAACATAAGGCATGAAAGACATCACAATTTCACGACATTTTTGGAGATGAAGTCCAGTAAGAAAAGACGTCGCGATATCATGACATGAAGCAACAATGATGAAGAAGGCAAGAAAATGTCACGATTTCGTGACATATTTGACAGGAAGGGCAAAGTGCGGAGAATTGTCATGATTTCATGACATGTCGCATTTTCATGAGGCGGAAGCAAGGAGGCAGCCAGATTGTATGGGATGTCGCGATTTCATGACATGTTCCATTTTTGCGAGGCAGAAGGCGAAAATAAGAACATAGAACTATCGTGATTTCACGACGTGTTGAAGATGAAAGAACCAAATGGAAAAAATGTCATGATATCATGACATGTCGCATTTTCATGACCTGTCGCATTTTTGCGGATTGAGAGCTGAACTGTACAAGGCAAATGAAAAATGTCACGATATCGCGACATGTCGCATTTTTCGTGACCTATCGCATTTTCACGGGTAAGATGAGGCAAAGACAGTGTAAGAGAAAGATGTCACAATTTCGCAACATGTTATGTTTTCGTGACTGGTGGCGGAGAAAGAAGGCAGCAAGGTAAAAGTGTCACGATATTGCAACATGTTACATTTTCGTGACCTGTCTCATTTTCACGACCGAAGCAACAACAAAGGCCTAATACAATTCTATTGCATTTTTCTTCAGGATTGCATAGGAGAATGTGTAGAGGAGATAAGGATCAATTAAAGGCTCTCCAAAAGTTTTCAGATCATGGTCAAAGAAGCGGTTCCAAGATTAAATGTTGTTGATTATCGGGCGTGCCAAAAACTGTTGGGCACAAATCTGCCACAGGAAAGGATTTGATATGTATATGCACCCTAGACTTGGCCAACATTGAAAGGTCGAGAGAAAGAGATGTCTCCCAAGACAATCTCTAGAGAGGGATGGTTCCCACACTAATCTAAATTGGTTTCAAGACTAGAGATGCAAGAAAGAAATGGGAAAATGCAAAAAGAAATGGGAAAATGTGAAAAGAAATAGGAAATAACTGAAAGGGATGTAAATATGGCGAAAGTCGATCGTTAATGGGGAGAAAAATCTTAAACAACAATAACTTCAACTATATCCTAAAGCTCAGCAGCAACTGACTCTTAGAACACATATATAGAAATTAGATCACGCATTAGCCATGAGTTTGCTTCCAAATGAACTTCAAACATTCAAATGCCAATATAGCCAAATTCAACACAACATAATTCAACTGATATTACACTGGACTACACAAAAGTAAATCACACAGAAAGCTAAACATACACAACCATTTAGATCACCAACTCCAGAAGACACTAAGAATGGAAGCAAATGCATCTAGGAAAACTATTTCAATTTCTACAACCAGATCCTCCTCTTTTTGCTTGAGCTTTACATTGGTATTTATAGAGGTCCGTCGTCTTCCTTTCATATTACAACATTCAATACATGAAGCAGATTTCGAAGAACAATCCCCTTAATATCCCTCAAAGAAATGACACATTAAATGACCATTATTAGGACAAGCCATAAATTATCAGGAGATCATGAACAAAACTTTAAATATTGGAAGAATCTTTAATTCTGGCGGCATCAAAAACTACCTCAGGTTCTTCCATCTTGCACACCTCGATAATCAGCAACATTTAATCTTGGAATCACTTCTTTGACCATGATATAAAAACCGTTGGAGAGCCTTTAATTGATCCTTATCTCCTCTACACGTTCTCCTATGCAATCCTGAAGAAAAATGCAACAGAATTGTATCGGGCATTTGTTGTTGCTTCGGTCATGAAAATGAGACAGGTCATGAAAATGTAACATGTTGCGATATCATGACACTTTTACCTTACTGCCTTATTTCTTCGCCACCAATCATGAAAACATAACATGTCATGAAATCACATCTTTCTCTTGCACTGTCTTTGCCTCCTTACCCACAAAAATGCAACAGGTCATGAAAACTGTGACATGTCGCGATATCGCGATGTTTTTCATTTGCCTTGTATGGTTTAGCTCTCAACCTGTGAAAACGTGACAGGTCATGAAAATGCAACATGTCACGATATTGCGACATTTTTTCCATTTGGTTCTTTCATCTTCAACATGTCACAAAATTGTGACAGTTCTATGTTCTCCTTATTTTTGCCTTTCGCCTCGTGAAAATGGAACATGTCACAAAATCGTGACATCCCATACAATCTGGCTGCCTCCTTGCTTTCGCATTACGAAAATGCGACATGTCATGAAATCACGACAATTCTTTGCACTTTGCCCTTCCTATCAAATATGTCATGAAATTACAACATTTTCTTGCCTTCATCATTGTTGCTTCATGTCGCGATATCATGATGTCTTTTCTTGTTGGACTTCATCTCCAAAAATGTAGCAAAATCGCGATGTCTTGCATGCCTTATGTTTTCCTTTCAACCTTGCCACGATAACGCAACATGTCACGATATCGTGACATTCCGTACCATTTTCTCCTTGCTTGCTTTTTTGTCGCGATATCATGACATTTTTCATTCACATTGCCCTTTGCTGCTTTATGTCGCGATATCGCGACACTTTCTCTTGTTCTGCTCTATGGCCACCATAAGTCGTGATTTTGCAACATGTAGTGATATTGCAACAACTTCATTTTAGTGCTTTTGTTGACCACATTGACTATGAAAATCCAACACGTCGCAATATCATGATAGTTTTACTTTTGGTGTTGCCTTTGACTGCATTGACCATGATAACGCGATAGATTCCCATGCTTGTACATTGTGGATTTGGACCTCGCAAAAATGTGACAGGTCACGAAAATGCAACATGTCACGATATCGTGACATCTTTTGGGCTTAGCTTTTTTATGGTATGGACGTCACGAAAATGTGATAGGTCATGATTTCATGACATGTCGTGAAATCGTGACACCTTTTATTTTTCATTTACAAACAGAGGAGTAGGTATCTTTACAATTTGAGCATTCTTTTGCATGAACAACAACAAAAACAATGTGGCAAAAATGCCAACATTCTTGGTGGCTCGTGGGGTATACAGTTCTGCTATATGCATGAATCTCAAGCCTTTATCCATTAGGAAACAGAGTCAGGAAATAGGAGAAACAAGAGAAGTGAATTTTGAGTGATGCTGAACATCTTTGTAGGCTACTACAACACGCCCTTGCTGGTACTCGGAATTGAAAAACAGGACCTACAAAAAAAATTATGGAAGAGCAGAACTTCCTTTATTTCTTTAGAAAACTACACTTATCCTAGCTCGGATGATCTAGGTGAGGACCAGGTGCTATGAAAATATCTCCAGGGTAGTAGTGAAAAGCACCTTAACTACGAAAATGAAAATGAATGGAATGATGACCATCGGATGCGTAGGCCGTGGAATGGGGATGGGGAATGATGGAATGGTGGAAGATGGAGGAATGGAAATGGTAGATAGATCAACAGAGTGCTATTGTGCTACCTGTTATGGAGATGCTATGAAAAAGATAATGAAATGGAAGTGGATGGAATGGAGATGATAGTAGGAACTGTGGCTGTGACGAAGTACTCACAAGACAAAGGACTAGAAGAAAGGAAAAATAGAAATGGGAACATCAGAGGGGGGAGTAGAAACAATAGTAGTAGCTTGATTATTTGTAGAAGGAGTAGGAGAAGAAGGGAATGAAGTAGAGGGGAAGGAAGAAGTAGAGAGGAAGCCACTAACTACTGGGAAGGAAGGAAAATAAAAATAAAGAAACGTACATGCGGGCTCGCATGCAAAAAGAGCCAGAGTTAGCGAAAATGTATATATATATATATTTTCTTTTTTTTTCCCTTTTTTATGTACAAGGTAACTCCTGAATTAGCTGTGAACTCTTGGGAAAGACATGAACCCAAACATGGTTCTATCTTCTAGATCCAAGACCTTGGACAGACAGTCATTCGTCTCCTGATTGATAATCATCTCAGAGTCATCAAAGATTTGAAACTGCTACGCTCCAAGTGTCCCAACTGTCTTAAAACCTAGGCATAAAGTCTCATCCTCTGTAGTATTATCTGTGTAGCTCTAGGTCATCTGGTATTAAGGATATTGTTGAATTCCAGAAGGTAATACTCGAATAGTCCTAGCTTCAGCATCATTTTTGTATTGTGCTACATCAAAATAGAACTGATCTTGCACAGGACTTTGACCAACTTGATCAGGAGATAACTCTACTTCAACCCCTTCAGGCTTTGTAATGGAATAACCACCAATTTCATTTTCCACCATGGCATTAAAATTGAGCATTGAAAAGTGATCCTCTAAGCAAGGCTCATCCAGGACTTCATCCATAAAATCAAAATTGTCCAATTCTTCAGTTATCAGATTGACAGATTGTTTGGAATTTTCTTCTTCTCCCATCTTCTCAATATGAAAAGTAGAAAGCTTTTGATTGTAAATATGGATTCTTCTCCCTTTGAAAGGAATCTCCAAGTGAGAATAATCTAGAGAAAGGTAGCCTCCTAGTTTGGTAGTAAATTCCCTTGACAAACACATGCTGAAAAATGGTTCCAAATCGACCATAACTATCTCCTAAATTACTCTAATCTGAGGCATATTATGCAGAGCAATAGGAACATCCTTGATTACACCCACTGTTTTCACTAGAGTATCATCCAACTACAAGACACCAGGGCTACTTCTTGTATATTCCATTCCCATGGCTTCACACACTGCCTTTGGCATGATAGTTGTCGCAGCACCAGAATCAACCAGGTAGTTGTGCACAATCCAACCCTCCATTCTGAGTGACAAGTAAAACGAGGGTGGTCTATTCTTCCTAGTGGTTTAATAAGTTAACATTTGAGACCTAACTACCTGGGCTGGAGCTTTCCCCTTAATTTGTATGGTCTTCAGGGATTCCTGTAAGAGATTTACCTGTCCAGGCAACTACAAGGTATCATACAGACTTACCTTGGCTGGTATCTATTTGAGTTCTTCAACAATGTTGTACTCCATGGATATATGCTCTTTCCCTCCACTGGTAGATTCAAATTTGTTTATGTACTGCTAGGTGGCCTTCACTCATTGTCGTTTGGTCAATTATGGATACCGCAATGTCTCTCTGGCTTGTTCTTTTGTTTCTGCTTATGACTAGGAAGTAGAAGCTTGTTCCTTCTCTTTTGCTTGTGGTGGAAGTGGATCCTTCGACAAAATGGGTGATTGTCATTGTGCTGGAGGATCATGAGCCTTTGTTGGCATTTGGTGCTTTTTTGCTTGTACAAGAGGCACTTTCAATGGCTCCATCTTAGCTGAATCTACCAACATTGGTTTCTTGTCACTGCATGTCAGGATTGCTATGTGTTCCTCTAGAGATTTCATGGAATTAAGATCCACCTCTCGAATCATGTTTACACGGCTCCCTGCAAGAACTTGCAAATAATTTTGGTGGACCATGCAAGTGGATTCATCATGTGGGTCATTGTAGGAAGAACACCAGTAAGATGGCTCATGTGAAACTTCATAAGGGTGAGCCTCTTCACTTATCAGGATTGTTGAGTTCCTTTCAGGTACTTTCTCCATAGCCTTGCTAGGAGCAAGTTGTTCTCTAGTTACTGTCAGCATAAATCTTCATGGCTGATAGTTCCTTTCTACCTCTCTCCATTCCATAGATGTCACCTTGTTAGTGAGAGATCTCATAGCCGACTAAATTTCTTGTAAAATAGCCAATTGAGGATCTGGGCTTGAGGACACAGGCGGTGCCGATAAAGGTAATGGAACCTATGGGGAAGGTAATGCAGGAGTTGGAAGTGGAGAGGCTAACCGTGGAATGGGAACCATAGGTACTGTAGTTGTGGGAGGATTCCATGAAGATGAAGGGTACATGGATGGAGCAATGTAAGATGTGGGGGCTATACCTGTATGCTGGTATTGTAGAATGCTCGATGAAGACAACTATGGGATAGTTGGAGCAGGGAGCTGGGGAAATGGAATGGGTGTGATCTAAGGCACACTTGAGCTCCATGATTGGGTAGGATACATGGAATGCATGGGCTGTGAAAACAAACCAGAATACAAATGCTTAGGAAGATCAGGTATGATAGGCATTGTTACCTTTGGAGGAAGCCCACCTATAGCAATCAAGTCAGCTTCTGCATTTTGTTCTTGTTTTAACAGCTTTGGAAATGTAGTCACATTGGATTGCTAGACATCCAAGCTGATGTCTGTGTTAAATGCTCTAAGGTAGTAAAATGTAGCTAGCTCATCAGTAGGCCGAAGACCATGAGGAATTCTCTGCCAGCTTCTGGTAAATCTTAAATTGAAGTCAGTTGTATCTTCCTGCGGGTGCCTTTGAATTACATTAAATTGATGCAATAAGGAGTATGGATCAGCTTGTTCATGAAAAATTTTGACTAAAAATTCTCCTAATTGATCCCATGATGTAATGGTGCCTGATTGCAATGATCGGTACCAATACAACAATTTACCTCTCAGTGATAACACCAACAACTTTATCATTACATCTTCGTTGGTTATGTCATGGATGGCCACCAAATATGCTACATCATTAATATGCTCATAAGCAGTCTTACCAGTACCATCATAGGTCGACAAAGCTTTCAAAGCAGCTTGAGGAATTGAATTTTTTTCCAATAAGTTGAAAGCTCCCGAACCATTCCATGCCAAGAACTTCCTTTGTGGAGGATGCTAGGCCATTTGGACTATTAGATCTAGATATAAGAAGCTTGTAGAAGTACTGGGAGGAGTTGGGGATGGCACAAACTGACCTGTATCCTGTGATGAAACAACAAATGATGGATTCACAAGGCTTACCAATATTGAGCACTCCCTCTAGTTCTGAACATCAATCTCAAAGAATTCGACTGGATCTTTTGATTCTTTGGCACTTGATCTCATGATCATGAAGCAAATATTTTCACCAGCTTCACAATTAGAAATTTTTGGGTACAATCACCTTCAACAGAGTCACCAGATGAACTTACAATCTCCGCTTTAAGGTCAAGACAGTTCATCAAGATCTTGATTCCTCTGGGTATCGATTTGAAATAATACTTGTCCCATCGATTATGGATCTTTGAGAGATAGAAATAGTCTATCCCATTGGGCATGCCAAAAAATTTTGGTCACAAATCTACCATAGGAAAGGATTTTATATGTATATGCGCCCTAGACTTGGCCAACATTGAAAGGCCAAGAGAAAGAGATGTCTCCTGGGCCAATCTCCAGAGAGGGCTGGTTCCCACACTAATCTAAACTGGTTTCAATACTAGAGGTGTAGGAAAGAAATGGGAAAATGTGAAAATAAATGGGAAATAACTGAAAGGGATGTAAATATGGCTGAAGCCAATCATTAATGGGGAGAACAATCTTAAACAACAATAACTTCAACTAGATACTAAAGCTCAGCAACAACTGACTCTTAGAACACATACAAAAATTAGATCATGCATTAGCCATGAGTTTGCTTCCAAATAAACTTCAAACATTCAAATGCCAATACAGCCAAATTCAACACAATAGAATTCAACTGATATTACATTGGACTACACAAAAGTAAATCACACAGAAATCCAAACATACACAACCATTTAGATCACCAACTCCAGAAAACACTACGAATGGAAGCAAATGCATCTAGGAAAACTATTTCAATTTCTACAACCAGATCCTCCTCTTTTTACTTGAGCTTTACATTGGTATTTATAGATGTCCGTCCTCTTTCTTTCATATTACAACATTCAATACATGAAGCAAATTTCGAAGAACAATCCCCTTAATCTGCCTCGGAGAAATGACACATTAAATGACCATTATCAGGGCAAGCCAAAAATTATCAGGAGATCACGAACAAAACTTTAAATATTGGAGGCATATTTAATTCTGGCAACATCAAAAACTGCCTCAGGTTCTTCCATCTTGCACACCTTGGTAATCAACAACATTTAATATTGGAACCGCTTCTTTGACCACGATCTGAAAACTGTTGGAGAGCCTTTAATTGATCCTTATCTCCTCTGCACGTTCTCCGATGCAATCCTGAAGAAAAATGCAATGAAATTGTATCGGGCCTTTATTGTTGCTTCGGTCGCAAAAATGAGACAGATCACAAAAATGCAACATGTCGCAATATCACGACACTTTTACCTTGTTGCCTTCTTTCTCTGCCACCAGTTGCGAAAACATAACATGTCGCAAAATCGTGACATTTTTCTCTTGCATTGTCTTTGCCTCCTTCTTACCTGCAAAAATGCGACAGGTCACAAAAAATATGACATGTCGCGATATTGTGACGTTTTTCATTTGCCTTGTACGGTTCAGCTCTCAACCCACGAAAATGCAATAGGTCACGAAAATGCGACATGTCGCAATATCGCAACGTTTTTTCCATTTGGTTCTTTCATCTTCAAAGGAAAGGATTTGATATGTATATGCGCCCTAGACTTGGCCAACAGTTTTTGGCACGCCCAGTGGGACAGACTATTTTTGTCTCTCAAAGATCCATAATCGGTGGGACAAGTATTATTTCAAATTGATACCCAGAGGAATCAAGAACTTGATGAACTATCTTGACCTCAAAGCGGAGATTGTAAGTTCATCTGGTGACTCTGTTGAAGGTGATTGTACCTAGAAATTTGTAATTGTGAAGCTGGTTAAAATATTTGCTTCATGATCATGAGATCAAGTGCCAAAGAATTAGAAGATCCAGTCAAATTCTTCGATATTGATGTTTAGAATTGGAGGGAGCGCTCAATATTGGTAAGCCTTGTGAATCCATCATTTGTTGTTTCATCACAGGATACAGGTCAGTTTGTGCCATCCTCGACTCCTCCCAGTACTGCTACAAGCTTCTTATATCTAGATCCAACAGTCTAAATGACCTAGCATCCTCCACAAAGGAAGTTCTCAGCATGGAATGGTTCGGGAGCTTTGAACTTACTGGCAAAAAATTTAGTTCCTCAAGCTGCCTTGAAAGCTTTGCCGACCTATGATGGTACTGGTAAGACTACTTATGAGCATATTAATGATGTAGCCTCTTTGGCAGCCATCCATGACATAACCGATGAAGATGTAATGATAAAGTTGTTGGTGTTATCACTGAGAGGTAAATTGTTGTATTGGTACTGATCGTTGCAATCAGGCACCATTACATCATGGGATCAATTAGGAGAATTGTTAGTCAAAAATTTTCATGAACAAGCTGATCCATACTCCTTATTGCATCAATTTAATGTAATTCAAATGCACCCGCAGGAAGAGATAGCTGACTTCAATGTCAGATTTACCAGAAGCTGGCAGAGAATTCTTGATGGTCTTCGACCTGTTGATGAGCTAGTTGCATTTTACTCCCTTAGAGCATTTAACACAGACATTGGCTTGGATGTCCGGCAATCCAATGTGACTACATTTCTAGAATTGTTCAAACAAGCACAAAATGCAAAAGCTGACTTGATTGCTATAGGTAGGCTTCCTCCAAAGGTAATAATGCCTATCATACCTGATCTTCCTAAGCATTTGTATTCTGGTTTGTTTTCACAACCCATGCCTTCCATGTATCCTACCCCATAATGGAGCTCAAGTGTGCCTTAGATCACACCCATTCCAGTTCCCCAGCTCCTCACTCCAACTATCCCATAGTTGTCTGCATCAAGCATTCTGCAATACCAGCATACAAGTATAGCCCCCACATCTTATACTGCTCCATCAATGTACCCTTCATCTTCATGGAATCCTCCCACAACTACAGTACCTATGGTTCCCATTCCACGGTTAGCCTCTCCACTTCCAACTCCTACATTACCTTCCCCACAGGTTCCATTACCTTTACCGGCACTGCATGTGTCCTCAATCCTAGATCCTCAATTGGCTATTTTACAAGAAATTCAGTCGGTTATGAGATCTCTCACTAACAAGGTGACATCTATGGAATGGAGAGAGGTAGAAAGGAACTATCAGCCATGAAGATTTATGCTGATAGTAACTAGAGAACAACTTGCTCCTAGCAAGGCTATGGAGAAATTACCTGAAAGGAACTCAACAATCCTGATAAGTGAAGAGGCTCACCCTTCTGAAGTTTCACATGAGCCATCTTACTGGTGTTCTTCCTACAATGATCCACATGATGAATCCACTTGCATGGTCCACCAAAATTATTTGCAAGTTCTTGCAGGGAGTCGTGTAAACATGATTCGAGAGGTGGATCTTAATTTTGTGAAGTCTCTAGAGGAACACATAGCAGTCCTGAAATGCAGTGGCAAGAAACCAATGTTGGTAGATTTGGCTAATATGGAGCCATTGAAAGTGCCTCCTATACAAGCAACAAAGCACCAAATTCCAAAAAAGGCTCATGATCCTCCAACGCAATGACAATCACCTATTTTGTCGAAGGATCCACTTCCACCACCAGCAAAAGATAAGGAACAAGCTTCTACTTCCCAGTCGCAAGAAGAAACAAAAGAACAAGCCAGAGAGACATTGTGGTATCCATAATTGACCAAATAGAAATGAGTGGAGGCCACCCAACAGTATAGAAAAAAATTCAAATCTACTAGTGGAGGGAAAGAGCAGATCTCCATGGAGTACAACATTGTTGAAGAACTCAAACGGATACGAGCTAAGGTAAGTCTGTATGACACCTTGTAGTTGCCTGGACAGGTAAATCTCTTACAGGAATGCCTTAAGACCATACAAAGTAAGGGGAAAGCTTTAGCCCAGGTAGTTAGGTCTCAAACATTAACTTCTTTAGCCACTGGGAGGAATAGACCACCCCCGTTTTACTTGTCACTCAGAATGGAGGGTTGGATTGTGCACAACTGCCTAGTTGATTTTGGTGCTGCGACAACTGTCATGCCAAAGGCAGTGTGTGAAGCCATGGGAATGGAATATACAAGAAGTATCCCTGGTGTCTTGCAATTGGATGAGACTCTAGTGAAAATAGTGGGTGTAATCAAGGATGTTCCTATTGCTCTACATAATATGCCTCAGATTACAATAATTCAAGAGATAGTTGTGGTCGATTTGGAACCATTTTTCAACATGTGTTTGTCAAGGGAATTTACTGCCAAACTAGGAGGCTACATTTCTATGGATTATTATCACTTGGATATTCCTTTCAAAGGGAGAAGAATCTGGATTTACAATCAGAAGCCTTCTACTTTTCATATTGAGAAGATGGGAGAAGAAGAAAAGTCCAAACAGTTTGTCAATATGATAACTGAAGAATTAGACAATTTTGATTTGATGTATGAAGTCTTGGATGAGCCTTGCTTAGAGGATCATTTTTCAATGCTCAATTTTAATGCCATGGTGGAAAATGAAATTGGTGGTTATTCCATTACAAAGCCTAAAGGGGTTGAAGTAGAGTTATCTCCTGATGAAGTTGGTCAAAGTCCTATTCAAGAGCAGCTCTATTTTGAAGTAGCACAATACAAAAATGATGTTGAAGCTAGGACTGTTTGAGTATTACCTTTTGGAATTCAACAATATCCTTCATACCAGTTGACCTGGAGCTGCACAGATAATACTATAGAGGATGAGACTTTATGCCTAGGTTTCAAGACGACTGGGACACTTGGATCATAGCAATTTCAAATCTTTGATGACTCTGAGCTGATTATCAATTAGGAAACTAATGACTGTCTATCCAAGGTCTGGGATCCAGCAGATAGAACCATGTTTGGGTTTGTGTCTTTCCCGAGAGTTCACATCTAATTCGGGAGTTACCTTCTACATAAAAAATGGGAAAAAAAAGGAAAAAATATATATATACATTTTTGTTAACTCTGACTCTTTTTTGCATGCGAGCCCATAGGTACATTTCTTTATTTTTCTTTTCCTTCCTTCCCAACAGTTAGTGGCTTCCTCTCTACTTCTTCCTTCCCCTCTAATTCATTCCCTTCTTCTCCTATTCCTTCTTCTACAAATAATCAAGCTACTACTATTGTTTTTACTCCCCCCTCTGATGTTCCCATTTCTATTTTTCATTTCTTCTAGTACTTTGTCTTGTGAGTACTTCGTCATAGCCATAGTTCCTACTATCATATCTATTCCATCCACTTCCATTTCATTATCTGTTTTGTAGCATCTTCATAGTAGGTAGCATAGTAGCACTCTATTGCTGTATCTACCATTTCCATTCCTCCATATTCCACCATTCCATCATTCCCCATCCCCGTTCCACGGCCTACGCATCCGTTGGTCATCATTCCATTCATTTCCATTTTCATAGTTAAGGTGCTTTTCACTACTACCCTGGAGATCTTTTCACAGCACCTGGTCCTTACCCAGCTCATCCGAGCTAGGCTAAGTGCAGTTTTCTAAAGAAATATAGGAAGTTCTGCTCTTCCATAATTTTTGTTGTAGGTCCTATTTTTCAATGCCGAGTACTAGCAAGGGCATGTTGTAGTAGCCTACACAAATGTTCAGCATCACTTAGCATTCACTTCTCCTATTTCTCCTATTTCCTAACTCTGTTTCCCAATGGATAAAGGCCTGAGATTCCTACATACAGCAAAAATGGATACCTCGTGAGCTGCCAAGAATGTTGGCATTTTTGCCACATTATTTTTGTTGTTGTTGTTTATGCAAAAGAATGCTCAAATTGTAAAGATACCTACTCCTTTGTTTGTATATGAAAAAGGAAAGGTGTTGCGATTTTGCGACATGTCGCAAAATAGCGACCTGTCACATTTTTGCAATGTCCATACCATAAAAAAGCTAAGCCCAAAAGATGTCGCGATATCATGACATGTCACATTTTTGCGACCTGTCGCATTTTCGCGGGGTCCAAATCCATAATGTGCAAGCATGGGAATCTGTCGCGTTATCGCGGTCAATGCAGTCAAAGGCAGCACCAAAAGTAAAACTGTCATGATATCAAAACGTGTTGGATTTTCATGGTCAACATGGTCAATGAAAGCACTAAAATGAAGTTGTCGCGATATCGCTACATGTTGCAAAATCGTGACTTATGGTGGCCATAGAGCAGAACAAGAGAAAGTGTTGCGATATCATGACATAAAGCAGCAAAGGGCAATGTGAATGAAAAATGTCGCGATATCGTGACAAAAAAGCAAGCAAGGAGAAAATGGTATGGAATGTCGCGATATCGCGACATGTTGCGTTATCGCGGCAAGGTTGAAAGGAAAACATAAAGCATGAAAGACGTCATGATTTTGTGACATTTTTGGAGATGAAGTCCAGCAAGGAAAGACGTCACGATATCGTGACATGAAGAAAAAATGATGAAGAAGGCAAGAAAATGTCATGATTTCATGACATATTTGACAGGAAGGGCAAAGTGTAGAGAATTGTCGTGATTTCGCGACATGTCACATTTTCATGAGGCGGAAGCAAGGAGGCGGCCAGATTGTACGGGATGTCATGATTTTATGACATGTTCCATTTTCGTGAGGTAGAATGCATAAATAAGGAGAACATAGAACTGTCACGATTTCATGACGTGTTGAAGATGAAAGAACCAAATGGAAAAAAAGTCATGATATCGCGACATGTCGCATTTTCATGACCTGTCACATTTTTGCGAGTTGAGAGCTAAACCGTACAAGGAAAATGAAAAACGTCGCGATATTGCGACATGTCGTATTTTTTGTGACCTATTGTGTTTTTGCTAGTAAGGAGGAGGCAAAGACAGCGCAAGAGAAAGATGTCACGATTTCGCGACATGTTATGTTTTCGCGACTGGTGGCGGAGAAAGAAGGCAGCAAGGTAAAAATGTCATGATATCATGACATGTCACATTTTCATGACCTATCTCATTTTCATGACCGAAGCAACAACAAAGGCCCGATACAATTCTGTTGCATTTTTCTTCAGGATTGCATAGGAGAACGTGCAGAGGAGATAAGGATCAATTAAAGGCTCTCCAACGGTTTTCAGATCATGGTCAAAGAAGCGGTTCCAAGATTAAATTTTGTTGATTACCAAGGTGTGCAAGATGGAAGAACCTGAGGTAGTTTTCGATGCCACCAGAATTAAAGATGCCTCCAATATTTAAAGTTTTGTTTGTGATCTCCTGATAATTTCTGGCTTGCCCTGATAATGGTCATTTAATGTGTCATTTCTCCGAGGGAGATTAAGGGGATTGTTCTTTGAAATATACTTCATGTATTGAATGATGTAATATGAAAGGAAGAGGATGGACCTCTATAAATACCAATGTAAAACTCAAGCAAAAAGAGGAGGATCTGGTTGCAAAAATTGAAATAGTTTTCCTAGATGCATTTGCTTCCATTCTTAGTGTCTTCTAGAGTTTGTGATATAAATGGTTGTGTATGTTCGGCTTTCTGTGTGATTTACTTATGTGTAGTCTAGTTTAATATCAGTTGAATTTTGCTTTGTTGAATTTGGCTGTATTGGCATTTGAATATTTGAAATTTATTTGGAAGCAAACTCATGGCTAATGCGTGATCTAATTTCTGTATATGTGTTCTAAGAGTCAGTTGTTGTTGAGCTTTAGGATCTAGTTGAAGTTATTGTTGTTTAAGATTGTTCTCCCCATTAATGATCGGCTTCGGCCATATTTACATCCCTTTCAGTTATTTCCCATTTCTTTCTGCATTTTCCCATTTCTTTCCTGCATCTCTAGTCTTGAAACCAGTTTAGATTAGTGTGGGAACCAGCCCTCTCTAGAGATTGGCCCGGGAGACATCTCTTTCTCTCGGCATTTCAATGTTGGCCAAGTCTAGGGTGCATATACATATCAAATCCTTTCCTGTGGCAGATTTGTGACCAACAGGACACAATAAAATACTTTTATATTTTTACCTTTGGTATGATGTAAACCTTGAAAAAATATATTTGTGTAATTTTTTATTATTTTATTTCTGAGGGTTGATCTTGTAACCCTAGTCTAAAGGCATCATATACATTGGTATAAGCACCCCTTCTTATTGATCATATTATTATTGAATAAATTGTAACTTCAATTCAATTTGAGTTAAACAATTTTGGTTTCTATGGACACCCAATCATATTATGTGTTCTATATGCTATTCATTTATTTTATTAAGCAATACTAGGTAATAATTGATTCAATTCATTTCTAGAAACTACTATGATATCTGACATGGTAGCAAAGTGGGTGTGAATCTTCATTATTATTTTCTTCTATCAATAGTAGATTTATCTTCCATATTCCTTTGAAGATGATTTTTGGGAGGCTTATGGAGAATAATTTTTTTGAAGCTAATGGTATAATTTGTAGAAGGGTTTCTAATAGAAATCCCTAATGGACATGTACTGTGAGGATCTCATTGGAGTTAGTGAATTTGATCCAGGAAAAATATTCACTAACATGTTCACTTTTTACTCTCATTGGCAATCAATCTTATTTTGCTAAATTTTCTAACCAAATGGATTCCCTAGTTTAAAATTTGAATTTATAAATATTTTTTAAAAACCTTATTTGTCTTTCATTTATTTTTTGAAAAATTCCATTTCCTTTTGGCTTCTAGGTTTTGATGATCATAACACCATTTTTGAGAGGATAAATTACTTGATCACTATGAAAGAAGTAATGAAGAGGTATTTTTTCATACATACCCTTAGTCCTATAGTAGTCATGGGTAAGCTTGCATGCTTATCAAAGACCTCCAATCCACTTGAAAAAGTTGTCAAAAAATATATAGCAATGTTTTTGTTGCATAGACATCAAAGGGGTATTGATTGGTTATGTTCAACAAAATGGTTGTGTAGGAAAAACCATAGCAAATTTGGACCAACCATAATTATTTTTGGATTCATTTTAAAATATTCTTGGGGTGAGATTTCAACACATTTTTCCATTTTACCTCTAGGTACTTCCAAATTGCATTTGGAAAATCTACCTATTTCCCTCCAAATTTTTATTTTTTATATTTCAAGAAAGGAAAATTCTATAGAATACTCCTTGGTATGAAAAGGGAAAGATTTAATTTGACATACCTATGTCATGTTGACATGTAACTACATCATATGCATTGGAAATAGATATGGATACTACTTGTCTACATAATAAATGTATTTATTTCCCTTTATCTTGCAAGCCATATGCTTTGGAAGGTGGTATAGTGAATTCTCATTAAACTCAAAAGTTTACCTTTAAGGATGGCCTAACCAAAGGCAAAAGCAAGGGGAAAGTAGAATATGAAGTTTCAAACAAGTGTGGGCAATAATTATGACAAATAATGAAGTGTATAAAAATTTTCAAGGGTCAAATGGTGAAAAGTTTTGATCAAAGGTTAGCACCACTTTGTATATGTTTTAATCAAAGGTTAGCACCACTTTGTATAAGTTATTATCAAGGCATAAGTTAAAACTTCTAATGGCCTACAAAGTGTATAAAGTTCAAAGGTTGCAAAGGGTAATTTAAAATAGTCACATCAAGCTATTTGATTGAAGATAAGGCCATGGTATTAAATGTACTAGAGCATAATGGGATAAAAGTGCCTATGCTCCAAACATCTAGGACCCCACATATTGAGATAAGGTATATTATCCTTCTTATATAAAAAAAATGTGGTAGCTATTCAAAATATAGAAAATAAATCATTGAGGTAGAGTCGAAGAAGACCTCCCATAGGGTAAAGGGAGTTCTACCTCAAGTGTCTGTATGGGAGCCAATCAGAAGCCAAAAAATAAAATCACCAAGGCACAATAAAATAAGGTCTATCATTGGCTAAAGGGATGTCCCATATCAATAGGGATGCATGGTAGTTGATCATGGATTAAATAAGAAAAACACATATGATAGTTAAGGTTATGCTCCTTTGGCCATCAAAGGTGATTTTCACTACCTTACCTATCAAAACCACCTGCATGGTAGTCATAATAGTTGCCCACCATGTAAGTAAGCCTACC
This sequence comes from Wollemia nobilis, assembly GCA_028583015.1. NCBI lineage: Eukaryota > Viridiplantae > Streptophyta > Pinopsida > Araucariales > Araucariaceae > Wollemia > Wollemia nobilis. The sequence goes on along the minus strand of JAQPPZ010016744.1, from coordinate 99,238 downwards.
CTATTGAGCCTAAACCAATTAGAGGCACCATGATAGCAATTTTAGAAAATATTATATTCAATAGAGAAGATAAATATCCAAAATATTTTTGAAGACTCAAAACTTGAGCTTGGAAAAAATAATGTCAATTTTATCTTTTGATCATATGGTAAAGGGCAATGGTGGAAAAAATATTCCATCTAAGGGCCCAAAATCTATGAATAATGCATGGCTCTATATATAGATATATTTATATGGCAAAAGGTAGATGCAAAAGTATTTTGTATGCAAATGGGTAAAATTAGGCTTTTGCACAAGATTTTGGAGGAACAATTCCCTCATCTATATTTATAGAAAGGCTTATAATTCAATTGTAAAGGCATTGAGAGTTGATAACTTGTGCCATATATCTATCCTTGAGAGATCTTCCTTCTAATCCTTGGTTGTAATATCAAGGCTCAAACCTTGAGTCATTATCTAAGGAGCATCAAGATTCTTCAAGCCATGTGCCTTGTAATCATTCCAACATATGAATTGAAGCTATGACTAATTTTACTTTGTCCCACTTCCTTAAGTGTATCTCTGATTCTAGGTCATGTGTACTATAGTATGTTCAATTTCTAGTTATTAGACTATGGAAAATATGTTCATTTCTATATTTTTCATGAATTTAGGAGGAAAACTTTAATCTTGGTCCATCACCCCCATAGCATAGGTTTTATTTTTTTCCAGCATAATTTCCTATTACTTTATGTTTTCTACTCTTTTTAATTTTATTACAATTCCTTTCCTTATAAACCCCAAGAAAATTAGGCCTAATAGCATTAAGGTATTAGTGTGTTAAATATTAAATCTAACAAGGAGTTGGCATTAGCTAAAAACCTGAAAGTTTTTCCTACAAGAGATCCATTCACCCATGATGGTTCTTGTTGTGTTGATCTATGTGAGGGATGGGTGCCCTATGCACATAAATATTGTACCCTAATAGGTTAGTGCATCAAAAAATTATAATAGATTGGTAGCACAATATGTGCTAGAGCATTAACCATGGTTGGTATTAAGTTTGAACCTCCCTCCTATTTTTGATTCTAATGTTAACAAATATTATGCCTTTACCTATGATGATGTGGATAATGACATGATATACATTTTTCTTTAGTTTAATTATGTGTTACAACTACATGAAAACCATGTGGTAATCTATACAATGAATATGGTAGCATGTGTAGTATCTCAAGGCAACATAAGGTAGTCCATACAAGTAAGTTAGCACTAGGTGCATGCATATTTAGGTAATACATCATAGTATATATAACTAAGGTGATTACAAATACATGTGTCTAGAGGTGACACATGGTATTTTATTTAGTTATTTCCACTATATTTATAAGTTTTGCCTTAGATACTTGTGAAGGAAAGATGTTAAGAAGTTCCAATCATCTATCTGGCATTAAATATTCAAAAGAGAAAAATAAATAAAGGTCTAAAAAACTTTGTTGTCGACCAAAGTTCCAAAATATGCAAAAGGGGAGATCAAAGATTCTTAAAAGATCCAACAAAGAGATGCAAACAAAATTTTTAATGACATGCTTGGCTTGAGGATATTAAAATAAATAGAAGGAAGATTTAAAAGGTGCAAAAGAGAAAAATATTTGAAGTAATAAGTTTTCAATATTATGAAGGCCAAAGTAACCCAAAGTTCTAATAATCAAAGCAATCAAAAATTCCAATGAAAATAAAGAAACCTCTCACAAAAACTTCAAATAAAAGCCAACTATGAAAGTTTTTGGGAAGTTTGGAATGAAGAGGTGTGCAAAATTCCTGATAATATTTTATTTTGAAGAAATAGTGGAGCAAAATGCCTCAAAAGATAAAGTAAAAATGGGATATGATATTAAGAACCCTACAAAGTAGAGTACAATGCATAAGCAACCAATAAAAGGTAAAGGATTATATTGGGATACAAGAGATGTTGGACATTTTGAGTCCTTAAGTCAAAGTTGTCATTGATGTCAAGGAATGAAGTCATCATTGATGTCAAGGAATATGTCAAGGGACAATGCAAAGGTTAAAGGAAAAGGGCTTCATAATATTTTTAATATTATGTGGAAGCATAAGTTAAAAGGTTTTTCATAAAAACCCAAGGAAGCTTATTGCAAAGCTAAAGGAAGGTTTAATATTTATTTCATAAAATATTTAAATTCAAATTGAATTTAAATTTTATAAATAAATATTATTTATACAAAGTTGTTCAATGAGAGATGGCCTTAATAAAACCAAAGGGTTTTAAAGAATTAATTTATAAAATTTAAATTCAAATGAATTTAAATAATTTATAAATTAATAAGGTTAAAGGAAAATAAAAAGCGTCAACGTCTAAAAAGTGAGAAGGTAATTCGAGCATCGACGTATATGCATGAGGAGGAAATCAATATATAAACCTATGCCTTAGAGGCATTAACATTTATCCTTTTGCTCGATCGATTAATGCGTGCAATTGTGTTGAGATCTTGTGCGGAAAAAGAGAAGTGATTTTTGTGTTTTAGCACCAATGAATAAGGTTTAAAGGGAACAATGCCAAATTGCCAAGTGCCAACTGGGCAGCGTGGCCTAGTGGCAAGAGGACAATGGTTAGAGTGTTTGGGCGCTAGGTGACCTACGTTTGAAATGCGACGGCAACATTTTTGGTGGTTGTGTTTGTGTTGGAAGCACCAAAGGAAAGGCACACATTTTTTCTAGGCAATGCGGGGAGCCTTTTGGAGCACGTGGTGCTCTTTACTCCCCAAGCGAGCGCCTAGCTCGCATGGCGGTTGGAGCCATGGCTAGGGCATTGGTTGAGGGTGTACCGTGAGTTCGAATCCCTCCAAGGCAAAGGTAATAAATTTTGATTAATATTTTATGTTGCCTAAAGTTTGACATGAGGTCTTAGGGAGATAAAAGGGTTGCTTAAAAGTTTTTAATTTGATTATTACTTTTTGGAAAATTGGAGGAATAAGGAGTTAGCTTTATTTTTAAATAAAGTGTTTGTGTCACATTGATTTGTTGAAGTTTTAAAAGGATAAAAGGGACTTCTTGCATATAGTTATTTTGAGAAAGGAGATTGCATTAATATTATTCTTGTCATTGAATATTATTTTCATTGGGAGATTATAAGGTGTATTTGGTGAATTATTCTTGTAAATGTTGATGAATGTTTTCTTAAATATGGAGTGATAAGGTGTATGTGTGTTTTGATATTTACATTGTATTTTTGAGGGAGTTTATCATCTTATAACTTCTTTGAGCTTGGCAAAGAAGTGTTTGTGGTTGTGGCAGATTTATGAGATTCCTTCATCATCAAGAAAAAGGTATGAGCACATTCTTCCATAGTTAAGTTGATTGGTTGGTTTTCTGGAAAATAAGTTTGGAGTGAAAAGGACTTGATTAGGATTTCCTATTGAGTGTGTTGAGTTAATGCTTCAAGGTTTTTTGGAATAAAGAGTTGTTGTTAAAACCTTGTTTTATAAGCATTGTTGTTGAAGCCATTGGTTGTGTGAAGAACTTGAACTAGGGTTTGAGTATCATTGCTATGTGAAGATTGTTTTATAAGCATTGTTGTTGAAGCCATTGGTTGTGTGAAGAACTTGAACTAGGGTTTGAGTATCATTGCTATGTGAAGATTGTTTTATAAGCATTGTTGTTGAAGTGAGTTGTTGAGAAAAGAACTTGAACTAGGGTTTGAAAAGAACATGAGTATCATTGTTATGTGAGATTGGTTGTTGAGCATTGTTGGAAATATTTTGAGTGAATGTCATATGCTTGGACTAGGGTTTGTGAGCAAGAATTATTTCATTGAGTGATTGGTTGAGTAGAGTTGGTTGAGCCTAGTCAAGTGGGTGTGTGAAGTGATTGTTCAAGTTCCATAAAATAAACTATTCTATATTCTGAATTGATTTGAGAAAGTGATTGAGCATTGAGGTGAATAAGAAGCATATTGAGTCTCTAACAATTCTCCTTATGTTTCTAAGAGAGTGATTGAAAGTAATTGAGCATTGTGATAAGTGTAGAACATATTGAGTCTCTAACAATTCTCTTTATGTTTCTATGAGATTGGACAAGTTCTTGTGTGGACTTGTTGAGCAGATTTGAGGTAAGTCTTTGAGAAGACTTGTGAATAGATTGAGTAAGCTTTTGTGGAAGCTTACAATACATATTGAGAGTAAACTTGGACAAGTTCTAGAGAGGACTTATGGAGCATATTTGAGCAAGTTCTAGAGAGGACTTGTTGAGCATTTGGAAAGTTAAGACTTATTTAAGTTCTAGAGAGGACTTGTAGAGCAGATTTGAGCAAGTTCTAGAGAGGACTTGTAGAGAAGATTTGAGCAAGTTCTAGAGAGGACTTGTGGATAGATTAGTGTGAGCTTTTGAGGAAGCTTACAAGGTATATTTAAGATAAGTCTTTGAGAAGGCTTGAGAGCAGAGTTGATTAATTGATTTGTTCAAACCTTGAGTTAAGGTTTAGGGTAGATCCAATAGAGTTGATTTGAGATTGAGTCAAGCTTTGAGTTAAGGCTTGAGGATAGATATTGAGGATAGATTTGTGCTAGATCGAAGGACTATGTTTAGTGTAGAATTGAGAATAGATTTTGGTGTAGATTTGAGGATAGGTTTGTGCTAGACTAGAGATAGATATTGAGCAGATTTGTGCTAGATTGAAGGACTATGTTTAGTGTAGATTTGAGATAGAGATTTGGAGGTGATAGAGAGTAGAGGATAGTAGTCTCTAGTGGATAGAGATCCATTAGCTAGGGTAGTGAGGATAGGTCTTCTGAGTGAGGACAAGAGTCTTCAGTGGAGAGAGATCCACAAGCTAGTGTAGTGGAGGTAGTAGTCTTCTAGAGGATCACCAGCTATAGCAGAGGAGAAGGAGTTCTCCTATGGATAGAGATCCATGAACTTGATTTAGGGGATTGGTATCTCCTTTGGATAGAGGTCCATAAACATTGTAATAGGGAAAGGATTCCCAAGATATTGATTGAGAAAATTTTAGTGAAATATTTTCTCCGTGGAGTAGCCCACATTGGGTGAACCACGTAAATTGTGGTGTCTCTATTGTGTGTGGTGATTTGTGCATTGCTTTGATTACTACTATTGATATTTCTATCTATACATTGCATAATATTGATTGGGAAAGAAAAGTAAAAAGTGGTCTTATACTGTTCACCCCCCTCTCAGTATAAGCTTGTGTTCTTCAATTGGTATCAGAGCGGGTTCCTTCAGAAGAGTTTAACAACTTGAAGGAAAAGCTAACAAGAACACAATGGATTCTAAGAATGTGTCCTCAGATAATTCAGCACCAGTATTTGATGGAAGTGACTATATATATTGGAGTATGAGAATGAAGATCTACCTGATGGCACTTGGCAATGAAATTTGGGAAGCAGTTGAATTTGGATATGATCCCTTAATTAATCCTCCTACAGATAAGGAAGGTAAGCTCCTACAACATTACAATTCAAAAGCAATGAATGCACTTTTGAAAGGGTTGCATAGAATAGAGTCTATGAAAGTTATGCATTGTCAAACTGCAAAAGAAATGTGGGATAAACTACAAAATATATATGAAGGAGATAAAAGTGTCAAGAAAGCAAAGATACAAAATCTCAAAGGACAATTTGAAGCATTAAGAATGAAGGATGAGGAAAATATTAGTACTTATCTACTTCGAATTGATGAGGTTGTTAATGATATGCAAGGACTTGGAATGAAAATTGATGAATCAGATGTTTGTGATAAGGTCTTAAGAACTCTTCCAAAAAGATTCAGTGAAAAGGTTTCTGCTATAGAAGAGTCAATAGATGGTGATTCTTTGACAAGAGATATGTTTCTTGGTATTCTTACAACATTTGAGATGAGAACAAAAGAGGAACCTAATCCCCAGAAAGAAGCAACATTCAAAGCAATCAAGAAGACAAAGGGTAAGAAGTTAGAATCAAGCAATGAGTCATCCAGTGATGAAGAAGCAAATTATGGTAGAAGGAATAAGGATTCAAGAAGATCTAGAGATACAAGATATGTTAAATGTTTCAATTGTGGAAAGTATGGTCATTATGCAACTGATTGTCAAGAAGCTAAGAATAACAATGATGAAGAAAAATAGGATCACAAGAACAGGGAATCAGAAAGATATAGGCACCAAAAGAAAAGCAAGGATGGACAAAGTAGACAAGGAAATAAGTTCTTTCAAAGACAAAAGAGAAGCTACTATGCGGATAAGGCAAGTAAGTACTCAAGTGATAGTGATGCTAGTTTTTCAGATAATGATAGAGATGAAGTCCTATTTATGATTGAAGAAAAAGAACAAGTTAAGAAAAGGACTCTAGTAATTCTCAAGTGTTTTAGATGTGGTAACTTTGGACACCTTGAAGATAGTTGTACAAGGGATGGTTATAGTTTCAGTGATGATGAATATGAAGATACACTTGAAGGACTAGAAGAGAATATTCTAATGGCACTAGAAGAGGGAGAAGATGATCCTACAAAAGACAAGCCAATAGAAAATAAAGATGTGGACAAAGGTAAAAAAATAGAGGAATATTCAGAGAAATATGGATATGATCTCAAGGGAGAACTTATTTATGCACTTGACATAGTGAAGAAGGTAAGAAAGCAACACTCTAAACTTGAAATTCAGTTTCAAGAATGTGATGAAGAGAGAAGATTGCTTATAGAGGATTTAGAAAAATCAAAGGCTAAGGCAAAAAGGTTCAAGGATAAGTTAGAAGCAAAGATCTTAGAATGTGAAAAGTTAGCACAAGAAGTGGCACTACTAAGAGAAGATTTAGAAGACTCCAAAGTCAAGCTAAAAGGGTTCAAAAATAGCTCAAAGAACTTGGATAAGTTCATCAAGATACAAAAGCCTACATCAAGCAAAACAGGTCTTGGATTTGAACAGGTTCAAAAGAGATGGGAAGGAAAGTCAACCTCAAGTTTTGGAGGAGAAGAAACTTCAGATGAAGATACTTCAGAAGAAGATAGTGTAAAATAAAGTGAGACATCTGAGGATGAGTTGGACAATAGAGAGTTCAACAAGAATAGGAACAATGCACAAAGAAGATACAGATGGAACAACAATCAGAATAGGTCAAGAGAGACTAAGAGACCAATGAGGTCAAGACAAGGAAACTTCAATGGAAGATGTTTTTCATGTCACAGGTTTGGGCACATGGCTTCATAGTGCAGGACACATGAAAGATAGGAATATGGGAACAAATAACTTTTCCATGGGTATTGCTACTCATGTAATCAGTTTGGTCACAAGGCAATAAATTGTAGGGTTCATGATAGAAGAAGGTATGGCTTCACTAGGAGAAATCCTAAGACATTTGCACCTCCAAGGAATAATAACATTAAGTGTTATAAGTGCAATAATGATGGTCACACAACAAAGTGGTGTAGAGCAAACATTCTAGAATCAAGCAGGAATAAGAACATGAACAAGAACATGAACATGGATATGAATAGGAACAAGAATAGGGATAGGAATGTAGACATGGACAAGAACATGGACATGGAAAGAAATAGTCAGAGGAATCAGAAGGATCAGATAAGAAGGAAAGAGGATAAAGGTAAAGAACAGTGCTTTCTGGGAGTAGAAATACTCCCACCCTAAAATTAACCACCTCAAGAGGAGGTGGGGGAGGGGCTAAGCTAAGAGGCTCATTCTTAGCCCCGAGCCCCAAAGGTGACCCTTTGCCATTGATGTCAAAGGGGGAGAGATTTGAGTAAGGGGGAGAGATTTGGTATTTGAGTAAAAAGGAGAGAGCATTGAGCTAGGGGGAGCAATGTCCTAGGGGAGCAAAATAAAGGAAAAGTCAAGTTTTCGGTAAAAATAATTTGGGTTGCCATCAATGACAAAGGGGGAGATTGTTGGACATTTTGAGTCCTTAAGTCAAAGTTGTCATTGATGTCAAGGAATGAAGTCATCATTGATGTCAAGGAATATGTCAAGGAACAATGCAAAGGTTAAAGGAAAAAGGGCTTCATAATATTTTTAATATTATGTGGAAGCATAAGTTAAAAGGTTTTTCATAAAAACCCAAGGAAGCTTATTGCAAAGCTAAAGGAAGGTTTAATATTTATTTCATAAAATATTTAAATTCAAATTGAATTTAAATTTTATAAATAAATATTATTTATACAAAGTTGTTCAATGAGAGATGGCCTTAATAAAACCAAAGGGTTTTAAAGAATTAATTTATAAAATTTAAATTCAAATGAATTTAAATAATTTATAAATTAATAAGTTTAAAGGAAAATAAAAAGCATCGACGTCTAAAAAGTGAGAAGGTAATTCGAGCATCGACGTATATGCATGAGGAGGAAATCAATATATAAACCTATGCCTTAGAGGCATTAACATTTATCCTTTTGCTCGATCGATTAATGCATGCAATTGTGTTGAGATCTTGTGCGGAAAAAGAGAAGTGATTTTTGTGTTTTAGTGCCAACGAATAAGGTTTAAAGGGAACAATACCAAATTGCCAAGCGCCAACTAGGCAGCATGGCCTAGTGGCAAGAGGACATTGGTTAGAGTGTTTGGGCGCTAGGTGACCTACGTTCGAAATGTGGTGGCAACATTTTTGGTGGTTGTGTTTGTGTTGGAAGCGCCAAAGGAAAGGCACACATTTTTTCTAGGCAAGGCAGGGAGCCTTTTGGAGCACGTGGTGCTCTTTACTCCCCAAGCGAGCGCCTAGCTCACGTGGTGGTTGGAGCCATGGCTAGGGCGTTGGTTGAGGGTGCACCGTGAGTTCGAATCCCTCCAAGGCAAAGGTAATAAATTTTGATTAATATTTTATGTTGCCTAAAGTTTGACATGAGGTCTTAGGGAGATAAAAGGGTTGCTTAAAAGTTTTTAATTTGATTATTACTTTTTGGAAAATTGGAGGAATAAGGAGTTAGCTTTATTTTTAAATAAAGTGTTTGTGTCACATTGATTTGTTGAAGTTTTAAAAGGATAAAAGGGACTTCTTGCATATAGTTATTTTGAGAAAGGAGATTGCATTAATATTATTCTTGTCATTGAATATTATTTTAATTGGGAGATTATAAGGTGTATTTGGTGAATTATTTTTGTAAATGTTGATGAATGTTTTCTTAAATATGGAGTGATAAGGTGTATGTGTGTTTTGATATTTACATTGTATTTTTGAGGGAGTTTATCATCTTATAATTTCTTTGAGCTTGGCAAAGAAGTGTTTGTGATTGTGGCAGATTTATGAGATTCCTTCATCATCAAGAAAAAGGTATGAGCACATTCTTCCATAGTTAAGTTGATTGGTTGGTTTTCTTGAAAAATAAGTTTGGAGTGAAAAGGACTTGATTAGGATTTCCTATTGAGTGTGTTGAGTTAATGCTTCAAGGTTTTCTAGAATAAAGAGTTGTTGTTAAAACCTTGTTTTATAAGCATTGTTGTTGAAGCCATTGGTTGTGTGAAGAACTTGAACTAGGGTTTGAGTATCATTGCTATGTGAAGATTGTTTTATAAGCATTGTTGTTAAAGTGAGTTGTTGAGCAAAGAACTTGAACTAGGGTTTGAAAAGAACATGAGTATCATTGTTATGTGAGATTGGTTGTTGAGCATTGTTGGAAATATTTTGAGTGAATGTCATATGCTTGGACTAGGGTTTGTGAGCAAGAATTATTTCATTGAGTGATTGGTTGAGTAGAGTTGGTTGAGCCTAGTCAAGTGGGTGTGTGAAGTGATTGTTCAAGTTCCATAAAATAAACTATTCTATATTTTGAATTGATTTGAGAAAGTGATTGAGCATTGAGGTGAATAAGAAGCATATTGAGTCTCTAACAATTCTCCTTATGTTTCTAAGAGAGTGATTGAAAGTAATTGAGCATTGTGATAAGTATAGAACATATTGAGTCTCTAACAATTCTCTTTATGTTTCTATGAGATTGGACAAGTTCTTGTGTGGACTTGTTGAGCAGATTTGAGGTAAGTCTTTGAGAAGACTTGTGGACAGATTTGAGTAAGCTTTTGTGGAAGCTTACAATATATATTGAGAGTAAACTTGGACAAGTTCTAGAGAGGACTTGTGGAGCAGATTTGAGCAAGTTCTAGAGAGGACTTGTAGAGATATTTGATCAAGTTCTAGAGAGGACTTGTAGAGTAGATTTGAGCAAGTTCTAGAGAGGACTTGTAGAGCAGATTTGAGCAAGTTCTAGAGAGGACTTGTGGACAGATTAGTGTGAGCTTTTGAGGAAGCTTACAAGGCAGATTTAAGACAAGTCTTTGAGAAGGCTTGAGAGTAGAGTTGATTAATTGATTTGTTCAAACCTTGAGTTAAGGTTTAGGGTAGATCCAACAGAGTTGATTTGAGATTGAGTCAAGCTTTGAGTTAAGGCTTGAGGATAGAGATTGAGGATAGATTTGTGCTAGACCGAAGGACTATGTTTAGTGCAGAATTGAGAATAGAGTTTGGTGCAGATTTGAGGATAGGTTTGTGCCAGACCAGAGACAGAGATTGAGCAGATTTGTGCTAGACCGAAGGACTATGTTTAGTGCAGATTTGAGATAGAGCTTTGGAGGTGATAGAGAAAGAGGATAGTAGTCTCTAGTGGATAGAGATCCATTAGCCAGGGTAGTGAGGATAGGTCTTCTGAGTGAGGACAAGAGTCTTCAGTGGAGAGAGATCCACAAGCCAGTGTAGTGGAGGCAGTAGTCTTCTAGAGGATCACCAGCCAGAGTAGAGGAGAAGGAGTTCTCCTATGGATAGAGATCCATGAACTTGATTTAGGGGATTGGTATCTCCTTTGGACAGAGGTCCATAAACATTGTAATAGGGAAAGGATTCCCAAGAGATTGATTGAGAAAATTTTAGTGAAATATTTTCTCCGTGGAGTAGCCCACATTGGGTGAACCACGTAAATTGTGGTGTCTCTATTGTGTGTGGTGATTTGTGCATTGCTTTGATTACTGCTATTGATATTGCTATCTATACATTGCATAATATTGATTGGGAAAGAAAAGTAAAAAGTGGTCTTATACTGTTCACCCCCCTCTCAGTATAAGCTTGTGTTCTTCAAGAGTTTGATGCTAAGAAGGGTGGATGAGTTGAATTAATGAGATATCATGGAGGATAATTAAAGATAATTTACTAGGACTGATTTGGGTTGGGAAATTCAAGAAAAGTGCTCAACTATTAAATGAAAAAAGCATGGAATATGCAATGACATCAATCCCAAGCTTGAAAAATATTAATTGTACATGGCATTTCATTCAATTATCAAGATACCTAGGAGGGGTAAATAATATTTTCAAAAATATATTGCATAGTTTTGGAGGGAAAATATCCCCTTTGTAATCTATAAATAGTAAAAATTTTAGCATTGTAAAGGATTAGCAAGTTGTATAACTTTCCTTTCATTTTATCTATATAGTAGCACCCGAACCCTAGTCATTTTATGGATATATTTTCAAACCCTCATTTCTAGCATGATCTATAACATATATATATATATATATATATATATATATATATATATATATAATAATAATAATAATAATAATATAAAAGGTCATAACTTTTGGGATTTTTCTATCATGTTTCTTGTGCTTATGTATGATTATGTACATTTTTAAGAGGTCACGATTTCCACATCCTATCATATTTCTTATACATGTAATCTATGCTTGATTGATGTGTCAAGAAGAGAAAGTGTTCCTTGATCACACATTCATGCATATTGTTGTTATGGAAATGAATATTATGAACATGGTGCATCACCCCTTGTTAGCTTAGGTTAACTTAGAATATTTTTTCCTTTATACTATCTTTATTTTCTCTTTTCCTTTTTTTCTTGAAGCTGGTTAGAGTAGTAAGAGCACTGAATATCACATCTTAGAAGGATTTAACCTTGTAAAAAACCTTGGAGGCATACAATTGAGCCAAACCCCATGCTCTTATAGTTGCATTGCTATGTTACTCTACACAAGGTATGATAGTCCTAACCATATGGGCCCTACATCTAGTGGCCAAGAAAACTAGAGAGGAAAATTGTTTGTATAGTTAACATGAAAATTTGTATAGGTTACTTGGAATTAGGTACATAAATCCTAAAATAACATATGGTAATTAACATTGTAGTTTAGAAAGGTGATGCAAGGAAATACATGGAAGATTCTAAGGGTGTTGATGTAGTATGATTTGGTTAGACCAACATGGTATTTCGTATAGTAGATGATAATGGAGTGCATACTCCATTTGATCTCTATAAAAATAGGATCAACCAATCACATTTATCCATCTCATCAAACTTGAAAATCAACTTATAGAGTCAATAGTAGACTTGTCAATGCATAGATTTTAGAGCATATCAGATAGTGATAAGTGCTACATCATGGTTCACTTGTACATTGCATAATTAGCATATAGTAAGTACCCTTTTATCCACTCATGTAGTGATATGTGGCAGCTTGTTCACTATATCTAATGAAATTTTTACATAATTTTAAATTTTTGGAGGTAATTATAACAACTTTAAGGCTAAATTTCTAAGGGCCATAAAAATTATATACATAAGTATTTTGAGAATTTTTTAAATCACATGGTTTTTCAAGCTCTCTATATTGGAACTATTGGTTGTGGTCATAACAACCTATAGTTATTTTTATTTTTTATTAGAAAATGTATGGATCACCATGTGCTTTTATTGAATGACAAATTAAGCTACATGGAACCTCTACTCTAAAGCAAGTGTTTACTCAAGTATTTGAATGAGTAGCCTTGAGATACTAATTATGAGGAGAAAAAGAAATTGTATAGGGATAAGCAGGATTAATCCCATGGTATGATTAGCCTAAATGTGCATAATGTAATTGACACCTAAGTAGGAAACACTACTAATATCAATGTTTTACATGAAATGGTTTGGGTACTATAGTGTGTTCATATTGATTGTACTCAGATCCAAAAATTAGAGGTACAACCCCATCTATTGATTTATTTGACACCATTAATGAATACATCAATTAATTCAATAAATTGTAAGAGTATATACAAATTATGAGAGCACTACTTGAGGAAATAAGGGAAGCATGAAGGCATTGGAGAAGAGAGGAACAAAAATCTTCTCAATATTATCTTTAACAATGTGTTATAAATATATGAGATAGTTGTTATATTCTTTAAGATTCTATCCATGTTTTTTTAGATTCTTTTATATTGCTTATTTATGAGGTATTTAAGTATTTATTGCATCAATAAGCTAGCAGAAATAGATATAAGACAAATTCTATTTTTAATCAGGCACATCCAAAAGAACTTATGGTAAATAATTTGAATGATAAAAATTTCAAGTAGAATGAGAAAAATCTAGAAAGCCATTCAAGAAATTTGCCTATGAGCTTTGCTTTACACATCACGAAGTTGGAAGAAGCAACAAGAAAGGGGAGTGATGATACTAATATCTTCTATATTTAGGGTGAGAATGGCTTTGAAGGAGAATTATTATAGTTTTATCTTGTAGTCCACTACATATTGGATTCCCACCTCATTCAATGAGTTGATAGCTAATTTAGAGGGTACTATAAATATGACAAATCACAAGCACTTCTTCAAAGATTCAACAAAAGTCATGTAGTAAATATGTTATGCTTGGGGATGACTCTTCATTACATCTGGTTGGAAGTGGAGATATTAAAGTTGGATATTCATAATTTGACAAGGTTATTCATGTTCCTAATTTTGGTCTTATCCTTTTATCTATTTATTGCATTACTCATACAAACAAGAAAGTATAATTATATATCTTGATAGATGCATGATTAAGTAAAAATATAATGAGTTTAGGACTATTTCTTCTAGATATTATGATGAATCTAATTATATGTATAAGCTAAGTGAAAGTCATATTTTTTCTTCGTCCTCCTCTAGTAAAAAGAATTTTTTTTACAATGACTGTATATAGTAATAATTAGAGTCAAAAGTGGCATCATAGGCTTTCACATCATAGTTATGGTTCCTTGAGGTAAAATATTTAGCATGATATGGCTATTGGTATTTCATATATATCTCCTCCAATTTATGCATGAAAGGGATGCATTTTGGGAAAGCATCATAGGGAGACCTTTTTGAAAGGAGTTGCAAGAAGGGTATCTCACCCTTTGAAGATACTATATAGTAACATATTTATGTATATATGTGAACACCTTATCTTTTAGGAAAAATGTAATTTATTCATTTCATTGATAGAAGTGTTTGATAGGTTTAAAAAATTCATGGCCCTTATTGAAAGTCAAATAGATAGAATGGTCAAGTGTCTAAGGATGGTGAATATGTTAGTCTTGATTTCATGATTTTTTGATCACTTATTGAATACCATATCAAAGGCCTATTCACCACACTCTAAAATATAATTAAATAGTAAAAATAAAAAGCATGGTGATCATGGATATGATTTGCTATATGATTCATGCCAAGGGAAAATTGTTCTCTCTAATTGTCTTGACCATTAGAAGTGGGAAAAATTTGAAAGTGAACACCTATCGTTCTTAACATGTAAGATTAACCATAGGTTGTATATGTAAGAAATGAGACAATATGTGGTAATCACAACCTCTTACTAACACATAAATAATCACACATACACAAAGAAATGAGATTGAAATGCCCAATAGTCATGACTTCTAGCATATATATGAATATAAAAATTATAATATTGTGCTTGCCCATAAAATAACTCAAGGTTTAGGTACTACTATATAGAAAAAAATAAAGGTAAAGTTATACAACTCACTGATCCTTTACAATTCTAAAACCTCTACTATTTATAGATTACAAGGGGAGGCTTTCCCTTCAAAACTATGTAGATATTTCAAAAATTACTGCTCTTCTATGTGTTGGGGTCACATATTAATTAAATTCCTTGGTTAACTTGTGTTCTCTAGATATTGGCTCATTAATTTTGAATGGTTTTGGGCCTTTGTATTAGTTGTTATTATTGTTAGTGCCATCTACCCCTTTTGGGATTCCCAAAGTATGAATTTGAGAAATATCTATAATCAATACTATAGATTTGAGGGTTACCCCTACTATAGCTCTAATGTTGCTACTTTGAATGTGTTAGCCACTCTCCTAAACTATCTGGTTAGATTATTATAGGTAGTGTTGAGGTGTAATTTTATTGTCACAAAATCACTCGACAACTAGGATTTGAATATCCTTCCTTGCAAAGAAATGAGGGTTTCTTCAAGGTATCCACTTAATGTTTCAAATGTTAAGTATGTATGTATAAATAAGTGTCTTCAAACTCTATGTGGTTTGCAAGTGCTATTAACAAGGGGCCTAGAAAATTAGGTAAATGATCTCATAGATACCACGTAAAATATACCTCTCATATTAATCTGATGAAATAAAACTTGATTTATGATCCTAAGTTTAATATATTCAACATTTATTTCACCTTTTCAATATAATGCCTTTGAAAAATGCTTCACATGAATTTACCTTTGAAATTGATAAAAGCATTTAAGCTAAATTTCAATTTAATTTTAACAATCGTTAAAATAAAAGAAACTTTGTTAAATTCAATAAACGTTTGGAATATAGTGATTTATCATAAATTTAATTCCAAAAAAATTATTTGAATACAGTAATTATGTGTTTGAATCCCCTCATGATATTATAAATCAAATATTGAAGGGATAACAAATATGATGTTGTTTTTCCCTATTTACCAGATGTTAACCCTTTTAGATCCAAAATAGGGATTATTATAAAAGGTTAACCTATAAGATTTACTTTAGGATAAAATAAAACTCATAAGTAAAGTTTTCCTCCAATATTTACTTTCAGAATATTTATGAAATGAAATATCTGAAAGTAAATCTAATTTCCAACAGAAATTTGGATTTCTTTGATGACTGAACTTATAAAATATCTAATTTTTTTCACTGCAAGATATCCGTTCTGACCTCTTCAACCTTATAGATTTAAGGAGAAGACCATAACCTTCATATTTCTTTAAATTTATTGATTTGAATGAACTTGGATATTCAAATTCAAATAATTTGTATAAGCCACTATTAATCCAATTTCCTTCTATACATCTAACCTGAAATCAAGGCTTATGAATGAATGCCTACTATTTCAATTATTTTAAACATGCATTCAGTATGATATTCCTATTATTTACTCAAAATATCTATAAGTGAAATATTGAGTAAATAATGATTAATTCATTTTTTTGACCTAGTTATGAAACAACTTTCTTTCTAAAAATGACTAGGCCTTGCAATACAAATTAAAAGTTTAAAAATAAAAATAAAGGCTCTAAGTAAATAAATATAAATCAAACTTTGGACATAACTTAGCTCCAACATAGAGAAAAAAGAACTTTAAACCAGATTTATGCAAATCAGACATGACACAAATTTACATAACTCTGATGCAGACTTCTATGGAATTTAGTATTAAAATTTACATCAAAATATTTAGACACTAAAAACACCACCTTTGTGCTTGTTCTTAATAAAAAATAGAATTTTATGTAAAATGAAAAGATATTACAATAACCTCCCAAAGTTCTTCTACTCTTTCGACAACTGTAACCCGGTGCAACCTATACTTCTACTTCATCTTTTTGAAACGTCTCTAATATTTTCACCTACAACTTGTCCAACCTTCTATTTGGTTTCTAATTCTCCATTTATAACTTGAGAAATCCATTCCTCTTGATTAGTTTGCACTGTTCCGTTAGTTTTTAAAAACGAATTCTTAAAACCCTAATATCAATAAACATTTTTCAAAGGATTTAATATTTCTCATCATTGGCATTCAAAAATTAAATTTATAATCCTGCCAATAAGGCAAATATTAATTAGAATATAAAACATTTATAAAATAACATTCTTAAATATAATTAAATTATTAAGTTATAAAACTTTATAATTTAATTAATTTAAAACATATTTATAAAATAACCATTATAACTATATTAAATTATAAATTTATAAAAATTTATAATTTAATTAATTTAAAACAAGTTTATAAAATAACAATTTTAAATATATTAAATTATAAAGTTATAAAACTTTATAATTTAATTAATTTAAAACAAGACATAACTAAACATAACATACGAACAATAATACAACTCAAAGACCATAATCAAAATGACCATACAAGCATAACTTCAAGATCTTTATATCATGATGTGAATTTTTACAATGGACCCTGCTATAAAACCATTCGAAGAAAGATGATCATTTTAAAATTTCAATGATGAAAATGATGAACAATAAGCGCAAGCAAAAATTTGAAACAATCTTTTCAAATTTCAATTGGGTCCCCAATTTTAGGGTCGTTGTAAAGGACATCACAACAATGGCAACTCTGCTGGTAAATGTCCTTGGACATTTTGGGCTTAAAAAAAAAAAACTCTAAAAACAAAAAAAACCAAATATTAGAATTATAATCATCAATTATAT
The DNA here is from genome assembly GCA_028583015.1 of Wollemia nobilis. Taxonomy (NCBI): domain Eukaryota; kingdom Viridiplantae; phylum Streptophyta; class Pinopsida; order Araucariales; family Araucariaceae; genus Wollemia; species Wollemia nobilis. The sequence continues at coordinate 81,780 of JAQPPZ010016744.1, read as the reverse complement.
CCAGAGAATGAGAATAGACCAATTCAACATGAACCATCAGAATCATCAGCATCAGCTTGATGTGTGCAAAGTGATTTATTCTATACATTTTGAAACCATTCAGCATTCCATTGTCAATTTTGCATTTCAGGCTATGAATAACTTCTCTTTAAAGAAATACCTTCACCTTGATCTCTTCAGACATTGCTCTACTGCCAGCTAAGCATTTATAGCTCTGGTAGAGGCTATCTGAAACTCCTAAATATTAAGTAAATTTGAATGTTGCATGTCATAAAACTTTAAATATTACATTTATTTTATTTTAAGATATAGCTTCACTGCCAGTTGAGCGTCTATAGCTCCGATGAAGATTATCTGAAATTCCAAAATGTTAAGTAAATCTTGAATGTTACATTTTGGTTTCAGTCTAGACCTAGCTCCACTGCCAGTCAGGCTTCTATAGCCCCGGTGAAGGTTATCTAGACTATGGTGATAGATTTGACTTTATTTTCAGCTTTATTCATCATTTTTTATCTCTCATTTCTATCCTCATTTTTTTTCATTATTTTTTTTCTCTCATTTTCTCCCTTTTATCTCTCATTTTTTTCTCTCTTTGATCTAATAATATGGTACTTTGCAACAAATCCACCTACCACTTGGGTTAGAGATTAGGTAAGGCTGAAAGAGTATATAGAATTTTCACCCTAATTTACAAAATTGACAACTTCATACATCCAAAATTTTAAAATATATTCCTTAATGTGTATATAGTACTCATGAAGCTTTTCCAATATGATGCTGATATTTCAAATTTCCTTATATCATTTCACATTGATGAAGATATAGACTAACAACTTACTTTTCTTTTCTCTAGGTTTCACACATTTTCAAAACAAGTAATTTCATCCTATACGGCCCAAGACCGAATACCAAACAAAACCATCAAATGAACAGTGCCTCAGTAAAAACTACCTTAATCCTTGAAAACCTCACTAAAACTTTATTAAAGATAAACATCATCACAAAACTCCAAAATTTGGCAAAGCCAATTTATTGCAACATAACAAAATTTCATGAAACAAAAAATTACGTACAAAACAAAAACACAAAAACCAAACAAAACTATTTACAAAAATATACACTATGTACAAAAATGATAACAAATTTATGTTGTCACCTTCTTGGATCCCAAATACGATTGGCACACTGTAAAAGATATATACTATTTGCATTCCAAGCCTTACATAAATCCAACCAAAACAAAATGAAGTGAAATGATGTAACCTTCATTTTGTCTTTCACACCCCACTGATTTAATTCAAACTTATAAGCAATTCCATGTTTAATATTTGATCCATTAACCTTACAAGTAAATACATGATCTTCAATGATCTTATGCTTATTCAAAAATATGGGAATTTCAAACTTTGATTCATCAGTTTGACCTAAATTCTCATTTTCACAAGCATATAGGATTTATTTCAAATAAGAAGCAACTTCTAAAATTTTTAAAGCAAAATAATCTATGGTTTTAGGCCAATCATATTCATGTAACAATTTACAATAATCTAGGATATTTACAAAATAAGAATCATTATATTTTTGTATCCTAGATTTAATTGTTAATTGTTGTTGAATTTGGTTCAATAGTTTAAGCATATATTATTTTCATTTAGAAATACACTCTTATTTATAGTGGGAAAATAAATCCACTTTAACTCTTGATCAACCGCCAATGGCATTTTATTATAAACATCTAAATCCAATAAATGATTATACAAATTTTTGCCTGATTCTTGGATGCTTGAATACAAAGGATAAGATTCTACCTTTTGTACACTTTCATTTACCATTGCTTGATGAGCTATTATAGTCTTTTATTTTTCTTCATGATCTCTATAATCACCACCATCATTTCATATTCTTTCATAAATGGCCTATTTTTTAGAAACATCAAAATTAGGCATCCAATAAAGAATATATCCATATTTTTCAAACTATAAATTGTGTTGATAAAATAAAGCAATAATTTCTTTAGGAAATCCTAGTTCTTTTTTATCCATACATGAAGTCTCTTCATTTGAATATTCAATACAATCATAAAAATTTTCACTCAAATCTTTAGTATTTGAGAATGAAAGAAAATAATTTACCTCTTCTTCATCTAAAATAGATGAATCATAAGAAACCTTTACCATTTTTTCCCTTTATATTGTAGAATAATGTTCTATAAATTCATGTTCAAAATGATCAAATCTTGGAACCTTCTCTACTTTTGAAATTGGCATGTCATCTTCCAATTGGATAGAAATTGACAAATCTTCATGCAAGATAGAGGTTTCAACATCCTGCATATCAAGTGAAATGAAAAATTCATCAGTAGGATAACTAGAAAAAAATAATTCATCATATATTCCCCAACCATTATAATAATCATCTTCCTAAAATATTTTATGAGATTGCATCCCTTCTTTCATTTCTTCTTGATCATTATTTTGAGAATACTAAAATTTTTTATCATCATTTTCAATGATCTCATCCAAATTTATGGAAGGTTCTAAATTATCATGTGTTTCAAAACTAGCCCACTCTAGGACCTCTCCACTATCTAAAATAATATCACTTTTAGCATCTTTTATCTTTGTCTCATGAGAATTATTTATATAATTATCAAGATATTCATCTTGATGCGTTTGTCCTTGTTCTTGATCACTGTTTCTTTTAAGCTGTAGGATTAACCTTTGCAACTTGTCCTGCAATTTAGGTGAAGCAAATACTTCATTAGAAAGAGAAGCAAAATCCTCCCATTTATTCCATCGATAATAATCATCTTCTAAAATTAGGGAGTGATGTTCAACCACTTCTTCATACTCTGCCAATTCAACAATCAAAAGGTCTTCAAGTTCACATTCATCACTTTCAAAAAAAATATCTTCAATAAAAAATTCATCTTCCTCAAGTAAAAAACTTTTATGATCAGTCATAATGAAATTACCTCTAGAATATTTCAATTCTGTACCTTTAATTATTTCATTCAACTCTAAGGAATATTCTATTCTATCATATGTTTCAAATCTAGTTAAATCTAAGATTCCTCCAATATATGAAGACTCATGCATTTCTACATTTTGATAAACTTGATTACTACAATCCTCATTGATGGACTTTGTATTGGAAACATGAACTTCCTCTTGAACAATATCAAAAGTAGTTGAAAAACTAGGAAATTCAATTTCATTCGATGGTGTCAAAAAATACGTATCATGACTCATAGGTGGTAATTGATTTGAAATCCTAGGGTTAAGTAATGATAATCTACCCACATCAATTCCTCCTAAAATAAACCATTGTTCTACAGCTATTGCCCCACCATAAGCATTAAACAAGGATAAATATTTAAGAATCTTTACTAACAACTTAACAGTAAAAGGATCTAAGGCTTCCAAGTATATTTGAACAACTTCTTCTGAAATGATAAAATATGTTTCTATTTCAGTATACAACTTATGAAACCTATCATTAAATTGATTCATGGATTCATCAGGCTTTTTACAAATAGAGGCAAATTTATTTGATAAAAAATCTATGTCAACCGATTTTCTAAATTTTTCAAGAAACATTGTTTCTAGTTGATTCCAAGAAGCGGTAGAACCTGCAGGTAAAGTGATAAACTAATATTTAGCAAATTTATCCAATGTGTATGGAAACATTCTATAGAGAACATCTTCTTGCATAATTTGAAAATGAAACATAATGTTTTTATATGCCTGAATATGTTCTTCAGTTGTAATCATCCCATCATGCTTAAAATAGGGTAAATCATTTTTTTCCATTGAACCAGTTTTAATATGCAAGGCTATGTATGAAAAATTTGCAAAAATTGAATCATAACCAAATTTTTGAATTTATGACAAATTAACATTAATGCAACATAAATCGAAAATTTTCAATTTTTTTTTTTGAAACTAATATTTGAAAGACTTCAAATGAAAATAAAATATTTACCTTTTAGGCCCTCCTTCTAGTGCCAATTTGTTGAGGTGTAATTTTTTCCAGTCACAAAATCACTCGACAACTAGGATTTGAATATCCTTCCTTGCAAAGAAATGAGTGTTTCTTCAAGGTCTCCACTTAATATTTCAAATGTTATGTACATATGTATAAATAAGTGTCTTAAAAATCTATGTGGTTTGCAATTGCTATTAACAAGGGGCCTGGGAAATTAGGTAAATGATCTTATAGATACCATGTAAAATATACCTCTCATATTAATCTAATGAAATAAAACTTGATTTAGAATCCTAAGTTTAATATATTCAACATTTATTTCACCTTTTCAATATAATGCCTTTGAAAATGCTTCAAATGAAGTTACCTTTGAAATTGATAAAAATATTTAAGTTAAATTTCAATTTAATTTTGACAATCGTTAAAATAAAAGAAACTTTGTTAAATTCAATAAAACTTTGAAATATAGTGATTTATCATAAATTTAATTCCAAAATATTTATTTGAATACATTAATTATGTGTTTGAATCCCCTCATGATATCATAAATAAAATATAGAAGGGATAACAAATATGATGATGTTTTGCCCTATTTACCAGATGTTAACCCTTTTTAGATCCAACGTAGGGCTTATTATAAAAGGTTAACCTATAAGCTTTAATTTAGGATAAAATAAAACTCATAAGTAAAATTTTCCTCCAATATTTACTTTCAGAATATTTATGAAATGAAATATCTGAAAGTAAATATAATTTCCAACTGAAATTTGGATTTCTTTGATGACTGAACTTATAAAATATCCAATTGTTTTCACTGCAAGATATTCGTTTGGACCTCTTCAACCTTATAAATTTAAGGAGAATACCATAACCTTCCTATTTATTTAAATTTATTGATTTGAATGAACTTGGATATTCAAATTCAAATAATTTGTATAAGCCACTATTAATCCAATTTCCTTCTATACATATAACCTAAAATCAAGGCTTATGAATGAATGCCTACTGTTTCAATAAATTTTAAACATGCATTCGGTATGATATTCTTGTTATTTAATCAGAATATTTATAAGTGAAATATTGAGTAAATAATGATTAATTAATTTTTTTGACTTAGTTATCAAACAACTTTCCTTATGAAAATGACTAGGCCTTGCAATAAAAATTAAATTTTTGAAAATAAAAACAAAGGCTCTAAGTAAATTAAAGTAAATCAAACTTTAGACAGAACTTAGTTACAACATAGAGAAAAACAAACTTTAAACCAGATTTACGTAAATCAGACTTGACACAATTTTACGTAACTCTGATGCAGACTTCTATGGAATTCAGTATTAAAATTTACATCAATAAATTTAGACACTAAAAACACCACATTTGTGCTTGTTCTTAATAAAAAATTGGATTTGATGTAAAATGAAAAGATATTACAATAACCTCCCAAAGTTCTTCTTCTCTTCCTGCAACTATAGCCTGTTGCAACCTATCTTTTTGCTTTAGCTTTCCCAAACATCTCTAGAATTTTCACCTGCAACCTGTATGAACTTCTCTTTGGTTTATAATTCTCCATTTATAACTTAAGAAATTCATTCCTCTTATTGGTTTGCTCCATTTCATCTTTTTTTAAAAATGAATTCTTGAAACCCTAATATCAATAAACCCTTTTCAAATGATTTAATATTTCTCGTCATTGGCATTTAAAAATTAAAGTTATAACCCTACCAATAAGACAAATATTAATTAGAATATAAAAAATTTATAAAATAACATTCTTAAATATAATTAAATTATAAAGTTATAAAACTTTATAATTTAATTAATTTAAAACAAGTTTATAAAATAACAATTTTAAATATATTAAATTATAAGGTTATAAAACTTTATAATTTAATTAATTTAAAACAAGACATAACTAAACATAACATACTAAAAATAATACAACTCAAATACCATAATCAAAATGACCATACAAGCATAACTTCAGGATCTTCATATCATGAGGTGAATTTTGACAATGGACCCTACTATAAAACCATTCGGAGAAATATGATAATTTTAATATTTCAATTATGACAATGATGAACAATAAGTGCAAGCAACAATTTAAAAAAAGCTTTTCAAATTTCAAGTGGGTCCCCAATTTTGGAGTCGTTGTGAAGGATATCACAACAGGTAGGTGGCTTAAGGATTTTTCTTGCTATTGTCTTTATGAGCTCAACAACCATACTTGGGAGATGTGTTATATTTTTACAAGTGAGGACAATATATATCAAGAGCATATATACCTTAGCATAATGAGTGGGATGTAGGATCATGACCATGATTGGGGTATGAAGGGATAATGGCCCTTCATGTAGGGGTTGAAGGGTAGGATTCATTGAGGTAATTTGGTCTCCTATATTATCGAAGCTAAAGTGGCTTTTATCCCATTGCATTCTTATACATGTGATGTTGTAGGTTCTCCTTTGATCAATTGTCTAGCATGACTTTATCACCCTTCAAAAATTTTCACCTTATAAACTTTACAACTTTTACCTTTCACTTTCGATTGGAAATTTTTTAAAGTGGCACTTGTCGTTGATCAAAACATTTCATCACCTTATAAGACCTAACCCTCAAACCATTTTGGGCACTTTATGACTATTTAAACTCTTATTATTTCTTCCATTTCAGTACTTTCAAAAACTTTTTATTTTGAATCATTTTATTTATCTTTTATCATTTCAAAACTTTTACCATCCTTCGAATTTTTATACTCTAAATATCACAAGTTGTAAAAACTTTTATCTTCCCCATTTGGTTGGATATTTTGAAAAGGGGTGACAACTTTTATTGGATCTTTTTGCCCAATTTTTTTTTATATTTCATTATCTACTTCCTAACTGCTTTACCTCTACTAAGTCTACCTTGTCAAAATATTGCTAAGGCTTTCTCCTTCTTAGTGTAGTGAGAACTCACTATAGAAATAATTGTCCCAATTTCCATCTATGTGTCCCTATAAATAAAGGATCACATACTACATAATTGATGTCCATGTCAATAATATATATTATGTAGCATATAATAACTTGGTAGTCTTTTATAATATTTTATTAGGTGCTTGTATGTTTTTTGAATAAATATTGCTAATAAATATAGTGTTTAACTTGATGTAAATGAATTAAATAAGACTACCAACCAAAGACCTATAAATACAAGAATCGCTTAAATAAGGATAGTTAGCATCAACCTTGATCCTTGATGCATCTAAGATACAAGTTGAATTATAATCCTTTGAATAAATTTAGAAGAATTGATGCATTCTCTAACTAAATAAATGAGTCCTTCAATAATACTATATAATATAAATGCCTAATAAGTTGTATGGTAAGACTATATTTGCTATCTCTTATGACTATAAAAGTTTTAACTTTATGTTGTGAATCATTAAGAATGGACTCCATATGATGAACAAGTCAAGAACACAAAATTATAATAAGAGGAATATATGCATCGTGATGTTGAACATAATTATCATGCTGCCCATCATAATGGATGAAAATACAAATGAGATGAGAATTATGGATTTTTTCATACAATGTCATAGGTCCCTATTAAATCCTATGCAAGGACTTCTTAAGTCTATAAAACTAGAGGTGCAAAATAATAATGAATAAAATATAATAGGTATTGTATATATATCTATTCAATTTATCCATGAGCATGTATAATTTTGTCATCCATGTGACAAACTTATTAATGATAAAGGGTGAGTGTAAAAGAGTTGTATCTCTATTTTCATAGTTTTTGTGTTAGTGTTCACAACCTTAAAAACCATTAAATGAAATATACTTTTATAATTTGAAATATATGTAGACTAATAAATGGGAAAAAATTGCTCTAATTTTTTACCATAGTTTTCCCAACCATATTAGGTTTTCACTATCAACACATAATTTTTTATAATGAAACATACTCAACAACTACATATTGTTAGATTGTGTGCAACATCTAATATACATGATACATTTTTAGAAATCATAAATCAAAATGATAAGTAATGTCTTTCATGGCTAAATTATTATTATGCATAAATGTTTGTGAAAAATATTTAATTGCATTATGTTAGAACTTCATGCAATTTATATTTTTACCTACAAAATTCTATAAATATTTTTACATGGCATGAAATTTTATATTATGTACATTATGTGACATGTTTTTTTTCATTGAAATTTTATTTTACGGATATATCCACAAAGTGGTAACCTTTGCAACAAAAGAATCAAGTTGATTGGAAGACAAAACAATAACAAATGGAGGACTACTATAAGAACAAGAGGGTACAATATCAATAAATATGTCAATATATGTAGAATAATGTTTAATAGTATCTATGATAGGTCTCAAGCATCCATGAAAAGGAATATTAAACAATTGAGCATCTCTCCTAATGGTTACATTACTGGTAACAAGATAATTGAGCTAAAATGCATTTGATTCTTGGTTCTATCCAAGTTAAAAGTATACCTATAATTATTAGGTAGGATATTATTATTTTTATTAATAGGAATATTTCCCTAATCAACTATGCCAAAAAATACTAAGTGAAAATTTATTTATACACTCCTTTCTACGTATCAAAGGGGTACATAACTTTTGAAGACATGTGTGGATATTCTATAGATGATGTAATCACTATAAAAATATTGAGTCCACTATATGGTTAAGGTCAAATTATTTAGAATTAATCATTATAATTTATATTTATAGCAATTTTATTCTTTCATATAACTACCTCCTTTTATAATCAAGTTCATCAATTTGTCTACTACTAAGAAATGCTATGAAAAGTATAAAAATCCTAGAATCATTTCCATAAATAATCTTATGCATGATGAATCCTAACCTATCCAATCCTTCTATTTTTTCATAAATTCCTTGGAATCCTAATAATTATTGCATGTAATGCTAAACATTTAAAGATATGTAGAGGGTTGTCAATATGATATGAAAATATATGTTACCTCCAAAATACATGATAGTCATAAAACTACTAATATCATTAAGGACAAAAACTAAAGGAGAAGAAGCATCTTATTATTTGTACTTGGAAATAATCTCTTAATGGTCTTAGCCCAAATCATATCCCTAACATACAACACTAGGTGATAAATAATATGAATCTCTTAAATCATATAAAGGTCACCCATTTGCCTTAGTAATCTATAATAGATATACCATAAACATTGATGCCAAAAAACACTACTATAATTAGGTATATCCACAATAAAAACAAACCTTATTTTATCAAGGTATGAAGGATTTATATCCAAGATATTATGCTATATAATTTAAAGCAATAATCTTAGACTAAAATAAACTTCAATGTCCTTAATAACCCTTTGAGTTAGTTAAAATTTTACTTTATTTCATTCTAATTCATGTAGTATATAGAAATAATATTAATTTTAACTCTCAAATTAAGGATGACATCTTCAAAATTGGTGCAACAAAAAAATATATTATCACAATGCATACCTACACTAATTTTAATGCGTAATTAACTATAATATAAATAGGATAAAGAAGTCATATGCTTGTGGATTTGGAACCTACCATTATTTTATGCATTTAAGATAATGGATAATATGTATAATACATGTTAAAAATAAATATATTAGATATCCTATAAATGTCATGAGGAGTCTACAAGTATACCTTATCACAACTAGATTTCTTAGCAAGCTTTTCAATGTTTTGAAAGCTTACATATTAATTTTTTAAACCGTAACATTCCATTTTATTGTATTTGATGTATCAAATAATTATTTTAAATAGTTTGACCCTTCACACTTAGTATTATTTATAAATTACTATCTAAAAGCCTAGATAAGGCTTTGGAATAAGCTTTCTTCTAAGGAAGTTCTCCAATATTTCATAAAGTAGTTTAAGAATGGACTAGAAGAGGAAAAAACTATCAATGCTATTTAAAATCTGGTTCAACATAGAGATACAAATGGTATGTAACATGGAACTAATAATATGATATGGATATGGTATGTTGGTGAAAATAATATCAATTAAGTATACCTCACCCTTAGTTTTTTTATTGTAGTGGAAATATCTACTCTTAAGATTCTATATATTTTAATATAAGGTAATGAAATCTACAATGTGTATATGGTGACCTATATATCTAAAAACATTACCTTTCTTTTTTTCATCTTGAAAATATATTTTTAATATCCTTCATAAGTATGAAAAAATAGTTTATGCTTTGATATGGAATACTAAAACTTGTATAGTTAGCACTAATACAAGACTTGGAAATTATTTCTTCTTAACTTATAATATTTAGCATCAAATAATTTTTCTTTTTACTTATGCAAAATTCTTCATAGAATATTACTTTAGATAATTACAATCATTGAATTCTCCAAATATTAAATTCCTCACTCGAGTCAAGTCATATAGACATTAGAATCCATGAATTTCATACATATATTTACCTTTAGGTCTAAAAATTAATCAAATTAAACACATTTGTAAAAGATCCAGTAACATGAGATTTAAAAGATGAATTAAAGTAAAGAAAAATTGTGATCTCTTGTATACTCCTAAAATGCATCATTTGCGAGGAGACTACTAAAATGCCTTCTTTCTGACTCACACCCTCCATCTTGGGTAACCTTAGGGTTAATCTAATAATTTTTCCTAAGCAATAGGCAACATTATTCATAGGAAGCCTAACCCTCTTAATCCAATATGGTGTCAGTATGGGGACAATATCTACCTAAGATGGTCATGCCAGATCAAATATTAAAAAAATTGGTAGCAAAAATGCCTGTTAGCATAGTGCATGAAATTGCATCGATTTTGGATGCCCTAAATGAAATAATTCTATTAATCGCATGCAAACATTTAGTGTCGTGTATCTATTTTTTCATGCAAACTACCCTTGAGTGGCACTTTTCATTTCATGCATTTTTACCCTAGGATCCTATAAAATGGTGCCCTTCCCCTTTGTTTTAAGGATAAAGTTTTGAATTCCAAAACAACAAAGTGCTACAAAAAATCTCCCAGGTTATCCAACTACCAATCTAATGCTTTGATATTGCCACTTTGGATTTGAAGCCACTTATTTTCCTCGCATAAAATTACATGCATTTTCCCATTGATCACTTGCATCCTTTCACCTACTCACCCATTCCTGAAGATCCACCCGAAATGACCCCCATGCTACCCCACATATTGTTCAAACCTAGTTATGCCAAGGTGCAGGCTTGTGATAGAAACCGTCTCCCCCAAGATGGTCACGGTCACATGATCAATTTTTTAGTTTTTATTGCATCTTAGATTAGATCAGTTCATTCACTATTGTTACATTAGTTTAGATCTCATATTTTATATACATACATCTATATTTAATTTTGTTTATCTTTATAATATTAAATACATGTCCAACTCCGATGGGCCTCTCATATTCTATTGATTCATTTACTGGTTTCTTTGTGTGTAGGTTATAGAGCTCCAGGATATGGAAATATAGCTAATCCAAACCTCATGTGGTAGTCCTAGAAAATCTACTTTTGATGCATTGTGCTGACAAAAAAATATTTAGATTACACCTTATTATTTGAAAAGAGGGGAATCATATCCTAGATTTGTAATTCATTGTATCATCTAAAAAGATCCTCTCAAGAGGACTCTCTTTGTAACCTTGAAACACAAATTAATATAAAAAGTTCACTTTATTACTTTAAGCATTTGTGTTTACTTTATTAGGTGCAAATTTATTGCTTTCAAATGATGATCACAATGGGACTAGTCCTTATATTTCTAAATGTAGGTTTTCTAACTAACTTTTGATTGTTCCTATGTTTTACAAGTACTCAAGTTTTACCCTCTCTGCTCAATACGATCCCTATACTATAACCATCTCAACCCAAGATGATCTTTGGCCAGAGGCTGAACAATAGCAAACCTATCAATCTATAGCAAACATAGGCTTTCAAGGTTAGTTTTTCTATCTTTTATTTCTTGTTCCTAAAAAGAAATATAGAAAAATATTTAATTTTAGCATACTTGCAGAAGTTTTTAGTTTTAAGTCAATCAGATTGTGACCATCTCATATCGAGATGGTCTCTATCTGTGATTGTCTCAAGTTGAGACTATCCCATGTCTATGAACATCTCAAAGAGAGATGATATCTATATATTATTTTATAGATACATGTGATCATAATTTAGGGAATTCTACATTTTAGATTTATATTTTGCATTAGTGAAAGTCATTGATTGTTGTTCGATTTTACCTTTTTTTGGTAAAAATAAAAATAATCCACACACTCATGAGACACATTAAACATCGGTTATTAGGATTTCATCACCAATAATTGATAGTAATAACGCAACATGGGATTTCATCTTCCACCATTAATTGGCCCCCTACACCCCATAATAGCCCCCATGAGTGGTTTTTTGGATTTCATCATTTAAAAGCCCCCTACTTTTGGGTGCATCCCAAAGTAGGATAGATTTATATGCCTTTCATTCCTAAGGCTTAATAATTTTTAGAATCGTAGCTATTATTTCTGCCCAAGCTCACACAAGGATGAGGTGACAGCCCAGATGGGTAAGTAGCAAGGCAATAAATAGTATGGGCCCTTCTAGGGGTATTTTGTTCCCATAATGTTACCATAAGCTGCATATATTTAGGAACCTATTTTTAATAATTGTTGTACTTCTCATTAGAGAGGTTGACATCAACACACCTAGTTATATTGCATTCCATAATTTCATCTATAGTTCTAGGTTCAAGTTCATCAAAACACACAAAATAAAAAACAAATAAAAAATAAAATAAAAAAACTATTAAAATAAAAAATACAAATAAAAAAAAAACTATTAAAATAAAAACACAAACCAAAAAAAGTAAACAAAATAAGAATATTGCACAAAAAAATAACATCAATGATTAAAAATAAAACCACTTGCCTATTTGTTTGTTTTTCTTGTGTATTTTAGAATGTGTACACCATTTGCTTAGCTTATGGTTGGGACATGCAATCAATATCAATCATGAGATAACATCACTAAATCAACACAAGGAAACATGGAGGAATTTCAAATTGATCCACAAGACCTTATCATACCTAGGTGGCAACATGACTCCCAAGTTACAAATATCATTAGTCATCCCATTGACCCCGACATGTAGTGTGTCACCACTCAAGATCCATCTACAATTCTTGATTACAATCATGAATATGCATCTAGGAAGCATCTACCTTGTGTGCTATGTGTAGTGACAACTACCTTCAAGTTGAAGCATCTAGGAAGTACTTATCATGCATATGCATCCTAGCTCAACCTATAACTCCCCTAGATCATAATAAGGAGTATACTTCCCAATAATATAAGGATGCTCAAGAGACCACAATTGAGTGCCCATGGATGAACCACAAATATGATCATGTGGATATGTACACCATTAGATATCATAACATGCCTACCATATCAACTCGTGTGTGGAGGGAGGGTGATTTTGATGTTTCCTCCATGTCTTATCTTATCATAACCACCTAGTTAAGTACATTGTATTTCAGTACCCCCTAATTATGTGAAACCTATATTGCACCACCAATATCAAGGTAATGTTACCTCTAGTGACCCTATAAAAAAAATTATAGATATATCTAGTACTAAGGTACAAATCACACCCCTTTGTATTACCAACACATGTGTGAACTACCCTCACATGACATACCTAGTGAATTGATCGCATCAAGCACCTAGACCAAACCTTGATTACCAATATAAGTTGCAGATGATAATGCATCACAGGTTTCCCACACTTGTGCATCAAAGGTGACCTATCCAACACCAACCAACTCACACATCCCAACACCACCATATTCCACCTCAACTAAATTAGAACCTTCCACCTAGCCCATGACCAAATCCACATCACACTCAACATTATAGACCACCACCCACCCATCATCAAGAACTCCATTCAACCCAATAATACCAATATCAACATGAATATGAAATCTATTAGTAACCCCAACAAGAATATCAAGAACAATTCAATATCTATATTGAGTAAAATTATGGTGAAGTTCCTATTGATCACACTTATCACCTTCCACCTCAAAATCAAAACCTACCACCTCCAACTAATCAAGGATAGAGGTGGTAAAATTATATCATCTTGTCAGAGGTCTACAAAGTGTTGAATTATCAAAAAATTCATTAGAAAAATAAGCTTTGAGCATGGGTTACCAAAAATGCACACCAAGGCAACTTAGCAATCATCCCCTCCATCCATCGATTCCATAACCTCCATACCCACCACACTTTGAGATGCCTAAACTCAAAAATTTCAAAGGTGATAAAGATGCACAAGAGCACATAACTAGATTCATGAATATTTTCTTTTATCTTCAATACAATGACCTCCTAATGCTAATAATATTTCTCATAACATTAGTTGGGGGTGCTTTGGAGTGGTAAAATCATCCACCACACTATATAATTTAAACCTTTGAGCAATTGGTTGATGCATTTTTGGAACACTTTGCCTTTAACATTAGGAAAATACTACACCGACTAATTTGTATAACCTTCATAAATTTAAATATGAGACAAACATGGAATATGACAAAAGATGGGGAGCAGTCATAAAAAAATCCTTTCACCCTACCCATCATGGAGCTAACTCTCTTGTTCACTAGACTTTTCTCAAAACAAATACCACTCTTATTGCAACTTCAACAATATAAAAATTTTAAGGAATCCCTAGCCCAAGCCAAGGTAATTGATGACATAAAGATCCAAGAATGAGATATTAAGCTCCAAAAGAAAGAATGACCTAGTAAAAATACTAAGGGTAATCAAACCCAAAAATAGACAACTCCAATGAATCATGTCATTTTGAGTATCCCTAGGCCCTCAAATTGAACTCTTCCTCAACAACCAAATTATCATGCCTAGCCACCACTTGCATAATACCACCCTCAAAAACTACAAAATCAACCACAAATACAACAACAACACCCACCTCACCAATACACTCTCTCATAAAAACCTTTGGTGAATGCCTTTCATCGATTGTGTGAGGCACAAGCAATCAGTCTTCTTGATATTCACCCACTAGATCCAAATCATCCTAAATCCAATAATTACAAGGAGGATTAGTACTGCATCTACCATAGATAGAAGGGTCATGATATTCGGTTATGCTACTCCTTCAAAAACCTAGTACAAGGCATGATCTGGAGGTAAGAAATTCAAATAGATAATCCTCTTACCATTAATAAGAATATGAGTGTCTACCAAAATCCTCTACCTCAACATGGACCAAACATATCACCTACCATTACAACAGAACAACCAAAATAGGTTAATTAGTCCCACACCACCCCACCTAACCAAGGTTTTGTGGGAATTATTAAATTAGTTACAAGGAATATAATGTACCCAATGCAACTCACATAGGTTGTGGACCCTTCCAATATCCATTCACCATCACAAGAACTAATACAAGCAATGCCAATAATACCTCCTTTATCTAACCTGATTATCAAACTAATAAGTAGACTCACCCAAAGTATTAAAATAACATTAATCAAACTCTCTATCTATAAAATCATACAAAAATCACCTCCACATCGGGAAGCTTTGATGGATATTTGAAAATCGATTGAATTAAAACCATAAGATCCCAACACCTTTGAAAAATTTGTGGGATAAATTTAATATTAAAAAGAGCCTGCAATAAATTTTCATGATCCTGAGATCAAAACCAAACTTTTTGAGATTCCTGATCCACCATTCCACATCTTGGATAGTGTGTATGGTATCTCCTATAAACGAATCTTGATTGATACCATCTCATTTATAAACATCATCATCTCCACCACACTTAAATACCTCAACTTGCCATCATCACATATCACCACATCCACGTTCACCCTATGAGCCTTCAATGATGTATTGTGTTTCACTATTAGGATAGTGGCCATTCCTATTAAGGTTGGACTAAAGATCATTCACACACTTTACAACGTATTGTAAGGGACCATGCAATACAACTTGTTGCTTTATCGACCATGGATAAAAGACATGAAGTGTGTACCTTCTATACTACACCAAAGCATAAAATATGTGTATGAAGTTTAGGTCCACTATATCCCAAAATATTTGAAACCCTTTAAGTTTTTCTACATTGTGTCACATCCACATGAGTCCACCTTACCATCGACTCATTTGGATATCGAACCTAACCACTATGACCAAAAATCCAACCATCTACCAAAATCCTTCATATCCTCATCATCGCAATCACCATTGCAAATAGGATTATCATCCTCCATGTGAATCCTCCTTGACATATCAAAACCTCCCTTGAGAACCCAAGAAAGGCACCCATGATGTTAAAAATACATGAGCCCCTACTGTCTACCACGTCCACATACAATTTAACCAACCCACTACCTTCACCATCAATATCCACCATCTTCATCACATCCACCCACATTGATCCTGTGCTTAAGGAACTACCATCCATCGCCCATAGCCCATCACCACCAATTGATCTATCCTTAGCTACCCATCCACTAGAGGTGATAATTCACATTATTAATCTTAGCCTAGGGGAATATTCAATACAATATGTTACATTTATCCCCCTGATTGATTCAATACAATACTTTAGTAGGCCTCATAGTGCACAACTACTTATGGGCACCATTGTCCCCATCAGATCCTTTCTAAATAAAACCAACTTTTTCTATGGAGGTATTGATGCCTCTATGGATGCTCTTATTATATCAAAAGAGGAGGAGTCATTTATTGCTAATATCAATTATCTGTCGAACCTATCCTTTGATCTGAAATACTTGTATCACTACCATTGGCATGGGAATGACTGCATCACTACAATCAGGGTCCTCGAACCTTGTTAAAACCACATTATCAACTACCAACAGATAATTCTAGACTAGGATACTGTGTACACATGCCTAATGAGATTCTAGTAGATTTATTTCAACACTTCAACCTAGGTATTGAAGAATAAATTGATGGCAATGAGTATGCTTATCCTTATAGTAATCACTTATTTAATGATTGTCTACAAATCATGATGTTAGTTGTTGATGATTATTTCTCATTAGATGATGACTCAGAGGATAATTGAAAGGCATTATCTATTACCCCATCTAGTTTAGAATATGAATCAACCCCCATTGAGCATGTCATAGATCTTTATGAATATTATCCTCATCTAATCCCTGGGATATAGCTCATTTAGAGATAACTTCTCCCACCCAAGGATCCATTCATGCCAGTTCCACCTAGAGCACACCTTGTCATTCCCATTCCACCTTAGCCATCCCCTGCACATTTGTGCCCACCTATTTTTAATTAAATTTTTCCACTTGAGAATGGATTTCATCCACCATACATCAATATGATCTCCATTTACCTCACCACACCACTCATTTACCCCGATAATCCATCATAATATTTTGATTGGGATACCCTCCTACTATTATTGCTTATCTCTATTCCATTGGCTCTATGTTGTAGCATGGGTTGTATCCCTATCTTCCAACTAACCCTATAGGATGCAAACCTACTCTCTCATGGTGGTGATATACTCCTGTGGGTCATCCTCATCTATATCATCACCCCCGTCACTCCTCACTAGAGTCTCTAAACCCTTAGTGGCTCCCTATGATGATGATCCCCCTACATCCCTCTCAACTCAACAATGAACTTACCATTGTGAAACATCCTCCATTGTACCATTAGTCGATATCTCTCTAGTCATTGCCCCTCCCTAAAATAATCAAGCTACAAGCCATGCATCATACTTGGCTATGGTACCCAAATCCTCTATGTTAGCATTAATCATAGGCTTATCTATGTCATAACCCATGGGCTCAACTAGAAACCATATTAGTTGTGTCTTGCTAGTCCTCTACCTATAAAAAGTTGCATCATCAGGAATATCCTACCTCACATCAAACTGGTGGATCACCTATGAGTACTAAAAGTACTCATGTGTAATGCCATGTCACCCTATTAGCAATTTTCCATGTTGCACTCATCTCAAGTGCTAGTCCTCCTCATCCCAAGTCAGTGCTTCCTAGAACGATCTCAAACTCACCTATATTAGTTGTAGTCCAACCCATGCATCTACGTAATGCTCTAGGATGCCTTGTAAGGGGTGGATCTTACCCCCCTCTTGCTTGTTTAGCCACCGCATTGCATAAGGAATCTCTTTGTCAAAAATATCCCTATGAGTGGTCCATGGTAACTCAATCGAATAATCAACCCAAAAATAATTCCATCCCCACACTTGCAAAATGAAGCTACACCCTAAGCCCAAACGGCCCTAATGGTAGATCTCATACAACTACCTATATAGCTATACCAACACTGTCATACCCCATGCCATGATCTTCGCCTCATCAACTAGGTCCATCACAAGGCCTAAGAGGTTCCAAGGAAACCTCGTACCTAAAGAGTCAAGTAAAATAAATTAGATATTAGTGACATTAGCACTACCTGTCTAGATATCAAGAGACCTATCTCATACCCAACACCCACTCTGACTCCATTTCTATCAAAATTAAAGTCTACCAAGCACCATAAATCTTTGTATATGTGTTGAAGCATAGCCTCTCTTTGACCAATCACTAGTGTAAAAATACTCTCTATAGCGATCCATAAAATCTAGTATACATCCTCAAGAGTGATAGTGATATATTTAGTGGGCATATCAAAAGTGTTCGTTCTACTATCACATTGGTCTATCAAGATATACATGTCTAGTATACATGTATGGACTCTAATCGAACTATGCACTAAAATACAAGAACCTTTAGCCATGCCCAATCATCACCAGATAGATTATCATGTGCAACCCTGTAGACATTCGTGAATCGGTGACATGCTCTAACAAGCTATTGTAATTAAATAAAAACTCAATACAATATATATATAATAAATAAATGCACAAAAAGTAAAGCAACATAACCATATCGCCTCCATATGATGAAAAATTAGCCATCTCAAGATAATATGATCCCCAAAATAGGTCACAAAGAGTAGCCATATCGACCATAGATAGCCTCCAAATTAAATATAAACAAGAAAAAAACAACAATAAAAAAAATCAAACACGCAAAATAAAAGGGAACAAGAGACAATTGAAAACAACAAATACTAATTTACCCATCAACCACCCCATTTTTCATTTTACCTAACCTAAACATCTTACCCATACCACCCATTCCTTAACCATTTCATTTTAGTGTGGGTATATTTTATCAAAGAAAAGGTTAGGATTTTTCTCCTTACCTTCATTGGACTAGCTGCTCTTCTCATAGAGGTACTTGATGGGTCCATGTAGTCGATAGAATGATATTTTGGTAGCACTTCATGGAACATACTGAGCTTTATTCCTTCACATATCATGTTTCTCTCATATCAAATGATAAAAGTGATTCATTTTCTATGAAATCTAGCTAATTTAGCTTTTCACAACTGTAATCATCTAATATGGTCACACGACGAGATGCGACCATATGGGATGGTCATGATTTTGTAAAAAAAATACATAATATAGTAACTATTGAAGAACACAAGCTTATACTGAGAGGCATATAAGAGCACTTTTTACTTTTTCTCTCAAACCAATATATGCAATGTAAATATAGCAATATCAACAACAATAATCAAAGAAATGTACACAACACCACACACAATAGAGACACAACAATTTACGTGGTTCACCCAAATATGGCTACTTCCACAGAGAAAATATTTCACTAAATTTTCTCAATCAATATCTTGGGAATCCTTCCCAATTACAATGTTTATGGACCTCTATCCAAAGGAGACACCAATCCCCTAAATCAAGTTTGTGGATCTTTATCCATAGGAGAAATCCTTCTCCTCTGCTCTGGCCGGTGATCCTCTAGAAGACATTGCCTCCACTACAATGACTGGTGGATCTCTCTCCACTTGAAGACTCTTGTCCTCACTCAGAAGACCTATCCTTAATGTCTTGGCTGATGGATCTCTATCCACTGTAGACTCTATCCTCTCTGCTCTATCACCTGCAAAGCTCTATCTCAATTTTTTACTAAACACATTCCAGTTGTTCTAGCATAGTTCTTCTCAAATCTTGCACTAAACAAAGTCTAGTCGGTCTAGCACAAGTCTGTTCAAAAAATCTTTTCAAGTTTGTACTAAACATAGTTCATTCAATCTAGCACAAATCTACTCAATCTCTTATCTTTGGTCTGGCACAAACATGTCCTTAAATATACATCAAAATCTGCTCTCAAATCTACACTAAACACAGTCCAGTCGGTCTATTGTGGCTGATCCACAACACACCCCAAAATTGGGGACCCACTTTTTTTGCATGCTTTCAAAGAAAATTGTAGTGGCCCAGATGCTAAAAAATCAAGGAAAAAGCAAAAATTTCACTAAGGAGAAAAAGTGTCGCAATATCGCAACATGTCGCTCTGTCATGGCTGAAAATAAAAAGTTGTCGCGATATCACGACATGTCGCTCTGTCACGGCCGAAAATGAAAAAGTGTCACGATATCATGACATGTTGCTCCATTGCTGCCAAAAAAGAAAAGTTGTCACGATATCATGACATGTTGCTCCGTCGCGGCCTGAAATGAAAAAATGTCGCGATATCGCGACATGTCAAGCTTTCGCGGCCCAGGAAAGTAGGAAGAGGCATTGATCGAAAATTGTCGCAATTTCATGACGTGTTGTGAAATTGCGGTCCAGAGAGGAGAGAGAAAGACATAATGGAAAATTGTCGCGAAATCGTGACATGTCACAAAATTGCGGTCAAACTAGTCAAACAGGGCAAGGCACTAAAAGCGTCACGATTTCACGACAGGAAGCAGCAAAGGGGCACAAAGCAGAAAAGCATCACGATTTCGTGATAGGTCACGTTTTTGCGGCTCCAAGCAGCGAAGTGGTATGGAACGAAAATATGTCACGATTTCGTGACATGTTGCATTTTCGTAGCCAAATGCAGCAAGACAGCCTGAAACAGAAAAGCATCACGATTTCACGATAGAAAGCAGCGAGACAGCCCGAAAGAGAAAAGCGTCGCAATTTCACGACAAAAAGCAGTGAGATAGCCCAAAAGAGAAAAGTGTCACGATTTCGCGATAGGTTGCATCCACGCTTCCTGAAGCAAAAAAAATGTCACGATATCGCGACATGTATCATTTTTGCGGTGCATGATGAGAAACAAAGCTATTGACAGAAAAATGTCGCGATATCGTGACATGTCTCATTTTCATGATGCGTGGTGAGAAACAAAGCTGCTGACAGAAAAACATCGTGAAATCGTGACATGTCTCATTTTTGCTGTGCATGAAGGCGAACAAGGTTGTTGGCAGGAAAATGTCATGATATCATGACATGTCATGTTTTCACGGTGAAAGTAAAGGAGCAAAGCTACATGCTATTTTTTGTCGTTATTTACATGGGGCCATTACATAACATGCAGAAAAGTGCGGACCATGTGGCATACATGTGTAAGGGCTGCAGAGGTGTTACAGTTCACAGAGAAGATCTTGAGCATAAAATCAAAAGCAAGCGAAAATGCGAGAATACGAAATGATACAATCTAGGAGGTGAAACGAAGCACCGCATGGTGAAGCAGAGAACTGTACCAAAAAGTATAAAAAGCAAAGGCACGGACAGGAACAGAGGTCAGAAACCGCTACGAGCGAGGTTGTAGAGTTGATGGTGATTAGCCATTCTGGGCCTGCTTTGAAGTGCTTTTCTTCCACTTTTGCTGGTTTTGAGAAAAACCAGAGATTCTGCTATTGTAACAGGACATATTTTTAATGCAGAATTGTTTAGAAATTTGCATTTTATGGGCAAGAAAGGATGAGAAATTTTTTGCATGCTTCATTTTAACTGTTCTATTTTTCTCCTTTCAAATTTTAGATTTATAAATGAAATTCATGCCATTGTTTTGGGTTATTTCATGTGAATGTTTGCAATCTAGAAATTATTTTAAACCCTAGGAGCTAGCACCTAGTTTACTTTGATTGTGTTTGTTTTGCAGGTCAAATAGGCTAGGTTGCATGTACGAAACTCTCACATATTCGGTTTTGTCGGAATAGGATAGCATCAGGCTGAACGTGTTCAATTTTTTATTTTTTGCATTTCTTTTCATTTTATTTTATTTTTCCATAAGGTTCAACTTAGTTAAAATAAATACATAAAAATTACAAAATATAAAAAAAAAAGGTAAAATAATGAACAATCACTAAAGTTTCATGGTGAAATAAACCCACATTGCCCCTTTTTTACAATTACTTGCAATCACTAAGGTGTTCCAAGCATTTAAATTGATTATCTTTATTTGAGATTACTAATACACAGTTGCAAATGCTAATACAACAGAGACCTTGGAGAAGTTGGTTGTTTAACTTCTTTGCAAGAGGGGATTTGGAGCCCAAATCCTAAAAGAGAGTGTACTTTCAAAAATGTGTGAAAATACCACTCAACATTTTGGCACTAGAAGGAGGGCCTGAACCGGTTTATTGCAGTGTGATTTAAATGCTATAGGGATTTAAATTTTGAATATTTCATGCCCTATTGATTATTATCTTTAGCCCTCTTTTAATATTACAACTTTGTACTGTTAAAAGGAGGACATGAATTGCTATGCACTGGTCTAACGCTTTGATTGTTCATACAAGAAAAATGTGATTTAATTTACTTTAAAAAAAAAGTAAAAATAAAAAATAAAAAATAAAGAATTGTTTTTTGGGTATTAAAGTTATATTATTGAAGATTCACTAATGGCTATGTTTTCACCGTGGATGACAGGTAGCCCATTGAACATACCAGGAGTTCAACATTATTTGCCCATTGGTTTTGAGAGATGTCTTCCTCGATTTTTTTCTAACGGGACAAATACTGCAGGAGAACACATTCAAGCATTCAAATTTGTTGTGAATCACTTAACAATTTGGTATGATGATGTTGTTTGTAAAATGTTCCCTTAAACCTTGGACAAAGTGGCATATGATTGGTTTACAAGTCTGCCCTTAGGGTCTATCACTTCTTGGGCTCAGCTAGAGGCAACATTTCTTAATCAATTCAAAAAAGAGCAAGTTGACCCAATCCGCATGTATCAACAGTTTGTCACTATTAAAAAAGGACCAAGTGAAAATGTGAAGTCATTTTCTGAAAATTTCTTTGGATTATATGCTCAATTAGTGAAATTTTATGCTCTTCAAGAAGAAATGGCTCTCCAAATATATGTAAATGCTCTTGACCCACTCATTTCCACATATTTGTAAGGGATTCCTCAAATCACATCTTTGACACAAGCCTATACTCAAGCAATGGCAATTGAGCAACAATTTAGTTGTCAAAATTATGGTGGGGGTTTTGGATCGTATAATCTTCAATCATTTAATAAATCCTTTACCCATCCAATGATTTATCCACCTCAACCAAATTCAAGTGTAAATCAATTTCAGAATCAACAATCATTCCCAAGCTTCAATCAATTTCAAAATCCTCAACCTACTATGCAAAATCAACCATCTTTCTTAAGTATGAATCAACTTCAAAATACTCTTCTTGATTCAAAGGATATTTCTAAAATCAATTTTAATGATTTTCATAAGAATATGATTTTAGGCAAGGGAGGAGTACTAGATCCAACTAGTATTGAAACATATGACAAATTGGAAACCCTTGACTCACCAAAAGATGAATTCTATGAGGATGAATCTGTTTCGGATGACATTGTTGAAAATGATGGCCAAGAAAATTCACATCTTCCAAATCATGTTAAACGTGAATCATGGGTTACACATGTGGATTATGATAGCCTTATCAATTTGAATACAAGCAATAACCCAATTTTGGAAGTAATTGAACCATCTAAGGAAGGTGAAGATAAATTTGATGAGAAACATGTTGATGAATTAAAATATTAAGAAGAAATAGTTGAGCATCACAATTTGATTTTGAAAGATGATCATTATGATTCTTGGGAAGAGTATGCTCACTCCAAAACTGCTAATGAAATTTGTGTGCCTATTGATATGCAGGATAATACAATTGCCCTTTCATATGAGGATATTACAAGTCCTGTAAAATCTAAGAAGGTTTTGGAATAAGGGTTGGAATCTCATCAAAATTTGGAGAAGGATAATGATTTTACTACCATGGATGAAGGAGAATCAATTGTTTTTGTTCCCCTTGAGGGGCAAGAAATAAAAAATCTTGATCCACCTATTGATTCTACAATGTCTATGCCATCTCAAAATGATGAAATTACAAAGCCTAAGTGGTGTGGGTTTGATACTATTGATGATCCTAATGAAAATATGGATTTTGAGGCAACTCAAGCCATTGATCATGGAAAGGTGTCATGTGACACATGTCTTGAAAAACTAGACTCTTGTTTTGAAAAATTTGGACGCATGTTTGATTGGGTGCCTAACTTTGGTGTTTTTGAACAGGTGTTGGATGATGAAGAAGACAATGAAGAAAAAGAAAAAGCTACTAACACTCATCAAGTTGTGATAAATTCTAATCATGATGGGTTACATGATGTCCCTTTGGATGCTAATGTCATTGACGATGAAATGTCAAATCTTGGCGATGTTTGTCAAGTTTTGATTGATTTTGATTGCTTTAAAATCTTGAAAAATAATTTGAATTCAAGACTTTTAGAAATAGGCTCTTGTTGGCAATATCTCACATTTGAAAAGGAAATCCTACTTCTAAATCATGAGTGGAATGATGAAACTTGCATTTTAAATAATAGACATGATAAAATTGAATATCAACCATTGTCTAATCAATTTGATTTGAATCTCACCTATGATGTTGCTAATAGAACTAAATCAAATTGGTATGGTGAGCATGGCAAGTTGAAATTTGTTGCATTGCTTGGTTTGATCTTATTGTTGTTGGATTCCTGCAACATTTGGCATGTGTATTGTGACATATGTCTTTTGAAATGTTCTAACCATGTTTGGGATCCAGGAAAGTAATAGTCCAAGCTTGGCATCATCTTGTACTATATTGTATATAAATTTTGGTTTTGGTTTGGGTTTGTGTTTTCAAGTTTCATTTTGGGATTGTTATTTGGATTAGGATTTAAGTTGTGTGGTTGATTTCATTTGACATGTTTAGTTTGTTTTGATAAAAAAAAAAAAAGAAGAAGAAAATTTGAGAGGTCAACTTATGCCTAAAATCAGGAGAATATGAAACATTGGAATTGTGTTGTAGAAAGCTCCACAAGTAACACAAACATTTTAATAATATCGTTTGAATATTGTGATGCATGAAGTTGTCAGTTTTGCACAATATGGTAAATTAGATGATATATTCCAAAAGAAGCAATGCATTCATATCTCATGTCATATTCCACATTGCATATACATGTCATATCAGTTACATTTTCATTCCATGGGCAATTATTGAGAAGGTGTTGAATCCTCTTAGGATTATTACATAACATATATTAAAAGGATCCTAAGGTTGGGAACTGCTGCCCAAGCTATCTTGAACAAAGCACATTCCATGCACATAAAAAAGAGTCTTGAGAAAAATGGTTAAAACCATATTTGGATGAAAAAGTGAGGTGAAAAGAATATATCATGTCTGTCCTATCATGCAACATAATCCTTAAAATAGTGGTTTTTACCATTTCCATCAAGCTTAAAGCATAAAACCATAGTAGTAAGGATAGGGTTAAATCCTCATTGAACTTAGGTTGAGGATTCGACTCTCCAAAGCTCTGATTTGACCTACATGGAGTAGTAAGGATAGGACTTAATTCTCATCTCACTTAGGTTGAGAATCCGATTCCCCAAAGCTTCCATTTTTCCCATTTCATCATAAAGCTTGGATTGGAAGGATCGTACTACATGTCCTCTGCAAAGGATGGGTAGTCATCCCAAAGGTCCAAGAGATAAAAGATAATTTTTTTCATCTCATATTAATATTGGATTGGAGGGATCGTACTACATGTCCCTAGCAAGGATGGGTAGTCATCCC
Source organism: Wollemia nobilis (assembly GCA_028583015.1). Taxonomy (NCBI): domain Eukaryota; kingdom Viridiplantae; phylum Streptophyta; class Pinopsida; order Araucariales; family Araucariaceae; genus Wollemia; species Wollemia nobilis. Next base: position 55,713 of record JAQPPZ010016744.1, on the reverse strand, counting down.
AAAGGTCCAAAGAAAAAAGAGAGAGAAAAGAATGAATGAAAGCCAAGTCATTGATTATGGGGTTAAGTATGCTCATGCGTGGCAACATGTCTTGTCTAAAAGCAAGACCACTGATTGCTCATATGGATAGACTAGCCTGACCATCTCATCCATAACAGGTTAAATTATTTTGTTCAAGATGAGGTAATGAATTCCAAATCAGAATAGTAAGGATAGGGTTAAATTCCCATCTCGCTTAGGTTGGGAATCCTATTCCCCAAAGTTTTGATTTCACTCACACTTGCACATGGGTTCAAGATGGTAGTGACACATGACCAACTTTGGGATCTAGTAAATTAATTCAGTATACATATTTTTGGTCCTAAGAGGGTTTGACATTTTTAATATGTTTTTCCATGATATTAGAAGGTTTGAGCATTTATAAAGCAGGTTGTTACATCTCTAGCATCTTCATCATATATCAAATCCTGCACAAATCATTCATAGCCTTGCATATAAATCATAAGTGAAACTGACAATGGAATGTTGAACAAGTTCAAATGATAGGAAATGAAACACATTGCACACACCGAGCTGATACTTAATGATTCTGATGTTTCATGTATTTCTGATCTGTCAGTATTTGTTTATCTTCCATGTGTTGATGCCTATATCTAAGCTTGTATGTTTCAGGTTGGGTTCTCACCAAAATGCTCAAGAGCATTTGACAGTAGAGTCACCATTTGTTGTGGCTGATCCACAACACACCCCAAAATTGGGGACCCACATTTTTTGCATGCTTTCAAAGAAAACTGCAGTGGCCTAGATGCTAAAAAATCAAGAAAAAAGCAAAAATTTCACTAAGGAGAAAAAGTGTCGTGATATCGCGACATGTCGCTCTGTCGTGGTCGAAAATAAAAAGTTGTCGTGATATCATGACATGTCGCTCTGTCATGGTCGAAAATGAAAAAGTGTCACGATATTGTGACATGTCACTCCGTCGCTGCCAAAAAAGAAAAGTTGTTGTGATATCGCGACATGTTGCTCCGTCGCGGCCTGAAATGAAAAAACGTCACGATATCATGACATGTCAAGCTTTCACGGCCCAGGCAAGTAGGAAGAGGCATTGATCAAAAATTGTCATGATTTCGTGACGTGTTGTGAAATCGTGGTCCAGAGAGGAGAGAGAAATATAGAATGGAAAATTGTCGCAAAATCATGACATGTCACAAAATCGCGGTCAAACTAGTCAAACAGGGCAAGGCACTAAAAGCGTGGTGATTTCGTGATAGGAAGCAGCAAAGAGGCACAAAGTAGAAAAGCGTCGCGATTTTGCAATAGGTCACGTTTTCGCGGCTCCAAGCAGCAAAGTGGTACAGAAGGAAAATATGTCGCGATTTCACGACATGTCACATTTTCGTGGCCAAATGCAGCAAAATAGCCCGAAATAAAAAAGTGTCACAATTTCACGATAGAAAGTAGCGAGATAGCCCGAAAGAGAAAAGCGTCAAGATTTCGCGACAAAAAGCAGCGAGACAGCCTGAAAGAGAAAAGCGTCATGATTTCGCAACAGGTTGCATCCATGCAGCTCAAAACAAAAAAATGTCGCAATATCATGACATGTATCATTTTTGCAATGCATGATAAGAAACAAAGCTACTGACAGAAAAACATCGCGATATCGTGACATGTCTCATTTTCATGATGCGTGATGAGAAACAAAGCTGCTGATAGAAAAACATCGTGATATCGCGACATGTCTCATTTTTGCTATGCATGAAGGCGAACAAGGCTGTTGGCAGGAAAATGTTGCGATATCGCGACATGTCACGTTTTCACGATGAAAGTAAAGGAGCAAAGCTACATGCTATTTTTTGTCACGATTTACATGGGGCCGTTATAGAACATGCAAAAAAGTGTGAAACATGTGGCATACATGTGTAAGGGCTGTAGAGGCGTTACAGTTCGCAGAGAAGATCTCGAGCATAAAATCAAAAGTAAGCAAAAAGGCAGGGATACGAAATGATACAATCTAGGAGGTGAAACGAAGTGCCGCATGGTGAAGCAGAGAACCGTACCAAAAAGTATAAAAAGTAGAGGCATGGACAGGCACAGAGGTCAAAAACCGTTGTGAGCGGGGTTGTAGAGTTGATGGTGATTAGCCGTTCTAGGCCTGCTTTGAAGTGCTTTTCTTCCACTTTTGCTGGTTTTGAGAAAAACCAAAGATTCTGCTATTGTAACAGGACATATTCTTAATGCAGAATTGTTCAAAAATTTGCATTTTATGGGCAAGAAAGGATGAGAAATTTTCTGCATGGTTCATTTTAACTATTCTATTTTTCTCCTTTCAGATTTTAGATTTATAAATGAAATTCATGCCATTGTTTTGGGTTATTTCATGTGAATGTCTGCAATCTAAAAATTATTTTAAACCCTAGGATCTAGCACCTAGTTTACTTTGATTGTGTTTGTTTTGCAGGTCAAATAGGCTAGGTTGCATGTACGAAACTCTCACATATTCGATTTTGTCGGAATAGGATAGCATCAGACTGAACGTGTTCAATTTTTTTATTTTTTGCATTTCTTTTCATTTTATTTTATTTTTCCAGAAGGTTCAACTTAGTTAAAATAAATACATAAAAATTACAAAATCTAAAAAAAAAAAGTAAAATAATGAACAATCACTAAAGTTTCATGGTGAAATAAACCCACATTGCCCCTTGTTTACAGTTACTTGCAATCACTAAAGTGTTCCAAGCATTTAAATTGATTATATTTATTTGAGATTACTAATACACAGTTGCAAATGCTAATACAGTGGAGACCTTGGAGAAGTTGGTTGTTTAACTTCTTTGCAAGAGGGGATTTGGAGCCCAAATCCTAAAAGAGAGTGTACTTTCACAAATGTGCAAAAATACCACTCAACACGGTCTAGCACAAATCTATCTTCAATCTCTTTTCTCAAGCCCTAACTCAAGGCTTTACTCATCTCTTTTGGATCTGCCCCAAACCTTAACACAAGGTTTGAAAAAATAAATCTACTCTGCTCTCAAGTCTTCTCAATAAATTATCTCAAATTTGCCTTGCAAGCTTCCTCAAAACCTCACACCAAACTGTCCTCAAGTCCTCTCTAAAACTTGCTCAAATCTACTCAATAGGTCCACATAGAACTTGCTCAAATCTGATCAATAGGTCCACACTGAACCTGTTGAAATTTTCTCAATAGGTACACTCAAAACCTGCTCAAATCTGCTCAATAGGTCCACTCAGAACCTATCTAAATCTGCTCAAAAATCTCACACATAACTTGCTTAAATCTTCTCAATAGGTCCACACAGAACTTGCACAACTCTCCTCAACAAGCTCACACAAAACTTGTCCAATCTCATAGAAACATAAAGAGAATTGTTAGAGACTCAATATGTTCTATTCTCAAAAACTCAATCTCATAGAAGCATAAAGAGAATTATTAGAGAATGAATATGTTATATTCTCAAAACTCAATCACTTTCTCAAGTCAATCTCATAGAGGCATAAAGAGAATTGTTAGAGACTCAATATGTTTTATTCTCACAAATTCAATCACTTTCACAACTCAATCTCATAGAAGCATAAAGAGAATTTTTAGAGACTCAATATGTTCTATTCTCAAAAACTTAATCACTTTCTCAACTCAGAATATAGAATAGTTTATTTTATGGAACTTGAACAATCACTTCATACATCCACTTGACTAGGCTCAATGAACTCTACTCAACCAATCGCTTCAAGAAACAACACTTGCTCACAAATCTTAGTCCAAGCATGTATCATCCAACTCAAAGTGTTTCCAATAATGCTCAACAACAAATATCACATAACAATTATACTCATGATCTTTTCAAACCCTAGTTCAAGTTCTTTGCATAACAAATCACTTCAACAACCATGCTCATCAAACAATTTTTAAATCACAACTATCAATTTCAGAAAACCTTGATGCATTAACTCAAACACTTCATAGAACCAATGATGTCAACAACAATGCTAATAAAACAAGGTTTTAATCTCAACTATCAAATCAAAAAACATTGAAACAATAACTCAACCACTTTCAAAAAGGAAACCCTAATCAAGTCCTTTTCACTCGAAACTTAATTTTCAATAAATTCAATCAATCAACTCAACCAAAAATGAATTTGCCCATGCCTTTTTGATGCCAAGGAGTTGTTCTCACAAATCTGTCACTCTCATAAATTTCTCTTTGCAATCACAAAAGGGTTAGAAGACTTGAGTAATACCACAATACAAAAATAATAACAATAACACCTTATTACTCCAACTCAATAATAATATTCACCATAGTCTTCTTATAAAAGAAATAACCCCTTTTATGAGAAATTAATTCACAATAACCTTGATTCTCAATAATGTCAATACTATCCTTCACAAACTCCTCATAACCCCTAATGACAAGTTTTAATTAAATTGCCCCACTTTAATAAAAAAACTTTATGCAAGCCTTATATAAAATAAAATTAATTCATACCCCCTTTTAATTTACCTAAGGCTTAAGACATCATATAACACCCTTATAACTCCACCTGGGCAATTACAAATACTTTAAAAAAATTAAACTTTCCTTGGAGGGTTTCAAACCCTCTATCTCCTCCTTCCCTAAGCACCTTAGCCACGACCAAAGCCGCCATTGAGCCACGTGCTCGCACAACAACCAACAAGCACAACATGCTTGTTATCCTTTGTGAAAATGTGCTCCTAAATAAAAAACCACGTGCACCTTGGGTGCCAAACACGACTTCCCTTTCGCACTGCCTACGATTCAAACATGGAACCCCCTGCATCCAAACAAATCAATGCACCACTAGGCCAAGCTAGCCTATGTGCCCTCAAATCATGCACCTTCTAATTTTGCCTTTTCGTAGCAAACAATTTTTTTTTCACAAGCCCTTTCCTCTTCTTCACATGCAAATTGATATTTGATAAAAGGGTAATTGCCAATGGTTTTTGGAATTGCTTTTATATTAATTTCTTGCCAACCTTAATACGCCAGTGCTAGCTCCTTTGTGAACGTCGACGAAATTATAAGGCTTAAAAGCTTTTTATTTTTAGAAACCCAACTTTTGGTTTATTAAAATATCTTTAGACTTTATAAAACCCACTTTTGCTTTATAAAAAATTATAATAAGAATTATAAATTTTTTATTTGGGTTTTCACCATTGCACATTTAATATTATAATAACCACTATTATAATATTATACCTTTGATAAAGTATCTTTAATATTTATTTATAAAATTTAAATTCACATTGAATTTAAATAATTTATAAAATAAATATTATAACTCCTTTTTACTTCTATATTTTGCATTGTTTCACTTGACCTTTGGCCTTGTTCCTGTATATCAAATAACTATTTTTATCCCCTTTGTTATTTTCTGAAATATTTGGTATTAATTATGACTTCATCTAGTGACATCAATGACAACTTTGACTTAGGGACTCAAAATTTCCAACAATATCCCGCTTTGTCATTGATGGTAACCCATACTCTTATTAGTGAATTATGACCTTTATTTTTGCTTTTTCTCCCCCTGGGACATTGCTTCCCTTGCTCAATGCTCTCTCAAATATAAAATATCTCCACAATACACATATATCTCCCCCTTTGACATCAATGGCAAAGGGTCACCAGTGGGGCTTAGGGCTAATAATGAGCCTCTTAGATTAGCCCCTCATCCACCTCCTCATGAGGTGGTTAATTCTAGGGTGGGAGTATTTCTCCTCCTTGAAGGCACTGTTCTTTACCTTTTGTTTTTTCCTTTCTTTTATGAGTTTCATGAATCCTTTGACTATCTCTATCCAAGTCATCATCCATGTTCCTGTTCTTGTTCACATCTAGGTTCTTGTTCTTGTTCTTGTTCTTGTTCATGTTCCTGTTCTCATCCATATTCTTGTTCCTGTTCATGTTCTCATCCATGTTCCTATTCTTGTTCATGTTCATGTTCTTGTTCATACCTGTTTCTGGAATGTCTACTCTACACCACTTTACTGTGTGGCCATCATTATTGCACTTATAACACTTAATGATATTATTCCTTGGAGGTGCAAATATCTTAGGATTTATCCTAGTGAAGTCATATCCTCTTATTTCATGAACCTTGCAATTCATTGCCTTGTGACCAAATTGATTACATGAGTAGCAATACCCATGTAAAAACTGTCCATTCTTATATTCTCATCTTTCATGTGTCCTAAATTATGAAGCCATGTGCCCAAACCTATGACATGAGAACATCTTGCATTTAAGCTTCCTTGTTTTGACCTCATCGGTATCCTATTCTGATTGTTGTTCCATTTGTATCTTCTTTGTGCATTGTTCATATATTTGTTGAACTCTCTATTTTCCAACTCTTCCTCTGATGTCTGACTTTCTCTTACACTGTTTTCTTCTAAAGTATCTTCATATAAATTTTCCTCTTCAGAACATGAAGTTAACTCTCCTTCCTATTTCTTTTGAGTTTGTTCAAAACCAAGACCTATTTTGTTTGTTGACTTTCTTTGTACCTTGACTATCTTATCCATAATATTTGAGCTATTCTTGAATCCTTTCATATTGATCTTGGAGTCCTCTAAATATTATTTTAGTAGTGCCACTTCTTGTGCTAACTTCTCACATTCCAAGATCTTTGCTTCTAACTTATCTTTGAACATTTTTGTCTTAGCCTTTGATTTTTCTAAATCCTCTATGAGCAATCTTCTCTCTTCATCACATTATTGAAACTAAATTTCAATTTTAGAGTGTTGCTTTCTTACCTTCTTTACAGTGTCAAGGCCATAGATAAGTTCTCCCTTGAGATCATAACCATTCTCTGTTGAATAATCCTCTATTTTTTTTACCTTTGTCCACATCATTAATTTATTTTGGCTTATCTTCTATAGTATCACTTACTTCTTCTAAATCCATTAGAATATTTTCATCTGGTCCTTCAAGTGCATTCTCATATTCATCATCATTGAAACTATAACCATCCCTTGTACAATCATCTTCAAGATGTTCAAATTTACCACATCTAAAACACTTGAGAATAACTGGAGTCCTTTTCTTAACTGGTTTGTTTGTTCTCAATCATAAATAGGACTTCATGTCTATCATTATTTGAAGAACTAGCATCACTATCATTTGAGTATTTACTTGCATTGTCTCCGTAGTAGCTCCTCTTTTATCTTCGAAAGTACTTCCTTCCTTGTCTAATTTTTCTATATTTGATTTTATTTTGGTGTTTGTGTCTTTCAGATTCCCTATACCCGTGATCCTATTTTTCTTCACCATTGTTGTTCTTTGGATCTTTACAATCTATTGCAAAATATCCATACTTTCCACAATTGAAACACTTAACAGATCTTAGATCTATGGGTCTTATGGAACCTTTATCTCTTCTACCATAATTTTCTTCTTCATCACTGGATGACTCATTGCTTGATTCTGACTTCTTACCCTTTATCTTCTTGTTCACTTTGAAAGTAGCCTCTTTGGGAGGGATAGGATCTTTTTTTCTTATCTCAAAAGTTGCAAGCATGCCAAGTAAAGAATTTCTTGTCAGACTATCACTATCAATTGATGTTTCTATAACAAAGATCTTTTCACTATGCCTTTTTGGAAGAGTTATCAAGATCTTATCACAAGCATCAGATTCATCAACCTTCATTCCAAGACCTCTCATCTCATGTACAAGTTCATCAATATTACTGAGATAGTCACGAATGTTTCATCATCCCGCATTCTTAGATTTTAAAATTATCCTTTGGTATTTCTTATCTTAGCTTTCCTAACACCTTTATCTCCTTCATATATGTCATGCAGTAGTTCCCACATTTATTTTATTGTTTTACAATTTGTAACCTTTATAGATTCTGATCTACACAATCCTTTTATAATTGCATTCATAGATCTTGAATTTGCATGCATTAGAAGCTTACCTTCCTTATCTATAGGAGGATTGATTGTTGAATCATATTCAAGTTCCACTACATCCCAAACTTTATTGCCAAGTGCCATCAAGTGAAACCTCATCAACATACACCAATACAAGAAGTCACTTCCATCAAATACTAGTACTGTATTATTGATGGACCTGTCCCTTTGATCCTTTTGATCCATTGTGTTCTTGATTGCTTTTCCTTCAAGTTGTCAAACTCTTTTGAAGGAACCCGCTTTGATACCAATTGAAGAACACAAGATTATACTAAGAGGGGGGTGAATAGTATAAGATAACTTTTTACTTTTTATCTCAAAAAATTATATGCAATGTAAAGATAGCAATATCAATAGTAGTAATCAAAGCAATGTACACAACACCATACACAATAGAGACATAAAAATTTATGTGGTTCACCTAAATATGGCTACTTCCACGGAGAAAATCTTTCACTAAATTTTCTCAATCAATATTTTGGGAATCCTTCCCAATTACAATGTTTATGGACATTTGTCCAAAGGAGACACCAATCCCCTAAATTAGTTTTATGGATCTCTATCCACAGGAGAACTCCTTTTCCTCCATTGCATTGATTGGTGGATCTCTCTCCACTTAAAGAATCTTGTCCTTACTCAGAAGACTTGTCCTCACTAACCTGGCTGATGGATCTCTATCCACTAGAGACTCCGTCATCTCTACTCTATCACCTCTAAATATCTATCTCAATTCTGTACTAAACACAGTCCAGTCAGTCTAGCACATTTCTTCTCAACTATTGTACTAGACACAATCTAGTCGATCTAGCACAAGTCTGCTCAACAAATATTCTCAAGTTTGTAATAAAAATAGTTCATTTGGTCTAGCATAAATCTACTTAATCTCTATCTTTGGTCTGGCACAAACCTATCCTAAAATATGCACCAAAATCTGCTCTCTAATCTAAACTAAACATAATCCAGTTGGTCTAGCACAAATCTATCTTCAATCTATGTTCTCAAGACCTAACTCAATGCTCGACTCATCTCTACTGGATCTACCCCAAACATTAACTCAAGGTTTGAACAAATCAATCAAATCTACTCTCAAGTCTTAACAAAAACTTGTCTCAAATCTACATTTCAAGATTCATCAAAAGTTCACACCAAACCATCCACAAGTCCTCTCTAGAACTTGCTCAAATCTGCTCAATAGGTCCACACAGAACCTGCTCAAATTTGCTCAATAGGTCCACACAGAACCTGCTCAAATTTTCTCAATAGTTCCACTTAGAACCTACTCAAATATGTTCAACATGTCCACTTAGAACCTATCTAAATCTACTGAATAAGCTCACACATAACTTGCACAAATATTCTCAATAGGTCCACACAGAACCTGCACAACTTTGCTCAACAAGCTTACAAAGAATTTGTCCAATATCATAGAAACATAACGAGAATTGTTAGAGACTCAATTTGTTCTATTCTCAAAAACTCAATATATTTCTCAAATCAATCTCATAGAAGCATAAAGAGAATTTTTAGAGACTCGATATGTTATATTCTTAAAAATTAATCACTTTATCAATTCAATCTCATAGAAGCATAAAGAGAATTATCAGAGACTCAATATGTTCTATTCTCACAAACTCAATCACTTTCACAAATCAATCTCATAGAATCATAAAGAGAATTGTTAGAGACTCAATATGTTCTATTCTCAAAAACTCAATCACTTTCTCAACTCATAATATAGAATAGTTTATTTTATGGAACTTGAAAAATCACTTCATACATCCACTTGAATAGGCTCAATAAACTCTACTCAACCAATCACTTCAAGAAACAACACTTGCTCACAAACCCTAGTCCAAGCATGTATCACCCAACTCAAAATGTTTCCAACAATGCTCAACAACAAATATCACATAACAATGATACTCATGATCTTTTCAAACCCTAGTTCAAGTTCTTTGCATAACAAATCACTTCAACAACCCTGCTCATCAAACAATGTTTTAATCACAACTCTCAACTTCAAAAAACCTTGAAGCATTAACTCAAACACTTCACTCAACCAATGATCTCAACAACAATGCTAATAAAAAAAGGTTTTAATCTCAAATATCAAATTAGAAAACCTTGAAGCAATAACTCAACCACTTTTAAAAAGGAAACCCTAATCAAGTCCTTTTCACTTGAAACTTAATTTTCAATAAATTCAATCAATCAACTCAACCAAGAAGGAATTTGACCATATATTTTTTATGCCAAGGAGTTGTTCTCACAAATTTGCCACTCTCATAAATTTTTCTTTCCAATCACAAAAGGGTTAGAAGACTTGAGTAATACCACAATACAAAAATAATAACTCATTAACATCTTATTACTCCAACTCAATAATAATTTTCACCATAGTCTTCTTATAAAATAAATAACCCATTTTATGAGAAATTAATTCACAATAACATTCATTCTCAATAATGTCAATACTATCCTTCACAAACTCCTCATAACCCCTAATGACAAGTTTTAATTAAATTGCCCCACTTTAATAAAAAACACTTTATTCAAGCCATATAAAATAAAATTTAATCATAGCCCACTTTTAATTTCCCTAAGGCTTAACACATCATATAACACCCTTATAACTCCATGTGGGCAATTACAAATACTTTAAAAAAATTAAACTTGCCTTGGAGGGTTTCGAACCCTCTATCTCCTCCTTCCCTAAGCAGCTTAGCCATGACCAAAGCCATCGTCGAGCCATGCGCTCGCATAACAACCAACAAGAACAACATGCTTGCTATCCTTTGTAAAAACATGCTCCTTCAATAAAAAACCGCGTGTGCCTTGGGCGCCAAACACGTCTTCCCTTTCACACTGCCTGCGATTTGAATGCGGGACCTCCTGCATCCAAACAACTCAATGCACCACTAGGCCAAGCTAGCCTATGTGCCCTCAAATCGTGCACCTTCTACTTTTCTCCTTTTCGCAGCAAACAAAAATGTTTTTCATGAGCTCTTTCCTCTTCTTCACATGCAATTCAATATTCGAGAAAAGGGTAATTGCCAATGGTTTTGGAAATGCTTTTATATTAATTTCTTGCCAACCTTAATACGTCGGTGCTAGCTCCTTCGTGAACGTCGGCAAAATTATAAGGCTTAAAAGCCTTTTATTTAAAAAACCCAACTTTGGGTTTATTAAAATATCTTTAGACTTTATAAAACCCACTTTTGCCTTATAAAAAATTATAATAAGAATTATAAATGTTTTATTTGGGTTTTCACCATGGCACATTTAATATTATAATAACCACTATTATAATATTATACCTTTGACAAATTACCTTTAATATTTATTTATAAAATTTAAATTCACACTGAATTTAAATAATTTATAAAATAAATATTATAACTCCCTTTTTACTTTTGTCTTTTGCACTGTTTCGCTTGATCTTTTGCCTTCTTCTTGGATATCAAATAACTATTTTTATCTCCTTTGTTTCTTGCTGAAATATTTTGTATTAATTATGGCTTCATCTGGTGACATCAATGAAAAATTTGACTTAGGGACTCAAAATGTCCAACAACTATCTTGATCCAAGGTGATCATAAAAATTTCACATTTTCCCAAGGTAACAATGCTAACAGTCCTAGTCTGGTCAAGCGATGTTTCACTATCATTATATTACATATCCTCCATCAACTCATTGCTTGAGGGGGTAGTCAACACCATAAAATTTACATTTCAAAATCAAGTCAATAATCAAACACTCAAAAGTTAAAATTGTGTTCATCCAAGAATCATTGCCAAAAATGATCATACACCCTCCTTACTAGGGTAAAAGCAAAAATATCAATAAAAAAATGCTTGGTAGATCTAAAGCCTAATTCCCGTAGACTAATAACATCTATCCATGGACAAAGAGATACCAATATTAAAAAATTCCATCAATATGTTGGAAGTAATGACTCAATGACATACACCTTTCCCATGCTTGGCACATCTCATGTTGACTTTAATCACCTTAACCATTTTAGATCATCTATTTTTTCTCTACATTGTGCTTTTGCACAAAGCATCCCAAAAATGGGTATATGTAGATACCTAAATGCATAATTTGTGAGGAGACTCCTAAAATGACTCCTTTCTAACTCACACCCTCCATATTAGATAGCCTTAGGGTTAATCTAATAATTTCCCTAAGAAATAGTCAACATTCCCCATAGGAAGCTTGATCCTTTTGATCCAAGACAATCTCAAGGTTAGGATCATCTCGACCAGAGATGGTCATAGGCAGGCCAACCTAGCTAAGATTTTGATTGTCCCTTCCATGGTAGGCCTATCTATTACTCCATTAGACCAAAGATAAAAAAAAATTAACTAGTAGTATAACTACCTATTACGTAGTGTATGAAATTGCATCGACATCGGATGCCTTGCATGAAATAATTTTTTTAATTACATGTAAAAATTCAGTGGTATGTATCTACTTTTTCATGTAGATTGTTATAAAAATATTTAATCCATTCAAACTAACCTTGAGCAGAACCAAACTTTTTGAGAATATTACATAGAAACTCCAACAAACCCTATCATATGCTTTGTTCATATCTAATTTCATAAACATACCTAGTTTTTCATTGAGTGAAGAGAATGTATGGACTCCTATGCAATTATTACATAATCAAGAGTTTTTTTACCACAAACAAAACCACCTTATTCCTTTGGGATAACACAATCTAGAATGTTTTTCAACCTGTTTGCCATAATTTTTAAATAATATTACAAATCATATCACGAAGGATTATTAGATAAAAAATATCAAAATATCTTGCCTTTCTTAGGAACCAATGTAATAAAAGTGGTATTTATCTTACTTATTATAGCCTTCCTTTTCTAGGCCTCTTCAACCACAACCAACATATCACTTTTTAATAGATCCCAAATTTTTTGAAATTTTTTTGTAAGAAATCCATAGGGGCCAAGTGCCTTGTTAGGATGGAAAGAGAAAACTACTTCATGTAGCTCCTCCATAGATATATTATTCATCAAGCTTTCATTTTTTTCCCTATGTAATAATTGATGGAATATTTTGCAAAATCTTACCTTATGCCTCCTTATCTTGCCCAATATCTGACAAAATATTTTTGAAATAATTAATTACTTCCTTTTTTTCTTCCTTATTATTTATTCTATATGGAGTTAAAATTATATTTAGGCAACAAAAAAATTATTTTTGTTGTAGAGTGAAAACTTTATAACTCCTTCCTTAAGCCATTTCTCCATAGATTTTTGGAACCATTATATATTTGCATGATCCAGTGCACTAGTGACATACAAGTACATACATTTGCATGATCTAATGCATTAGTCGCATACAAGTACAAACAATATAGTGGTTAGGTTGTGCACCTTGGAGATAGGAGGTTGGGAGTTCAATTCTTTGTCTTGATCACCATAGATGCATTTTAGCCTCCTACTCATTCATCTTCTAGCTAGGAGTAGTGTGATTCATCGATAATTTTTTTTACAACTTTAGAATGAAGTCAAATAAAGGATTTGACATTATTATCTCATGTCACATATGCATTTACAACACAATGGTTAGGTTCTCTACTTGCAATGGATAGGTAACCATATCAAATTACTATAAACAACCTATTTTTGAAGAGATTTTATGAGTAATGGATGGCTATGACTAAGTTAAAGGAGGTCTCTTCCCACCTCAACTAATTGCATGGAATAATGGTTAGGTGGCTCATTTGAGGTGAAGAAGTGTTGGATTTAAACCTTATTAGTGATCCTCTTTTGTATGGTAGGAATTTTTAGCCATATTGCATGATCAATTTGTTCTCACTTTACCTTTCTTCTTGGTTACACAAGAGGCACAATGATTCACTTTTTTTTTTAAATTGAGGCATATCAAGTTTTATTAGCACTATATCTAAACCCATAATTAACAAAAATGGTCAAAAAATCCCATTAATTAAGTTTGAAACATATTCGTATATCAAAACTATCATTTTAAACAATTTGACATTGTTAAGAAAGTATTAATAAATATAAAATAAAATATTCTCTAATATATTATAGCAAACAAAGTAAAATATTTTGCAACCTTATTTAAGTCCTCCAAGATTTTCCCTTGAAGTGTTATAGTTTTCAATATTTTTTTAAATTTTCAAAAAAGTTCACCCATGTTATGGTAAATATTTTCAAAATTCATTAATAGGTTCTTGAGTGAATATTTTATATGGTCTTGCATGTATCTTAAAAACATATCATTTTTAAATCCATAAAACAATATTGGTTAGATTTTTATTATAAATTTTAGTTATGTTAATGAAAGTTTATTCATTTATGTAATTTTTATTATGATTTTTATATTTTTGGTTCATTTACATGTCACAGCTTACATAAAGTGGAGTTTTTATTTTAGAATTAATTACAAAATCAAATTCCTATGACATGTCATCAATGTTATAACGTAAATATTAAATACCTACAAATAGAAAAGTAATAAGAGAAAACCAAAAAGTAATAAGAGCTAACAATAATAGGTGTAACACATGTAATCAAAGTAAAAAGAAGGTGATACATTTTGTACATTCCAAGAGATTAAAATTATTTTTTATTTAATGTAATAGATAATAAATATCCTAACTCTATGGATAAGAACTGATCCTCTAATATGAGAGGGAGATCGAGTGGGAGAGAATAGGATAGTTTTTCTAGTGGAAGAGGTGGAAGTGGTGTGCCCTGGTCAAAGGTTGTCATCATTCTTAATCCCTATTTTAGTTTTAAATTATGGCTCAAAGATTTGAAGGTTTTAAAAGCTATTGGACTTGGGGTGGGTGATCTTCCCATGATTGTTGGCTTTATTTTTAAGTTTAGGTCTCTAGTTAAAATACTATAATATTTGTCTTTGTAAAATATTGTTTAGGACCAATATTTCTCTCAGATTTCAAATTCTCCCTTGAGCAGGAAAAGGATTGTGAATGGTAACTTAGCTTACCTGAGATTTCAAATTTTTCTTCAAGCCAAAAAAGGATTGATAGTGGTGATTTGGATGTTCCTAAGGTGAAGGCGAGTTTCGAGATGAAGGCATTTGTTGTGATCATAGATCCAAATAATTCCCTTCAAGATTTTGTCCTGAGGTGATTTCTAGCACTACGAGTGAAGTTCCTAAAAAATCCCTTCAAGTATTTCCCCCTTCTTCTTTGGTCGAGAATATTTTTCTCATAGTTTAAATGGTTGTTCAAGTGGTAATTTGGATGTTGTTGGTATTGCAACAATTTGTATTGGTGGTCAGTCCATGGGACTATGAGGGTCTCCTCTTCCTCCACATAGCGGCTCTATTGTTTCCCAGCTACATCTATTATTCACTTATGATATTATTTTTTGTGTACCTTTTTCTTTGGTTGTAGCTCTTTATAAAATTTTCTTGGGCTATGCTTTACAGGATATATCAATTTTTTTAGCTTTGATCTTATGTATTTTTCCTTTTTGTTTTCTCTAGCTATTGAGATATCCTAATATTTTTTTTCTCTTTGTATGGTTCTTTCATGGTTTTCCTTATTGCTCTACATTCTTCATAATATCATGGATTTATAGGTAAGCTTTAAAGTTTTATTTTCCTAGGTTTCAAATTTTTGCATAATTTCAAGGCTTCTCTGATTATATCCATTTCTTTACTACTATCAAAAGTATATGTTTGAGAAATATATATCCTCTTTATTTACTCTCTTTGAATATTCTACTTGAGTGATGTTTTGAAAAGTTTTTTTTTCTATCATAGATATATTTCTAGTTGTCTTACTTTTAGTTACTTGAAGATGTTTTCCTTTCCTACTTTCTCGCATTTGGATATTTATTGCATTGAATTGTGACCATATTTAGCTCCATGAAAACTACTTCACTTTCTAGATATTTTATCCTTGAAATAAATTTTGATGAGCAAATAACATAATCAATTACACTATGTCCATTATGTCTTTTTTATTATTAGGTAGTTAGTGAGGGTTTTGAGAGGGACCCACAACCCAATACAAAACTTCGAAAGGAGGCCAAAATCAATAACCCAAAGGAATCCAAAACAAAACGAGGCGATTAACAATGATCAAACAAGAAAAATATTCCTGAGGACAAAGGGAAACAAGGGATAAACTAAAAAGCAACCCCAGACAAATAGATAAAAAAATTTAGGACATGGTTTGGGGGTTGAAGTCCAAAATTTTATGCGAGGACATCAACTCCAGAACACTGCCCATCAATTTGTTCATGTCCTCGATAAAATCCAGCGCAATATTTAGGGTACCTACAATCAAATTCTACTTATTATCAATTTTTTTAATAGCCTGAATAAGGGAATTATGAGGGTCTAATTCACAATATTAAAATTTAAGGTTCGCCATTTACATGATTGGGAAGCCACAAACCCATCAAGGTGAACCACGTTCCCAGGATAGACCACGTGACTCGAAGGACCAAACAAGGATCCTATCTTCAATCCAGGTGCCACATGGGATTCCAAAAACCCCAAGAAAATAAGGCAAAGATGAAGAACAGTTAATAGGGTTCCACTTAATCTAGGCCAAATAGATTAGCATCGAAAATGGAGATGAGATCCTTGGGAAAGTTCGATAGCCAATCAAACCTACCCAAATGGACCATATCTCAATTTTCCAAGAAATATGCCCCTTAATTAGCTTCACACCACACATTAATAATTTGGATGACCTCCATACACTATAATATTCTTTAGGTTTCATATACCATGTTATAGAGGCACCAATTTGAAGGATTAGCAGAGTTAAATATAATAATAATGCTTAAGGAGTCCCCTTCCACCACCACATTCTTAAACCCTAAATCTTGAAGTAACGACACACTCACTGCTCTGGATTCAGTAAAAAGGAATATTGGATAGAGATATGTTCAGTTAAGGCAGCCACCATCTTGCCCCTAGAATCTCTAATAATATATCTAGCACCAACCATGCCCAAGTTTTCTATAGATGCACCATCAAAGTTGATATTCACCTAGTGGGGGTTTCATCTAGCTTGAAGTCTTGTGTTTGGAAGAGCACCCTATGAAGTAACAGAGGTTAAGCCTAGGGTGCACTCCAAAGACCTTCACATTTTCAACCACTACCTACAAGGTGAATTTATATGTTTGGAAGAGCACCCTATGAAGTAATAGGTTTGATTTTGTTATTCTTGCTGCTTACTAAGGACCTTCGCATTTTCAACCACTGCCTACAAGGCTCTCATGCCTACCTAGTGAAAGCTCTACTCAACATTTTTGAATACCCATTTATTTCTTTCTTTCCAGGTCTTCCACATAATGTGTGGGAGGATCAATCCTCATAAGCTTCTCAACCTTAGCGCATAAAAAAGTGATTCCCACTGAATGGTTACTTTCATGAGAGAGTTGATAAACACCCAATTGACTGCCAGAATTCCCAGCACCACCTCACAATCACATTTAAAACTCAAGGCTAGATTCACAGAGATAGCATCTACTTGGTAGGACTAAACCACACTTCTTTAGATTTTCAATGAAGATAATTTTATCCTGATCTGCAAGCCAAAAAAATATATTAATTTTTGGAAGCATATCTAGCATCTACTTGGTAGGACCAAACCACGCTTATTTAGATTTTCAATGAAGAGAATTTTTTCCTGAGTTGCAAGCCAAAAAAATATATTAATTTTTGGAAGCAGATCCTTTTTCAATACCTTAAATTTTGGTCTCCACAAGAAGAAGTCAAGCTCCGATAGTCTATACGCATATTGGAAAAAAATAAACCAGCTATCCATTATGTATTTTTTCAATGAGTTTACACGAGTTTTTATAAGCAATCTCGATCCCCTCATACCGAGTGGGGTTTGAACCTTGAACCTCTCAAAGAGAGGCCAACGCACTTACCACTACATTAAGCTTACATCTTATGTCCATTATGTCTTTGAAAACTATATTTTCTAGATTTTTACTTCATGTTTATGTCATTAAAGATGATCAATCCCTCTATGCTACATTTTTTAAGAAGTTATTCTCCATAATGTGTGATGGATCCTTTACTGTCATATAAGGACCTTAACCAACAATGATCCACCTCTTCTTCCAACCATAGTGGATTATCATTTATGCCTTAATTATTCTCTAAAAGGCTTGCTTATCTATTTTCTATCATGGTGTTAAAGCCACCACTAAAACCACCTATCCAAGCTTGCTAGATTTTGTGATGTATTTTGCCAATGCCATATATGGATCCTCATGATCTAAGCCATGTTTATTTTAAAACTCTAATTTTTCTATAGAAAAATAACAAGCTATAAAGCTAATCAATTTATCATTATATGTGAATTGAATCTATATATAGTATGGGTCTTCTCTCTCAACCTATACAATTCTACCCTAAGACTTTTTATTAGTATTGCTACTCCTCCATGTCCATTTCTATTTTTAATGCTTCATTTCATACTGGTAGTTTTTTGCATCCTTAACAATTTAGAATATTGCATCCATGACAATTCCAACTCACCAATGTTAAGTGTTCCTAGTAGGCCCTAATTTCCTATTTATTTTTGTGTGTTCTATTTATAATGCATGCTTTCTCATTTTTAAACCATACCATTTTACCCTAACTCCTTGCTATCTTTACCATTTCCCATTCTACTCTCTTCTCTTCTTGTTGCATAGGAGTAAGATTGTCATCTAGGTAAACATGTGATCCTTGTAGTAATCCTCTACTTCAAAGTACCTATATTTTATCTCCTCTACTAAAAATTGTGACTCAAATTGGTTTAGCTCTCATGTATTTTCTTACTCTTTCCAGTTTATATGCTTGATGAATTTATCCGCTTCAATGAAGTTTATCGAAAAGAGAAACCCTTGTTAAGTTGGTTACATTTTCTAGTTTTTCATGTTGTTTTATTTCCTTAATGATGATGTTTACTGACCTATTTTTTCTTTCATTTTCTTCTATCAGTTGCATTCTAATTTGTTTATCTATTAAATCTCTTTATTCCTTTGCATTGGTTTTTGGATCTCTTACAACCTATGCCCATAATCTAGTCTACTTTAATTCATTTTGAAATTATTATTATTTTATCTCTATGTTTGTAGTTGTTGCCTAAATTTCTTATATGTGTAATAAATTACCTACATTTTTTTTCTTTGTTGATCTACAACTCAATTTGAATATGATATGCATTTATAGAATCATTACCACTGCATAAGCCCATGATAGTGGAGGATTTCAGCTCCACTAGTGCTATCTCCAACATATTGATTTAAACTTCTTTAAAAATTATTTCTTGTTATTCCATGATGTGGCTTTGCTTTTCCCTCATGACTATAGCCAATTTCAATGTCTCATGCTTTAAGGACCCTATGCATTCTTCTAAAACTTAGTAGATCATGAGATGGGCTAGCTATGGTATCAACTAATAGATTCAATTCAATCTAGCCTATTTTCACTTTGCCTCCTTTGTGTTGTGGGGTTGCCACCAGGGTTATCCACAGTGGCAAATATTCACAAATTGGGAGAATATTAGGATTTCCAAAATTGGAAATTGGTGAATACGAGGACCCTCGACGTCGGCCCATTCACCTAAAATTTTTAGGATCAATTTTGTTTTAGGTTCAATTCGCCACAATATATATCCAAACATAGGCATATTTATACTCATTGGAAAGCTCTTTTCAATATTGATCTAATGGTGGTGTTTTTATGAAGTTAAAGATGATTTAATAGGTCAAAAGTGGAGCCAAATATGACCTTATATTTTAGGGCTGCAAATACCCCAAATTTTGGTATGAAGATGCTCGATTTAATTTTTGTAGGATTCTCTATGATTCACCCTGATTTTGATGAGGATTCACCATTTTTTTACAAGTATATTTTGAGTCCAACCCCTTATGCATAACCCTAGTTTCCACTATACGATAGAATGTGTACACCTGTAGTTTTGCAATACCTAACCTTGGCTCCACCAAATGTATTTATTCATTCAAACTTTTGTACCATAAAATAAAAATAATTAGAGAAGAAAGAATATTAGGCATTTGGGTTTGAAGGTTTTCCTAGTCTTGTCTTTATCTTTCCTATATACTTTCCTTTGTTTACACTATGATCTTGTGAGAAAGAACCTTTGCACATACACCCACATCTATCAGCTCCACCTATATCTATCAAATACATTAAAATTTACATCCACTACTTTAATCTACCTCTACTTTTGAAATTTATCTCCTCCACTTGAGTTTATCTTTGCCTCCTTACTTCTTTCTGTCTCTCCCTTTACATTCTACTTCCACCACTTGGATATGCTTTACCTCCTTGTGTTTTTCTTTGCTTCTACGTTCCTAGCTCTACCTCTACCTTTACCTTCATGTTTCCACCTCTCCTTATAAAAATTAAAGTGTATATAGCTTGATTGGTTATCAAAAATAACCAAAATTTGAACTATAAACCTACAATAGTATGTTTACCATTTTTAAATATAATCTGCACAAAAACCAATTTTCATTTTCCTTGACAAATGCAAAAGAGAATCGAACTGGTTATCTTTAACCATGATTATATTTTAAATTAAAAATAAAATTTAAAATTTAAAAGAAAAAAACCATTACAATCTTGAAATGTAAGGCACTTTAAAAATCAAAGTAACAACTAACCGAAAGAGAATGAGCTCTTAGATCAATATAACATAAAATAAATTATATCAGATTTCACTCCTTAAAAATCATTGAAATCCTTTTCTTGGTATTATTGTCATTAAAGTAAATTTTCACGTTTCTAATTCCTAGGTTATAGGAGATAATTTTTATAATTATATAAAACCTTATTAAAATTATATTTAAATGTTATATTTTAAAAAATAAAACTTTAAGTTTATATTTAAAATTAAAAAAAAAACATTATAATTTTTATTAAAAAAAAAACTTAAACTTTTATTTAAAATTAAAAAAAAAAAATTATAATTACAGCACGTAGCATCTCTTCCTCCAACAAAATAATCAGACAACCTGGTATACTTGATACTTAAAAATCTTTAAAAAATTATTCGCCTATATTTTCTATTTGCTGCATGTGTATGATAATTGAGACAAATATGCGGACCCTTCTTTCTAAGATGCCATGGACCACTTACAGAAAGTGGAAAAAAACATAGCACTGTATACATATTGATTATTTATTGATACCATACTGAGTACTTGCGTTACTCAAGGAACATGGGAAGTCGATACGACAACAGTAACAGTTACAGCATCAATATGGTTTCGCGCATGTCCGTCCAAGGACAAGCTCCATCAATTTTGTCATTCCCATTCAACTATTTTAAATACACAGTAAATTAAGAAAGACAATATGGTGAAACCTGTGTGGGCTTATCTGATTTGTACTGCACATGAGTGAACTTTAGAACTTTGACTCAGGACATACCTCAAAACCTCTCTTCTACGAGAGATTTTAAATAAACTACACCGAACTTATGCTTGCACAGCTTATGTGATGTTGAAAAACATTACAACTACAGTGGAAAATGTCTTCGCTTAAAATGACCCTCAATGTTTAAACAAAAGGAGACAACTACAATTTTATTATATGGATGGTCTGATTGTAATCTCTTTTACTTTTTATTCAATATAATTATTGATTCCAAACAGACCACCCTAGGATATGAAACCTAAGCAGTCAACTATTACAAAAAAACAACTAAGATACAGTCACAAGTGTCTCAATAAAATTTTTTTAATATACTTTGTGCCGAGGAGAATGGGATGCCATAGACTTTAATTTATTGCAAAGGCGGAACGCTTTATCTAGGATCGAGAATCAACCATTAATACCTTATAATTCTTTTTCATAAAAAAAATTATTTTTACTATTTTAGTTTTATTCGATTGGACAAGACTTTAAAACTTAAAATAAAAAATTTAAATTTTAAAATCTAAAAATATAATTTTATACCATACTTCATTACTAAGATTTAAACTTTAAAATTTTATACATACTTCAGTATGGAACAATAAACAGCAGCTGATAGAGGGCGTAATATTTTATGATCAACAGGATGATCTTCCAAATCTAGTTTAATGACAAATGATTTCTTCCCATATATTTCTCTGTACTCTGTACTTGTGGAAATAAATTCGAAAGGGAATCTCATAGTTTTCAAAGCCCATAAAAGCTATGGTCCATAGAATGCATTTTAAGTAATTCTTTTTCTGAGGTGATTCTTTCTATGCTATAGGTGATGGGTTGGAGATTGACATATAGGCTCTTCACTAGATTCCTATCTATACATTAGAGCGACCTTAATTATTCCCATATTACGTGTATGACGTAGACTGACAACTAATATATATATATATATATATAGCATTCTAGACCCAACGAGATTCTTTGCATATTGATAAGCCCATACCTCTTATCCTAAAATATATTTATATATATAAATAAGAATATTAAAAAATCGTTTGTATACCTATGCTAGATATGGACAAGTAAAACTATTTCCTACGTACACTACTTTTCTGTTTTAACAGTTTTAAAAAGGATTTTTTCTACATATTATATGAGATTTTTTAAGAAGTCAGGTAAAATAATTTTGTATGTTGTTGAGATCATACAATAATAATTTTTATCATAAATATTTTTTAATATAATATATAATTATGTATAAAATAATCTTCTTATGAAACATGTTATTTATAATTGCTCACAAGATTTAAACTTAAAAACCTCCTATTTAAAATCTGAAATCTTTATTATTAAATTCATGTGCAACACTGTAATGATTTAAGCTTTATTCTGTTTACTAAAAATCTAATTTCAAACCACCACAAAATATATGTATAAATAAACTTGTTATATATAAATAATGTGATAATCTTTTTATGAGATTAAAAAAAGGACGGCGTTATTTAATGAAAGAAAAACCTGCACATATGTTCAACATGCTTTGTTTTCGTTCACTTGTTAAGTTGTTATTATTTTATCTGTCCAACAAAATATTTAATCAAAGTTAAATTAACCAATCCGAGTGACATTTACCAGACATACTAGAATATAGAATAAAATTTATAAACACGAAGGTGGACAAAACAAAACCTTTAGTGCATAGCTTGTATGGGATAAAAATATTGTCACAACATCGTTCCATAGCAGTACTACCCAATTGTTATTTGGTTGATTTTTAATTGGTTACAGCTCACGTCTTACGTCTTACGTCTTATATCTGCAAATTATTTCTCAAAAAGTACATTCTTCCATTTTCTTATTTGTTTTAACATTATATGTCTTGACTTAAGATTATTATAAGAAGTATTTTAAATATCTTAATACTTCAATTTGTAGTTGTCTGTTGCTATTAAAATGAGGAACTCCCGCTCTAACAATTTCCTATAGTTGATGCTTACTATTTCTATTGCATGTAAGGACCTTGTTTTATAAGACGGAAAGATGGAAGAAGTGGATGTTATTAATTGGGTCCGAGTAATCTTCATCTATATATCCATCCACTTATTACTTCGGGGAGATATGAAGACCTGTATTTTTTGGCTTGATAAAAAAGGTTGAACTCGGTTTCTCTGTCCTTAATAAATTATATCTTTCTTCTTTAGAGCTTGAGAATTTACAAATAAATAAATTTTTCATCTCAATTGAGATGTTATAGTTAAAAATCTACATCATTTTACATAAATTGTTTGAATTCTTGATTTTCATTTTTCTGGATCTTTTCAAATCTATGTATGAATACAATTATTCCAGAATTTAACATCTTTCTTGAAATTTTCCAATAGCAGCCTTCACAATGTCAAAACTACACCACTACTATCTATGCCTTGCATCTTAGTAGAGTAATATTTCCAAAACATCGCACTAATATAGTCTGCTTTCCCAAATCTGAATTGCTAGTTTCCTTCCTGAAACACAAGTGCAACCACAAAAATTATAATAAAAAGTCTAAATGACCACACATTATTGTTCAGATATTTTTTTTTCAAAAACATTAAAGTAAATCTTAATCATTAATTGATTTAGGCAATCAACAATTTTTTTTGGCTTCAACTAAACTTTCTACTACTTTCTACTTCCTTTAACCATGGAAAGGAGATGATAACTTCACGATATTCAATTAAAACCCCTCTATTGGCTAGCTTATTTGCACATTTGTTTCCTTCTCTTAATATATGTGTAAACCCGATTTCTTCAAACTCTTTAGCAAGATCTTGAATTTCCACAATTATCTCTTGTATGTTCCATGGAGCCTTTGCTTTCCTCAAAATTGCATTTATTACTCTGAGAGAATCACCTTCCATCCAAACTCTATTCCATTTCATTTGTTTACATACTTTTAACCCTTCTAAAGCTGCTCAAGCTCCAACTTCATTATTTTTCTTAAATACACAATTGAAAGCATAATGAGACAAAATATCTCCTCTATTATTTCTAATTATTCCTCCTCCTCTTGTTGGTTCTATGTTTCCTTTAGATGCTCCATAAAAATTCAATTTAACCTACTCCACATCTGGTCATTTCCACTTTATATTCTTTAACTTGTTTTTTTCTTCTCTTGTACCCAACATCATAATTTCATTTAATGAATTTCTCCATCTATCATGACTCTCTACTTCTAAATTAGGGATTGGGTGAGTTGATAGGGTTGGTTTAGACTCCTTTATGGCTAAACATATCTTCTTTTTCATTACTTCTAAATTATTTTCATTTCCTTTAAAAATTATTCTATTCCTTTCTAGCCATATAGTCCAAAGTATTGTATCTTTTGATATATCCCATATTGTCTATAAAGCCTCACTTTTATAAGTGTTCTACCATTGCTTTAACCAATCTTCATTTTTTCTATTCATCACCATGCATTTACCAAACATATTAAGAATCCATTGCCATAGATTCCAAACTATTGAGCAATGTCCCAAGAGATGGTCAATACTCTCCTACTTCTTATTACTAAAAACACATATAGAGGGGCCATGAAAATTCCTTTTTCATAAGGTTATCCCATGATGAAATTCTTCTATGACCTACTAGCCAAACAAATATTTTAACTTTAGGAATGCCTGGGCTATCCCAAATATCTCTTCAAATTCTAGTGATATTATTACTATGTTGGTGTTGAACATTATATCCACTTCTTGTTGTTTATTATCTTGAGCTATTCAATTCCTACATCAATTTATCCTTGGCACCCCTCGAAATAATTACGGTTGTTATATCTCTACTCAATTGCCTCCTAGCATCAATGTCTTGTATACTTGTAAAAAAAAATTCTTTCCATTTGTATCTTCCTTCTCGATCCTTGTACAAATTTTTTGAAACCCTATCATCGTATTTTTCTTGAAGAAATCTCATCCAAGGTTTCAAAACTAGATCTAAATTGAGTGGTTTTTTATCACACCAAGTATCCATCCAAATAGATTTTTTTCTCTAGTTCTCACCACCCATATTAAACCTTTAACCATAAAATAAATAGATTTTTTTAAATAATTCCAAAGAGCAAAACCATTTGGAAGAGAGAATGCAGTAAATATTAAACTTGGGTCATTAGGATCAACATGCTTAGAAAAATTCTTACCCATTGTCTTTGAATCTCTTTGTACAATCTCCCTATAACTTTTCCCCTAAGAGTTAAGTTTGCATCTGTAAGAGCTCTTAAATCAAGACCTCCCCTAGTTTTATCATCACACAACTTGATCCATTTCACCAAAGAAATTTTTCTTTTATCATGTAAACCTGACCATAAAAAGGATTGCATAATAAAAATTAAACTTTTTCAATTGATTTTGGCATAGAATAGAAAGGCATATAATATGTTGGAATGGCTTATAAGACTGATTTAATTAACTGCACTCTTCATGATAATGATAACCATATACCTTTCCAAGATGGAATTTTATTTTAAAATTTACTAATAATTGGATTCCATAAATATATCCTCATTCTCCCCTTAAATAAAGGCATCCCTAGATACGTTTTTGGTAAATTTACCTCATCCCTTTGAAGCAACCTATAAAATATTGCTTTGATATTAGCAGGAGTGTTAAGAAATTAATTTTTGGATTTATTCCTATTAATTTTCTCTCCTAAAGCTCTTTTGTACTCTTTTAAAAATTTATTCAAAGCTCCAGCTTAATTTATCCATGTCCTTCCAAAAAGGGTTGTATTGTCTACAAACTATTGATGTGTGATGTTATTGAAGTTATTACTAAACATAAGTCCACTTATAAACCCATCTTTGTAAGCCTTATTTAAGTTCCTACTAAAAACATTTGCCATAATAATGAACAAATAAGGAGATAGAGGATCTCCTTGTCTAAGGCCTCTCTTGGATTTAAAAGATTCTATCACTAATCCATTGACCAACACTGAATAAGAAACTATAGAGACACAAGCTTTAATCCGTCTAACCCATTTCTTTCCAAAACTAAACTTATCTAAAACTGTAAAAAGAAAATTCCATTTAACCCTATCATAAGCTTTACTCATATCAATTTTTAAGATCATAGTTTTCTCTTTCCTTGAAGTTGTTGAATGTATAAATTCATGAGTTACTATAATCCCATCCAAAATTTGTCTCCCTTCCACAAAATATCCTTGCTCTTATGAAATGTTTTTGTCTAACAATGGCCTTAATCTATTCGCCATCACTTTGGAAATAATCTTATAATCCATATTACATAGGCTTATGGATCTAAAAGAATCAAACAATTCAACATCCTTCTTTTTTGCAATTAGGGTAAGTTAAGTTACATTTATTTTATAAAGAATGTATTGTTTTACCCTAGACTGATCCACTACCACCAATAAAGAATCCTTCACTATATCCCAATTATGTTGGTAAAAATCTGTAGAGAGCCCATCTGGACCAAGGGATTTATCCTTATTAAAATAGAAAAGAGCTAAATGAACTTCTTCTAGAGTAATAGGCTCCATCAGTTTCCTATTGTCTTCATTTGTTATAACTAAAGGAACATCTTGAAAAAGTTTACCATTAAGAACTTTGATCTCCTCTGAACCTAGAATATTTTGATAAAATGACTTATCCTCTTTTCTAATTTCACTATGATCTTCAATCCAAACCCCTTCTATTGATTTAATTCTACCAATTCTAGAAGAAGATATCTATACTATAATCATCCTATGAAAAAAAAATTGTATTTTTATCTCCTACTTTTAACCAAGTCTATCTTGATGTTAATCTCTAGAATTTCTCTTCCTTACTCAAACTATTATGATATTCACTAAGCAACTCCCTTTCCTTTGAGCTTGTATTATTTTTCATCGCCTTTTTGGAATTTTTAAACTTTATCTTCTAGTTCTTCTTTCTTCGAAAAAATATTTCCAAAGGTGTTCATGTAACATTCTTTTAATCTAGATTTCATAGCTTTAATTTGGTTTGGAAGAGCATACAACCCACCATTACCTAAATAATTCCATGTTTGAGCTATCATATCAACTAATTGAGGATGGTCTTCCCACATCTACTCATATTTAAAATATGGTCATTTTTTGAATTCACTAACTACCATTTTAACTCTTATTGACCAGTGATCTAAACCAATACTTTTTAAGGTATTAATTTTAGTACAAGTTCCTTAATATAGCCAATGATCTGAGATAATGCATCTATCTAATTTTTTTGCTATTATATTCTGGCCTTTCCTATTGTTGGTCCAAGTATAGTTGTCTTCTTCAAACTCAACTTCACATAGATTGTTGTTTTTAATAAAAGCTAGAAAATACTTCATACTTTGGGTTAATTTCCTAATTCGACCAAATTTTTCATTCAGGTTGGTAATGGCATTAAAATATCTAATGATCATGAAACGAGTTTCCTGGTCTTTACTTCTCATAGAGGCCTCAATCCCGCTCCAAAATTCTAATCTACGTGACTAAGTTGTAGGACCATACACATTGATAAAGATGAAGTGAATATTAGCAAAGTAGCAAGTGACTAATGAGGCTATCCAATGTCTAGTTTTATGAATGGTTACACAAGAGGTTCTAGAAGTATTACAATAAGTTAGAATTCCCCCTGCAGTTCTTTTAGAATCTATAGCATCCCATTCACATTTTACCCAAACTACTTTCATAGTTTTTGAAACTTCTTCTTTTGTCATTTTATTTTATTACTTAAACATAGGTCCCTAATACACCTATACTTTTAGGGGGCATTAGCACCCCTTATATTCCATGAGATGATAATCATGTTTCGTTAGGGTCTTTTGGCCCTTCTTGCGTATTACCAATATCATTTTGGTATTTTGTAAAGAGAAGTTCAACCAACTTAATTTGTGATCCTTTCTCTATGTTAGCTCTTGCTTCCCTAGATCTTGCTTGATAATTTGAGGGTTTTTCTATTTTTGCCTTGCCTATATCAGGAGTAGGTCTTATAATTCTATTCCTCAATATTCTTTCACCATTTTATTTTTCAACATTTTTATCCTCTCCTGGATCTATTAGAGAAGCATTTGACTTATCCTGCTCATTTATTGGTATTTCCTTATTAGTGGTATATGTATTAACTTCTAAAATTGCATTTTCTTTACCAATTATTTTCTCTTGAATGGTGTGGTTTTATTTCGTCTTCTAGGAGCTTTTCAGAAATCCTAGAAGTTTCCACTCTCAAATAAAGAGAAACATCTGGTTTGAACCACGGTAATTTGATATCGGATTTCTCATAAGCTTTTTTGATAAAATTCCCTGCGGGGGGGCCCAGCCGCTCTAAAGAAACATTTAGTCTATGTAAATGGCGTCTGATATTGTTTATCTTATCGTGATTTTTCACTTGCTTCGCCTTCTCTTTACATAATTCGGAGTAATATGCGTTGAGATCGTATAAATATTGATCCATAGGCAAATACATTTGACAATACTCAATAAGGGGAGCAAGCTCGGAACGAATAATTTGAATTACCTGCGAAAGTTCTAGATTTTCTGCGAATATTGGAAAAAACCAATAGGGTTTTAAGAATCCGTAACCATCTAAAAATTCAATCAGCAGACATCAATAATGTTCTTCCTTAAATTAGGATCATATTGAATAGATGGTTCATTGCTAATATGTTGAAATTGTTGTCCTATGTCCTCTAAGTTTGATCTACCTTTCCTTCATAGGATAAAGCCTCAAAAGAATTGGAATTTCTTCCAGTATCCTTTCTTATTGGTCTCCACTAATAATTTTCTTTTATTTTCCAAGATCTTTTTTTTGGAACTTGAAAACCATATTTATCCATAACCATTTGTAAATTTCTTTTACGATTTTCTACAAATGATTTTTTTGGGCTCTTCTTAGGGCATGATCTCTCAATATGCCCCACCTCATTATATCTTCTACATCTAAAATATATATTTTCATAATCTATAGTTTGGTATCACATCTTATTATCATACTTAAGAATGATTGATTTTGGTAAAGCTATAATTATATCAATCATGACCTATATTCGAGCACAAATAGACAAAAATCCATCTTTTGTTGTATCCAAAATCTCAAGGAATTATCCTAGAGTGTTGTCTATTGCCTTGAAGGTATCCATTTTTCAATATTCAATGGGTAAATCAAACATCCTAACCAATACTGGTACTAGGGATAGATTTACATTTTTAAGTGAAAAGCCTTCATACCAGTGGGTAATGAAGAGCCCTGCACTTCCCATAAACCAAGGACTCCCTTTTAGGAATCTTTCTCTTTCTTCCCTAGAACAAAAATGACTAGGAAGAAACCGTTGGGAAGAAATGATTGAGTTACTCTTGGAGACTTCCAATTCCTATCAATCCATTTTCTCAAGGCTGAAGCCCCTAGCCAGTACCCATTAAATTTACCAAAAAAAACCCTATCTTGGAGCAATGAGGATCTGTCTGAAGTATGCTCACTAACCTCTATCACTAGGGATGATTCTAAAAATTTAACTATAAATTGATCCATGGAAATAAAACTAAAACTCTAAATCTAATGAAATTTAACTCAAAGTTCTATAACAAATATAATATTTGATAAAAACTTTATAAAATTTTCATGCACAGTTTCTATGATAAATAAATGAAAAAAAGAACTTAGCTGAAAAATTATTTGTCCATATAGAATGTCTTGCCTTGCTGAAGTCCTAGCCCTTCATTGTTCTTTCCATAATTCGAACCCTAGTTGGAAATATTTGCAATATTGTTTTTCATGACTTTAAAAATAGTCACTGCCCTTATTCCAAATGGTTGACTTCACAGGATTGTATATCCGTCAATATTGTTTGGATTTTTTTATATGACCACTCATTTTAAAGCTATTCAAATTTTGTACAAGTTGTTCCAATAATCAGTTGAATTGAATAACTCTTTACAAGGATATGGCTCCTGAAATATGAGATATTTTTCAAGAAAAAACCCTAATCCTTTGCACTTTGCAATTTTATTTTTCATGATTTGAAAAATTGTC
Source organism: Wollemia nobilis (assembly GCA_028583015.1). Lineage (NCBI taxonomy): Eukaryota > Viridiplantae > Streptophyta > Pinopsida > Araucariales > Araucariaceae > Wollemia > Wollemia nobilis. Next base: position 25,311 of record JAQPPZ010016744.1, on the reverse strand, counting down.
ACTACCCTTGTTTTGAATGGTTGACTTCACAGGGTTGTATCTCCTTAAATATTACTCATATGTTTGCATATGACCACTCATTTTAAATTTATTCAAATTTTGCATAAGTTGATCTAAGAATCATTTGAATTGGATGAATCTTCGTGAATATAGGGCTTCTAAAATATGAGATATTATTCAGGAAAAACCCTAATCCTTTGCACTTTGCAATTTTGTTTTTCAAGATTTGAAAAATCATCACTGCCATTTTTCCAAATGGTTGACTTCACAGGATTCTATCTCCCTCAATATTGGTCGTATATTTGCATATGACCACCCATTTTGAAGATATTCAATTTATGCATAAATTGATCCAAGAATCGACTGAATCAAATAACTCTTTGCAAAGATATGGCTCCTAAAATATGAGATATTTTTAAGGAAAAATCCTAATCCTTCATCCAATAGTTTTAACTTTACTTCTTCAAGAAATACCTCAAAACCTATATTTAAGTAATTGATAGTTAATTATTTTAATATATTTAATGTGGTATGTTATCATCTTAACTTTTATATATATAAAATAATTATTTTATTTTTTAAACATTAATTATCACTACAAGACAATCTTTCTCACTAAGTGTGCATATTATATTTTAAAATTTCTTTTATTATCTAAATTTTGTATAACTTTATGTAGTTCCATTATAAGCTCAACTTGACCTACTAGTGGGACAATGAAGGCCTTAACACTTCAAAAAAATTGTTTAAAACTAGATTCTGAAAAGAAATAATGCCTATTCACTAAACTCTCTGATGACTGGAATTGAATTTGAAGGACTTAACCCATAACAGTTAATATTATTATCTTCTATAATCCAATATTCAAAGTTTATATATTTTTATAATTAAAATAAATTTATAGAGTGGTGAAAAAAAATGTTATTGTGAATAATTCAAACAATACCCTTTGTATTCTCAAAGTCCTTATATACACTTAACATCTTAGAAATAATAAATAGTTAAAAATTAATTATATTTTAAAGTATATGATAAAATTCATTTCAATTAAGTTGTTAGGGTAGTGTTTTGGTCTTTCTTTAGGGAGGTCCAAGGTTCAAACCACTACATATTTAGAAGTGGATAGGCTGGATGGTAGTGGTCAAGTGACGACCAGTTGGCTATCGTAGTTCGATGCCCTGAAGGATTGGGGTCCCCTTGACTATGCTTTACCTAGTGGACTTAATGTTTATAAAGACATCCCATTCATAAAGCTACCAATTTTCCTATGAATAAAAACAAATCATTTTATTTTAATTTACTAGATAGGTTTAACATGTGTGAAGTCTATCTATTATGAATACTATTAGATTAAGCTCTACTATAGGATGATAAGATTCAAATGAATATTTTTATCATTTTAGATTTTGGTATTTTTACTTACTAAGTATGATTAAGATGTTTATTATTCTAATAAAATGATTTTTTAGCATGTCTAGGAATAGTGATGATTTGGTGAAGATTTAGGGTTGTTTTTTTTTTTTGATATTCAAGGTTCAAACCATAACCACCATTTATGTGTGTGGTTGTGTGTTAAATCCCCTATTGATAAGCTCGACTCTCCTCCTTATGAAAGGTCATAGTAAAATGGGGATGACCAACCCTAAATTTTATAAAGGTTTCTTAAACTAACCAAATCCAAAAAAAAAAAAACTATTTTTTAACATATATCAAATGACCAGTATTAAACATAGATAAGTTAGCGTTAAAATGTTCATGTCCCAATAATTTTACTTTCCCTATTAAAATGTTAATGTACATGTCCCAATAATTTTAGTTTCTCTGTTAAAAGGTTAATGTACATGTCCTAATAATTTTACTTTCCCTGTTAAAAGGTTGTAAAGGTTCTCAATAGCCTTGCCATCTTACAATGTGATGTAACCATGTCATTCCAATATTTTTAAGATGTTACCTAAATATTTTTAAATGATTGATTAAAGACATCAAGTATATATATATATATATATATATATATATATATATATATATTTTATATATACATATATATATATATATATATATATACTTAATTTTAGAAAAAAACATTAATGATAACATTATAATATTCGGGTGTTAGCATTGTTCGCTAGCTAGAAAACAAAATGAGATGGATCAGGAGTAAAGCATCCATAAAATAAAATAAGGTATATTAGGATTAAAACATCCATAACCGAATATACATAAGAATATAAGATAATATCAACAAAAACACTATAGCTATATCTTGTTGTTGTAGACATATTAAACACATCACTTTGATAAGACTGCTAATATGGACATATTTTCAAGCCATATGATCCCCTTGGGGAAGCCTCAGGGCTTAACAATGATTTTTATCACTTTAGCAAGAAGGAATCTCCCTTTACAACCTAGACTGTCATACCCAAGAGTGATCACTAGATCCTGTGATGATCCTTAAGCCTGGTCACTCAACTTGGGTATGGCTTCGCTTGCAACAAATGTAAGATCCCTAGCTGAACTAAATTCAGTTTCAATGGCCATTGAATATCAAAGGAAATTACAAATAGTTACGAGAATCTTATCGAATGTTCTATTGCCCTTCTTGATTCTAACCACTTTTTGGATTCTCAAGGAAGCCAAGACTCCCATTGGAGAATTCTATAAGAAGACCCCTTGGCCTTCATAGATATCATCATGAATTATCCGTAACGAAGTGTTACTGGTTTGAGTAACAAAGGTAACCTTCTCTCATATACATTAGAGTGCTGCCCAAATCTAGCTATGAAGCTTGCATACACATAAATGGAGTTTTTAAGAGTTTAAAGAGAAAATCCCACAATTTTTCACCATCAATCATCCCGAATTTGAGTCAATTTCCACCTTTAATTTATTCCTCATGAATGCAGCAAGAACATAAACCCATTTGATAGACAAATCGAACATCAACCTACATCAAGCACAAATAAAAGTCTCTCTATTCATCGGTTTCTTCACCCCGAAGTGGTCCACAAGTGCAGCCACTGAACCCTTTGATGTCTAATAGAGCTAGCCACTAGACCCCTTGATAGCTAATAGTGCTAGTCATTATACCCTATGAAGACCTCTCGGTGATATTTGATTTACTATATTTTCTTAGATTAGATTTAACAACATTCAATTTGATTTCTAACATAGTTTAGCATATTTTCATTTAGTTTTACGTGCATTTCTTTACTATTTTAAGCATTTTTCTTTCAATGGATTATCATGGAAATGGACCTCATCTTGAGAGGTTTCACATTTTCTATTAATTTCTTGTAAGTGCTTTTGTCTATAGATCTCAAGTTTCCACAAGAGCTAATAATCATAAATATCCTTAATCTTTACATCATCAAGTGAAGGTCATAAAGAAACCCTCCATAATTAGTTTTGAGAGAGAAAATTATCTGTGAATTACACCTACCCTTATGGGTTTATCATTTGTAATTTGTATCAAATTGGTGTAATCCCTAAGAGGGATATTTTGTAACCACTTTTTAAAGAAATTTTCAAATACTAATGACAAGGACACCATGTTTTGTATATTTCTTTGTCATTATGGTTACATTGTATTTCTTTTCAATTTGATTTCATATTACATTTTTAGGTGGATGGTTTTAACTACTCTACTGTGGCGATCATGGTGTGGTACTATTCCACTCTTCACAAATTCAGCTCTAACTGGTGGTTTTTTTCTTTCTTAAAATTTAGGGTACCACCGCTCTAGGGCTAGCGTGATGCATAGTAGCTTCCATCATACCTTCCAAAAACTAGTAGATCTAACTTCTCTACCCTTAACGAACTTATAACAAAGTTCAAAAATAAAATTTGCAACATGTTCATCGAATGTTGGCTATACATGTGAGTATCATTGTGCTTGAATTTAAATATTTTACACAACAAAAAATAGGATTCCAAGTTTTGGTAGAGAAACTTAGTGAAATTTTCAAATTTCAAGCTCTCTGCCTCTGACCACTCCTAGGTCCAACAACCTCTACTATTATCCACTCCAATATACAATGGCCCCCATTTTTTATTGCTATGGTGTTAGATGACCTCTTTTGTAGAATCTCTTACATAGAGATGGCCCATGTTTAATTGCTTGTTAGGATTTGCTTGCATGTTGCCTTTCTAAAGACTAAAATCATTTAAGGTTTGCACTTTCAATTTTTTTGAAAATAAAATGTTTTTATTTACAAATTTTGAAATTTGAAATATATTTTTTGCATTAGTGAAAAATCATGGATTGTTTTATGTTTCATTTTTCTTATTATATAAAATAAAAGGAACCCACACACACATCACATCTCAAAATAAACATTGGTGAGTTGGAATTCAAACCCTGATAAAGACTAACAATGGGGGCCTTCATAACCACCTTGTTAGATTTCTTATGGATCTTCGTACCCCATTTTGGCCAAGGCTAGTCCAAGAATCGTTGTAGCCATGGAAAATAGCGTGCATTCCTCTTCAAAGAGTATATAGCTGACCATGGTGAACTGAGTGAGGACTAGTAGGACCTATTCTCCCTCACCAGATATGGACTTCATCTTCAAATATTGGTGGGTTTCATGACCTGGAATTCATAACCAGGCCTATGTGAGAGTATACAGGTGAAATCCTTTCAACTTGAGTATTTACATCAACAATATCAAAAATTCAAACAAGAGAAAAGCAAAAACAATAAATTAAAATACATAAGCCAACTTAGGAAACACAAATAATGTTTAAAAGAGATAATCATTTTGTCTACTTTGTCTATTTTATTTTTTATTTTTTTAATCAAGACAACATCATAAATACACATATTCAAGCTCAATCATGAGTCGGTGCAATGTAAAACTTATGAAGATGTCCGAAATGCATCCACTATAGTCTTAAAGATCTCATCATTCTTGCACGATGCCCTGATAGTCATCATGAAGCTACTTCCTCACATGGAGGATTAGACCACCAGTATACCTCTACTAGGAGAGCACCCACGGGTTATTCACATGATCAAGTGGATAATTCTATCAGTCAGTGTCGATCCTAAACCTACACTAGTCATAGTCGATCTAGCAAGGGGTATAATAGAGAAGTTCAAATTCCCTCTACATCATGATATTCACCACCCCAAACTTTTTTTCAAAGCCCACCACTTCAAACGATGGTCACAATCAAAAGTGGGCTTATGCAAAGTTTACATACGCCATCAACCAATATGACCATGAGCAAGCTACTACGATAGTCTTCCAAGTATCGAGAAACCCTAATGAAGATTTTAAGTTTGATCAAATTTCAACGTCATGATCCTAATTCTTTCACAAAATTCATGGTACATATACAAATGTACAAATATCATGGTATCACTTTTCAAGACCACACGATCAAACTTGTATTCACAATTATAGTAGACCCTCCTTTGCACATCATCACATGCATGAATAGGATTCCTTATACATGAGTTTTGATCGACACAAGCTCCACGATAAACATTATTACCACAACCACACTGAAGCATATCAACATCCCACCTTCACACATTGCATCATCTACCTTCACCCTACAAGCATTTAATGATGTTGTATCACCCATAGTTGGCATAATAGTCCTCCCCATTCAAGTTGAAGAAAATATTGTGCCTATATTGTGCTACATTTTATAGGGTTCAAGACAGTACAAAATACTTCTTATAATATCATGGATGAGTGGCATGGAGTGCATACCATCCATATTGCACCAACGCAATAAATACATTGATAAATGTAAGGTCCATGTAGTTCATGCTAACCCAAATTACTTTAAGTATTACAAGCAGGTGGATCATCCGTAGGAGCCTAATATTTCAACCAGGCATCTAAACACTAAATATAATGATGTTATCCAAAGTCTAGATGCAACCCCATGATTCACCATGGAACTACCTCCACCATCGCTATTACCATCAATTTCTCCTGTCACTCATCCTTCATCTTTGATTTCTCCAAGCAAGGATATGTTGATAAAGCCAATCATAGATATTCCCAAGGATATCCTCAACATATCAGTAGAGGACCTTCCCACTCCTACCAAAAATGAAGAATACATGATGATTGTAGATGAATCAGATCATGTCATACCATCCTTATCCACCACATCACATCCATAGTTCACTTGACCAATATTGAACTTGGAGACCTCATAGTAGAAAATGTTATGTGTACACCTATCATTGAGTCCATCAAGGATTTAGATCGATGAATTGTGAGGTCGCTACCTAGAGATACCATTCTTGATTCTTCACCTAAACATGGAAGACAAGCAGATCATCCTAGAAAAGTTGAAGAGACATTCATGACTTGTCCAAATGCCAATACATCTTCCTGTGAGTTTGCGGGAATGGTCAATACCAAAACATGGAACCAAGTTTCTCTAAATCAATCAACACAACTGGTAGCTCCATTAAATATTGCTTCCACATCAAAAGTGCTACCACCACTAAAATTAATCACACCTAGTTCATTTCATGTAACATATTCAAAAGAGCAAGAATAAGTGTATCCTTTACATCAAAATGGGGGTACTCAAGCTATTATAGCTAAGCACTCCAAAGTGAAATAAGAGCATAATCTAAATAAAAATAAGAGCATGTGAATGCAATCACTAAACAAAATCATCAAGAAGCATCCACATCTTCTTAAATAATGGAGACTCGTATTTCACATCTACCTAAGGGTCTGTTGGCACCCACTCTCATTACACCTACATCATCTACCAATTATCATCCAAATCCATCAAAAGCTTTGCAATCATCATCCCCATTAGTATTATAACACATTCTAGATCACCTAGCCAATGTGGAGACACAAATGAATCACCAAAATGATTCTTTGCAACAAATCATGAATCAACTCACAAACATGGAGCTACAGAAGCAAATCATATCTAAGGTCAAACTACCTCCCTTACAACCACAATAAAAACCCCAATAAGATCAAGCGTAGAGTCGGCCATGCCGAAAAACCTGCATCTACATGCCATTGTCCAAACCTTTGGCATCAATTTTCACTTTATTATGCGATATAAAAACTATTACTTTACCTAAAATATCTACACTAGATCCAAACCATAAGAAACCTAAAGGATATAGATAAGATTTACATTTTTTGTACCATCATATTCAATCATGCTATGGCTTTAAGAATAAAATACAAGACATGATCGATAAGGATCAACTTCAAATAGGTAATCCTCTCACTACTAAGGATCAACAAGGAGGCACAATTAATGAGTCATCACTTATGCCAAAAAAAAACAAGTAAAGCAACCAAAACAGGTGACTCAGACACATACAACCCAACCACCTCATGTTCACCTAGCTTAAAGTGCCAATCTCATACCTGGACTTCGTTATCTGATCCCATATCAACCATTTTTCAAAAGTTACAAAAAGCTAAGGCCATCAATTTACTTGGCATAAGCCCTTTAGACCCAAACATAATTAAACCTAAGAGTTATAAGGAGAATCACTTTTGCCTCTATTTTTTTGGTAAATAAAAGTCTTCATTAATTACTAGGTTTTGCAGGTTAACCCAAAACCTATTACAATATCTAGCCTTCTACTGAGATTGTAGATCCTAGTCATCCTTGAAACTTTCTTACTAGAACTTGTGTTGAATCCCCTACAACACCTTACTAACAAGGCACACACATACCTAAACATAACTGTAAACATTACTTATATTGACAGGAAATTGAATTTGCACTTGTGAAACCTGTTGCTTGCCCATTTCCTATTCTCTGTCGAAAACCTCCAAAGCTTACACCCTATTACCTTCATTTCTAATTTGGTATGATTTAGAGGGAAACCCCATCTTTATTAACAGCTCCATGGGGAAATAACACCCATTCATCTTTCTCCTTAACGGGTAGGTTTATTTTCATGACTAATAATGTTTTCCACTTCATGTGGCATACCTTGTGTCCATGTCACCAAACTACCAACATCAACACCTATGTTGGCTAATTTTTTAGCTGACCTATTGGCCTCACGGTACATGTGACGAGCCCTCCTATTTTGTCTTGCCGCAAAAAGGATCCTCACTTCATGGATGACTCCCTCGATTCTCCATGGAGTTTTTTTGCCATTGGTTAATAGGTTGATGATGTTCATTGAATCACCTTCAATAATCAAGTTACCTTGAGTTGCTTGGGTTACTTGCAACCCTCTCTAAAGGGATCTAGATTCTGCTTCATTATTAGTTCTGATTCCCAATGGTTCAGCGAAGGCCTTGACCAGATTTTCTTGATGATCCCTGATTATTCCTCCAGCTCTAGCTCTTCTCGGGTTCTCCTTGGATGCACCATCAAAATTTAGTTTAAACCAACCCTGGGGGGTGGCTCCCAAGAAATACCATTTTTTGGATTAGGCAAAGGAATGGAAGGTTTGTCCTCAATACCTAATGCCCAAGCTAATTATTTTTCTTGGGGAGGAATTGAGTGGTTCTCATCCACTAAGGTGCTAAGGTTTTCTTTCGAAATACAATAATCCTATTGAGGATGGTTTTTGGGTTGTGAATGGTATCCTTAAAGGCTCTATGGTTCCTTTCTAGCCAAATCTACCAGAGAAAATGATGCCAACAAATTTTCCATAGGTACTTAAGTTTTAGGCTAACAAAGGGTTGAGGCCATTGATGGAACACTTCGGATATAAGAGCAGGATTAACCCACAAGATCCTAAAGGCTTGGAAAAGTTCATCCAAGATGGACTCCGCTACTGGACACTCCAGAAACAAGTGTTGGGTTGTCTCCCATCTTGCCCTGCACATGTAGTAACGGTTAGTAATAACCATACCTTTGGATAACATATTGTCCATAGTGAGGATTTTTCCTTGAATCACCAACCATGAAAAAAAGGATATTTTAGGAATTAAGCCTTTGATCCAAACCAAACTTAGTTGAAATTGTTGACCTTCCACATTAAGAAGAAAATTATAGGCAGACTTAACTGTGAAGTCACCACTTTCAGTCTTAGCCCAAACAATGTGATTTTCATCCTCTCCAGAGGTTATAATTTGCTAAGTTAAAATGTTATAAAGCTCTTCAGACTCCGCTTCAAAACCCTATACTCTGATGTGTTTCCACCTGTTGATATTTTTATCCTACCACATATAATTTGCAACCTTCTTCCCAATATGTTTCTCCATATGCTCTTGAATCCTAGCCAAACAAGGATTCTGGGATAACTCCTCAGCTCTCACCCACCAATCTTTCCAAAAGTCTATTGTTTGCCCATTTCCTAGAATCCATCTAAGACCTTTCTTGACAAGATCCCTGCTCATGAGGATTGCCTTCCAAAAATCAGACCCCCTACTTGCTAAGTTGTCATTAAGGAAGTTCACACCTTGGAGGTATTTCCTCCTAACTATGGCAGTCCATTCATTATCGACCTTAGTCAATAACCACCATGCTTATTTGGCTAACAAAGCTATATTGAGATGAGAAACTCTCCTCAATCCTAACCCCCCATTAGCTTTAGGTTTGCAAACCTTGTTCCAACCTACTAAATGGATCCTTTTCTTATCCTCAGTCCTTAACCAAAGAATTTTTTTGAAGCTGCTCAATTTTATGATACACCTTGTTGGGAGCTCTAAACACTGATAGGAAGTAAACGAGTATACTTTGAAGTGAAGCCATAGTTAAAACTACTTTGCCTATTTGAGATAATAGATGTCCTTTCCAACCTGCTAGATTTTTTTGGATCCTCTCCAGAACTATGTTCCACATTGATCCTTTACGTTTCCCCGTAAATAGGAGAAGACATAAATAGGAGGTGGGAAGGGATGCAATCTGACATTCCATTATCCTTGCTATGTTTTTTTTCCTAGGAATGGGGGTATTGATGAAATAAAGTTTGCTCTTATCAAAATTCACTTTTTGTCCAGTCGCTTCTTCATACATTATGAGAATATTTTTAATCCTTCTTGCCTCAACCATAGAAGCCAAAGTCAGTAGCAATTTATCATCAATAAATTGTTGATGTGTCACCGAGGTAGTTAGCGACATGGCCTTGATACCTGATATGAGTCCAAAAATCGCTGCTACCTTAATGGTTCTTCCCAATGCCTCAGCTACGATGATGAACAACATAGGACTTATGGGATCGCCTTATCTTAGACCACATTTGCTTTAAAAAAAACCTATAGTAGATCCATTACCCAAAACTAAAAAACAAGTCTTATAAATACACTCTCTTATTAACTTGACCCATTTCATGTTGAAGCCAAATTTTAATAAAACTGCCTCTAGGAATTCCCAATTTATCCTGTCATAAGCTTTGTTCATGTCTAACTTTAAAGCCATGACTACTTTTTTGGTCTAAGCAGCTGTATGAAGAACCTCATGAATAGTAATAAATCCATATAAGATTGATCTTCCTTGTACAGAACTTCCTTGACTTGGATCAATGATAACCAGTAGAACTTTCTTCAAACGGTTGGCTAAAACTTTGGACAGAATTTTATAGGATATATTACACAGGCTAATCGGCCTAAATTCAACCATAGTCTTGGGGTTGGGGCCTTTAGGGATTAAAGAAATGAAATTTTAATTGAAACCCCTTGGAATATGATTTGAACTTTGGAACTCCTTGATTGCAGCAATAACTTCTGCTCGAACAATATCCCAACAAACTTGGAAAAACCACGATGAAAACCCATCCGGCCCAGGAGCTTTATTAGGATCCATGTTAAACAAAGCCTCCTTGATCTCTTCATCTGAAAAAGCTATTGTAAGAGACTCGTTAATCATTTCATCAATGAGTTGTGGAATGAATTGAAGGAGAGAGTCCTTTGCTTGGGCATTACAGGCCCGTTCTTCACCCAATAATGAACTGAAAAAATTAACAGCCTTGTCCCTGATCTCCTGAATGTTTTGAGTTGAGGATCCATCCACCTTAGTTAAATTTCTAATATTATTGTTGCTTCTATTGCTCAATGTGGTAACATGAAATTTTTTTGAATTAGAGTCCCCTTACTTTAGCCATAATTCCCTTGATTTCTACCTCCAATACATCTCCTCACAAGCTAAAATATTATAAAACTCACAAAGGGTTTCCTTCTATTCAATCCTTGTTGCCTCATCATAGGTTCCATTTTGTATTTTGCTTTATATTATTCTTAGTTTTTCCCCCACTGCTCTCTTATTCTCAAAAAATATTTTCAAAGACTTCTTTATTCCATATTCTAAGGTTGTTTTTCACCATCTTAAGTTTTTGAGATAGTTTGAAGGAAGCACTTCCCTGGAAAGGCTGTTGCCACCATTCCTCTATTCGTTTCTTGAATTTTGGATGTTTAACCCACATTGAAAAAAATCTGAATGGATTTTTAAAGGAGTTAGCCTAAAATGCCTCCCATAGAATAAGATTATGGTCTAAAGCGCATTTAGGAAGGGCTTGTAATGTTGAATCACAAAACATTGTTGTAGCTTCCTTTGATAAAAAAAAACCTGTCCAACCTTTCTTGAATCAGATGACTTCCTATCCTCTTGTTACTCCATGTAAATTTGGCTTCTTTTAGTCTTACATCCATCAATTCATTTGTGTTAATGAATTTATTGAAGTCCTCCATGCTCCTTGAGGGTAACCCAGATCCTCCCTTCTTATCAGATCGATAAATGGGGGTATTGAAATCTCCCCCAATCACCCAAGGAATGTCTTTAAAAGCTTGGCTCAAATGCCCCAAAAACTCCCATAGTTCAGACCGCCCTTGGACAGAGGTGGGGGCATAAACATTTGACATAATCCAATTCTTATTAGTATCAAAATCATGAAATAATACGCTTAAGACTCTTTCATTTGCCTGAATAATACTTCCTTCTATTTTAATAGGAACCCATAAGATCATGAGGCCCTCAGATGCTTCTCTAGCATGTTGAAAGGCCACTTCCCATTGCTTCCAAATCCTTCTAGCTATAAGTGTTGATTGTGTCGCATCTGTTTTGGTTTTTTGAAGAAAAATGATAGTAGGATTCCAATCCTTCCTTATATACTTCACCATCCTTTGTTTTGGTGGGTCATTTAGCCCTCTCACATTCCATTAGAGAACCTTCATTTAGATTGTTTGATATTTTTTCCTTGCCCCCTTCCCTGAGCCAAAGGGGGTTTATCAATTTTGCTATTATCCTATCCAGGAATAGCTTGCTGTAACAATGTTCTTTGATTTCCATTTGCAATTTCTTCATTGATTTTCATTCTATAGTGCTCTGTTGTAGATATTCTCCCTTTCTTTCTTTCATTTCCATAATATTTCGGAGGTTTGGTGGTGCTTCTAGTCTATTTTGGACTAAAATGATGGGGCATATACTGTGATAGTCTAGGGCTTGAACATTCTTCCTCATTTTGGGATTTTTCAATTCCCTCTTCATCCTCAGTCTTGTTTTAGTTCATCTCTCCTATCTGGTTCCTAAACAGGGGGCTTTCCTTCAAGGAACCTTTTACCGTTGGTCTCATCTGATAAGGGATAATTTGCTCCACTACCAGATTAGGAGCTACATTCCTGACTCTTGTTTCCACAACTTTGACTCTTGAATTTATTTTTTCCATGTTTAAACTGAAATGACCTGGCAATTTTTCTTCATTTTGAGCATAGCTTTTGGGGCTTTTTGTCATAATTTTGGATGGTCCCGATTTGGATGGGGAGTCTAGGGTTTCATGAAACTTGACACTGATGGTATCATCCTTACTATTTTCTTTTTCAACTTCTATATTTTCTAGGATATCAAACATGTTCAAGCTGGGATCTTTATTACATACCTTATGATTTTTTCCTCCCTCATTATGTTGCTTTCCTTTCTCTTGGATTTTTGCTAGTTCTGTGTTGGCTTGGTCAGCCTAGTTATTCTTAACTTGTTTGTATCCTTCCAAGTTAATATGCGGTCCTTGAAACTTTGGGATCCCTCTCCCATTAGCTTTCCCCAGAAAACCTTCACTCGTGGCTTCCTTGTTTGTAGTTATTGTCAGACATTGGGCTTGAAGGTGGCCCTGGGTTTTGCACATGCTACAAAATGTCGGCTTGTTCTCATACTCCATAGGCTGAATCCTTAGAAACTCTCCATATGCTAGTTCCACCTGAGAAGGTAGATCAAAATCCAAGTTTGCATTTACATAGATCTTGGAATGCATTAGTCTAGTCCTTGCGCGGGTTGAATGGTCTATTACCATGAGCTCTCCTATCGTATTTTCTATGCAACTAAGCTAGTACTCATTAACAATCTAGGCTGGGAGTTTTAGTAAGCAGACCCAAATAGGTGCTATATTAATGTTTTGCTTCTCAGGGTTGAAATCCTCCCCTCACTTCCTTAGAAAGAGGCTATGCCTTCCTAGAAACTAGGGTCCTCCTATCAATATGTGCTCTACATCATCTTTGTTGTTGAGTCTTATCATAAAAAAACCTCTTGACATGGCTATGATTTCTAAGCTTCCTGAAGTTTTCCACTTTGCCGCGGCCCATGAGTGAATAGTCTCAATGTCCGGCCTTCCTCCCAAAAACTTGCCAACTAAGGATGATGCCTCCATATCCAAGAATATTTCCATAATCTCCACTAGTGTAGTTAACCTATTATTTTTTGGTATTAGGGGTGGTAGTTCACTGACTGGTTCCTTCTTTTTCCCTTTTAGCATTTCCAAAAATGTTGGGCCCTTATTGCCAGCTCCCGAACCCTAGTGGGACCCTTTTTTTGAGGGTTTATCTAGAGGATCTGTACCTTTAGCCTTTTTTAAATGAGTTTATAGGGACTCCTTTTCCTAGCTACAACATTCTGCCTTGTCTCTGAATCTTCTCCTTCTATTGGTTCAAAATTCTTGCCTACCATTTTTGCTCCTCCTTCACTTCCTCCACCACTCCTCACTTCTACCTCTATCATCCAATAGAGGTCCATGACATTCACACTTGTTATAGATTTAAGAACGTGATCTAAGACCTTCTCTCATATATGGTTCTTCCATTTCACCTCAACCTATCACAATTGAGACCACAACATCCCATCTGTGACCCCAGGCCAACAACATCCTCATAAGCCTAACAAGATGCCAACAGCGGACCCTTCTTTCTAAAATTCCATGGACCACTTACATAAAGTGGAAAGACATAGCACTATATACATATTGATTATTTATTGATACCATACTGAGTACTTGCATTGGTAAGGAACATGGGAAGTCGATACAACAACAATAACAGTTACAGCATCAATATGGTTTCGTGCATGTCTATCCAAGGACAAGCTCCATCAATTTTGCCATTCCCATTCAACTATTTTAAATGCACGGTAAAGTAAGTGTAGACACCAAAACAACACCAATCTGATTATGTGACAACAAGCACTAATCACATTGACACGCATAGCCCCCAAGGCAGCCCCTAGAGGTTAAACAGTGGTCCTAACCACTCCCAAAAGCAGTTTGGAAGGTCAAAGGTCAATTTGGCACCTTTTTGGCACCTTGATCCCTACTCATCCTACCCTAGGATGAATACAAACTGGCATTCATCCCACCCAGGGACGAATATAAGCATTTGCCCTAGGGCGAGGTGAATAGAAGGTTTGACTGGCAAAAAAAGTCAAACCTTGAGAGGTCCGCCAGTTAACTACAACTTCAAGCAAGGAACGGCTTCAAATCAAGGATAAAGACTTCATTCATGCATGTCTTTGATTTTTGGAGGCCTCATGCAAGGAAACTCTAAATCAGGGAATAATATTTTCCCCAAAATAGGACATGCAACTCCAGTGGTGCCCTCGCATGCGCATTCAAACAGAGAGACCCTAGGTCTATAAATTGGTGAGTCTTCTCACCAAAAAGAGAGAGAGAGAAGGAGCATTTGAGCAATGAAGTGCTGCCAATTTACATACCTACTTGCGATTTGTGCCTTTCACATCCTTAATCTCTCATTCAAAAGGGAGGTTATTGGGTGATTATTAGAAGCACGAATCCGGACCCAAAACCTAATTTTTTGCCACAATATTCCACAATTTTTTTTAAAAATACCCCATAAGAGGTTTTGGACCCATCCCAAGTGGATTGGTTCTGAAACAGAGTCCCAAACGATGGGCGTCCTACCCCCAAGCGCTCCCCATGCTGTCACAGTTCTAAACGCCCTATCCCAGATTGAATAGAAATCTATGGTAGATTTACTTTCTTTTATTTTTACATATTATTCTAGGCTATTCAAATAGGCTATAGTTTAAATTTCATTTCATTCTGAGCAATTTTGACCAGGTTTTTATCATTTCTCGCCTTCACTAACCTGCAGATGGCACCATAAAAATTTTGGTGATCAAGGCTAAATTGGAGAAATCTGACAATCTGGGTCATCCCAAAACACCCCCAATTAGCTAACCTCAACTTTGCAGGTCATTTGGAGCTTTCGAGGTAGGACATTGAAGAGGGTGCTTTCTAATAATTCATTGCAGGTTAATTCGTCCCGCCCCTAAGCAAATACAAATCTGTGAGGAATTTCTTGACTGTTCCTTTTGTAGTGGCTTCCTAGTAACATATTCATGCATCTATAAAATTTTAGGTCGATTTGATGTTATTTGGTTATCAGTTTAATATTTTCATGCATGCACTGACAGTAGGCCTTGGGAAATACATGTTCTATTCTATCTGTAGGTGCTACTGATCTTTTATGTTTCCTTGAATGTAGGTCTTCAACATCATAGAATCAGTAAGGAGTCAAAAATCATATACACAAGTGGCGGTGACGTATTGGTCTGCCCATCTTACATGTGGGCACGCGGAAGAAGGATTGTTATCCATGGATGTGACAAGAAACATATTTGATGCTCATATCCCCTAAAAGAGAAGGAGACATATTGTAACATGAATTTAAAAGCATATCAATAAAGAAGGCCATATTCCATATTGCTTTTATCTTGTGTCGATTCGTCTATGTCCTTTCTTTTTATGCATTTTTCAATATATAGGCTTTTAGCGTTAAGTTTGGTTTTAAAAGCATCGTACTTGGCAAATTCCTTTTTTTTTTTCATATCCTCGTGATTTCAGTGGTGATCATGGTGGGACCTCTGTCCCTTGATTTTAAGATTAATTTTCTGATTAAAATTTGCTTTTTTTTGCTTACAGGTACCAAGCTTTCAAACACTGGACTACTGTTCGTTTCAGTCTATGGCGAATACATAGCTGGAATTCGTCTTACCCAGGGATGAATAGGACTTCGTCCTACCCTGAAATGAATATTGTTTTGTTATTCATCTCACCTCGGGATGAATAGATCTCTGTGCAATTTTAAGGCAAAAATTTAGAGACATCCGATTTGGGCAAAGAAGAGGTAGGGGTTTTAAACACCCTTTGTCAATTTTTTTCTTTCTGTTTTAGGTTCTCTGGTTATTTTCTTGCATAGGAGAGTTTGAATGCTTGTTTCCTTCATTTATGCAACTTAAAAAGAACCCCACACACCACGTGGTCATTTAAACGACAAGGATTTGGTCATAAAACCCCAACCCTTGAGCAAGACCAATGGTGGATTTCATCACCACCTTGGCTTGAGATATTGCATACATAACCCCAATCGTGACTGTTGCTAGACGTAAATCCTGAAGAAAGCTGACCAAGTGTAGCTAGGGTGATTCCCAATGCATGAGGATAAGTCTTCTATGGTAGGTGTCATAAATAGAGTGATTCCCCTTTCGTACCGCCTATGTTCCATGTACCATCTGCTCTCATGTACCAATAGTTTCCCTCACATAAGGGCGGGTATATAGAGAGGTTGGTATATCGGTCTGGCAATGGTATATCGAAGGGGAAACCATTTTTGGGAGTCATAAGAGCCATCATATTGCATTTAAACATTCTTTACACAAGCTTTCAAAAAAAAAAAATCAAAACACACTAAACCAGATTTAGGGCACACTTTTAATCTTTAAACAAGATAATCATTGCTTCGATTGTGTGTTTCCCTTCTATTTAGTGTAACATAAAAATCATAAAAAGAGATAAAAATCTATGCATATTGTAGGAAAGCATCACCATGGTGTACACCCGTAGCCGAGCCCAATCACGGGCAGACGCTATAGAGAGTGCACAAAGGGGGACAAGTCGCCTTCGATATAGTCTTAAGGACTTGGTTATCTCGCCTTGGTGGCCTGACCCACAAGATAGTCCACATCAACGCACCACAGAATAGGATTATAGAGGCACCTCTTTGAGGGGCACCCCCACTCAGTATAGACCTTTTCAAGAGGAAAACCTACACATAGCACTCAACATATAAAGGAGGATTCCCTTAGATGTTTGTTATGAGTGGCCTAGTGATGAAGTGCTAGAGAAACGTATGGTCCATAGGGAGGAGGCACATGATTTTGTCATTCATCCTTTACCCCTTATTACTGTTAGAAAAACTAGACAAAATCCAGAGCACAGGGCTCCCTAGGCAGGGCAAGACAATTCTCCCCACACCCTTCACACATACGAAAGGGAGTACGAGGAAGACCACCACATTCATCAAGAGCAGTACACTACATGGGAGCGATGCACCTCCGCACCTGCTATCTATCGGGATCACCCATTGAGGCCAATGCCTCGGGTGAATGCTGCTAACCTCGACAAAGGAAAGCAACCCATAGGGGTCTCGGATCACCATGACTGAGATAGACATGTAGGAGAGGCATCTAGGCTTCCTAAACATGATACGGTGGAACAAATTGACTTGGCATTTGCCAGACATGCCATCTACCAAGCACAAATCATGTAGCTCAGGAAATATCAAAAATAATTAGAGCATCTATATCACCTTAACAAAGAGCACATTCAGCGTCAGGCATCCAAATTGCTTCATAACATTGTGCCTGAGAAGGTCCCAACCCCTCGTGTGCATAGGGTAGAAGTGTATGAGAGGCATAACCCCTTGGTGCGAGACAAGTCCCCGCGACCTTACCAAGTGCTACCTTCGAGACCTCCTAGACCTGAGCGAGAGGCCACTCCCAAGAACAACGATGGGCGCCCCCCGTGGGGATCCATCCATGGTCATAGGTCTCATACAAAAACTCCTCAAGAAGCCTATGATGAGTATGATAAATAATAAAAGCAGGCTAAAATGCCCTATCAAGGCAGAGGGGCTGCTATCCGGCCACCCCTTTATAGGCCTCAAGTTCCCTCAAACCCATAATGGGAGAAAACTAAGGAGGAAGAAATTAAATCTTCCGATGCATATAAAGTGCTGCTAGAGCGCTTAAAGTCTATGGATACCAAGACTTCTGGGCCCCAAAAGCCCACTTTACGCCAACTCCATAGTCACCCTGTGCATCCGTCAGTTTTGGCACCTCCATACCTTGAACACTTTAAAATGCCCCAGTTGGCACTCTTTAGAGGAGAGGAGGATTCTCAAGAGCACATGACTCAGTTCCTGAGATAATGCTTTGGCATTTAGGACAATGATGCTTTGTTACTAAGAACATTTATAACCACATTCGTAGGTCCTGCCTCAGATTGGTTCACTCAGTTACCAAAACATAGCATCAATAACTTGTATCAGCTAGTGGATGCGTTCCTAGAACACTTTGCCTTCAACACCAAGAAAAACGTGTCACTGAGCGACCTAGCTAGCCTCAAGCAGTATGAGGAAGAGACCATGGTGGCATATGGGAACCGATGGAGGACATTGCTTTCAAAGCTACCCTATCTCCCTCCCATGTTTGACCTAACCCAAATGTTCTCAAAGAGCTGTTTGAGATCGATCTTCATGCTATTATAGCTACAACAATATGCCACTCTTGAGGAAGCTCTGGCGCAAGCCAAAATAATTGAGGAGATCAAGATACAGGATGGTGAAATTGCCAAGCCTAAAAAGAAAGAATGGTCAAAAAACACCAAACCAGGGACCACGCAATAGAAACCCGCTGTGGTCAATCAGGTTGTTATAAATGTTCCTAAGCCTGCGCAAGAAACACAGCCTCAAAAGGCTAACTATCAGGTGGTGCCTCCTAACAATTATGACAAAGAAAATCAGAGGCAAGAACAAAATCAATAGCGTCACCCTAGGCGACAATTCACATCATTTCATCTCACATTTGCATGTATGAATATCTACTTATCATGATAAGAGTTAACATTTGAATTCATGATTTTTATACATTTTATGGTATCTTCCATTAGTCTATTAAAAACATGTTAGCTTCATGTATTATGTTTTAAATAATTAAAGCATACAGGTATATTTGCATTAGATCATCCACATGAAATTAATGCATTACATACATATTACATCCTCCATATCATATAACAAAAATTAAATGCATAATCAATTGAACAAATCAAAACATGCATTTAACATTTAATAGTGCATCCATATAGACATACATAGTAGTACATATATACATTTATATCATAGAATCTAATCATATGTAAATCATCTAACTATTGCATATCATTAGAACATCACATATACAACATAATACATCGTCATATAAGCATTATATCCATCAATGCATCCATGAACATAAAATCAAAACCATAACACATAATGAGACATAAAAGGAGATCATATATATTGTGTGTGTATGTGTGTATGAAATAATGAAGTACATAATGGTACAAAATTGTTTGTAGGCTACAACTATGTAGGTTCTTAGACCTTACACTCAAAATGATAAATACATGATGGTACATCAAGCAAGGCCTACACCCCTAGAGTCACCTCCACCCTCAACAGTATCCCTACAAGGATTTCTAGAACAACTAGATGTTGATCTCTCTAATTGAGTTGATGACCTATGATGGACTGCACTAATGACTATATAGACTCACTCTACTTACTCCACTGATATCCCCTTATTGTAGATCTCTCTAGAATACTATCTCTACATAGCCTAACCTGTCTCTAGATCCACTATGTAGGTTGCATCATATCTATTCTAAGTCATAACCTCCTCTAATAGGCACCATAGTCTGCTCATCTCTACATCCCTATCTAATGTTGTTGGCCCTTGTGTGGCTAGAGCATAAGGTGCACCCTAACCTGCAGTCACAGCTGCTAGCTGAACCCAAAGAGCATCCTAATCTGCTATCCTAGCATCCCTCTTAGCTATCGTGGCTATAAGCTGAGTGCATAATGTAGACACCTAAATCATGCCATGCTTAGGGGATCTACTTACATAAACATAGTCATGATATCATAAGACATAATATTGGACTTTCCAAGCATCAACAATGGTTCTCACCACTCATTTGGACCTTTTCAAGCCATCCAAGTCTAGTCGCTCAAGCCTAGAGTGGCCAAACCTTATCTGTTGTAGATGATAGTGACCAAATATTAGTCATTGTAGACAATAGTGGCTAAGCCATAAGAAGTGGTTTACCAACAAATAGGCCTAATCATAGATGAAAGTGGTAGTCTGCATGTAGTAAAGGTGAGCGGGAGTGACTTTGCATTATTTTTCATGACCAGTTCACATGGGAGGTTTGAGTTTGCATTTAGAATTAAGTTAACTGACCTCAAAGCATAAACAAAGGACAAAAGCTTCTCATGCTAACAACTAGTTCGCATAGAATACTCAAGTGGGTAGTTAGATTTCAGTTAATTGGCCTTCAAACATAGACAATGGACAAAAGCTTCTCATGCTAACTTGCACTATGCATGATAAATTCATTCCTAGGGCTTGGACATAGACCTAGGGTTTCACACTATAAAAGGTGTAAGCCTAAGAGCACCAAAGGGGGATCCACAGACCTCTGATCCTTTATCACAAGAGGACAAGAGATACATGATATCATATCAGAGAGAGAGAGACATATTTTTGAGATCTTTCAAGACTTGGAGAGTTATCTTTGAGATCACATATACGATGAAGCTCTGACAGATTGAAGAGCATAACACCTACTATTTCAACATCAAATAAAGGTATTTGACCCATAGCTTTGGGGCAAAGAGGGCAAGGTTTACTTTAGAGGTAATTGTCTTGGAAAGTGGCCCACGAGCTTAGCTTAAGATAGACATAGCTTCTTTTATTCTGTTTCTTTATGTTTTCACATCATTAGCATAGATTTACATGATTTTATGGCATAGTTTTATCATATTTCCATTACACTCTTTGATTACTAACAACCTCATCCAAGGAGGCAATCTCGGAAACGTAAATGTGTGTTGTTGTTTCATTGCTTGTAGGGCCATAGGTACATCAGAAGAATATTGCAAAATACGAGAGCAAAAGGGATACCTATAGGAAATAGACCTATAGAAGGAGGCATATGTAAGCCCTCATACATTTATGTGTGTAGAACTGGGAAGCTTTTATAAGTGTACCACCTCTTCACATAAGGGGTACTCCTTGCCTATTTGTAATATATAGTATCAAAATGGGTATCCCTAAGAGGGACTAACATGTAACTGATCTTCAATATCAATAAAGAGATCTGTCTTGCCAGAGATTCAAACCATAGATCCCAATGCATCGAAGCCTAAGGGGTACAGGGAGGACTTGTACTATAGGTTCCATAGACATAAGGGACATGACCTTAATGCATGTTGGAAGTTTAAAGGCTTGGCTCAAGACCTAATTGACAATAAGACGTTGGTGGTAGACAACCCCATAGTGCCAAACAACCAAAAAATGGGAGTCTTTAGAGACCCCTTGCCTGCCCATGAGGCACAGGAAAAACCCCTTCAAGTCAATGAGGTGCAACAAAATTGCCCCATGTAGGGGTATGTAGGGATGATAAGCATAGTGACTAGGAACAAGAGATACCTAGGAGTTGCTCCTGTGACAGCCAAAAGAGAGGTTCCATCTACGTCACAACCTCAACAACACCCTATGCAACTTCCCCCACCTAGACCAGTGGCTACGATTCGGACTAGACTTACCCAAAGTCTACGAACCACGTCGGCTAGGCTCTCCATATACAATCTCATTCAACAATCAGTGCCCAATCAGGAGGCTCTAATGGAGATATTAAAATCCATAGAGCTGCAACCCCATGAAGAAAACTCTTTCAACAACTTTGTGGGACATGTAAAACAATGTACAGAACCAGTCATCACATTTAGAGAAGATGAGTTGAAATTAGTGACTGGTGATGTGGCGGATCCACCCCTGCATGTCATTGCGCGGGTCAACGAGATTTCGTATAAGAGAGTGTTGGTGGATACTGACTCATCTAGTAATATCATTACAACAGTAGCATTGAAACATCTAAAGTTGTCGGCATTTCACATTGTGGCATCCACCTATACTCTTCGAACATTCAATGATGCAATATGCTCGATGGTTGGCACAATTTTCCTACCCATCCAAGTGGGACAAAAGACTATTCATACATTGTGCCACATCTTGGAAGGTGAGATGGCCTATAATTTCTTGTTGGGGCAGCCTTAGATCAAGGACATGAAGTGTGTCCCTTCTATAGCTCATCAGTGCTTAAAGTACACATTTGAAGGATAGGTGCATGTAGTCCCAGCAGACTTAGAGCCCTTCAAGTATTGCAATATGGTGTAATTCATGCTGTAATCGACTCTTCTATCAACACATTTGGATTTTCAATTGAATCCATCTAAACAGGATTCGATTCCACAAGCACCCCCCGTGACAAGTCCATCGAATCTCCAGCAGGGTCCATCTTCCTCATATGGTCCTTCAACAACGACGCCACCTACGATGGCCACACCAAAGGACTAGGGAAAGAAACACCTAGAAGAGGAACCACTCCTCGTCTCAACCATATTTATCAAAGAGATGCCTAGTTGAATGGAATTCAAGACGCCTAGTTTTCCCCACATGGAGTGGACTTAGGAAGGACTCCCATTCGCTCCCCCTCAACCGCCAACGGTCACCATTGAGATGGCCAACACAGGCCTAGGGGATTATCTAGTGAGGAACATTATAGCAACACCCACACTTGAGTCCATGCAGGACATGAGGAGACCTCGACTCCCCATCAGCTCTATGGTTCCTCTAGGCTACCCACCCAATCAGACAAACTTTGTTTATGGGGGCCTGGATAATGGCATTAAGACTTGTATGCAAGAAGAAAAATATGAAGAGCCCTTTTTTGAGGATGTCAACTATCTATCCAACCCTGATTTTGCATTAAGATATCTTGGCCAATGTAATTGGCATGGATATGGGTTATGCCGGTATGAGCAAGGAGTGCATGTTCTTTGCCAACCGAGATATCAAATGCCTTATGACAAGTCAGGAGTAGGGTTCAACCATCCCCTTCCCCTAGACATATTGGTTAAGAACACGCAAGGCCTAGGGATAAGCAATAAGGATGGGTTGGCATTAGATCCATATGCCAATTCTAACACAACATATACATTGGGGGATTATCTCCCATTACAAACAAACAACCTTGTTGACCTTAACAACGCTTTACCTTCGGCCGAAAAGGGAGAAAATTTGAGGACTCACTTACAAGAAGGATATGGACAAGACCAAGAAGGCTCTTCAGAAGATGAGTCAGAATATGAGGTAGCACCTTGGGATCCTTTTGAGTTGGATAGTAATCATTCACAAGTGCATCCCATGGATGATGATCAGGAGAGCTTCCTGACAATGTTCCCTTTGGATGTTTTGATTGAGCATATGCTACCTCAAGA
The DNA here is from genome assembly GCA_028583015.1 of Wollemia nobilis. Lineage (NCBI taxonomy): Eukaryota > Viridiplantae > Streptophyta > Pinopsida > Araucariales > Araucariaceae > Wollemia > Wollemia nobilis. The sequence continues at coordinate 1,732 of JAQPPZ010016744.1, read as the reverse complement.
GAATCAGGTCCCCCTGCAAATAGCAGAACAACCCCGATGGGACCACATTAATCTACTTAAGCATGATGAGCCTCATATGTCGCAAATAGTTTTTAGATCTAACGAAGGCCTTTGGATATCTGAAAGTGATTATGAAGATGAAACCGAGATGGCTTATCTCAATCATATGCGACAATAAAAATATCCCTTGGACATAGATGACATGTTTGAACAATTACACATGGGACCACAACATAGGTGGCACCTCAACCCGACGTAGTTATAGCAATTACTGCACCTGCCACTCTAGGTATGTAGAAAGAATATTCTACCTAGAGACCCTATACAACCATCAGTGCCTAGGGTGGACCCTATCTTTTTATCTGTGCATAGGGCTGATCCATTTGTGCCAGTACCCACAGATCCATATCCGAAGCACAAAGATCATCTAGGATGTTCAAGAAGTCACACGCATGGTAATGGAGACCATAATCATTTCATTAACATGATCTCCTTTGATTTAACCGCCCCCATCCATGATCCAGTCGACCAACATGGTCATTGCATCTAGACCTAGATGCTATAGATTGGGATCGTGCTAACACACCACCGTACCCATCAGAGTACTGGCCTTGTAGTGGGATGTTCTATTTCACCCCAGGACAGGCTCAGGATGTCTTCCATGTCGAAGAGGAACCCGACGTTCCGAACGATGATCTAAATTCAGTAAATGATATCCACTTGATCCCAACTCCACACCAGTTGTATGATGGGTCCCACATTTCAGTCGAGGAGATGACTGACATAGACATCGGCTCAAATCCAATGAATTTGCAAATCATCAAGTTGGGGGTAAGTCTATTACCTGAATAGCAAGCCAACTACATTGCCCTTCTCAAATTGAAGGAGGTTTTTGCATGGTCCTACAAAGACATGTCGGGACTAGACCCATAGCTAGTCATGCATAATCTAACACTTGATTTTACAGTCAAGCCAGTAAAGTAGAAACTATAGAAGATGCATCCAACAGTAGCCTTAATAGTAAAATACAAGATACAAAAGTTGTTGGATGCATAGTTTGTCATCTGTGTGGATTACCCACCATGGTTGTAACATGGTGCCCATCAAAAAGCCCGATGGAAGGATTTGCATATGCATCAATTTTTGAGACTTAAAAAAAGTGAGTCCTAAGGATGATTTTACCTTGCCTAGCATAGACGCATTGGTAGATGCTACAGCAGGCCATGAAATGCTTTCCCTCATGGATATCTTCTCAGGATACAATCAGATTCGTATCAATCCCGAGGACCAACTAAAAATGGCATTCATAACACCTTGGGGGATATTTTATTATAAGGTCATGCCCTTTGGCTTTAAAAATGCTAGCACAACCTACCAACGTGCCATGACGTACATCTTCCATGATTACATGTACAAAAATTTGGAAGATTACATGGATGATTTGTCTGTCAAATCTCTTTTACACCCAGATCATCTTGATGACTTGAGCAAGATCCTCGATCGCCTCATTGAATTTAAAGTTATACTAAACCCCACGAAGTGTGTATTTGGTGTCACATCTAGAAATCTCTTGGGTTTCATAGTCACCAAACGAGGAATCAAGGTGGATCCAAACAAAGTCAAGGCAATCCTTGAAATGTTTACCCCAACTACCATCAAGCAGCTCAGAAGTTTGTAGGGAAAGGTCACGTCAATCAAGTGCTTCATAGCGTAGTTATCTAACAAGTGCTGA